>JASDDO010000016.1:331352606-332070324 GCA_030015575.1 Agapanthus africanus
CACACCGCTCACTACGGTACCCTATCCTACGAGATAGCGGTGATTCCCTAGTTAGACCGGTTGTGGTTGATTTACATAGAGGTTAGGGCTAAGAGTTAAGAAAGGACGGACAAGGAACAAAAGGAAGAATCTATGTTTCTTCATAGTCGTGCTAATCCCCTTTGTTGACTATTACCCTAACACCTATGTTCTTAATTAGGGCAAAGGAAGCAGTGGGTAGAATTCTTTTTCCAAACCAACCTAATCCTAACCCTAGCAAGGTTTTAAATCAAATTAAATTCAATCTTAGTTTTTCTAAAATCAAAACCTACCAAAAATAAAACTTAACCCGTTAGAACAATAAGAAAAGAACATGTTTTCCCTGTGGACCGACCTGTACTCAACCGGCTAGCTACCAAGCGACACCGTTATTGATTGCGGTATATTCATAACTTTGATTTTAAAATGCACGCAAAAGACATCTATCAATCAGGTATCTGTCCAATTACGTCCTCGGGAACTCTTCCAAATCGTCGGAGGAATATACTTCATTTTTCCATTTTCGATCAACTCACAATGCATATAGGTGAGGTCCTTCCATTCAAAGCTGGCCAACTATCTGATCTTATATCGGAGTATCCAACGAATAAAAAGTCTTAGTCTTATCCAAAGGTGACTAGCGATTTTATATCTCATTCCTGAGTGTTACCGCATGCTGCAATAGCTTCAATGATCTGGGAACGATATCTTATTAACTCAGCAACAGTTGGCTTATCTGTCCACACGGTAGACAACGCCTCAATCATCTGAAGTAGATGGTACCCTAGTAGTCTTTACAATACAGCTGGCCTCTGGAAATATCCCAATCATCTGGGGCAGATCTCAAACGCTCGTGTCAACGGAAATATCCAATTAACAATATACCGACATATTTCGTATGCTACCGGAAAAACAACCTGGTCATTCCTCGTCCCTGACGAGATCGTGCTGACTGCAACTCTAGCCGCAGCTCTCTCCGCTCGTGTAACCGTGGTAACAGAAACCAAAATCCGACATCGATGAGGATAAATCATAGGAACGAATACAAATACAGTGCCTAAGAAATGTACATCCTAAGGCTTCTTAAGCGGAGTAGCGTATCGTAAGTATGCCGCGGAACATACACACGGTACGTCACTCTACTTAAGTCACCTACTCCATCAACCAAGGTCAACCTACATGACGAAAGTTCGGGTCTAATACTCTCTCGGCCAAGTCTATGTTCCGTAAAATCAAGCCTAGGTTCTAAATATAAATATACACCTTAGACTCCGCATAGTCAAACCTAGACTCGAACAAAGGTTAAACCTAACGCTCTGATACCAACTTTATCACGACCCGGAAAAGGCTCATGACTGGCACTTGAATCATGTGAAGTCTATAGGACCCCACCTAATTCAAGTAAGCCAAAAGCCCAGAAATCTAAACCTTTTCAGGGGAAAATAATAGAGGTACGGTTTTGAAATAAGGTTTACTGAAAATCAAACTTATTCTTATATATATATATATACATAAATAATATAATATGAAAACAACGTTTTGTAACTAATTGAAAATACTTTTCGCCATTGAAAATTTCGGCAGCACCACCTTTGTATATTTTAACCCAAAAATGGTACAAACAATATAATATAAGGCATCCCCAAGCGGGAGCTAGCTCTTCGCCAAATGGCAGAACAACCACATATACTTTCTTGTATGTGTACATATACACGTGTGTGTGAGTACATATACACGGGTGTGTGTGTGTGTACATAAACACGTGTGTGTGTACATATACACGTGTGTGTACATATACACGGGTGTGTGTGTGTACATATAAACGTGTGTGTGTGTACATATACACGGGTGTGTGTACATATACACGGGTGTGTGTGTACATATACGTGTGTGTGTACATATACACGGGTGTGTGTGTACATATACACGTGTGTGTGTACATATACACGGGTGTGTGTGTACATATACACGGGGGTGTGTGTGTGTGTACATATACACGGGGGTGTGTACATATACACGGGTGTGTGTGTACATATACACGGGTGTGTGTGTGTACATATACACGGGTGTGTGTGTACATATACACGGGTGTGTGTGTGTGTGTATACACGTGTGTGTATACATATACACGGGTGTGTGTGTGTACATATACACGGGTGTGTGTGTACCTATACACGTGTGTGTGTACGTATACACGTGTGTGTACATATACACGGGTGTGTGTGTGTACGTATACACGGGTGTGTGTGTGTACATATACACGTGTGTGTACATATACACGGGTGTGTGTGTGTGTACATATACACGGGTGTGTGTACATATACACGGGTGTGTGTGTGTGTACATATACACGTGTGTGTGTACATATACACGGGTGTGTGTGTACATATACACGGGTGTGTGTGTGTGTACATATACACGTGCGTGTGTACATATACACGGGTGTGTGTGTGTGTGTACATATACACGGGTGTGTGTGCGTACATATACACGGGTGTGTGTGTGTGTACATATACACGTGTGTGTGTACATATAAACAGGTGTGTGTGTGTGTGTACATATACACGGGTGTGTGTGTACATATACACGTGTGTGTACGTATACACGGGTGTGTGTGTGTGTACATATACACGTGTGTGTGTGTGTGTATACATATACACGTGTGTGTGTACATATACACGGGTGTGTGTGTGTGTACATATACACGTGGTTGTTCACTTTCCTGATGTCTGGAATATTTTTATACTTTCTTGTTCACTGCCAGATCACAAATCTTGGACTTGGCGTATTTTTATCAGCACTTTTAGCATTTCCGGCTCTTTTTCCTGGAATTTCCTGCACACAATCTCGAGGCAGGTGTAGATTCACAAAAGATCATGCGTGCAATAATAAACACTCAATTTCCCTCAAAATGCCGGTTATAATGTATAACACAAGTTATTTGGTATTTTACAGACTAATTGCTAATATGTGCTATATTTATACCAAACATCTTTAGATGATTGCAAATAGTAGGGAAATTGATGTGTTAAAAATGCAATATTTTCGACTGATCAAATTCCCCCAAATTTATTTTTGGTCGTCTCGAGAAAACTTCTTTTATTAAAAAGAGAAGGAGAAAATAAAGAAAAAGAAAAACTAACTAGCACACTTTCATAGGCAACACGATTGCACTGAGCACGTGCAACAAGCCTTTAAACCTTTAGGTGTCCCTAGTAGGAGGAGTGTTGTCTCCTGAGGGTTTTCAGCGGATTGCACCCACAAAATCCCATAATAAAAGGAAGACCGTGAAAGCTACATATAAAGATAAGAATTGTAAAAGAAAGACTTTGAAAATTAGAGTTTCCAACTATACTAGCTTTTCGGTTGTCATGAGCCCTATCTTAATAGTCATGAAAAGATATTAGAAATCACATCGTCCCTCAATAAAACATCATCTTTATTCTTCATTCCTATCTTTCTTCCAAATATCGATCATATAACCCTACGTGTGTGTAAAGAACATCCCTACACTCGGAGAATTCAATTCAAGCTATCATACTCTTGTCCATCTGTCTCAGTACTTTTTAATTTGATGGATATTTAGATGGATTTGCTCACATATTTTTCATGCGACCGTTAATACTTCTTGATGTACTAACCGACCGATTAATTATGTGCTTGCTTATTAGGTGTATTAGTATTTTCCTCGTCTTGCACCACCTAAGGCTTGCAGTGACTTCCAGACCAGTTGGTCTAAGGCACTAGGTGATGAAGCACCCTCGCTATATATTTTTATTGCTGCCTTGGCGATAAAAAAACCAGTGTTCATTTTTCTACACCATTTTATATTCATCATTTTTTTTATTTCCTTCATACTTTGGCTTTTAGACAAGAGCATTTCAAGGTATCCTCTACTATCCCGAGTTTCAAGACGTGTGTAAGTGCATATAGTAGGGTATCAACATTCAAATGTTTGGCTTCCAGAATATGAACTATTTTTCAGACTTATTTTTATCCTCAGATTAGTGACTTCTTTCATCTTACTAACCCTTAGGACAACGGCTCATAACTACTTATTACTAGTTCGTTTAAGAAAACTTCAAATTTTCTTAGTTTTCTTAAATTTTTCCAATCTTTTGGATGTAATTTTTCACTATCTAATCTTTTATTATCTTATTTATGTACATTTTTTTATATGTTTTGTGATATGTTTTGTGCTTATGCAAAGTATGATGCAAAGTAATACGTAAATAAGCACAAACCTCCCCCAAACTTGTTTTCAACAGTGTCCTCACTGTTGCTATCTGCTAAACCTCAAAAACCTGTAAGCTTGGGAGGACATTTATTAAGGGGGGCAAAATATATTAAAGTGAAAATCCTCCCCTAAACTTATTTTTGGTCACAATATTGAGGACAACAGTTATTTTCAAGAGCCAAAAATACACCCCCCCCTCAAACATGAGTTAGACAATATTAAGCATTTTATGAGGGGGTGAGTCATTTGGTCAAAATAAGACTTTACAAAGACCAAAAGTTAATACCAACCATTCAAAGATTTTATCAGTGTAGCGTATAGGTCGGTGGAAGAATATGTTGTATCGAAACAGGAAAAGTGGAGAAGAGATAAGTGGTGATCTGGAAAGGGTTTGAATTTTAAATTAGAGAAATGAAAGAATGGGGATGAATGTGAATGATTAGGAAGAAGGAGTGGTGGCGGTTCAACTTCTATAGGTGGAGATTGATCAATCGCAAAATCCATATTTTTTAGGAATGCAAGTTCGTCAGCAAAATGTTCTTCAAAACTTTCATCGATAATGTGATCAAACATTTTGCTGTCAATAAATTTTGTGTCAGATTTTACCATACTTGATTCATCAAAAATTATTGAGGTAGAAGACTAGAAAAATTCATCTACCTCATTTTCAAAAATATCCAAATCAAGTTTGCTTTCTGGGATTGTCGAACTTAAATTAATGGATTGTGATTCATCAACACTTACTATCATTTTAGAAACAGAAGAAGAACCAGAAAGAGAGGAAGATGAAATGGGTAAACCTATTGATGTGTTGAGTGTCGCTAAACCAGATGTGGGAGATGAAGGCTGAATTTCGATCTGATCTTCAGTCATACGATTATCATCAACTTCAAGACGTATTTGGGGTTCG
Organism: Agapanthus africanus; assembly: GCA_030015575.1. Taxonomy (NCBI): domain Eukaryota; kingdom Viridiplantae; phylum Streptophyta; class Magnoliopsida; order Asparagales; family Amaryllidaceae; genus Agapanthus; species Agapanthus africanus. Next base: position 331,357,772 of record JASDDO010000016.1, read on the forward strand.
GGAAGAATTAAAGGCTCAAGATGATGACCACAAGGAAGTGAAAGGATCTGATGAATTGGTGGGACAAACACATCCAAAATTTCGGGTTCATCAATCAATATATTCCCAACGTCAGTCACCTCATTCAAGTGAAGGTTAAAATTCTCAAACACCTCATACAAAGAATAGTTTTCAATCAATTTTGGTTCAAGAGTGGAAGTATAGAGATCACAAGGATTTGACATGGTTTCACTTGAAATGGACCCTTCGCAGTCGGGTAAATTAAACATTGCATTATTACACAACTTGTTATACATTCTATCGTCAATTGGTGAATCCTTTAGTGTACTCGATGAATCTGAAAAACTAGAGTTGTGGATTTCAGTTTGGAAAGGGAATGTTTGATTAGGAAAGGTGTATAGTTCTCTCTCACTACCCAAATTCTCATTTTGTCCCATGCCCGGATTATATACTGAAAAATTTTGGGCTGGTTTGAAATTAGTTGCTTTCCTCCACTCTGTCATTTCCTTCCTAATTTGGTTCGACAATTACAGATATTTCTCTAATGTCTGCTCAAGACTAGACTTGGGTCGATAAGGGGTTTCCGTATAAGATTGAAATTCTTGTAGACAATTAAAACTCCTAAATGACTGATTAGAAGGACCGTTTAGAGAAGGTGGAAAAGTCGGATTTGATTGATAGGAACAGAGTGGTTGAGAAAATTGGGCGGGAGTAGGGTCAATATTGTGATAAGAAGAATTTTGATATTGGTTCGTCGGTTGGCTATTGGACATCATACATGCTACAAACCGATTATGAAATTCTTCTTTGGAAAGTGAAGGTGATGGTTGATATTGGTCTGGGTTGAAACTTTGGCCTCTAGCCCTAGCTATATACTCAACAATGGAAATGCGTCTAGGGGCATCCTCACTCGGAGTATCAACTGAAACGGATGTAGAATTAGGATACGGTTAATATTGGTTTAGATTGAAACTTTGGCCTCTAGCCCTAGCTATATGCTCAGCAATGGACATACGTCTAGGGGCATCCTCACTCGGAGTATCAACTGAAACGGATGTAGAATTAGGATACGGTTGATATTGGTTTGGATTGAAACTTTGGCCTCTAGCCCTAGCTATATGCTCAGCAATGGACATACGTCTAGAGGCATCCTCACTCGGAGTATCAACTGAAACGGATGTAGAATTAGGATACTGTTGATAAGACCTGGACTAAGCTGGCCAACTGTTTCTACCCGCTTGTTCTATCCGATCTCTTAAGGACATGGGAGAATCGGACGGTATACCGAAGGGATTACGAAAACAAGAAATATCTGGTTGTGGACAACACAGCTCGGCAAAAGTTTTTCTGTTCGGGTCACCCATTATAAGAAGAGAAGAGGGGGAAAAGGGTAAAAAGGATAAAAAAAAGGGGGGGGAGAAAATAATTGGTTTGTTTTGAAAAAGAAACGGATTTTTGAAAATTCACACAAACATGCACAAGCAACCCTATATCTAATGGTCACCTAGGCCAAGTCTCTAGACCTCTCCTAGACTTCCAGAAGACAAATCGCAGGATAAATTCTCTACTGCCTCTTTACCCCTTCTGTGGCCAGGTAAGTGCCAGGTAAGTGGGAGGTTCTTCACTACGTAAGTAGTGGGCCTAATTAAGTAACCACTTGCCTTAGACACACTTGCCTAGACACCACAAAAGAAACGCGGATAAGCAATAGATTACCCACGACCTCCTTCTGTCCTAAATGAGCGCGACGATCCTTAGAGTCTTGTCTAGATATTTTTTAATTAATGAGGGTGATGCGGATGCAAGTTTGTGATTTCCGGGGCTTAGGAAGGGCAATGAACTCCCCATCTAATCCGAATTTGGTCTTTGCCCCTTAATTTCCGTATTAAAATATGCACAAAACAACAATTTCAAGAATCGCAACAAATTTATATTTTAGCGGCGCTGAATTTTGCAAAGAATCCTGCAAGAAATTGATTATTGGACAAGATCGGAGAAGAGAGGAGAGAACAGAGAGCAAACCTGAGAAATTTGGCACAGTACAAACCCTAAACAGCGGCGGTTCCACCGCAAAAACACCACTATGGCCGCGGATCCGCGGTGCTATGGGGGAACTAGGGTTTGAAATTTTCTCTGTAGGTTCCTGTGCTTCTCTGGATTCTTTAGATCTTCTCTGAAACTTATTCGCACTGCTAAAATGATTCCAGATTCTCTCGCAAAAATTCAAAAACTAACCGTTAACCACTTGAAGCGATTCTTGGATGAAAATTTAATGGAATAATAATTTTTCAACTCAAATAACAAAAACGAACAAAATAGCACACATCCCCGACAACGGTGCCATTTGATTGATCATTTTCTCGGTGTCGTATATAAGATGTTTCACAACCAAAGAAATTTATACCGCAGTTAATTAACGGTATCGATATAGCGCGTTAATGAATACGGATCGTCCACTGAGATGTGTGTTTTGCTCGATTTTGTTTTAGATGGGTCGAAATGAAAAGATAAAAAGAAAAATTGCAAGAAAATTGATTCAAGAATTTTGAAATTTAGTTTCAAGAATCGTAAATAACTAGATTTAAAATCAAGAATCAATAAAGTTCAAGAAGATGTCCAAATCAAATGAATTATCAAGATTTGTAAAGAGCCTTGTAGGAATCGATCCAATCGATAGTGATGATGAAGCCTTATGATTACAAATTCTTATCTATTGATGATTTGTTGCTAGATCGATAACGATCAACGAGGATTAGGGATCTATTGAAGAAACTAGGGTTTCTCCTTCTATCCATTATCCTTTCGTTGATTAGCATTCAAATTTCAGCCTCTAGGAAATTCAATCATCAAGCGTTGATCTCTAATTTAGAGCGAAAATATTCAAGAAAGCATCTCGCTCGAAACTAGGTTGTCGATGATTCAATTTCCTAAAGTTTACAAAAATCATAAGACTTAAGAATCGTTCAAGAATTTAATCATCATCATCTATCTATTTTCTCGATTCCTCCACAAGCGGAGTTTTCACTCAAACATCATGAAAAAGAAAACAATCAAGAATTGACTCTTCGTAATGCTCAAATGTAAAGAAAAGCAAGATCAAGAATTTTCACCTTTTATTTAATCAACGTTTCGTTACAATTCACTAAAGATTACAAGATTTTTTGGAGAGAACTCAATCGTCGAAACTAGCTTCGCATCGTCTTCTTAAGTCGTGGATCGTCATGGATCTCTTGCTCGGATAAAGATCGGCGTCGCTTCAAAAGGCTCGTTGGATGCTTGCTTTGGCTCGGCACTTGATAGATCTTAATTTGGATCAAATTATGTCACTCAATTTGATTTAGATTTGATTTGGATCTACAATTTTTCCCTCCAATTTCAACAACCTCCAAATTCTAGATCTAGATCTATTTTTATAACCACTCATTTGAATCTCCCTCCAAAGCTAGGTTGTTAGAGAGAGTCTTCTAGAAGAAGTTTGTTGGAGGGAATATTCTAGAATGAGGTTGTTACAAGGAGGCTTCTAGAAGAAGGTTGTTGGAAGGAGGCTTCTAGAAGAAGGTTGTTGGAGAGAGCCTTCTAGAATAAGGTTGTTACAAGGAATATTCTAGAGTGAGTTTGTTATACAAAGCCTTCTGGAAGAAACCACGTGGTCTTTGAGAGTTTTCTAGAAGCAAGGGTTATTACAAGAAGCCACGTGGAGAATTTTGAGGCGCTGAAGAGCTAACAAGGCCGCGGATGCGCGGCGGATCGGCCAACTCTGCCGCGGATCCGCGGCCATGTTGGTGAATTACTGCATGCAATTTCCAGGTAATTCTTCTGTTGGCTTTATGGCACTTTCCTGATGTCTGGAATATTTTTATACTTTCTTTTTCACTGCCAGATCACAAGTCTTGGACTTGGCGTATTTTTATCAGCACTTTTAGCATTTCCGGCTCTTTTTCCTGGAATTTCCTGCACACAATCTCGAGACAAGTGTTAATTCACAAAATATCATGCGTGCAATAATAAACACTCAATTTCCCTCAAAATGTCGGTTATAATGTATAACAAAAATTATTTGGTATTTTACAGACGAATTGCTAATATGTACTATATTTATACCAAACACCTTTAGATAATTGCAAATAGTAGGGAAATTGATGTGTTAAAAATGCAATATTTTCGACTGATCACCATCCACCTGACTTCTCCCGTAGATATACATCTACTCACCTTGATCCTTGTTTTCCGAAGTCAAAGACGCCACGCTCTTCCTTATTGTTCGATGTCCACGTGAGGGTGCCTACATATCACAAAATACATCGTATCGCATTAAAATCCGATTCAAAAACCGACACGACACGCGAATTGCTCATAGGTTAGAACCTATGGCCTACGAATGCAAAAACAATCATAAAACCCTCGTCGTTGACGTACAAACGTCCAACGACCAAATCCACAATTAAATATCAAAATCCATGTTTTAGAAATTGGAAAACCATTGCTATTATTAACTCAAACGCTCCCAGATTTTTCCTCAGGTAATCTGGAACAAAAAAACAATACAGTGGCTAAGTTATGAGGAGTGTGGGCTATAGGCGAAAACCCAACATCAACAGCCAAAATCTGGCCGGCCAATAGTGCTACAGTAACCGCCCCCGCCGACCCAATTTTTGAATTTTGGTCTCGTCTTCTCGTGGTGGTCTCCTATTGGTCTAACTAGGTTAATGTATATATTTGATTTTTTTATGAAGGTCCCAAGTTGCTCCAGATTCCCTGTAGACCTCAAAAGTAACACAAAACCGACACGGAAAGTTTCTAAAGTCCAAGTCTTGGGTTTTCTACAATAAGTGTTTGTCCAGAATTTACACTAGAGAGGTTGTAGTGATATGACTAAACCTTAATTACACCATCACAACTTAAAGAATCCCCCAAACCCCATCTTGGAATTTTCAAAGCTCACTAATTCTCACTTAACCAATTCTAAACTAAATTAGAAGCTAAAGAAACTCAATTACTAAACTAGTGGTGTAGGATACCTTATTTGGCAACTCAAGAAAATTCTTGAGTTGCTAAAAGTCTTCAAAATGACAACTTGATAACATCATAGGGTTTGTAGTAATGAGGAGAACATTTTTTGTGAAGGGATTATAAGCTTTTGTTTGAGTTTAGGGGGTGGCTTGAGGTGGTAGAAGAGGTAGGGGGAGGTGAAGAATAGAGATGAAGGAGGATGAAGAAGAGAATGAAATGAAGAAGAGTTTAGGAAGCTCTAAAACTTTCTCATTCTCTCTCTCATTCTCTAACAATACATCCATGCCATGCCACTATTCTTTATTCTTTATTCTTTTTCTTTTCTTCTCTTTTTTTCCTTGCAAAAGCCGAAATCTATTCTTTAAAAATATAAAAGAAACCATGGTGCATATCAATTAAATGTAACAAGCATTTGAAACATACTTTGTTGCATACCATACGCACAAATAAGATTAACACAAAATTAGTAATATTAATCAAATTTTTCATTAAACTTGTATATAATTAATTATATAAAAAATCATAAAATAACTAATCACATAAATACCTTCAAAAATCAATAAATCTTATTAATTTTCCAAATATTTTCCAACTATAAGTATATCATCATATTGTTTCATTAAAACTAATTTTTCATATTTTCATAATATTCATAAAATTAATTATTTTATTTATTTTAAATTCAAAAAATAATATTTTATTTTCTGAAATGTTACAAAGACATAGTTATATTCCACAATTACTCAATGATGAGGGAATAATTAGAATTAACTATATTTGTACAAATCATAATCTTACCGATCCTTTAACTAAAGACTTGACAAGAGATTTACTACAGAAATTATTATTGAGATAAGGTTAAAACCTTACAAATAAATCAAATGTCATTGAAATCTTACCCGATACTTGTGCTTCAAGTATTGTGAGTTCAAAGGAAGTGTAGATGTTACGATTGATTGTAAAAGCATAAAAACTTATTCTTATCCCTAAAATGATTATGCTTGGATCTTGTAGAAAAAGAAAGAGGATGAATTATAATCTTAATGGGTGGTATCATAATGGGTGATACTACAAAACACACTAGATTACCTACCTATATGAATGTGGAAATGCGGTCGCCTTCTATGTGATTAAAAGGTTTTATCAGAAACATTCATAAAATCAGGACATGCAAATGGCTATAATAATGCAGATTTATGAATAACTTGATCTTTGAAATGAAATGAACGTATGTGCTTTATCTTCGGTACTTCTGCAAACGGGTCATCAGTTCAAAACTTCGGTTACTATGCATCTTGATTGAATTTTGATGTAAATGCACTAAGTGAAGATTCAAGTCCAGAAGATATCTTCATGGTATGTATATACATTTAGTACCAACTTTTGTTCGGTTTTAGAATTTTTTGAAATTTGTGGGGAATGTTATATTATTTGTATAATATAAGCAATTTCAATAAATTGAAATTTCAATTTTGGTTTTTTATAGTTAACCGTTGTCAAACTCATTTGAATTCAAATCTCTCTCTCATTTTGTTAGAGGGAGCAGTTATAGGAGTTATGAATAGTTATGCGAGTTATAGATAATCATGGGAGTTATAGATAGTTATGGGGATTTAAATTTTGAATTCAAATGGAGAAAGGATTCCATTCGCATCCTTTAAACTCTTATTTATACCAACTTGTTTTCTTTGTTCCATAGACACAATAACAATTATTTTCTTCTTTTCTCTTTTTGGTTATTGGTACTCGAAAGATCGAGTTTTCGGAGCAATTATCTGCGAGTGCAATGCGGAGGATTGAAACATAAGATTGGGTTGTTGTATCCTAGAAACAATTTGCACAAACCCCTGTTGCATTGTAGGGAGCGAAAATTGCTTTAAAGATAGCGATTACGTGTCTCAATGTCACGACCCAAGGTTTGGCCCGTGACCGGCACTTAACCACGTAACGTCTACAGGCGTAACGCGACTATGTGAACCGAAAACCCAGAAATCAAACCAATAAAAGTATAGAGTGTTTTAAACTTTAAATGGAAGCATTTACAAAAGTGATAAGAAATCTTAAGTAAACAATCACCAAGATAGCAATATACGGCGCCGTAGCGAAGATCATGAGCAACAAGTAGGAACATCACAGATAGAATAAACTGCATAAGTAAAGTCGGCTCACAATGAGCTCGACACCAGAATACCAATAATATACATCATCGTCCTCACACTGTCTCTAAGTCAAATACATATAAGGTAGATGGAGAATACTAGATACAAAAATGTGTACAATAGGAGTAACCAGATACCACAACCCATCTAATAGCAAAACAGCTCACGCACCAACTGTAGTGATATCTGTAGCCAAAAGATGTAAGGAGGCAGCCTACCGCGACTACTCTGATGGGCAACCTGCAAATACTGTGGCACAACGGGGGTGAGTTGTCAACTCATGAATAGAGATAACATATAAAGGTAATCGCGAGCATGCACGTACTGTGCTACTCAATCATATGCCAACAGATGATATCAATGCGCGATAAGCAGTATGTGCAATAATCATGCAAGTGCTCTATCAGGTAATATAACTACAGGATGAGATATAATAATGAATGCTGCGCATGGGAAATATAACATCTACACGGAATGTCATCGTGGAACATATAATCGGTGCCCATCAATGTACCCAGATCCCAACAACTCAGACGCCGGCACTCCCATCGGCCCTCCAATCCTATAAATCTCTGAGAATCACGAGTGCCCAACATCGGCACCCAAATATCATAAATACTCGTGTCTAGCATCGACATGTAAATCCTCATATAGCGGGCATCCGTTAGTCCGGGTCAGCCCACGGGTTCCGTCTGCGGTATCGGCCCTCGGCCCCGGCAGTACGGGTCATCCCGCATCCATCTATCGACTTTGGTCAGTATCCTCCGGATAACCGCCAGGTCCAACCAATCACCGGTAGGTAGTAGTCCCTCTGCCGGGCTCACCGTCTACTACACAGCGAAACCGTTCTCGCCCCGGGGTACCATACCGGGTCCACCATGTACCCGTAATCGGCTTCATCCAACTCCTCGATTCGGGTTCACATTTATCGCTCTAGCACCGAGAAAACACATGGTGGACGCACCGAAATATCATATCAAGGGAAACCGGGTTTTTAAATAATTACATATTCTCTTTGAAATAGCCACGGTTCCCAAATCCAGAAATCACATGTAATCCAAACCAATATGCAAGTCAATGAGATGTGATATATACATCAAGTATGAATATCATGTCAAGTCACATAAGAGATGAGCTACAGCATAATGATCATGGAAATTCTACAGTGTGAGTGTCATGACAATTACTAACGGTGTGTGTGTAACATGCAGAATAGTGCTCGTGCAACATGAAACCTTAGTAATGGTGCAGTGTTCTATCAATTCTAGTTTATATACACATAGCAGGGAATGCGGTATGCACTAAATAGTAGCCATGAACAGTCAATGTATGTAAATGTAATATGCTGCTACAAGGTCCTATCAGCCCTGACACATAACGCCATGCGGGCGATTTCCCCGTAGATGTTAAATCTACTCACCGTAGTCTCGCGCTAGGTATAGCCGACGACTTGTTTTCCCTTCTGCACGGCGTCCATCGTACTCGCCTGCGAACCTAGAATTACACAATATATCACACATAAGCTCCAATCCACATAAAACGCAACGTTAACGTCAAACTAGAAACCCGCGTTGCGAACCAAGTGCGCGTGTGCGCGATACGCTAAAACGTGTGATTACGCGCCTGAAACCACTCCGACGTGTCGCGATACGCAGAAACCCCAAACCCACACACACATATCACGCGTGTCGCGAAAGTTTAAAATACAGGAAATAAGGTATTAGATCCCAGATTTTATACAGAAAAGATATTACAAAACTATATATACCATAACTGTAACATTTCAAAAAAAAAAAAAATATTATTTTGGGAATTGCCATAATTTAATATTAATTTTTAATGAATATTTTAATAGTCGGTATAATTAGATACCGATAAATGGTGAAAATTCCAGAGAAAATTTTGGAAATTCTAAAATAGGTTATTTTGTGGAGATATGCCATTTTATAGTTTTTATGATGAATTATACGCGACTTTAGTGTTAACCGCGATAAAAAAATCGCTAATTGGATTTTTGGCTTTTTATGCAAAAATGTGCACAAAACATTTTCCACACTTGTTTCATGTTTTGGTCATGGTAACCTAGGGTTGAACCATGCTTAGATGACCATGGTGGGTTGAACCATTTGGTTAGGTTAATTAGTTTTAACCTAAGAGATTTGGCCTTGTCTAAGGGTGACTAGGGTTAGTTGGCCTTGTCTAAAGGTGACTAGGGTTAGTTGACCTTGTATAGGGAGAGAGTGAGCCATGATGGCTTGTGGGTGCTAACATGTGTTAAGAAGGAGAGAGAGAGAGGTGGCTAGGGTGTGCCATGATCCATATCATTCTTTATTACCCTTTGTGCTCTTCACACCCCCTCTCACTCATACCACTCCCTCTCATTTATCACATCTTTCCTCACATCACTCCCTCTCACACATCACACCTTTGCAAACACCAGCAGCAGCTGCATCAGCACCCTACACCCACACACCAGCCACCCTAGCTGCTGCTACAAGCTGCAACATCAGCTACATCAGCCCCCCTCCCCATCAGCACATTTCAGCCCCACTTTTTATCACATCAGCTGCAACACCACATCAGCCCCTATTCCCTCACATCAATAGCTACATCAGCCACAAAAACATCATAACTCCTGCAACACCCAACATCATAAGCCACCAAGCTGCTGCAATAGCAACAGAGGAAGAGAAAAGGGAGAAGTTGCAAGCAGCAGCAGCCCAAAGCAGCTTCAGCTCAGGAATCAGCCCCTGGCATTATTACAATATCACCACACCACCATACCCACACCAAAACCACAACAACACAACACCAATACAACAGTAGCAACCAAAACAACAACCTCATCCCAACCACAAAACCACCACAACAATTCCTGCAGCAGTTTCAGCCAGAGAACAGGAACAACATCAGCCGCAAAAGCAACACCAGCAGCTGTAGCAGCAGTCCAGCAACAGCCCTTCCTCATTCCCTTCCCCTTCATCCTAGGATTCCCTTGAGGTATAATCTCACAACCCAACCCCTAACTTACAAAGTTATAGTTGTTTAACTGAAACTTAGTGTTATTATGTGGATTAGTGCTAGTTTAGGCAAATTTGAGTGAGACTTGACCAAGGGTTGGTTTTGATGGTTAGTATAACCTTATTAGGTGTATTTGAGACCATTGCAACCAAGATTACTCCAGATTTCCAGTTGGTTACCTGAAAGTTTCAACTTGGCGTATTTTATCGATATTGTCGACTTTGTGGCTTTTCTGGAAACTATTATCAATCCGGACCTCCTAAAATAAAATTGACTTGGCAGTAGGCTGTGCAGGCACCCTGGAACCATCCCACAAAACCCTAGCCCAAACCTCTTTATCCCAGCCGCAGATATATTCAATCTGGCCGCAATTTGCGGCCAGAGCTGTAGGAAACCCCCTCGTTTTGCATGCACGGCTCTTTTACCTGTAAACTTGACCCCTGGTATGTCTAGTTTTGACTGATTCCAGTTAGGGTAGAATCTGGGTTGATTTTCATGAGTTGGCGTATGATTTACGACCTGTTTTCGTATGGGTTTTTGGTATCGATGATTCGTTCTGTCTGGTGGCGTTTGGACGTCAACGACAGTGGATATTGGCTGCGTTTGCACACGAGGCCACAGGTTTTTACCTATGGGCGTAGCGTGCACCATTTTGGTTTCCGACATGGTTTTCATGTGTTTTAGCGTGTGATATCCTTGTAGGTACCCCACGTGGCGTCAAGGCGTTGGAGATGCAATGGCGACATCGGCACCGGCACGCACAAAGAAAGGTGAGTAGAATTATATCTACGGGGAGAAGTCGGGTGGATGGCGTATAGCACCCCCGCAGTTCGTAGTGATGTATACGGATGTGTATACACACTAACAATTAATATATGTTGTTTGGGTTTAATTATTGATGTTAAGATGGATATTGGTGTATTGGATTGGTGAAAGGTTACGAACCCTAGGGTAGTGGGTGCACTACACATACATATTCACACATACATACTTGCATACATCCTTATTACACATGTGGTTATGGGATTCTATATTGATATGTGTTCACGTGGGTATTGACTATATGTTCACATACGATTTCGAGGATGATACATGGGATTGAGATGAGTCGATGATATTTGATCCGAGATTATGATATCGGTGATATGGTAAACTTCATAGTTGAGATACGTCTTGATGCTTTAGCAGGATGCTTGGATGATAATGCCATAGGAATAGTGATATATATAAAGTGAGCAATATGTGATTATGATACGAGATAGGGTATGATATGATATGAGATGACAAGATATTTATGCTAGGCCGCCTTGGGCGTTGTTTACTCCTTGAGATGATATTTGCTGATAATGTCGCTTTGCTAGAGGCTGTCAATCGGAAGCCGGATTATGATTTCATTGACGATATATGATGATGATATCGATTCATACGAGACTGTCGATCAGTAGTCAGGTCATGACTATAGTGATGATATTAGCATTATACTAGACGTAGATCAGTACCCCAGATGATGATCTAGATAAAAGGATACCAGATGAGTAATATAATGAATATGATTTGACCAGTACCCAGATTTGGGGATGCCGTACGACGGATTTACGTACGAGCTGTAATTTGATATTTTGATCCGCACTCTTGACTTGGGAATAACCGATTATAGAGATATAGTATCGGATATGATATTATCGAGGCGGGATCACCGACTATATACATAGCTATGTGTATCGACTCAGAGGTTAAGCGGTTTCCCTTACTTACTGTTAGCTTTAGCTCTGCCTTATAGTGGTATAGCTATATGACTCTTATGACCTTTGATGCAGTTTAGCCATCATTGTGTTTGGTACTCAGCTCCCGCACATTATTATTATTGCTCTGCATCGCATACTTATTGTGATTCATATTCTATTGTTGATATCATGCTGTTAGGACACCAGCACCGTTACCGATGATGCGTATGTACCACATACACTTACTTGCCAGTTCACACACATCTTCATCGGTAATTGCCATGTCACTACACAGTAGTATTATTGCTGCATGATATGACCCTTGTATGTGCATACTATTATTCCATGTTGCATGATATACTGTTATACTTGCACTTCATTGATATGTCACATACATCATGTTTTCTGATTATGCGCATTGAGATATGTTGTTTCTATGATATTCTGGATTTGGGAACCGTGGGTATTTCAAAGAGATTATGTAATTGTTGTAAAAACCCGGTTACCCCTGATATGATATTTCAGTGCGCCCACCATGTGTTTTCTCGGTGCTGAGAGCGACATGTGAAACCCGATTCGAGGAGGCGGATAAGGCCGATTGCGGGTACATGGTGGGCCTGGTGCGGTACCCCGGGGCAAGAAGATTGCAGGAGATGGCGTTGAGCCTGGCAGGGGAGCACTACCGACCGGTGATTTTACCCGACGCGTCTGATATCCGGAGGATACAGTCGTGGTCTTGAGATTGATGGTAGGGGCCGATCTGGATTGACGGCGCCCTAGATAGTGAGACTTATCAGAGATATTGAGATATTGAGATTGAGGCTATGTTTCGTGCCGATGCTGGGCACAGGTTTCATGATGTGTTTTCATGATTTTGACTATATCCTCATATTTACATGCATGATGCTTATTGTCATTGGGTGATATGTGGACGGGATCCACCTATATACAGATATTGATCACATACAGACCTTGATTACATTGATCATACTTTTCATGCATTCATACATCATTCACATGATACATTGCTACCTGAGGCATTGATATTGACACGGGTACATGGGATTACATTTGGGTTAGATAGTTACCCTAGTCATGGTTATAGAATGCTGGTTATAAAATTGAGGATTATATATTATGATCGTATGACCTAGGATTGCGTCACACATACGATTTTCTGTTTGTAGATGTTTTCTATTCACGAGTTGGCAACTCACCCCCGCTGTGCCCCAGTTTCTTGCAGGTTTTGCCGTACGGGTTCCATTACGGCTTTGCGGGCACAGCTTTTTCCGGTGACTTGCTAGTAGGTGGATTATTTGTATCATACCCATCATTATACTTTGTATATTATATTTCAGTTGTATCTAGAAGTTCCATCAACCAAACATGTACTTATTTGAGATAGAGACCAGTGGTGTTTATTCTTTCGACCTTAGAGTCGCGCGTTATATTTCTCTGGGTTTCATGCTGTTGAGTTCCCTTTTCTGTTGTGATCATCGCCTTTAGGCGTTGTATATTATATTGCAGACTGGTTGATTTACATATGGTTTTCCTTCACTCCACTACTTTTCTTGGTTTGGATTTCTGGGCTCGGCTTACTTAGAGCACGTACGCCTTGAGACGTTCGTAGCCTAAATGCCGGTCATGTTCCGTACTTTCGGGTCATGACAAAGTTAGTATCAGAGTGTTAGGTTTTACCTTCGGAGCATAGGATGACCCTTGGTTGATGGAATAGGCGACTAAAGTAGAGTGACGTACCGTGGGTATGTCCGCGGCATATTTACGACACGCCACTCCACTTAAGAAGCCTTGGGATGTACATTTCCTTGTTCAGTATTATATTCCTTCCTGATCTAGCCTCATCGGTACCAGTTATGGTTTTGCTGCCACGATTACGGGCAGGGAGAGCTACGGCTAGAATTGCGGTTAGCATGAGCTCGTTACGAATGAGGACTGACCGAGGCGTAATTTCGGGTGACACACGATTGTAGAGATGTGTCTTTTTACTGTGTTTCGTGCCACGAGCGTGGATGGATTGCTGTATGAGATTACTCGGACGTACGGATTGGCACCAGAGGATTGAGCCACTGATAGAGGCCAGCCAGATTTTGATGACCGTTGATGTATGGCTTATTCATGACAATTGAGGCACGGTTCAGCGTGCAGACGAGTGAGCCCGTTATTGCTGCGAACGACAAGATATTGCCCCAGATGTTGGAGCTATTTCGGTACGAGTATACTAAGAGACGATAGCAGGTCGCTAGTCCCTGAGGATGAATGACTAGGACGTGTGGTTTGTTCGCTACCCCGATGCGAGGTCATCAGATAGATTGATTCCAGCTGAGACGAATTCACACGGAGACGTTGAGAGTCGACAGAGACGATCGAATGTCAGAAACCTATTATTCTAAGTTTAAAGTATTCGGAAAGACAGGCAGGCAATCCTATGGTCCCTCTAGAAGAATGAAACCCTAACTCGACTTAATGACCGTGTGAAAGCCCTTGAACCTTAGGGTTTGCGGCAGTTCTGCGGCGCCATTAGTGAGGCTTGGGTTTGCCCTTCTATGGCTGGACCACCGATGCGGTGGTATGTACTCGATACTATTATACTGTACCCAAGATGTTGAGCTCTTGGGGGATTACAAGGTTTTGACGAATCGATCGGATGGCTCGACTTAATTCGGATGCTAGATGGTGAGATGCATTTCTTGGGAGACTTCAGATACAAGGATAGCCGTTGGAGCTCAGTCCATGCAGCCACGACGAGACGAGTCTGAAGCAGTCGACATTAGAGGAAAGTGGAGTAAGAGGTTCGTACAAGATCTGGATATGATGACGTTCCACTCCGCCGACATCAGAGATGCGATACGCATGCCGATGCATAGTACTGGATATACCTTCCAGAAGGAGTTGCGATGAGTACGCAGCCGCTCCGGAACAAGAAGCAGATATGGTAAAGGACGATGACTTCCGGACAATTGGTCGAGATGAGACTTGGAAGAGACCTTGAGCAGGATTCCTTTCAGGGCACTGCTGCAATGATATTTACACCCAGGATCAGATGTATTACATGCATTCGGAGAGCCAGAGGCCGTCGCCAGTGACATACTGCTTTGCGAGTGGTCGTGATGATTGACCGAGAGATGACCAGAGAAGTCCCAGAACGGAATCGTCCCCGTTAGCATGTCTGACAGGGCCAATGAGCCGATGGATCGTGAAATTGGTAATTCACAGAGAATACTTGGACCCAGGAGTGGTCATGTTACGCACACCAGCAGGCCAGAGTTCAGGATCGTCGACGAGACATGCTATGAGTGATCACGACAGTTGGCCAGAGATTCTTAGAGGATGTGGTTGAGCGGAACTATTCCGCCATACTTGATTTCAGTATTTTGGACGATTTATTCGCATGAGTTGATTTTGGTGATTGAGGGTTTACGATTTTCGCACAGTTGTTGCACTTGATATCGTTTTCGTGCCTTGGTTTCACATGTTGTGATTTTATGAGTTTTATACATTGAGTTGATTTTGTGCGTATGCACGCACACGATTTGGTTTTTGCACTCTGTATAATTACATATGCTTGCAGTGCAGTGACGTATATTTGTGCACTTGGATGCACTGGACTTCGATTTCGAGGGTGATGCTCGATATTTGTTTTGTGCATCTTATGCACCTGATGGGATTTGCGCATGTTCGGCGCTTGATATTTGGTTTCATGATTTTGGGCATGGTGGATGCACCGGAATTGGACTTTTAGCGCATGTTGGGCGCATGTTATGAGATGCGATTTGGTGCACACCAGATGCACTAAATCGAGATTCTTCGTGCATATCAGATGCACCTGTTTTTGCTGTCAGGCACACACGTGGCCCATGACAGATGCTTCGTGCACACCTGATGCATATAGATGTTGTTTTGTGCGCATGTGTGGCACATTTATGGATTTTGATTTCCGTGCGCACCGGACGCACGTAGTATTCTTATGCACATTTTGGGATTGATTTCTTATGGAGCAGTACATTTTATGATATTGCGATTTGTTTTTCGCACTGAGAAGGACTAGTCAGAGGACAGTGCATGGATATATTTTGCATGCATAGATAGATTTCAAGGGATTTCCAAAGCGAGCTATAGTCTCATTATTTACATACGTGTCCGATGCGACACGAGACGTTTGGAACGAGGGAACCCTTCTAAATTGTTTTTAAAACGGCGGGTCGTGAATGTTAAACAAAAGGTATATACGTATATGGCTATTTTCTTATAAAGACATCCGCCACTGTGCAGTGTTATGGGCATTACACATTGACTTTAAAAAAAAATTTAGCATGCATTCCCTTCAAGATATTTACATGTACGGATTTGGTATTTACATGTATAGTTCTGATTTCTAGCATATCGGTTTTGCATTGGATTTGGCATTCGTGTTGCACCTCGACTCCGATGATTGCGAGATGCTTGACGGAGTTTTGTTTTCGAGTTATCTGCTCGTTACGCATGCGCATGTATTGCGCTACAATGCGTTCTATGGATTGATGATTTCGGAGCCCCGTTGACGTGGACATTTTATTGAAATGTTTTAGAATTTGGGGGTTTAAATTTAAATTCGGGGATCGAATTTCTTTAAGGGGGGAAGACTGTAACATTTCAAAAAAAAATAAAATATTATTTTGGGAATTGCCATAATTTAATATTAATTTTTAATGAATATTTTAATAGTCGGTATAATTAGATACCGATAAATGGTGAAAATTCCGAAGAAAATTTTGGAAATTCTAAAATAGGTTATTTTGTGGAGATATGCCATTTTATAGTTTTTATGATGAATTATACGCGACTTTAGTGTTAACCGCGATAAAAAAACATCGCTAATTGGATTTTTGGCTTTTTGTGCAGAAATGTGCACATAACATTTTCCACACTTGTTTCATGTTTTGGTCATGGTAACCTAGGGTTGAACCATACTTAGATGACCATGGTGGGTTGAACCATTTGGTTAGGTTAATTAGTTTTAACCTAAGGGATTTGGCATTGTCTAAGGGTGATTAGGGTTAGTTGACCTTGTGTAGGGAGAGAGTGGGCCATGATGGCTTGTAGGTGCTAACATGTGTTAAGAGGGAGAGAGAGAGGTGGCTAGGGTGTGCCATGATCCATATCATTCTTTATTACCCTTTGTGCTCTTCACACCCCCTCTCACTCATACCACTCCCTCTCATTTATCACATCTTTCCTCACATCACTCCCTCTCACACATCACACCTTTGCAAACACCAGCAGCAGCTGCATCAGCACCCTACACCCACACACCAGCCACCCTAGGTGTTGCTACAAGCTGCAACATCAGCTACATCAGCCCCCTCCCCCATCAGCACATTTCTGCCCCACTTTTTATCACATCAGCTGCAACACCACATCAGCCCCTATTCCCTCACATCAATAGCTACATCAGCCACAAAAACATCATAACTCCTGCAACACCGAACATCATAAGCCACCAAGCTGCTGCAACAGCAACAGAGGAAGAGAAAAGGGAGAAGTTGCAAGCAGCAGCAGCCCAAAGCAGCTTCAGCTCAGGAAACAGCCCCTGGCATTATTACAATATCACCACACCACCATACCCACACCAAAACCACAACACCACAACACCAATACAACAGTAGCAACCAAAACAACAACCTCATCCCAACCACAAAACCACCACAACAATTCCTGCAGCATTTTCAGCCAGAGAACAGGAACAACATCAGCCGCAAAAGCAACACCAGCAGCTGTAGCAGCAGTCCAGCAATAGCCCTTCCTCCTTCCCTTCCCCTTCATCCTAGGATTCCCTTGAGGTATAATCTCACAACCCAACCCCTAACTGTAACATCTTCAAAAATATAAAATATTAATTTTGGGAATTTTTATAATTTAATATTATTTTATTGATTATTTTAATATTAAATGCAATTAAATAGGAAAAATGTTAGAAAAAATTATGAAAAATTATGGAAAATTCTAAAATAGGGTAAATTAGTGAATTATGACATTTTTAAGTTGTTGTGATCATTTTGACACTAATTTAGTGCTAATCGCGATTAAAAATCGCTAATCGGGTTTTTAGCAAATTTTGAGCAAAACATGCACACACTACTTTTTCCACACTTGTGCACTTTTCTTGCCATGATTTATCATTTGGGATTACTATTGAGGTGAGAAGGTTTGAATTAGGGATTAAAAGAAAAGAAATAGAAAAGAAAAGGATTAAAGAATGGGGTTTGGTGAGAAGAGGGTATGGGCTTCTTTGACCTCCACACTTAGCCATTTCTCTCTTCATTTTTCCCTCCCTCTCTTCCTCCTACTGCTGCTGCTGCTTCCTTTCCCCTTTCCTCCCCTCTTCAATCCCTCAAATCATCTCAAAAGCTATCCCAAAACCCTATATCGGTTTCACAAAAAGTGTGCACAAGCTTGAGATCTACAAGATGGACTAAGAAAGCATGGATTTTGGCCACTATGGGCAACTCAAGAAAGTTCTTGAGTTGCCAAATGAGGTAATTTCTGAACCATTGTCTTAGTTTTAGCATTTCCTATACCCTATGCAAGTTGTTAATCGATATTATGTGATATTATGGACATGATGAAAACCTAGTTAGGGTTTGAGGGAAACTTGAGTTGTAATGTGAAATTGAGTTCAATTGAGGTTATATAAACACCCTAGTGCATGAATTGGAACCCAAAACCTGAAGCTAGAACTAGAAATACGGATTTTAGAAACCGATATCGGGGAAAATGTGAAATCTGTGCATGTTAACTTGAATCTGCTATTACCCCGAGAACCCTAAAATGATATTGAGTGGGAATTGAGATGTGCAGGCACAATAGAGGCAACACCCCAAACCCTAGCCCCCAACTCCCATTACCGGCCGCCAATTCTTCCCTTTTGGCCGCCAATTGCGGCCTGGGTCCCACCTCCTTGGCTCGTTTTGGTTCTGTAGCTTCTACATTGTTAGTTTAGGCCCCTGGTATATATAGATTTGTATAAAGTGACCTAGGGTGAAATCTGGGACATATTTCCTAAGTTGCTGTTTTGGATTTTAGTTTCCGTATTCCGTATTTTCATTTCTGCATTGGTGTGATTCGTTTTACCTCGACTATTTGACGTTTTTACGACGATATAGAGGGTTTAGTGATGGTTTTGAAGGCGTGCCATAGGTTTTCACCTATAGGCCCCTTATCGTGTCGTTTTGGACTTCGTATGCCGTTTTAGCTTTGATTTGGTTTTGATGCGATGCGATACGTGTGTTATGTGTAGGTACACCGCGACGATCCGAGACGATGCGGAGGATGACAGTGACGTCGACACCGACACGCAGGACTCAGGTGAGTAGATTATATCTACAGGGGGAAGTCGGGTGGATGGCGTATAGCACCCCCGCAGTCCGTGGTGTGGTATACGAATACGTATACCCACGTATATTTATTATGTGTTGTTAGGATCATTGATATGAATAATGGTTTTATTGATGATGAGATATATGGTTTGGGTATAGTACGAACCCTAGGTAGCGATTGCACATACTTACACACATACTTACATACCTACATTCACACCCTTGCATACTACTCATACTTGCAGTGTTTGATGATTTGGGATGACTTTGGAGATGAGTCGATGATGTGGACTTTGCGCCGCGAGATCGGCGAGTTGATGTTGATTCATATATGGGATATGATTTGTGTTTTCTTGCGGGCTTGGGATATGTGTTACCCCGCATGCTTACTTCATTGATGGTATCGTTTTGTGCTAGGCATAGAGTAGTACCCTAGACTGTTTGATCTGATGATAGTGATACCTATTATGTGACGAGATAGTGAGATGTTGACCCTACCCAGCTATTGGGGATGCCGTACGATGATTTACCGTACGAGCCGATATTGATGATAGATCCGCACTCATAACTCGAGGATACCTTACGATATGACATTGAGGCGGGATCACCGACTATATATATATATATATATATATATCGACTCAGAGGTTAGGCGGTTCCCTTACCTGTAGTTCAGCCGTATAGTTAGTATAGTTGTTAGAGTAGATGAGACTTCTTACCTATTTCAAAAACTAACGAATCGTGGGTATTTTTAAAGACAGCTCAAGGGAATCTACGGATATTTCAAAAACGACGTATCTTTTCATAAAAACACCGTAGCCCCTATTTTCAAAACCCCATGATTCGAGTTATTTCTAAAAGGCACCAATTGTAGGACTTATGTTAGATCAATGCAGATTAGTGTTGGTTACGTCTAGTTTGAGCTCCCACTCCCTTTCTGTGGTTCGCTTTGCATCGCATTTTCATACTATGTTGCATGCTCCAGTATTAATATCATGCTGCTAGGACACCAGCACCATTATCGATGATGCATCTGTTCCACGTACACTTGTTGCCGGCTCACACACTCATCATCTATAATTGCCATGTCACTACACTGTAGTACCATTACATTCATTATATGATTCTTACATGACATGATGATGTACATACCTTCTTTACATGTAGCATACATCATGGATTGATTGCATAACACATCGCATTGGATTTATTTCTTGATGTTGGATGTTCATGTGATTTCTGGATTTGGGAACCGAGGATGTCTTTAAAAGAGAATACATTATTGCTTTAAAAACCCGGTTACCCTTGATATGATATTTGGTGCGTCCACCATGTGTTTTCTCGGTGCTGAGAGCGACATGTGAAACCCGAATCGAGGAGGCGGATGAGGCCGATTGCGGGTACATGGTGGACCCGGTAAGGTACCCCGGGGCAAGAAGACGTGGTGATGACGATGAGCCTGGCAGGGGGAGATTGCCTACCGGTGACTTTACCCGACGCGTCGGATATCCGGAGGATACCGTCGTGGTCTGAGATTTATGGTAGGGGCCGGTCTGGACTGACGGCGCCCTAGATATGATGGTTGAGACTTTGAGATATCAGGATATTGGGATTTCGTTTGTGCCGATGCTAGGCACAGTTTTATGCTGATTTCATTATGGTACCTTATTTTTAAAATACAGGGGAAATCCCACTAAAGTATGAAAACAGTTGTTTCAGGTAAACGTGTTCTGTTTTCTCGCATTCATATCTCATTCATATGCTATATTGTTATCTGAGGCACTGACACAGACACAAGTGATTGCACTCGGGTTAGATATTTACCCTAGCCTTGCTATAGGCTGCATGCTTTATATTGAGGATTTTTATACTGATCGTTGACTTAGGATTATGTCTTGCATTCGGTTTCTGCTTGTAGATGTTTCTATTCACGAGTTGGCAACTCACCCCCGTTGTGCCACAGTTCTTGCAGGTTCTGCCGTACAGGTTCCTTTGCGGTATTTCTGGCACACTACTTCTTGCGGGTGACTTGCTTTTGGTAGGTGGGTTCTTTCGCATCAGGAGCCACCATTGTATTTATTTACTTCATTGTATCTAGAATTGTCCATCAACCAAAACTGTATATTCTTTCAGACTCAGAGACAGTGTTGTATTACTCGACCTTAGAGTCGCGCTTAGTAGTATTGCGGTTTTCTGTTGCTTTTGAGCTTTCTTTGATTTTGATCCTCGCCACTTGGCGTTGTATATTATTATATCATTGCGTGGTTGTGACCGTCGATTGACGAAGAGCTAGCTCCCGCTTGGGGATGCCTTTATCATGTTATATCTTGTTATTATCGTTTTACCCCATTCGGGGCCAGTTTTACAAAAGAAACTCTGCCGAAATTTCTAGAAAAGACTGTACCGTTTTTAAAATGCACATTCGGCTTAGTTATTTTGAAACCTTGATTTCAACGTGTTTTCTTCACTTCTTTAAACCAGTTTTCCCTACTTTTTTATTTAAAATGGTTTTAGATTTCTGGGCTTTTGGCTTACTTGGATCAGATGGAGTCCTATAGGCTTCATATGGTTCAAGGGCCAGTCACGTGCTCTTTCGGGTCGTGACAAAGTTGGTATCAGAGCGCTAGGTTGACCTTGGTTCGAGTCTAAGTTTGACTATGTGGAGCCTAGGGCGTTGTTTATATACGGAACTTAGGCTTGACCTTACGGAACTTAGACTTGGTCGAGGGGGTGTAAACCCGAACTTTCGTCGTTTTAGGATGACCCTTGGTTGATGGATTAGGTGACTAAAGTAGAGTGACGTACCGTTGGTATGTTCCGCGGCATACTTACGACACGCCACTCCGCTTAAGGAACCTTAGGATGTGCATATTTCTTGAGATCAGTGATTCTTTTCATATCCAGGATTATTCATCCATTTGAGATCCCCGATTCTATTAGTTTCATGATCATACCTTCATTGATGCTGTTCCTCCCTATGATCATGTATCCACTCTGGATCTGTTGTTTCCTTTCTTGCCACTGATGTGCTCTCTTTGATACTCGATTGAGATTCCTGTCACCATGGTTGAGCGCAGTTGGGCTGCTGCTAGGGTTACGGCCGGTGTGAGCTCGTTTGGTACGAGGGCCGACCTTTGTGTTTTCTGGTGACATGGGAATGTCTCGAGTTAGTATTGGTGATTGTGACCTCTAGTGGAGGCGAGTGCTTGGTCTTGCACCGGATGATCGGGCCATTGTTAGAGCTGCCAGTTGAGAGAGGACTGTTGATGTACAGCGTACCTCAGAGGTTGTGATGTCGCCTACCGTGCAGACAGATGGACCAGCTGTTGCTGAGATTGACAGGATGTTGCTTTCGGAGCTTACGAGCTGAGATTGCCGGAGCTGTTAGGCAGATGAGACAGATGATAGCTAGTCTACCGGTTTGAGAGACGAAGGTGATCCGTCCGATTTTGCGCCAGAGCGGGCCCAGTTGAGTTGAAGATTTCCAGTATGGAGAATCTTACTCAGATCGAGAGCAGACCGATTCAGAGATGACCGCCAATGTATTGCCCTTCCTGGAGGATTGAGGCATTGTCCGGCGTACAGGCGTATGACCCAGTTGCTGCTGTAAATGATGAGATATCGCCCAGATGATTGGAGCTGTTGCAGCGTGAGCATATACTCAGAGAGATGATAGCGAGTCGCTAGTCACCTGAGGATGAATGACTAGGACATGTGGTTCGTTCGTTACCGATGCGAGGACATCAGATAGATTGTTTCCAGCTAGAGACGACTTCACGCAGGTTCGATGAGAGTCGATTGAGACGATCGAATGTCAGGAGCCATTTTCTAAGTTTAAAGTATACGGAAAGACATGCAGGTGATTCTATGGACCCTCTAGAAGAATGAAACCCTAACTCGACTAATGACCGTGTGACAGCCCTTGAACCTTAGGGTTTACGGCGGTTCCGCGGCGCCATCAGTGAGGCTTGGGTTTGCCCTTCTACGGCTGGACCACCGACGCTGTGGCATGTACTCGATACTATTAAACTGTACCCGAGATGTGAGCTCTTGGGGGATTATGAGGATCTGACGAGTCGATCGGATGGTTCGACATCTTTCGGATATCGTGATGGGACACTGCTTGGGAGACTCCAGATACGAGGATAGCCGCCGGAGCGCAGTTCGAGTAGCCATGATGAGACGAGTCCGAATTAGTCGACATTTGAGCAGAGTGAAGAAAAGAGTTCGTACGAGGTTTCGACGAGATGATGTTCCACTCCACTGATGTTAGAGATGTGATACGCACCCAGAGGCGTGGTTTATGGATATATCTTCCAGAAAGAAGCGCGATGAGTATGCAGCCGTTCCGGAACAAGCTTTAGCTTCAGCATTGGATGATGACGTCCGGGCTTTCGGCAAGACTGAGATTTGAGAAAGGAACCTCGACAGGACTTTTCTGGAGTACGATTCGAGAAGACCTAGACCAGGAGTGGTCATTTTGCGCACACCCAGCAGACCAGAGGTTGGAATTGTCGACGAGGTAGTTGACCAGGATCGGATAAAGGGACTTACCAGATGCGTTGCGAATTGAGCAAGGACAGTCGAGAGATGAGTATTCCTCCGATGGTTGAGACGTGTTCCCGAGGATCTGTTCGACCAGACAGCTTCTACAGGATGATGAAGCTACAGAGTACGCGATTTCGAGTCCGTGCGAGAGACTTCAGATTGACCGGTTTCCGAGAAATGTTGTGCTGAGGACACAGATGCCCTTTGAGCGAGAAGAGGTAGTACAAGAGAGCCAGCATCTGTACAGATCGGCATAGGCATGATTGGAAGAGACCTTGAGCTGGATTCCTTCCAGGACATTGCTGCAATGATGTTTACACCCAGGATCAGATGTGTGACGTGCATTCAGAGAGTCAGAGGCCGACGCCAGTGATATGCTGCCTTACGAGTGGTCGTGAGGTTTGACCGAGAGGTGACCAGAGAAGTACCAGAACGGAATCGTCCCCGTTAGCACACCTGACAGGGCCGATGAGCCGATTAACCGCGAGATAGGAAATCCGCAAAGAAGATAAGGACCCAGAGTCAGAGGACGCCAGACCGTGAGCAAGAGGCAAGTAGATATCCTGCGCTGCTAGCAGTGGATGCACCGACTCCTTCTCGACCTTGAAGGATGAATTTACCGACGACGGTACTTATGATTTGTGATTTTGTGATTCGATTATCACGTATCCGTCATTATTGGATTTCGGTATTTTGGGCGTTCTGTTTGCATGATTTAGTTTTGATGATTGAGTTTCCTGATATTTGTTTCATGCACCCACTGGATATTTATATATTTCACGCATAGTTATTACATTGAGATATTGATTGAGATTTCATGCCTATCGTATTCAGTGATTTGATTTGCACTTCCAGCGTAGCTTTCATGCACCTTTAGTGTTTTGACATACGATTCTAGTGCACACCAGATGCACTGAATCGGGATTCTTCGTGCATGTTATATGCACCTGATTTGGTTGCTGTCAGGCATGCACGTTGCCTACGGCAGATGTTTCGTGCACACCCGTTGCACATAGTTGTTCTATACACCTGTTTGACACATATTTGGATTTTGATTCCTTGCGCACCAGACGCATAGGATATTCCTATATATGCATTTTGAGGATGGATTTCTAGTATGGCAGTACATTTTATGATATTCTCTTTGTATTGATAATTTCGGAGCCCCGACAAAATTGGAGTTTTCAGAAATGTTTTGGAAATTGGGGGGGGATTAAATTTAAATTCGGGGACCGAATTTCTTTAAGGGGGGTAGATTGTAACATCTTCAAAAATATAAAATATTAATTTTGGGAATTTTTATAATTTAATATTATTTTATTGATTATTTTAATATTAAATGCAATTAAATAGGAAAAATGTTAGAAAAAATTATGAAAAATTATGGAAAATTCTAAAATAGGGTAAATTAGTGAATTATGACATTTTTAAGTTGTTGTGATCATTTTGACACTAATTTAGTGCTAATCGCGATTAAAAATCGCTAATCGGGTTTTTAGCAAATTTTGAGCAAAACATGCACACACTACTTTTTCCACACTTGTGCACTTTTCTTGCCATGATTTATCATTTGGGATTACTATTGAGGTGAGAAGGTTTGAATTAGGGATTAAAAGAAAAGAAATAGAAAAGAAAAGGATTAAAGAATGGGGTTTGGTGAGAAGAGGGTATGGGCTTCTTTGACCTCCACACTTAGCCATTTCTCTCTTCATTTTTCCCTCCCTCTCTTCCTCCTACTGCTGCTGCTGCTTCCTTTCCCCTTTCCTCCCCTCTTCAATCCCTCAAATCATCTCAAAAGCTATCCCAAAACCCTATATCGGTTTCACAAAAAGTGTGCACAAGCTTGAGATCTACAAGATGGACTAAGAAAGCATGGATTTTGGCCACTATGGGCAACTCAAGAAAATTCTTGAGTTGCCAAATGAGGTAATTTCTGAACCATTGTCTTAGTTTTAGCATTTCCTATACCCTATGCAAGTTGTTAATCGATATTATGTGATATTATGGACATGATGAAAACCTAGTTAGGGTTTGAGGGAAACTTGAGTTGTAATGTGAAATTGAGTTCAATTGAGGTTATATAAACACCCTAGTGCATGAATTGGAACCCAAAACCTGAAGCTAGAACTAGAAATACGGATTTTAGAAACCGATATCGGGGAAAATGTGAAATCTGTGCATGTTAACTTGAATCTGCTATTACCCCGAGAACCCTAAAATGATATTGAGTGGGAATTGAGATGTGCAGGCACAATAGAGGCAACACCCCAAACCCTAGCCCCCAACTCCCATTACCGGCCGCCAATTCTTCCCTTTTGGCCGCCAATTGCGGCCTGGGTCCCACCTCCTTGGCTCGTTTTGGTTCTGTAGCTTCTACATTGTTAGTTTAGGCCCCTGGTATATATAGATTTGTATAAAGTGACCTAGGGTGAAATCTGGGACATATTTCCTAAGTTGCTGTTTTGGATTTTAGTTTCCGTATTCCGTATTTTCATTTCTGCATTGGTGTGATTCGTTTTACCTCGACTATTTGACGTTTTTACGACGATATAGAGGGTTTAGTGATGGTTTTGAAGGCGTGCCATAGGTTTTCACCTATAGGCCCCTTATCGTGTCGTTTTGGACTTCGTATGCCGTTTTAGCTTTGATTTGGTTTTGATGCGATGCGATACGTGTGTTATGTGTAGGTACACCGCGACGATCCGAGACGATGCGGAGGATGACAGTGACGTCGACACCGACACGCAGGACTCAGGTGAGTAGATTATATCTACAGGGGGAAGTCGGGTGGATGGCGTATAGCACCCCCGCAGTCCGTGGTGTGGTATACGAATACGTATACCCACGTATATTTATTATGTGTTGTTAGGATCATTGATATGAATAATGGTTTTATTGATGATGAGATATATGGTTTGGGTATAGTACGAACCCTAGGTAGCGATTGCACATACTTACACACATACTTACATACCTACATTCACACCCTTGCATACTACTCATACTTGCAGTGTTTGATGATTTGGGATGACTTTGGAGATGAGTCGATGATGTGGACTTTGCGCCGCGAGATCGGCGAGTTGATGTTGATTCATATATGGGATATGATTTGTGTTTTCTTGCGGGCTTGGGATATGTGTTACCCCGCATGCTTACTTCATTGATGGTATCGTTTTGTGCTAGGCATAGAGTAGTACCCTAGACTGTTTGATCTGATGATAGTGATACCTATTATGTGACGAGATAGTGAGATGTTGACCCTACCCAGCTATTGGGGATGCCGTACGATGATTTACCGTACGAGCCGATATTGATGATAGATCCGCACTCATAACTCGAGGATACCTTACGATATGACATTGAGGCGGGATCACCGACTATATATATATATATATATATATATATATCGACTCAGAGGTTAGGCGGTTCCCTTACCTGTAGTTCAGCCGTATAGTTAGTATAGTTGTTAGAGTAGATGAGACTTCTTACCTATTTCAAAAACTAACGAATCGTGGGTATTTTTAAAGACAGCTCAAGGGAATCTACGGATATTTCAAAAACGACGTATCTTTTCATAAAAACACCGTAGCCCCTATTTTCAAAACCCCATGATTCGAGTTATTTCTAAAAGGCACCAATTGTAGGACTTATGTTAGATCAATGCAGATTAGTGTTGGTTACGTCTAGTTTGAGCTCCCACTCCCTTTCTGTGGTTCGCTTTGCATCGCATTTTCATACTATGTTGCATGCTCCAGTATTAATATCATGCTGCTAGGACACCAGCACCATTATCGATGATGCATCTGTTCCACGTACACTTGTTGCCGGCTCACACACTCATCATCTATAATTGCCATGTCACTACACTGTAGTACCATTACATTCATTATATGATTCTTACATGACATGATGATGTACATACCTTCTTTACATGTAGCATACATCATGGATTGATTGCATAACACATCGCATTGGATTTATTTCTTGATGTTGGATGTTCATGTGATTTCTGGATTTGGGAACCGAGGATGTCTTTAAAAGAGAATACATTATTGCTTTAAAAACCCGGTTACCCTTGATATGATATTTGGTGCGTCCACCATGTGTTTTCTCGGTGCTGAGAGCGACATGTGAAACCCGAATCGAGGAGGCGGATGAGGCCGATTGCGGGTACATGGTGGACCCGGTAAGGTACCCCGGGGCAAGAAGACGTGGTGATGACGATGAGCCTGGCAGGGGGAGATTGCCTACCGGTGACTTTACCCGACGCGTCGGATATCCGGAGGATACCGTCGTGGTCTGAGATTTATGGTAGGGGCCGGTCTGGACTGACGGCGCCCTAGATATGATGGTTGAGACTTTGAGATATCAGGATATTGGGATTTCGTTTGTGCCGATGCTAGGCACAGTTTTATGCTGATTTCATTATGGTACCTTATTTTTAAAATACAGGGGAAATCCCACTAAAGTATGAAAACAGTTGTTTCAGGTAAACGTGTTCTGTTTTCTCGCATTCATATCTCATTCATATGCTATATTGTTATCTGAGGCACTGACACAGACACAAGAGATTGCACTCGGGTTAGATATTTACCCTAGCCTTGCTATAGGCTGCATGCTTTATATTGAGGATTTTTATACTGATCGTTGACTTAGGATTATGTCTTGCATTCGGTTTCTGCTTGTAGATGTTTCTATTCACGAGTTGGCAACTCACCCCCGTTGTGCCACAGTTCTTGCAGGTTCTGCCGTACAGGTTCCTTTGCGGTATTTCTGGCACACTACTTCTTGCGGGTGACTTGCTTTTGGTAGGTGGGTTCTTTCGCATCAGGAGCCACCATTGTATTTATTTACTTCATTGTATCTAGAATTGTCCATCAACCAAAACTGTATATTCTTTCAGACTCAGAGACAGTGTTGTATTACTCGACCTTAGAGTCGCGCTTAGTAGTATTGCGGTTTTCTGTTGCTTTTGAGCTTTCTTTGATTTTGATCCTCGCCACTTGGCGTTGTATATTATTATATCATTGCGTGGTTGTGACCGTCGATTGACGAAGAGCTAGCTCCCGCTTGGGGATGCCTTTATCATGTTATATCTTGTTATTATCGTTTTACCCCATTCGGGGCCAGTTTTACAAAAGAAACTCTGCCGAAATTTCTAGAAAAGACTGTACCGTTTTTAAAATGCACATTCGGCTTAGTTATTTTGAAACCTTGATTTCAACGTGTTTTCTTCACTTCTTTAAACCAGTTTTCCCTACTTTTTTATTTAAAATGGTTTTAGATTTCTGGGCTTTTGGCTTACTTGGATCAGATGGAGTCCTATAGGCTTCATATGGTTCAAGGGCCAGTCACGTGCTCTTTCGGGTCGTGACACTAACTTACAAAGTTATAGTTGTTTAACTGAAACTTAGTGTTATTATGTGGATTAGTGCTAGTTTAGGCAAATTTGAGTGAGACTTAACCAAGGGTTGGTTTTGATGGTTAGTATAACCTTATTAGGTGTATTTGAGACCATTGCAACTAAGATTACTCCAGATTTCCAGTTGGTTACCTGAAAGTTTCAACTTGGCGTATTTTATCGATATTATCGACTTTGTGGCTTTTCTGGAAATTGCTTTCAACCCGGACCTCCTAAAATAATATTGACTTGGCAGTAGGCTGTGTAGGCTCCCTGGAACCATCCCACAAAACCCTAGCCCACACCTCTTTATCCCGGCCGCAGATATATTCCATCTGGCCGCAATTTGCGGCCAGAGCTGTAGGAACCCCCTCGTTTTGCATGCACGGCTCTTTTACCTGTAAACTTGACCCCTGGTATGTCAAGTTTTAACTGATTCCAGTTAGGGTAGAATCTGGGTTGATTTTCATGAGTTGGCGTATGATTTACGACTTGTTTTCGTATGGGTTTTTGGTATCGATGATTCGTTCTGTCGGGTGGCGTTTGGATGTCAACGACAGTGGATATTGGATGCGTTTGCACACGAGGCCACAGGTTTTTACCTATGGGCGTAGCGTGCACCATTTTGGTTTCCGACATGGTTTTCATGTGTTTTAGCGTGTGATATCCTTGTAGGTACCCCACGTGGCGTCGAGGCGTTGGAGATGCAATGGCGACATCGGCACTCTTGACTTGGGAATAACCGATTATAGAGATATAGTATCGGATATGATATTATCGAGGCGGGATCACCGACTATATGTAGGGTTGCTATCCACGCGCACAAGATTCTACGAGGTATCAACCATGCCCGATTTAAAAATTAGCCGTGCCGAACAACCCGAATACGGATCTTTAAACTAGAGATTAGGCGAAAACTAACATGTTAACAACTTTAACACTAAGTGAGAGGGATTACAACCTTTGTAGATCCGGTCCTTCACTTCATATGCTCCGTGTTGTGGTCCCTTCGCTGCGATCATCGGGTTCCGGACTCTCGAGAGGTTCCACGAAGAGAAAGATGCAACCTTTGCTTCCGATCTTCGATACAAAGATGATCTACCTTCAAGTTTTGTTAACACAAGCTAACACTCATGCAATGATGTGAACACCCTCATCTAAATGGCAAGGGAAGATGAGGATGATGAAGTAGGATTTTTGCTCTCTTTATTTATCTTTTTCTCACATATTTTCATCACAAATATCAAAGCAAGAAAGCTTTGTAAGCAAAGAAGAAGAAGGAAGAAGATGAACAATATGATAGAATTCCTTTTGTGATGAATAATGAAAAGAATAATATGATGAATAATGCAACCATGGTCAAGTAACCATTGTAGAGATTGAACTAGGGTTAAAGGGTGTGGTTGGGTTAAGAAATATCGTGCAAAAATATCTTTTCCAAAACAAAAAAGAAAACCTTCTAGAAACATCAAGAAAGGTTTAACCCTAATCAAACACTAACCATGTTTAATCTCTACTAAACATGTTGCATTAGTTATCATATCATGTTACAATATTATATATCACATATATAATATTTATTGTAACCAAATAAAATAATACAATTAACATATATCGCATATATATCAATGTATTACCCGAGTGAGAAAAAGAATCTTTTAGTGAGCTAATATTAGATAATGTAATTTAATATATCATATATATTATTATACATTAAATTATCGAATCAACACTTGAACCGACAATCCGGCTATATCGCATATAACCGACTAATATTTATCCATACCGATTCATCGAATCAACACTTGATCCGATGACCCGGCTGATATCAAATATCGCGAGAATAGAATACGGTATCTCATATCGCATTATCCTCGGTCCCGCACATATCACATATGTGCTCCTACTCCGTTTTGCCTGAGCCAAGAAACTTCTGTGTAGGACTCTAAAGAATCGTCAATACGCCGGCAGTAGGTGATGATCATATCAAACACCTACAAGCTGCAAGCGGTCAGCTAAACGTAACAGCCACCCAGGTATTGAGCGCTCAGAAGATCAACAAGCAAGCCTGTACATTCTCCTGTGAATCCAAACAGTAACACTCCCGTACAGTCCGGTCTCGTCGTCTGATATGTCGCATATCTCGTCTAGGGGTGGTAAACGTCAGACCCCAGTAGCTCGATAAGTCATATCGATATGAGGTCTATAACAGTTCGAAAAACTACTGATAACACTTACCAGTAAACCTCAGCAACCCTGGCCAGGGATTTCCGGTTATAGCCAATCGAACACAGCACAACATCAACTCCCTATACCGGGAGACACGAATCCCCTCCCATCGCTTATTGCCTCCATGTGATTCGGGACTGTACCTAAAAGCCACCTTTTTGCACGCCCTCTTGGACGTGGTATGATGGAAATCAAAGCACAGTGGGAATCACACAAGACTCTATGACGATCTCGGGTCAACAGACTACTCTATACCAGTGTCACCGGAGAACTGCCATATGACGTGAGGTATAATACTATCTGGGAGTTCTCGGCGAGTCCGTCCAGTGTACCCAGTCTCCACTGAGCACCCGTACACCATCCTTGATGTCAAACACCGATGGATATGGGATCATCCATCGCCCATCATATGGGTCAAGATGCGTATACGCTAGTCTACTCTGGTGTATCGATGCCCTGTCTCGATACACCCTCGACTAGGAACAGTTATAGGATGTACTCGTCGACTACCGTGGCCCCACTAGTATGATCTCATCATAGTCCTAGTAGTCGAGTACATATCCTAAGGGCTTTATCAACATGTAATATAGAGACAATTAGAGTACATGTTAAGACAAAGTACAACCAGATAGCATACTATCATGTCGAGCAAGAAAGTCCTCCCTATATATGTCCAAGCATCCATTACAATATACATCGTATGTACAGTAATGGCCTCTAGAGCATACATATAACTAACAATCTCCCACTTGCACTAGGGCCATCTGTTATGATATCGCATACCCAACAATTAGCTGTGGTTGAAGTATCTCATACTCAACCATCCCATAAGAGTCTCTACTGGGAAAAAGGCATTTGTGAGTGGGTCCGCGCTGTTGTCCTCTGTGTCTGCTCTCCTTACCTCGATCTCCCTGGAGATCAACTATCTCCATGATCAGGTGATACTGTCTAAGAATTATATCTGGATTTCTGATGGGACGGCAGTTCCTTGGCAATAGCCACAACTCCATTGTCACACAATGGTAGGAACGAAGTTCATCTCATGAACTTATAAATATCCAGACTGCCTCTTTGGTAGTATCCTTGGTAACGATGTATCTTGCCTTTAATCGTCTAGTATGTCACGGTATCTAGCTTGGAACTCTTCCAACATACCGTCCCTCCACTGAGGGTGTAGACAATGCCTGCGACTGACATTCAGTCGTCCTTATCACCCTGGAACCTTTCCAGTGATTCTCCCCAGGATCGATTGATACCATCTCACTACAACTAGTGAGTATCCTAATATTCAATTAGATCTATCTCATAGATCCAAAAACTCAGGATTTAGGAGGTATCATTTTGATCCTATATGGAGAATCCTTGTGATAAGCGGAGATTGACTGAGCGTAGCATAGGAAACTCCTTCCCTATCAAGAGTATGTCATCCACGTACTCTACGAGGATCACCACCATACTCTCTACTACCTTTTTGTATATACAAGGTTTATCTACCATTTTGATGAAGTCAAACTCTTTGACTACCACATCAAAACAGATGTTCCAACTTCGCGATGCCTGCTTTATCATATAAAACATCTTGCACACGTTTCCGCTGCTCCCACTGTCTACGAAGCCCTCTGGCTGTGTACTTATAGACGCTATCTTCTAAAACATCATTTAGAAAAGCAGTCATAACACCCAACCACCAGATATCGTAGTCATGGTATGTAGCCGTGGCAAGTAGGATCTGGATGGACTTAAGCATAGCTTTGAAATTCTCAACTTTTCCATGTACACCTGTAGGGTGTTTTTCGTCACCCCATTGAGATGGGAATACACGCGCGCTTGTCAGGCGTACTATAGATTCCCCTTGCCTAGGGTAGGCCGGGGTTTAATGATTGTAGGGATCCGAATCTCCGGCAGCCGCGGACTAAGCTGCCGTTAATTACCCCCCGCCTTTGGGGCGAGGGAACCTCCGATTAACGGGTTAAACTGGTCATGCGAACTCAATGTGTAGTGTACATGTGTTGTGTTTTGGAGGGGGGGTTTAAATATATCGGGAGCCACGCAGAGTTTTTACGGGTGTTCCGCTACCCGGATAGCGGGCTGGGGGTCAAGGGGGCTAGCAGCCCCCTTGCGGGGTGCGGGGCAGCGCCCCGTTAGAAATTTTTTTCTAACAGGGACAGTGTCGCGGAGTATGTGAGTGTAAATAAGTATACATATGTGTGTGTATATATATATATGTATATATGTATATATATATATAAAAGAAAGAGGGGGAAAAGGCATCCAAAAGGATGCGTGGAGGCAGCACTTTGGGCGTTGTGCGCCTAGGTGCTGTGCGCTCAGGCGCTAGAGTGCCACGTGTCGGCACATGGGCGTTCTGCGCTTGAGCGCAAGTGCGCCACGTGTCGGCACCGGGGCGACTTGCGCCTGAGCTTCTGCGCTTGAGCGCAAGCGCTCCACATGTCGGCACGGGGGAGACTTGCGCTCGAGCGCTTGCACTTGAGCGCAAGCGCGCCACGTGTCGGCACGGGGGCGCCTTGCGCTCGAGCTCTTGCGCTGGAGCGCAAGCGCTCCATGTGTCGGCATCGGGGCGACTTGCGCTCGAGCGCTTGCGCTGGAGCGCAAGCACGCCACGTGTCGGCACCGGGGCGACTTGCGCTCGAGCGCAAGTGCGCCACGTGTCGGCACGCGGGCGCTCTGCGCTTGAGCGCCGGCAAGAAAAGGAGGCTTTTAGCCTAAGAAACAGAAGCTATGCTTCAAAAAGGAAATATTTGTTGTTTTATATATATGTAGTTAAACTCCTAGGATGTTTTGAAGCTGATGAAGGGGGTTCTTCTTCTTCCTCCTGTTTTTTGGCCGGATCTTGAAGATCAAGAAGTAGGAGATTTTAAAAATCACTCCTTTTTAAGATCTGATGGAAGATCTTAGTTCCCCTTTGTAGGTTTTGTGGTGGAAAACTACTTGGTTTTAGAAAAGAACGAGTAAAACTCTTGATTTAATTCAAAGAAATGAGAAGGTTTAGAACCTTGGAGAAGGAGCAGGAGGCACAAAGAACCCTATTTTTGGGGGAATGAAAAGTTCTTTTTTTTTATTCATCATGTTGCCTTTTATAGGCTTACATATTTCATATAGCCCCTTGGGCTTTACAAAAATGGCATTTTAGCTATCTCATGGCTCATGTGCCATTTCATTTTTGTACATAAGCCATGGGCTTACAAAATATTAGCTTTATGCCGATTTTGTTTACATTCATGCATAAACAATTACATAAAAATTATTTATTACATGATTTTGTTGTTGGCACGGGGAGGCTGGCCGCGGGCTCGACTTGGGCATGGGCCCGCTTGACCTGGGCTTGGGCCCATCTAGCTTGGGGGTTGACCTTGACTTTGACTCGGTCAACCGGGGTGCAAATTTTGACTTCAACAAAGTGCCCCCCATTAATAAATGCACACCACATATGTGGGTCGTGTGCATGAAATTGATGGATCTTCTTTCATGTGGAGGCGACTTGCTTTGGTTCCCACTTTTTGGGATGCACTGCCCTTTTTACGACGTGGACGGTCGACGCTTGACGCTTCTCCGAGACAGAGTGTCCGTGGTAGACGTTTCCCTTGCCCGGAGCGATCCGGTTCCTGCTTTGTAGGAAGCCTGCACTGCCCTTTTTGCGACATGGACGGTCGACGCTCTATTACGAAGCGATTTGGGTTCCCAGTTTACGGGAGCCTGCACTGCCCTTTTTGCGACATAGACGGTCGACGCTCTGTTACGGAGCGATTTGGGTTCCCAATTTGCGGGAGCCTGCACTGCCCTTTTTGCGACATAGACGGTCGACGCTCTTATCCGAAGCGATTTGGTAGATGTGTCCCTGGCACGGAGTGTCGCTGGTCGACGTTTCCCCGAGGCGGAGTGTCTGCTGTAGGACGTTTTCCCGAGACGGAGTGCCTGTGGTAGGACGTTTCCCCGAGACGGAGTGCCTGTGGTAGGACGTATCCCCGAGACGGAGTGCCTGTGGTAGGACGTTTTCCCGAGACGGAGTGCCTGTGGTTGGACGTATCCCCGAGACGGAGTGCCTGTGGTAGGACGTATCCCCGAGACAGAGTGGCTGTTGTAGGACGTTTTCCCCGAGACGGAGTGCCTGTTGTAGGACGTTTCCCCGAGACGGAGTGCCTGTTGTAGGACGTTTCCCCGAGACGGAGTGCCTGTGGTAGGACGTATCCCCAAGACGAAGTTCCTGTTGTAGGACGTATCCCCGAGACGGAGTGCCTGTTGTAGGACGTTTCCCCGAGACGGAGTGCCTGTGGTAGGACGTATCCCCGAGACGGAGTGCCTGTTGTAGGACGTATCCCCGAGACGGAGTGCCTGTGGTAGGACGTTTCCCCGAGACGGAGTGCCTGTTGTAGGACGTTTCCCCGATACAGAGTGTCGCTGGTAGGAAGTTTCCCCAAGACGGAGTGCCTGTGGTAGGACGTTTCCCCGAGACGGAGTGCCTGTTGTTTTGACGCAGAGGTCGATGTTGGAATTGGTTGGTTTGATTTGAGTTGACATCAGCATCGCTATACTGGAATATGGTACCAGGAGCGAATCATCATCTGTCTTTGAGAGGATTTGGGAATCGGTTTTTTGTCGGCATCTGCATTGCTGCACTGGAATAATGCCAGGAGCAACTCATCATGTGCCCCGGGAGGATTTGGATTTGTTTTTTTTTTGTTTGGCATCTGCATTGCTGCACTGGAATAATGCACTGGAATAATGCCAGGAGTAACTCATCATGTGCCCCGAGAGGATTTGGATTTGTTTTTTTGTTTGGCATCTGCATTGCTGCACTGGAATAATGCCAGGAGCAACTCATCATTTGCCCCGGAAGGATTTGGATTTGTTTTTTTTTTTGTTTTGTTTGGCATCTGTATTGCTGCACTGGAATAATGCCAGGAGCAACTCATCATGTGCCCCGAGAGGATTTGGGAATTGTTTACGCCTGTGGATTGTATACGGTTTTGCAGGATGTATGATCCAGACCGTAGGGCCAAAAGCATTTTGGGTCTTTGTTGGCGTCTGCATCGCTGCACTGGAATATGGTACCAGGAGCGACTCATCATTCGCCGTTGGGGTATAGGATTTGGAATTTGGTTGGCGTCTGCATCGCTGCACTGGAATATGATACCAGGAGCGACTCATCATTCGCCATTGGGGTATAGGATTTGGAATTTGGTTTGCGTCTGCATCACTGCACTGGAATGTGGTACCAGGAGCGACTCATCATTCGCCACTTGGGGATTGGGGAGCGATGGCTTAGGAGACAGGTTTAGATCCCTATCACCTAAGTCTTTTCAATTTTATGGGCCGTGAGGGTCCCATAAAAGCAAATTCTCCCTACGGGTCGTAAGGATCCCATAGGTGTATTTTCTCCTTAGGAGTCGTGGGGACTCCTAAGTGTGTTCTTCCTTCGTGAGTCGTAAGGCTCCCACAAAGGTTTATTCTCCTCATATATCGTGAGGACACATGAGTGGGTCTTCTCAATGGAGCATAATTCCAAAAGTGGAGACCAGCCGCGTAACTGGTGGTTGCGGTGGGGCATGGGTATGCTGAGAATTATTTGAGCCCGTGGATTGTATACAGCAGTCAATTTGGGGTCTGGCCGTAAGGCAGGACGAATTTTGGAAAATTGGATTTTGGTTGGCGTCTGCATCGCTGCACTGGAATATGGTACCAGGAGCGACTCATCATTCGCCGTTGTATTGTTTTCTTTTTCTTTTTGTTTTTTTTTGTTTTACCGCGATTGCTCTATCATTTCAGCTTTTCTTATCGCGAAGGCTGCGATTGCCCTATCATTTCGGCTTTTATTCGCGGTTGCCCCATCATTTCGGCTTTTATTTTTTTTTTTTATTTACACTTTTTTTTTTCTTACACATTTTTTTTACATTCCCAGTTTAACGACTTAGAGGTCGACTGTTCCCAGTTTAATGACGTGGTGGTCGATTGTTCCTAGAGAAAGGCGGGTGTTTAAGAGAATCAAGTCCCTGAAGGACATCGGTCCCCGTATGTATGAAGTTGGCGGTTGCAGCTTGATTGTTTGTTAACACGCCAGGAGACAATGATATTTCTCCCGCCTTATATTGTTTCTCGACCCAATCCTTGAAGATGCAACAGTCTTCAATAGTGTGCCCCAGCACTCGGTGGTATGGGCAAAAGTTAGGATGATCAGTCTTGTTCGCTTCACTTAGCCTTCTCGGTTCTGGTAGCCGCAGGCCATTCTTCATAGCGTCTTTAAAAATTGTGTGGACCTTGTCCCTTCGGAATGAGTAGACCTTATTTCTCCTTTCCTCCAAAGTTGGCCCTCGAGACTGGTCAGTTTTTGGTCCGCCCGTTCTCTGCTTATTTGGAGAATCGGTGATGTTAGAACTTCCGCCTTTTCGGTTGTCGTCTCTCCAAGGTTTCGGTCTATTTATGAACTGAAAATCCTGAGCGGACTCGGACTTTGAGCGTTCCAACGTTTGGACCTTTTTGGTCAGCTCTTGGAATGTTTTGAGACCCGCGGTACATAGAAATGGGGCCATCCAGTTGTTGAGATTTCCGACAAGGAGACTGACAGATTGGTCCTGCTCTATCGGCGGTTCGCATTTGACGGAGAGATTACGCCATCGGGTTATGAAATCCGTGCTGCTTTCGTCGCTCTTGGTCTTGGTCCTTACGAGCTCGGCAATGGTAATCTTATCGCTGACGCTCATGAACCTCTGCCGAAACAGAAACTCCATTTGGACAAAAGTTGTGACGGAGCCATCCGGTATGCTCGCGTACTAGTCGAAAGCAACATCGGTCAGGCTATTGACGAACTGGCAGAGGAGAAGCGCATCATTGCCCCCAGTATTCCCGCATGAGGCTTTGAAGTGGGCGATGTGCTGATTCGCGTTTCCCGTCCCATCGAATCTTCCGAATTTGGGGATGACATAGCCGCTAGGGAATTCCACCAGATCATACTGAGCAGGATATGGTCTCCCACTACTGCTGATATCTTTTTGCGCTTCGGCTTCGGCCACCAATGTTTTGACTTTACTGGCAACCAAATCAATGATTTGATCTTGAGTTAGCGGGCTACTGTCATCAGTAGCCAAGACATTTCCCGAGATAGGATGCGACTGATTTTCATGTAGTTCGCCCACTTTTGGATTTGAGGGAATAGACGTCGACTGCTTTGGGACACCACTTCCCAGTTCACGAGCAGAGCCCTCCGCTTGATTGGGTGACTGAGAGGCAAGTTGGGCCGTGAGCTGTAGGACGACATTTGTCAAGTCGTCAATTTTTGGGTAGAGCTTAGCTATCTCCTTGTCTTTGTTTCTGAGCTGCTTTCGGAGCTCTTGAAGCAGCTCTTGCTCCGCGGTTCTGGGGCGAAAAGTCGGCTCTTCTTCGCTTTCCGAGCCCGACCCCTCATGGACCGAAGGATCTTTCTGCCTATCATCCTCATCAAGAGGGTCTTCATCACCCGGCAAAGGCAGCTGTTCTTGGGAAGCGGCCACCACATTCAAGCCAGATTGGATTTGGGATGTAGTGGCCCCGTCCTTGCTCTTGTTGCGCGTGCCCACCACGTAGACAGTGTGGATAACACATTCAGCCATCCCCTCATCTTTGACGGGGTAACCCTGTTCTTCGAACCTCATGAGGTTCAGCCTGGCAGGAGCCCTAGCCCTTTTGTTGGCTCTATATCTGAGCCTTTTCTCCCTCAGCTTCTCGATTTTGAAGGCTTGGCGGACATCCGCTACCCGGGAAGCCATTGCGAGTTGATCAGCGGGGAGCTTAGAGAAGACACCTGATCGAGCATTTGTCAGGGGCGCCGCTGGAGCTTGCTCGGGACGCGTTGTAGCTTTGTTGGTGTTGATGGCCTTGCCCCCAGCTGGGGCCAAGGAAAGTCGTTCAGATACCGACTTGCGTTTGGGTTGGGGCGCCCTTGAGATCACCACATTTGGTCTCCTGCCTTTCGAGACCGGTTTGTCTGCCACCGGGGCTTGAGGAGCTGGGATGGCGCCAACTGGCATGAACATAATAGAGCCGAATGGTAGCAGCGGCTCCTCCCATTGTCGCCCGAGACTGGCTGGAAGGACCGTCCTAGAGTCTATCCTCATCGTGTAAGAGACGGGAGCTAAGTCCATCATCGAAAACATCGTCGGAAGGTGATTGCTTGAAAATCTGCATGAAAAAGAATTATTTTTAGTATAAATATAGGTATGTATATTTATTGAGTTCGCATGAACGCCTAACCAGAAATATGGGAGGAGAGATTGGTCCCACCGGGCATGCCAGAATCTGTAGGGTGTTTTTCGTCACCCCATTGAAATGGGAAAACGCGCGCGCTTGTCAGGCGTACTACAGATTCCCCCTGCCTAGGGTAGGCCGGGGTTTAATGATTGTGGGGATCCGAATCTCCGGCAGCCGCGGACTAAGCTGCCGTTAATTACCCCCCGCCTTTGGGGCGAGGGAACCTCCGATTAACGGGTTAAACTGGTCATGCGAACTCAATGTGCAGTGTACGTGTGTTGTGTTTTGGAGGGGGGGTTTAAATATATCGGGAGCCACGCAGAGTTTTTACGGGGGTTCCGCTATCCGGATAGCGGGCTGGGGGTCAAGGTGGCTAGCAGCCCCCTTGCGGGGTGCGGGGCAGCGCCCCGTTAGAAATTTTTTCTAACAGGGACAGTGTCTCGGAGTATGTGTGTGTATATATGTATACATATGTGTGTGTGTGTGTGTGTATATATATATATATATATGTATGTATATATGTATATATATATATATATATAAAAGAAAGAGGGGGAAAAGGCATCCAAAAGGATGCGTGGGGGCAGCACTTTAGGCGCTGTGCGCCTAGGTGCTGTGCGCTCAGGCGCTAGAGTGCCACGTGTCGGCACATGGGCGTTCTGCGCTTGAGCGCAAGTGCGCCACGTGTCGGCACCGGGGCGACTTGCGCCTGAGCGCTTGCGCTTGAGCGCAAGCGCTCCACGCGTCGGCACGGGGGCGACTTGCGCTCGAGCGCTTGCGCTTGCGCTTGAGTGCAAGCGTGCCACGTGTCGGCACGGGGGCGACTTGCGCTCGAGCGCTTGAGCTGGAGCGCAAGCGCTCCACGTGTCGGCACCGGGGCGACTTGCGCTCGGGCGCTTGCGCTCGAGCGCTTGCGCTGGAGCGCAAGCGCGCCACGTGTCGGCACGCGGGTGCTCTGCACTTGAGCGCCGGCGAGAAAAGGAGGCTTTTAGCCTAAGAAACAGAAGTTATGCTTCAAAAAGGAAATATTTGTTGTTTTATATATATGGATTTAAACTCCCAGGATGTTTTGAAGCTGATGAAGGGGGTTTTTCTTCTTCCTCCGGTTGTTTGGCCGGATCTTGAAGATCAAGAAGTAGGAGATTTTAAAAATCACTCCTTTTTAAGATCTGATGGAAGATCTGAGTTCCCCTTTGTAGATTTTGCGGTGGAAAACTACTTGGTTTTAGAAAAGAAAGAGTAAAACTCTTGATTTAATTCAAAGAAATGAGAAGGTTTAGAACCTTGGAGAAGGAGCAGGAGGCACAAAGAACCCTATTTTTGGGGGAATGAAAAGTTCTTTTTTTTTATTCATCATGTTGCCTTTTATAGGCTTACATATTTCATATAGCCCCTTGGGCTTTACAAAAATGGCATTTTAGCCATCCCATGGCTCATATGCCATTTCATTTTTGTACATAAGCCATGGGCTTACAAAATATTGGCTTTATGCCGATTTTGTTTACATTCATGCATAAACAATTACATAAAAATTATTTATTACATGATTTTGTTGTTGGCACGGGGAGGTTGGCCGTGGGCTCGACTTGGGCATGGGCCCGCTTGACCTGGGCTTGGGCCCATCTAGCTTGGGGGTTGACCTTGACTTTGACTCGGTCAACCGGGGTGCAAATTTTGACTTCAACAACACCAAGTAATCTTTACAAGATATACTCGCTCCTGATGGGGATTTAACCCTTCAGATAAAGCAACCAAAGTCCATACTTTGTTGGTGTATAAGGATTCCATCTCAGATCGATAAGCATCCAGCCATTCTTACAGAGTCCCACTCCTGATGGCCAGCTCGAAACTAGTTGGGTCATCATCTCATGATGCAATCCTCGCTCCCACTGTCATAGAGAAACCGAAGTATCTCTCAGGTGGTTGAGGAACCCTACTAGATCGGCGGAGAGGCTGAGGTTCGTTGGAAACTATTGAATCCTTTGGTTCTACCAAATTATCAGCTGTAGTTTGTATAGCTGGAACTACTTCCAGTTTTACAGAGCTGACCTTGCCTCGAGTTTGTCCGGATTTTGCTTTTAGACAAAGGCCGGACAACCCCAAATCTTAACTTACTTAAGATATGGGCTCTTCCCTTTCCATATCGCATATGAAGTGGTAGGCAACTGATTTGATTTGAACCCTATTCAATAGGTATGCAGCTTCTCAAGTGCATAACTCCCAAAAGAAAATAGGAAACTCAGTAGTACTCATCATAGAGCACACCATATCAAATAGGGTGCTATTGCTCCGCCCCGATATACCATCGTGCTATGGTGTATACGGAGGAGTGATGCTGCGAGAGAATCTCATTCTCCTTTAGAATAGTCCAGGAATTCCGTGCTCAAGTATTCTCCTCCTTGATCTCATTAAAGGACATAATACTTATACCCGTATTTTGGTTCTCTACTTCTAATTTATATTCTGTGAATATCTCAAAAGTTTCGGACTTGTGTTTCAACAAGAACATATGTCTGAATCTTGAGAGATCATCAGAGAATATAATGAAGTACAAAGAACCGGTCTTGGCATGTGTAGACAGGGGAGTTTCATACATCATCATGTATCATTCCTAAGAGTTCACTAACTCTTTCTCTGTTTCCAATAAACAGAGCTGTGGTCATCTTATCTTTGTGACATGACCGGCAAGTTTCATAAGATGTAAATTCAAACTAATTTAAATATGCATCTATATGTAACTTCAGCCAGTCGGGTCGCATTGATATGACCTAGTCTACAATACCTCAAGAAGGATTCATTCATTTCTGAACTCTTCCTCTTGTGTGTGTTCTGTATACTAAGAACTGTAGTTTGATTTAGAACGTCTATGCTTTTAGATAACGTGCCTGAACCGATCAACTCTTGATATGGGAAATGTTCAAAACATTATCCAACAATACAAAATTATATCACTTCTTTACTAATAAAGAAACTGATATGATGTTGTATATCAGGTTCGGTATCTAATAACATTCGTTCAGAATCAATGTATTCAGGTAATACAGGGTGACAGTGACCAACAGACTTGGCTGCAACACTTGCACCGTTTTCTGTCTCATGAAACTTATCACCCGTTCTCAGTTCTTTACCTATCTGTAGCCCATGTAACAGATTACATATGCGGGATCCTGATCCGGTATCTCATACCCAGGACGTAAAGGATACTGAGAAACAGTTCTCTGTAATGAACACACCCGAAGAAGATGCATCAACATGTACTTTCTTCGTTTGGGCGGCACGGGAATTCTGGTAATCCCCAATTTCCTGCTCTGTCTTATAACAATTATAAGTTGGAGCGGGACCAACGTTCCCCAGCTCGGTATAATAAGCGGGTTCAGTCAATTCATCTGTTTTACTATCTTGATTAAGGCGTGATATAGTCGCTACCTGGAGAGAGAGAAGAAAATACTCAGCGTATGCTCTTGCAAGATTAGATTGGTTATCTAATATATCTAGTCAGGATGTCTCCCACTGTTTTAATCAAATCTTCCTTCAAACCCTAAAAGGAAAGACTAGCCGGGATTAATTACAGGGTACAAGTTCGCCAATCTTTCAGCCAGGCCAGTGTCGGTACTTTGAGGGAGGTCCCCCGTGCTTTCGCACGAACCTACTTAAAGTAATCTCGCTTTCCCATAGGCGTAACCCCGTTAACACCTTTCTAGACACCTACTTGATCGGCTA
This sequence comes from Agapanthus africanus, assembly GCA_030015575.1. Taxonomy (NCBI): domain Eukaryota; kingdom Viridiplantae; phylum Streptophyta; class Magnoliopsida; order Asparagales; family Amaryllidaceae; genus Agapanthus; species Agapanthus africanus. Next base: position 331,401,195 of record JASDDO010000016.1, read on the forward strand.
ATTGTAATGTGTAAAACTCTCCCAGGAGTAACTCTTACTCGCAGCGGGTATCGGGATCCAACTATCTCATAGAAGATATGCAATCTCATTGCAACTTTCAACTCTTGAAATTCCCAATAATATTTTACCCCTAGCAGCTTATGACCTTGGCTAAGGTCAACAAATCATAAGTGCTAGCCAAGTTCAACCCGTCATTTCCCGATTGAATTAACCCCACCCGCACGACCCTTGGCTAAGGTCAACAAAGCCGCACGACTACCCTAACTCAATCGCATCATATGCTTATGCAGATAAGCACTAATCAGCTACCGCACACTACTGTAGGGATAGCCTAGCACCTCGTCAAGGGTTCGGTAGCATCACATATGCCATAATCAAAATTTTAGAGGTGCTAGGTTAACTCGACAAGAATCGAAACTAGAAGTTTTAGGGATTCATACAAATAAGCATCACATGCAAATGTAAAACTATCACTAAGAGTAGAGATTACAACCTTTGTAGATCTCCCTCGGTGACTCTTTGGCACTATGAGAGTTTGAAACGGATCGATGGAAGCCTTCCTTGTCCACGATGATCCACCCGAAGTCCCTTTGCCCAAAAGCTCCTTACCTTACTTGTTTCGCAAACGAAGTAGAGTAAACACCCTACACAAATCGGCTAGATGTGTGTAGTGTGATGATGTGATTTATGTTCTTCAATTGAGCTTGTTCTTCAAAAGAGAGAAATCAAGAGAGGAAGAAGAAGATAATGGTGGCTTGAGCTTTCTATCATATCACATATGATAACTTGTTTTCTTCACACCCTTGCACTAATTGTACTCATATTTTGTACACCTTGTTTCATATTATATATGAAGCTATTTATAGTGATGAGAAGGAATAATCACCATTATTCCATTACCACCATAATTGTGAGTGGAAATTCTTTTCTTAAAGAATTAAGCATGGGTGGAAATTCTTTTCATTAAGTTAAGTAAAGCTTACCCACTAAAGAATAAAGGAGCATGAGTGGATATTCTTTACATTAACTTAAAATGATAAATACAAATTAAAAGCTTCAATATAAGTCTTATATTGCCACCATTCTTGTATCAACAACCATGATACTATGTATGCATGTATGTGTCCATGCACATCATCATGTGCATACATGCATGCATACAAAAGGATTTACTTAAAGAATTAATCTAAATGTAATTTGTTAAATCAACACTTGATTTAGCAAACCGGTCATATCTCATACGATCCGACAAATAGAAAATGCCCGATTAATATACGTTATCACATAATCGTATTTAATCGGGTCCCGCGCATATCTCATATGCACACCACATCTTTTTGCCTGAGCCAGGAAACTTCATTGTGGGACTCTAAGACTCGTCAATACGCCAGCAGTAGATGATGATCATATCAAACATCTACAAGCCGCAAGAGGTCAGCTAAACATAACGGCCACCCGGGTATTGAAACGATCAGAAGAAAACCAGCGAAGCTGTAAAAACTCCCGTCGAGCCAACTGGCAACACTTACCGTACAGTCCGGTCTCTTCGTCAGATATGCTGCATATCGAGTCTAGGGATGGTATCGTCGACTCCAGTAACTCAATAAGTTATGCTGGTGTATGGCTCATAACAGATTGAGAAACTACTGATAACTCTTATCAGTAAATCTCAGCAGCCTTGGCCAGGAACTTCATGTTATAGCCAATCAAGCATAGCACAACATCAACCCCCAATACCGAGAGAGACGAAACCCCTCCTATCGCTCATTGCCTCCATGCGCCTCGAGACTGTACCCAAAGACCACCTGTTTGCATGACTCAGTAGAGCCGTGGTAGGGTGGAGATCAAAGTATAGTGGGAGGACACACAAGACTCTATGACGATCTCGGGTCTACAGACTAACCTGTACCAGTGTTCCTTGAGAACTGATATCCGACGATAGATATAATACCACATAGGAGTTCTCGGCGAGTCCGTTCAGTGTACCCAGTCTCCACTGAGCACCCGCATACAATCTTTGGTGTCTCCTCACCAGATGGATATGGGATCATCCATCGCCCATCATATGGGACAAGAATAGTATACGCTAGTCTACTCTGGAATATCGATGCCCTGTCTCGATACACCCTCGATTAGGAACAGTTCAAGGATATGCTTATAGACTACACGTGCCCCACTAGTATGATCCGCATCATAATCACAGTAGTCAAGAAAATATCCTTTGGGTTTTATCAACATGTGTAAATGATTAAATCTACATGTACAGATAAAGTAAACCAGATAGCGTACTATCATGTTGAGCAAGAAATTCATCTATCTCCATAGATATATGTCCATATTTCCACTATCCATATAATGGCCTTTAGGGCATACATATTACTAACAATCTCCCACTTGCACTAAGGCCAGTTATTGGCGTATCTCATACCCAACAATTCAAACAGTCGCTCATGCTGAGGCTGTGGAAGTGCCTTGGTGAATGGATCCGCTGTGTTATCCTTTGTATCTACTCTCCGAATCTCGATCTCCTGGCGATCTACTATCTCCCGGATCAGATGATATCTCCTTAGGATGTGTCTGGACTTCTGATAGGACCTTGGTTCTTTTGCTAATGCTATAGCTCCATTATTATCACAATACAATGGTATTGGATCAACAATGGTTGGAACTACTCCTAGTTCCGCAATGAACTTCTTCATCCAGACTGCTTCCTTAGCAGCATCACTTGCAGCAATATACTCAGCTTCCATCGTGGAGTCTGCAACGGTGTCCTGTTTGGAACTCTTCCAACTAACCGCTCCTCCATTTAGGGTAAATACAAACCCTGAGATTGATTTACTGTCATCCTTGTCACTTTGGAAGCTTGAATCGGTAAAGGCCTCCATCTGGAGATCCCCATTACCATACACCAAGAACAATTCTTTAGTCCTTCGTAAGTACTTAAGAATGTTCTTCACTGCTATCCAATGTTTCTCCCCTGGGTTGGATTGATACCTGCTTACTACAGCCAGTGCATAAGCTACATCAGGGCGAGTACACAACATCGCATACATTATAGATCCCACGGCAGAAGCGTAGGGTATAACGCTCATGCGAGCTCTCTCTTCATCAGTCTTCGGACAGAAGTCCTTAGAAAGAGTGATTCCATGACTAGCAGGTAAGGCACCACGCTTGGAATCTTCCATACTAAACCTCTTTAGAATGGTGTCTATGTACTTTGATTGGGACAGTCTTAATAACCTCTTGGATCTATCTCTATAGATCCTAATGCCCAAAATGCGCGAGGCATCACCCAGGTCTTTCATGGAGAACCTTTGTGATAAGAATAGTTTGACCGATTGTAGCATAGGAACATCATTTCCTATCAGGAGAATGTCGTCTACGTACAATACGAGGAATGTGACAGTACTCCCTACAATCTTCTTATAAATACATGGTTCATCTTCATTTCTGACAAAATCAAACTCTTTGATTGTATCATCAAAGCAGATGTTCCAGCTCCTTGAGGCCTGCTTTAATCCATAAATGGATTTAAGCAATCTACATGCTTTCCCGCTGCTCCCACTATCAATGAAGCCCTCTGGCTGATCCATAAAAACGCATTCTTCTAAATCACCATTTAGAAATGCAGTTTTCACGTCCATCTGCCATATTTCATAATCATAGTGAGCAGCAATAGCAAGTAGGATCCTAATGGATTTAAGCATTGCTACCGGAGAGAAAGTTTCATCATAGTCCAATCCTGGTCTTTGACGAAAACCTTTCGCTACAAGCCTTGCTTTATAGGTCTCCACCTGTCCATCTACACCAATCTTTCTCTTAAGATCCATTTGCACCCAACGGGTTTTATCCCAGGAGGCGCAACGTCCAAATTCCATACTTTGTTGGTGTACATTGACTCCATTTCGGATCTCATTGCTTCCAGCCATTTCACTGAGTCACCACTCGTGATAGCTTGCTGAAAACTAGTAGGGTCATCATCATCCATGATGCAATCTTCTCTATCACCATCTATGATAAACCCATAGTATCTCTCTGGTGGGTGAGAAGTTCTACTAGACCTCCTGAGCGGCTGAGGTTCTTGAAGTTCTACTGCAACATCAGTTTCAACCAATTCCTCCTGAGTAATTTGTGTCTCTAGAACCTCTTCTAGTTCTACCATATTGCCATTAGTACTTTCCGTAAAGAACTCATTTTCCAAAAATGTGGCATGCTGAGCAACAAACACCTTTTGTTCCTCTTTGTGGTAGAATAGATATCCATACGAATGTTTTGGATACCCCACAAATTTACACATGACCGATCGTGTCTCGAGTTTGTCTGGATTCTGCTTTTTAACAAAAGCCGGACAACCCCAAATCCTAAACCTTTTAAGAGATGGTCTCTTTCCATTCCACATCTCATATGGAGTGGTAGACACGGTCTTGGTTGGCACCCTGTTCAATAGATACATTGCTGTCTCCAATGCATGTCCCCAAAAGGAAAGCGGTAACTCAGCATCACACATCATGGATCGTACCATATCCAATAGGGTACGATTCCTCCGTTCTGACACACCATTGTGCTGTGGTGTGTAAGGAGGAGTGAGCTGAGAGAGAATCACATTCTCTTTTAAGAAGTCTAGAAACTCTATACTTAAATATTCTCCACCTCGATCCGATCGAAGTTTCTTGATGCTCAAGCCTGTTTGCTTCTCTACTTCAAGTTTATACTCCTTGAATTTCTCAAAAGCTTCAGATTTGTGCTTTATCAAAAACACGTGTCCGAATCTTGAGAAATCATCAGTAAAAGTGATGAAGTATGAAAAACCACCTCTTGCATGTGTAGACATTGGTCCGCATACATCACTATGTATGAGGCTTAAGAGTTCACCAGCTCTCTCTCCGTGTCCACTAAACGGAGTTTTGGTCATTTTACCTTTGATACAAGACTGGCAAGTCGCATAAGATTTATATTCAAACGGATTTAAATATCCATCTTTATGTAGCTTGTTTAGTCTTGTTTCATTAATATGACCAAGTCTACAATGCCAAAGAAAAGCTTCATTTATATCTGAAAACTTTCTTTTACTAGTATGTTGTATATTGAAAACTGTGTGTTGGTTCAGGATGTAAATACCGTTATTTAGTGTACCATACCCAATCAACTCTTGATTTAGGTTAATGTTCATAACATTATTTTGCAATATAAAATGATATCCTTCATTGTCCAACAAAGAAACGGATATTATGTTACACAGCATACTTGGTACAAAATAACACGGGTTCAAAACCAAAATACTTCCTGAAGGCAACCCTAGATGATACTCTCCCACGGATACAGCATGTATATTGGAACCATTTCCAACCCGCAGAGTATGATCTCCAATTTTTAAAACTCTACTATTTCTCAATCCCTGCATACAATTGCAGATGTGAGAACCAGAACCGGTATCCAATACCCAGGATGCAGAGTTTAAAGAAAAACAGTTTTCAGTTACAAACACACCTGAAGTGGAAGCATCAGCATGCTTCTTCTTCTTGAGATCAGCAAGATATTCAGCACAGTTGCGTTTCCAATGTCCTGACTTTTTACAGTAAAAACATTCTCCTTTTCCACTTCCCATAGCCCTGGCTTTGTCTTTCCCCTTCGCCTTTCTAACTCCACCTTTCCGTTTGATGGACTTCTTCTTTTTCTTTCCCTTGGCCTTAGCTTTTGGGAATGAAGAGGAAGATGGCCCAGCAAGCAGAGCAGGAGTCCTTGCCGTTTTCAACGTGTTCTCTACACTTCTCAACATATTGAGAAGTTCAGGCAATGATTTCTCCAAACCATTCATATTGAAATTTACTATGAACGGAGCAAAGGCAGGGGGGAGAGACTGTAGAACAATATCCGTATATTGTTCATTATCCATAGTCCATCCCAGTCCCTCAAGTTCTTCAATAAGACCAATCATTTTCAAAACATGGTCTCCAACTGATGCACCAGGGGCCATTCGCATCTGAAACAGCTTTCTAGATTCCTCGTATCTCAAGGTACGAGATTGCTCTTCATACAACTCCTTTGTGTGAAGAAAGATGGATTGCACATCCATATTCTCGTGTTGCTTCTGATGGACATTGTCCATAGAAGCGAGCGTGAGGCACTTGGCCGTGTTGCAGTCATTCTCCCAAGTTTTTCGGATCTCCCTATCCGAGACAGATGATTCAGGTCCTGGGATGGGTGGGGCTTCAGTATTGAGGACATATGATACCTTATCATATGAAAGTGCAATGTTCAAGTTCCTCAACCATTCTTTATAATTTGGTCCTGTAAGTTTATTTTTCTCAAGTAGAAGCTTAAGTCCTGACATCTGTAACTGCCATTCGGAGAGAGAAAAGGATACACTTAGCGAAATGCTCTTGCAAAGAATTAGATTGGTTATTATTTTATCTAATCGATGTCTCTCACTGCTTTTAATCAAATTTTCTTTCAAAACCTGAAAAGAAAACTAGCCAGGAATAATTTTCCTGGAAGTAACACTTACTCACAGTGAGATCAAGATCCAACTATCACATAGATGGTATGCAATCTCATTGCAAATTTCAACTCTTGAAATTCCCGATATGGTTTTTACCCCTAGTCACTTATGACCTTGGCTATGGTCAACATATCATAAGTACTAGTCAAATCCTACCCGTCATTTCATGATTAATTAGACCCACCCATATAACCCTTGACTATAATCAACATAATCACATGAATGTCCTAACTAATCGCATCATATGCTTTGTAGGAAGACATCACTTAGCTACCGTACACTACGCCTTGACTATAATCAACATACGCAGCACGAATACTAAGTACTCTGCTTCCTAAAATGACGGAGGGTTGCGGATGGTTTTTAAGAAAACCTTTAACGCTTTGAACTTGATCTCGTTGTAGAATCAAAACGGTTAAGAAAAGAAGTGGCTTAAGCTCCGCATCTTCTTGAAACTTGCATTTTTCATAAAAAGCCGAGTTTGTTTCAAATCTGATTCTGCAACATCATTAGGTTTCTTTTCTTTACATTAATCTCATTAATGCGATCCCATCATTTAAGTTCCTAAGCCATCACAGAATAGAACGTATACTTATACCATCCGCATTCGCCACAGTGTCCCGTTATGCACCGTTAGGTTACTTAACTAACGGCATAGCGGGGCGGGACTAGCGCGGGTATAAAATATAAGCAATGTTTATTATATATCATATATATAATAATAATCCATTCATCTCAGATACTAAGTAATCACATTACAGAATATCAACAGCAGAAGCATATAAAAGGATATCTAGGATGTCCGTATTTTGTATCGAGCCAACAATAGAAAATACGGATTCCACGGTCGTGATGAATAGCCAAGCCCACACCCCTAGACCCCTACGAGAGCGGCAAGTGATCCCGCCAATTCTAGAGTTTAGGAGACCCGGTCTCGACTCCTCGAGATGGCCTCCCACTGAACCCTAGAACCCGGTCACTTGTGCTCCCCTCCTTGGGTCTATCCTAATGCGGAAAAGTAAATAATATACAATTGATTTATACATGAATGAAAAATAAAACTCTCATCTCACATAAAAAAAAACCCGGCTATTCATTCGCGACAATCCTACTCATCATATCTCAGCAACACATAATGTCTCATATCATCAACGTAAGTAAGTATACGTATTCCGATTGTCGTTGACGTATAGCAACGAAAACGGCGATACACCACATACTACACTTACGGTCGCAGAAAATAAAATGAAAAACTACAACATTTGGAATCCACAATCACCTTAGACATCATAAATTCGAAATATCACATACTTCGTATTTCATGCCTAACTATATGAATTCCACATATTGTATCACATTTCAGATAAATAGACAATGTTAAACTTTTCGATCGAATAAACAAACACCCAAGATTTCCCAAACTGCACAACACTTGAGCCGAGTTCAAAAATTTCTAGAACATGCCACAGCCCCTTATGGACCAACCGTAGAAGGGCCAAACCAACGCCTCACATGTGGCAACGCTAAACTACCACAAACCCTAAGGTTCAGTGATAGTTTTGACGGTCACATAATCGAGTTAAGGTTATGTTCTTCTAGAGTGTCCACAAATACGCTTGCATGTTTTTCAAAAGTTTCGAATTCGGGAAAAATCCAACACTTGGAATTTTTCCAATACGGGAAAAATTGTGTTTCTAATATTCGTTCAAACATTTTAACACGTTCTAAAAATCTGAAAATCTGAACGAAGTTAAACCTTTCCAATCGAATCACCAAATACAATTTATCTCCAGAAAACTCAACACTTGAGTAAGTTTAAAATATCTCAGAGGCATGTACATAATTAATCAGGTACACTGTATAAAAAAAATTTCCCTGAACTCCTTGTACGGCCGCGGATCCGCGGGCAAAGCCATGCTTTGGCCGCTCATCCGCGGCTCTTTGGAGAGCTCATTTAAAAATTTTTATATGGTAATTTTTAGAAATGCCTGCTGATTTTTTTAAGACCTTTTAATTTGAAAAAATCCAATTTTCAAAAAATTTCCAGAGAGCGGTCCAAATTGGTGTTTCGTGGTTCGATCGGACTTTTAACATCGCCTACGCATCGCCTAAAGCTCTAGCCTGGCTCTGATACCACTGTAGGGATAGCCTAGCACCTCGTCAAGGGTTCGGTAGCATCACATATGCCATAATCAAAATTTTAGAGGTGCTAAGTTAACTCGACAAGAATAGAAACTAGAAGTTTTAGGGATTCATACAAATAAGCATCACATGCAAATGTAAAACTATCACTAAGAGTAGAGATTACAACCTTTGTAGATCTCCCTCGGTGACTCCTTGGCACTATGAGAGTTTGAAACGGATCGATGGAAGCCTTCCTTGTCCACGATGATCCACCCGAAGTCCCTTTGCCCAAAAGCTCCTTACCTTACTTGTTTCGCAAACGAAGTAGAGTAAACACCCTACACAAATCGGCTAGATGTGTGTAGTGTGATGATGTGGTTTATGTTCTTCAATTAAAATCCTTTCTTTTGTCAACTTCACTCAAGAGAGAATCAAGAGAGGAAGAAGAAGATAATGGTGGCTTGAGCTTTCTATCATATCACATATGATAACTTGTTTTCTTCACACCCTTGCACTAATTGTACTCATATTTTGTACACCTTGTTTCATATCACATATGAAGCTATTTATAGTGATGAGAAGGAATAATCACCATTATTCCATTACCACCATAATTGTGAGTGGAAATTCTTTTCTTAAAGAATTAAGCATGGGTGGAAATTCTTTTCATTAAGTTAAGTAAAGCTTACCCACTAAAGAATAAAGGACATGAGTGGATATTCTTTACATTAACTTAAAATGATAAATACAAATTAAAAGCTTCAATATAAGTCTTATATTGCCACCATTCTTGTATCAACAACCATGATACTATGTATGCATGTATGTGTCCATGCACATCATCATGTGCATACATGCATGCATACAAAAGGATTTACTTAAAGAATTAATCTAAATGTAATTTGTTAAATCAACACTTGATTTAGCAAACCGGTCATATCTCATACGATCCGACCGGTCATATCTCATACGATTCGACAAATAGAAAATGCCCGATTAATATACGTTATCACATAACCGTATTTAATCGGGTCCCGCGCATATCTCATATGCACACCACATCTTTTTGCCTGAGCCAGGAAACTTCATTGTGGGACTCTAAGACTTGTCAATACGCCAGCAGTAGATGATGATCATATCAAACATCTATAAGCCGCAAGAGATCAGCTAAACATAACAGCCACCCTGGTATTGAAACGATCAGAAGAAAACCAGCGAAGCTGTAAAAACTCCCGTCGAGCCAACTGGCAACACTTACCGTACAGTCCGGTCTCTTCGTCAGATATGCTGCATATCGAGTCTAGGGATGGTATCGTCGACCCCAGTAACTCAATAAGTCATGCTGGTGTATGGCTCATAACAGATTGAGAAACTACTGATAACTCTTATTAGTAAATCTCAGCAGCCCTGGCCAGGGACTTCATGTTATAGCCAATCAAGCATAGCACAACATCAACCCCCAATACCGGGAGAGACGAAACCCCTCCTATCGCTCATTGCCTCTATGTGCCTCGAGACTGTACCCAAAGACCACCTGTTTGCACGACTCAGTAGAGCCGTGGTAGGGTGGAGATCAAAGTATAGTGGGAGGACACACAAGACTCTATGACAATCTCGGGTCTACAGACTAACCTGTACCAGTGTTCCTTGAGAACTGCTATCCGACGATAGATATAATACCACATAGGAGTTCTCGGCGAGTCCGTTCAGTGTACCCAGTCTCCACTGAGCACCCGCATACAATCTTTGGTGTCTCCTCACCAGATGGATATGGGATCATCCATCGCCCATCATATGGGACAAGAATAGTATACGCTAGTCTACTCTGGAATATCGATGCCCTGTCTCGATACACCCTCGACTAGGAACAGTTCAAGGATATGCTTATAGACTACACGTGCCCCACTAGTATGATCCGCATCATAATCACAGTAGTCAAGCAAATATCCTTTGGGCTTTATCAACATGTGTAAATGATTAAATCTACATGTACAGATAAAGTAAACCAGATAGTGTACTATCATGTTGAGCAAGAAATTCATCTATCTCCATAGATATATGTCCATATTTCCACTATCCATATAATGGCCTTTAGGGCATACATATTACTAACAACTACGCCTTGGCTAAGGTCAACAAACGTAGCACGAATACTAACTAGTACTTATCTGAAATGACGGAGGGCTACGACGGGTTTTTCAGAAAACCCTTTGCGTAATGAACTTGATATCGTTGTAGAATCGAGTGATTTTAAATGGAGTGTTTTTTAGGCCTTTCTAGTTTTACTAAAGGAGTCACTCCCGGTGAAGGGATCGTCAGCCCTTTCCTCATCGAATAAGGTGCAGGATATTTCACAAATATCACTATGCAAAGCAGAAACTATAGAAGCAATCAAAAGAAAAACCGAGGGTTGTAGCATCTGCCAGTTATTGCTAAAGGAGTCACTCCCGGTGAAGGGATCTCGGTCCTTTCCTTATCAAATAAGGTGCTGGATGTTATACAAGGAACACCGCGATGCAAAGCAAGAACTGTAGCTACCTGTTTTTGAAAATTCGATTCTACAACATCTTAGGTTTCTTTTATTTCATTAATCTCATTAATGAAGTCCCATTTTATTATGCTTCACAAGCATCTCTTTTGAAAACGAAATCTTCAATATAACAAATATCTCATATATATAATATAAACATTCGTCTCAAGCAGTAATATGATCTCATCACAGAACATGGCAGCAGAAGAACATATATGAAATATTGGATATACTAGGACGTCCGTGTTTTCAATACGAGCCTGTATAAAACACGGATTCCACGGAAGCGATGAATAGCCAAACCCACATCCCTAGACCCCTACGAGAGCGGCAAGCAACACAGCCAATCCTAGGGTTAGGAGACCCGGTCCCGACTCCTCGAGATGGTCTCCCACTGGACCCTAGAACCCGGTTACTTGTGCTCCCCGCCTTGGGTCCACCTAATGCGGAAAAGTAAATAATATACAACGGTGACATCTTCCGCTACCTGGAAGTGCCCCAATAAAAGAATATTACATACAAATGAATTTTACATGAATGAAAAAGAAAAAACTCTCATCTCACATAAAACCCCCAGCTATTCAAAACGCAACGATCCAATATAACATATCACAGCAACACATAATATCTCATATAATCAACGTAAGCAAGTATGCGTATCCCGATTGTCGTTGATGTATACCAACGAAGCCGGCGATACACCACATACTACGCTTACGGTCACAGAAAAAAGTGTAAAACTACAACAGTTGGAATCCGCAACCTCCTTAGACATCACATGCCTAACCAAATGAATTCCTTAGACATCACATGCCTAACAATTATAAACCCCGTATTTTAGTCTCATTATCGAAAACTCTTTTCAATATCAAGTCGGACAATTCAACAAGATTCCCGACGTCCTGATCGAATGCTCGTCGCAAACTTTAGTAGACGGCCGCACTCCCAGATGCCGTCGACGAAGTGCACTAAGGCGGAACACCGCTGCCGCGAGCACCCAAACGGATGCTTTCGGCGACGGGGTTCTCCTACAGTCACTTGGTCGGGGCTATAGGGCGTAGCTGTCTATTAAGTTTACCCGGCGAGTATCTGCGTACGCTACGTGATTGCGACGGACTTTTGATCATATCAAAATTCCGTGGCAACCGATCATTTAAGACTAAACTACTATGTTTATAATATTCAAATTAGTTATCTCATAACAATGTGTGGATTCCAAATATTGTATCACATTCCAGATAAATAGACAAAGTTAAACTTTTCGATCGAATCATCAAACACCCAAGATTTTCCCAATATATCTCAACACTTGAAATTAGTTTTAAAACATCCATCACATGCCACAGTACCAATGTTCCAACCGTAGAAGGGTCAAGCCAACGCCTCACAAGTGGCACGCAGTACTGCCCCAAACCCTAAGGTTCAAAAGGCAGTTCAAGATGGTCACATAATCGAGTTAAGGTTTGTTGTCTTCTAGAGGGTCCACCGCATTACTTGCATGACTTAGAACGTTCTTAAACACGAGAAAAAATCCAACTTTTGAAAAATTTTCCTACAGGGGAAAAAGTGAGTTATTGATATCCGTTCGAACTTTTTAACAGTTTCTAAAATTATCCGGACAAACCAAACAAAGTTAAAATATCCGATCGAAACAACGATTCCCCAATACACCCCAGAAAATTCAACTGTTGAATAAATATTAAAAATTCCCAGAAAAAACATGATTAAAATATAGGAATTACTGTGCAAAGCACGTGCCAAGAATCGACTTTATGGCCGCGGAACCGCCGCACATGCTGGGGTGGGGCCGCAGTTCCGTGGCGCTTTAGTCGAATTACGCTCACGTGCTTCACAGTAACTCATATAATTCTCTGCTGATTTTTTTGAGTATTTTTAATTTGGAAAAAATCACAGTTTTGAAAAATTTCCAGAAACTAGGGTATATCGGGTTTTCCGGGTTCGATCGGACTTTAAACTTCGTCTAGACTTCGCCTAAAGCTCTAGCTTGTCTCTGATACCACTGTAGGGTTTCTATGCACGTGCACAAGGTTCTACGAGGCATCAACCATGCCCGATTTAAAAATTAGCCATGCCGAATAACCCGAATACGGATCTTTAAACTAGAGATTAGGCGAAAACTAACATGTTAACAACTTTAACACTAAGTGAGAGGGATTACAACCTTTGTAGATCCGGTCCTTCACTTCATATGCTCCGTGTTGTGGTCCCTTCGCTGCGATCATCGGGTTCCAGACTCTCGAGAGGTTCCACGAAGAGAAAGATGCAACCTTTGCTTCCGATCTTCGATACAAAGATGATCTACCTTCAAGTTTCGTTAACACAAGCTAACACTCATGAAATGATGTGAACACCCTCATCTAAATGGCAAGGGAAGATGAGGATGATGAAGTAGGACTTTTGCTCTCTTTATTTATCTTTTTCTCACATATTTTCATCACAAATATCAAAGCAAGAAAGCTTTGTAAGCAAAGAAGAAGGAAGAAGAAGAACAATATGATAGAATTCCTTTTGTGTTGAATAATGAAAAGAATAATATGATGAATAATGCAACCATGGTCAAGTAACCATTGTAGAGATTGAACTAGGGTTAAAGGGTGTGGTTGGGTTAAGAAATATCATGCAAAAATATCTTTTCCAAAACAAAAAAGAAAACCTTCTAGAAACATCTAGAAAGGTTTAACCCTAATCAAACCCTAACCATGTTTAATCTCTACTAAATATGTTGCATTAGTTATCATATCATGTTACAATATTATATATCACATATATAATATTTATTGTAACCAAATAAAATAATACAATTAACATATATCGCATATATATCAATGTATTACCCGAGTGAGAAAAAGAATCTTTTAGTGAGCTAATATTAGATAATATAATTTAATATATCATATATATTATTATACATTAAATTATCGAATCAACACTTGAACCGACAATCCGGCTATATCGCATATAACCGACTAATATTTATCCATACCGATTCATCGAATCAACACTTGATCCGATGACCCGGCTGATATCAAATATCGCGAGAATAGAATACGGTATCTCATATCGCATTATCCTCGGTCCCGCACATATCACATATGTGCTTCTACTCCGTTTTGCCTGAGCCAAGAAACTTCTGTATAGGACTCTAAAGAATCGTCAATACGCCGGCAGTAGGTGATGATCATATCAAACACCTACAAGCTGCAAGCGGTCAGTTAAACGTAACAGCCACCCAGGTATTGAGCGCTCAGAAGATCAACAAGCAAGCCTGTACATTCTCCTGTGAATCCAAACAGTAACACTCCCGTACAGTCCGGTCTCGTCGTCTGATATGTCGCATATCTCGCCTAGAGGTGGTAAACGTCAGACCCCAGTAGCTCGATAAGTCGTGTCGATATGAGGTCTATAACGGTTCGAGAAACTACTGATAACACTTACCAGTAAATCTCAGCAACCCTGGCCAGGGATTTCCGGTTATAGCCAATCGAACACAGCACAACATCAACTCCCTATACCGGGAGAGACGAATCCCCTTCTATCGCTCATTGCCTCCATGTGATTCGGGACTGTACCCAAAAGCCACCTTTTTGCATGCCCTCTTGGACGTGGTATGATGGAAATCAAAGCACAGTGGGAATCACACAAGACTCTATGACGATCTCGGGTCAACAGACTACTCTGTACCAGTGTCACCGGAGAACTGCCATCTGACGTGAGGTATAATACCATCTGGGAGTTCTCGGCGAGTCCGTCCAGTGTACCCAGTCTCCACTGAGCACCCGTACACCATCCTTGATGTCAAACACCGATGGATATGGGATCATCCATCGCCCATCATATGGGTCAAGATGCGTATACGCTAGTCTACTCTGGTGTATCGATGCCCTGTCTCGATACACCCTCGACTAGGAACAGTTATAGGATGTACTCGTCAACTACCGTGGCCCCACTAGTATGATCTCATCATAGTCCTAGTAGTCGAGTACATATCCTAAGGGCTTTATCAACATGTAATATAGAGACAATCAGAGTACATGTTAAGACAAAGTACAACCAGATAGCATACTATCCTGTCGAGCAAGAAAGTCCTCCTTATATATGTCCAAGCATCCATTACAATATACATCGTATGTATAGTAATGGTCTCTAGGGCATACATATAACTAACACTATATACATAGCTATGTGTATCGACTCAGAGGTTAGGCGGTTTCCCTTACCTACTGTTAGCTTTAGCTCTGCCTTATAGTGGTATAGCTATATGACTCTTATGACTTTCGATGCAGTTTAGCCATCATTGTGTTTGGTACTCAGCTCCCGCACATTATTATTATTGCTCTGCATCGCATACTTATTGTGATTCATATTCTATTGTTGATATCATACTGTTAGGACACCAGCACCGTTACCGATGATGCGTATGTACCACGTACACTTACTTGCCAGTTCACACACATCATCATCGATAATTACCATGTCACTACACAGTAGTATTATTGCTGCAGGATATGACCCTTGTATGTGCATACTATTATTCCATGTTGCATGATATACTGTTATACTTGCACTTCATTGATATGTCACATACATCATGTTTTCTGATTATGCGCATTGAGATATGTTGTTTCTATGATATTCTGGATTTGGGAACCGTGGGTATTTCAAAGAGATTATGTAATTGTTGTAAAAACCCGGTTACCCCTGATATGATATTTCAGTGCGCCCACCATGTGTTTTCTCGGTGCTGAGAGCGACATGTGAAACCCGATTCGAGGAGGCGGATGAGGCCGATTGCGGGTACCTGGTGGGCCCGGTGCGGTACCCCGGGGCAAGAAGATTGCAGGAGATGGCGTTGAGCCTGGCAGGGGAGCACTACCGACCGGTGATTTTACCCGACGCGTCTGATATCCGAAGGATACAGTCGTGTTCTTGAGATTGATGGTAGGGGCCTGTCTGGATTGACGGCGCCCTAGATAGTGAGACTTATCAGAGATATTGAGATATTGAGATTGAGGCTATGTTTCGTGCCGATGCTGGGCACAGGTTTCATGATGTGTTTTCATGATTTTGACTATATCCTCATATTTACATGCATGATGCTTATTGTCATTGGGTGATATATGGAAGAGATCCACCTATATACAGACATTGATCACATACAGACCTTGATTACATTGATCATACTTTTCATGCATTCATACATCATTCACATGATACATTGCTACCTGAGGCATTGACATTGACACGGTTACATGGGATTACATTTGGGTTAGATAGTTACCCTAGTCATAGTTATAGAATGCTGGTTATATAATTGAGGATTATATATTATGATCGTATGACCTAGGATTGCGTCACACATACGATTTTCTGTTCGTAGATGTTTTCTATTCACGAGTTGGCAACTCACCCCCGTTGTGCCCCAGTTTCTTGCAGATTTTGCCGTACGGGTTCCATTACGGCTTTGCGGGCACAGCTTTTTCAGGTGACTTGCTAGTAGGTGGGTTATTTGTATCATACCTATCATTATACTTTGTATATTATATTTCAGTTGTATCTAAAAGTTCCATCAACCAAACATGTACTTATTTGAGATAGAAACCAGTGGTGTTTATTCTTTCGACCTTAGAGTCGTGCGTTATATTTCTTTGGGTTTCATGATGTTGAGTTCCCATTTCTGTTGTGATCCTTACCTTTAGGCGTTGTATATTATATTGCAGACTGGTTGATTTACAAATGGTTTTCCTTCACTCCACTACTTTTCTTGGTTTGGATTTCTGGGCTCGGCTTACTTAGAGCACGTACGCCTTGAGACGTTCGTAGCCTAAGTGTCGGTCATGTTCCGTACTTTCGGGTCGTGACAATAACACTACACATAGCAGCAGATTCCAGTGGTGCATGCCCCAACCCCCAATTCACCCATATGGCCGCAATTTGCGGCCAGAATACATTTTCTGGCGGCCTGGGTAAGGAGGTGGGCTCCCAGGTTTTGTGTGTGCACTCTATACCTCCTATAAATGCTACAGTAATTACAGATTTGTTCTGAAATAACTCGGGTATCAGCAGATCCAACAGAGCTCTATTTCTAGTTAAAAACCACACTTTTGCACTAAAATGATACTTTAGGGTATTTTTCTGAAATCTGAAGTAAACCCAAGTCTAAAATCACACTAATAACCCATTACTAAGCTAATCGAGCCATAAAAATGCTAAATTTAACATATCATCACAAAATCCCTTCAATAGCACTAAAATTGCACAAAAAGGTGATATTTTGATAGAAATATTACAAGATATGGAAAAAGGGTGCTAAGGGTGAGTTAATACCTTCAAAAGACCTTAAGAAACACCCCAAGTCTCAGCCCTAGCCTCAAGTGTGCAGATTTGCCTCCAAACACCTCAAAAGACCATTTTTCCTAAGGTTTTGTGAAGGAAATGGTTAGATTTGTGTAGGGTTTTGTGTAGAGATCAAAGGGAAGTGAAAAGAGAAGAGGAGATGAAGAAAAAGCTGTGGTTTTTGCTGGGATTTCTGCAGGAAATTCTGAGACGAGGAGAAGAGAGAGAGAAGAGAAGGAAATGGGGTCAAAAAGTCAAATTTCCTCACCAAACACCATGCTTCATTTTTCTATTTAGATTTTTGAATTATTGAAAAGGGTTTTGATTTGATAAAAGGGTGGGGAAATAACAATGACCATGCAAGAATGAAATAGCTAACACTTTGAACCTAGGTCACAAAATGACTAAGTGTGCAAGTGTACACTACATAAGGGAAATTTTCCAATTAGGGTAACACGACTAAATATAATTAGTAAACCCTATAATTACATATAAATATATATATAACACTTCACAACACAATTATCACTAGCCAAGAAGGAAAATATGATACTCGGGTTTTTATGAAAAACACGCAAAATTGCTAATTATCGCAAAAATATCCTAACGAATTCAAAGTGTTACAATCTACCCCCTTTAAAGAAATTCGGTCCCCGAATTTAAAAGAAAATCTAACTACGCGTACCTTCGAAAAGATGGGGATAGCTCTTCCTCATCTCGCTCTCGGTCTCCCAAGTGACCTCCTCGCTGTTCGGGCCACGCCAAAGTACCTTGACTGACGGTATGTCCTTCGATCTCAATTTCTTCACTTGTCGATCCAAAATGATCACCGGCTGCTCTGCATAGGAAAGGTCACGCTCAAGCTGGATCGTCGGGTGCTGAATCGTATGCGAAGGATCATGAAGATATTTGCGGAGCATCGAAACGTGAAATACGGGATGCACATCTGGGAAACTAGGCGGAAGGACCAACTGATACGCAACTGCACCCACATGCTCGAGGATCTCGAAGGGGCCCACATATCTGGGACTAAGCTTCCCCTTCTTCCCAAATCTCATCACACCTTTCATTGGGGAGACCCTCAAGAAAACATAATCACCAACAGAAAACTCAAGTCTGCGCCGACGACGGTCCGTATAAGATCTCTGCCTACTCTGGGCTGCTCTTATCCTATCGCAAATCAACTGGATCTTCGCGGTTGTCTCCTCCATAATCTGCGGCCCTAAGATACTGCTCTCACTGAGCTCTGTCCAACAGGCAAGTGATCTGCATCTCCTCCCATAAAGAGCCTCAAATGGTGCCATCTGAATGGTCTCCTGGTAGCTGTTGTTGTAGGAGAACTCTACTAAGGGTAAATGATGATCCCAGCTACCTCCGAAATTTAATACACACTCTCGGAGCATGTCCTCGAGAGTCTGAATAGTCCGCTTTGACTGTCCGTCGGTCTGCGGATGAAATGCTGTGCTGAAACTCAAGCGAGTGCCCAAAACCTCCTGAAGCCTCTGCCATAGTCGGCTAGTAAACTGAGTGCCTCTGTCGGACACGATACATATCGGAACTCCATGCAGTTATGCAATCTCGTCGATGTATATCTGGGCATACTGAGCAAATCCGAAAGTTGTCTTCACCGGTAGGAAGTGAGCCGCTTTCGTCAAACGATCCACAATCACCCAGATGGAGTCATACCCTCGACTAGTCCAGGGTAGACCCACAATGAAGTCTATAGAAATCTGTTCCTATTTCCACTCCGGGATGGGTAACGGCTGTAGCTCTAACACGGGCCTCTGGTGCTCAGCCTTGACTTGCTGACAAGTTAGGCATCTCGACACAAAATCTGCAATGTCTCTCTTCATTCCGTCCCACCAGTAAACATCTCTCATGTCATGGTACATCTTGGTGGAACCGGAATGAACACTGTATACCGATCGATGTGCCTCCTCAAGAATCTCGCGCCGCAGCCTCTCAGCATCTGGTACACACAGTCTATCCCCAAATCGTAGTATCCCATGATCATCGATCACGAACTCGGAAAATCTGCCCTGTCCAATCTGTGCCCTGATCTCTGAACATCGGTCATCACTGTGATGTGCCTCATGTATACGGTCAAGCAACTGTGGGCGTGCACGAACATGCGCAATCTGTCCTCCGATCGGCGTAAACTCGAACTGTACCCAGCTGTCGCATAAAATCTGCCATTCTGCCGACGACTGCCTCTGTACTGCGCTCAAATAAGATAGACTACCCCCGGGCCTCCTGATCAAAGCATCCGCCACTACATTAGCCCTGCCCGAGTGATACAAGATCTCACAATCGTAATCCTTCACTAACTCCAACCATCGGCGCTGTCTAAGGTTCAGGTCGCGTTGCTGAAATATATACTTTAAGCTCTTGTGATCAGTGAATATCTGGCACGACTCGCCATATAGGTAATGTCGCCATCTTATGTGCAAAGACTACTGCAGCCATCTCTAAATCATGAGTGGGGTAATTCTGTTCATGTTTCTTCAATTGCCGCGAAGCATACGTGATCACCCTGTCATGCTGCATCAATACGCACCCTAGCCCCACTCGTGAAGCATCACAATAGACCACAAATCCGCCTGATCCTGAAGGCAATGATAACACTCGCGCCGTAGTCAGTAGAGCCCGTAGCTGCTGAAAACTGTGCTCACACTCCTCCGTCCAAACGAAAGGAACTCCCTTCCGGGTCAACCCGGTCAATGGTGTAGCAATACGGGAGAAGTCCTGCACGAATCGCCTGTAGTAGCCTGCCAGCCATAGAAAGCTGCGAACCTTCGTAACTGACGTGGGTCTGGGCTAACTCCGAACGGCCTCGATCTTCCTCAGGTCTATACATATACCATCTCGTGTAATCACGTGCCCCAAGAAGTCTACGTTGTCCAGCCAGAAAGCACACTTGGAGAATTTGGCGAAAAGCTGATGCTCCCTCAAGGTCTGCAGTGAAATCCGCAGGTGCTGCTCGTGCTCCTCTCTACTCCGAGAATACATCAGAATATCGTCAATGAATACAATGATGAACAGATCAAGATACGGCCGGAAAATACGGTTCATCAAGTCCATGAATACTGCTGGCGGGTTGGTGAGTCCGAACGACATCACCAAAAACTCATAATGGCCATAGCTCATGCGAAAAGCTGTCCTAGGAATGTCCTCCTGTCGAGACCGCAGCTGATGGCAGCCTAATCGCAAATCGATCCTCGAAAAGTATCCTGCCCCCTAAAGCTGGTCGAACAAATCGTCGATGCGTGACAAAGGATACCTGTTCCGCACTGTCACCCTGTTCAGCTGGCGGTAGTCGATACACAAATGCATACTGCCGTCCTTCTTCTTGATAAACAGGACCGGAGCACCCCAAGGAGAAACACTAATAAGTCCCTTATCCAGCAAATCTTGCAACCGACCCTTCAATTCTCTAAGTTCCGCCGGGGCCATCCGATAAGGCGGTACATAAATAGGCCCCGTGCCAGGAACTAAATCAATACAGAAAGAAATATCATGCTCGGGCGGTAGCCCAGGAAGCTCATCAAGGAACACATCAGGGAACTCGCTAACAACCGGAACCTGATCCAACGGAACTTCTGTAGCTCTAGTATCGCAAACATAGGCGAGAAATCCCTGACATCCCTTCCTCAAAAGCTTTCCAACGTGAAAAGAAGAAATCACACTGTGAGGGGTGGCACCACGGTCCCCTAACACAACAAAAACCAACTCGCCGGGGAAACAAAATCTAACTGTCTTCTCACGGCAGTCAACGGAAGCATACCATGTGGCTAACCAATCCATGCCCAAAAGAACGTCGAAGTCCAACATCTCAAGAAGGATCAAGTCGACAGGAAACTCTCTCTCGCCAATACGGACGGTACAGGATCGGAACACGTGCCTAGCAACAAACGACTCTCTTACGGGAGTAGTCACAACAAGCGGCTGATCAAGCAAACCGGACTCTCTACCAAAACTCGGCACAAAGTGTGTGGATACGTACGAGTGCGTGGATCCGGGATCGAATAACACGTGTGCATCAACCGAACATACTGGAAGGATACCTGAGACCACCGCATTGGACGCCTGCGCGTCCTGATGCATCAAAGCAAAAACTCGCGCCTGTCCTCTATCTGTGACTGACTGTCCCCTGCCGGCAGCTGGCTGTCCTCTGCCTCGATCACCTCGTCCTCTATGAACAAATCCTCCACGACCACGAATTCTCTGTACATGAGTCTGACGTGGAGTAACAGTAGGTACAATAGGCAACACCCTCTGGGGTGGTGAAGGTGGTAATGTGACATGCGGTGCTTCCGCCTCCCTCCGGGGTATCTCAGGACAATCTTGCACACGATGATAAGAACTCCCGCAACGGAAACATCCCGATGATGGTCGCTGACCCTCCTGGGGATAGGAGCTGAACAACCGGCCCTGCCCTAAGTCTCTGCCACCTGCAAGGTGCCTGTCATGGCGCCGAAAAGGCTGTCTCTACACTCATGTATCCGCACGAACTCTCTTCGGCTCTGGAACTATCGAAGTCTCAGCAAGGCGCTCCTCGACTAATAGGGCTGCATCTACAGCTGCTGCATATGTCTCGTAATGCTGTGCGCTGATCGCAAGGAACAGTAGTGTAAGCAAGCCTCGGACAAATCTCTTGACCCGCATCTCCTCGGTAACCACTAGGTACGGAGCATAAACTGATAGCTCGGTGAACAGCACATCGTACTCTGCCACTGACATCTCAGGAGTCTGGCGTAAGGACTCGAACCTGCGTGCTCTAGCATCTCTGACACTCAGTGGGAGAAAGCGGGCAAGGAATAGCGCCACGAACTCTGTCCAGGTCATAGGAGGAAGACCTTCTGCTCTACCCTTCTCGACTGATTCGCACCATTTCTGCGCAAGACCTTCCAAGCGAAAGCTCGCGAACTCAACCCATCTCGCATCTGCGCATCTGAGGGAACGGCTTATCCGAGCCATCCTATCAATGAAAGACTGTGGGTCCTCGGCTGCATCGGTGCCTGTGAAGACCGGAGGCTTCAGCCTTATAAACTCTGACAGCGATACTGTAATAACCTCTGTAGTTGTAGGGGCAACTGCCTGTACTGTGGATACCACCGCGGTCTCTGCAACGGGTGGAACTACCTTTGGTCGCTGCGCTCGAAGTGTCTCAACTAGAGATCCCATCATCTGGCGCATCTCCTGCATACTGGATCCCATCGTCTGGCGCATCTCCTGCATACCAGCCCCTAACATGGCAATCTGATCTATCACGGGAGGAACAGCCTGCTCGGGCACAACCGGATATTACCCGGATCAGTCCTCGTCTCGGATGAGTCAACTCGAATCTCGGCCCTCGCGGCCGCTCTCTGCGCCCTCGTAGTCTTTGGCGGCATAATGGCTGAAAGGAAAAGTAGGAATTGATAAGGGTACGGAAATCGAATCGCAAGAATGTATATACTCGAGAAAGAATTTAAATCAACAAGTCCTAAGGTCGCTTTGGCGGAGTACCGTCGTGAGTATGCTGCAGAACATACGCACGCTACGCCACTCTTCTTCAGCTACCTACTCCATCATACCAGGGTCATCCTACACTCCGAAAGGTAAAAACCTACGCTCTGATACCAACTTTGTCACGACCCAAGGTTTGGCCCGTGACCGGCACTTAACCACGTAACGTCTACAGGCGTAACGCGGCTAAGTGAACCGAAAACCCAGAAATCAAACCAATAAAAATATATAGTGTTTTAAGTTTTAAATGGAAGCATTTAAAAAAGTGATAAGAAATCTTAAGTAAACAATCACCAAGATAGTAATATACGACGCCATAGCGAAGATCATGAGCAACAAGTGGGAACATCACAGATAGAATAAACTGCATAAGTAAAGTCGGCTCACAACAAGCTCGACACCAGAATACCAATAATATACATCATCGTCCTCACACTGTCTCTAAGTCAAATACATATAAGGTAGATGGAGAATACTAGATAAAAAAATGTGTACAATAGGAGTAACCAGATACCACAACCCACCTAATAGCAAAACAGCTCACGCACCAACTGTAGTGATATCTGTAGCCAAAAGATGTAAGGAGGTAGCCTGCTGCGACTACTCTGATGGGTAACCTGCAAATACTGTGGCACAACGGGGGTGAGTTGCCAACTCATGAATAGAGGTAACATATAAAGGTAATCGCGAGCATGCACGTACTGCGCTACTCAATCATATGCCAACAGATGATATCAATGCGCGATAAGCAGTATGTGCAATAATTATGCAAGTGCTCTATCAGGTAATATAACTACAGGATGAGATACAATAATGAATGCTGAGTATGGGAAATATAACATCTACGCGGAATTTCAACGTGGAACATATAATCGGTGCCCATCAATGTACCCAGATCCCAACAACTCAGACGCCGGCACTCGCATCGGCCGTCCAATCCTGTAAATCTCTGAGAATCACGAGTACCCAACATCGGCACCCAAATATCATAAATACTCGTGTCTAGTATCGACACGCAAATCCTCATATAGCGGGCATCCGTCAGTCGGGGTCAGCCCACGGGTTCCGTCTGCGGTATCGGCCCTCGGCCCCGGCAGTACGGGTCATCCCGCATCCATCTATCGACTCTGGTCAGTATCCTCCAGATAACCGCCAGGTCCAACCAATCACCGGTAGGTAGTAGTCCCTCTGCCGGGCTCACCGTTTACTATACAGCGAAACCGTTCTCGCCCCGGGGTACCATACCGGGTCCACCATGTACCCGCAATCGGCCTCATCCAACTCCTTGATTCGGGTTCATATATATCACTCTAGCACCGAGAAAACACATGGTGGACGCACCGAAATATCATATCAAGGGAAACCGGGTTTTTAAATAATTACATATTCTCTTTGAAATAGCCACGGTTCCCAAATCCAGAAATCACATGTAATCCAAACCAATATGCAAGTCAATGCGATGTGATATATGCATCAAGTATGAATATCATGTCAAGTCACATAAAAGATGAGCTACAGCATAATGATCATGGAAATTCTACAGTGTGAGTGTCATGGCAATTACTAACGGTGTGTGTAACATACAGAATAGTACTCGTGTAACATGAACCCTTAGTAATGGTGCAGTGTTCTATCAATTCTAGTTTATATACACATAGTAGGGAATGCGGTATGCACTAAATAGTAGCCATGAACAGTCAATGTATGTAAATGTAATATGCTGCTACAAGGTCCTATCAGCCCTGACGCATAACGCCATGCGGGCGATTTCCCTGTAGATGTTAAATCTACTCACCGTAGTCTCGCGCTAGGTATAGCCGACGACTTGTTTCCCCTTCTGCGCGGCGTCCATCGTACTCGCCTGCGAACCTAGAATTACACAATATATCACACATAAGCTCCAATCCACATAAAACGCAACGTTAACGTCAAACTAGAAACCCGCGTTGCGAACCAAGCGCGCGTGTGCGCGATACGCTAAAACGTGTGATTACGCGCCTGAAGCCACTCAGACGCGTCGCAATACGCAGAAACCCCAAACCCACACACACGTATCACGCGTGTCGCGAAAGTTTAAAATACGGGAAATAAGGTATTAGATCCCAGATTTTATATAGAAAAGATGTTACAAAACTATATATACCATAACACTACACATAGCAACAGACTCCAGTGGTCCATGCCCCAACCCCCAATTCACCCATCTGGCCACAATTTGCGGCCAGAATGCATTTTCTGGCGGCCTAGGTAGGGAGGTGGTCTCCCAGGTTTTGTGTGTGCACTCTATACCTCCTGTAAATGCTACAGTAATTACAGATTTGTTCTGAAATAACTCGGGTAGCAGCAGATCCAACAGAGCTCTATTTCTAGTTAAAAACCACACTTTTGCACTAAAATGATACTTTGGGGTATTTTTCTGAAATCTGAAGCAAATCCAAGTCTAAAATCACACTAATAACCCATTACTAAGCTAATCAAGCCATAAAAATGCTAAATTTAACATATCATCACAAAATCCCTTCAATAGCACTAAAATTGCACAAAATGGTGATATTTTGATAGAAATATTACAAGATATGGAAAAAGGGGTGCTATGGGTGAGTTAATACCTTCAAAAGACCTTAAGAAACACCCCAAGTCTCAGCCCTAGTCTTAAGTGTGCAGATTTGCCTCCAAACACCTCAAAAGACCATTTTTCCCAAGGTTTTGTGAAGGAAATGGTTAGATTTGTATAGGGTTTTGTGTAGAGATCAAAGGGAAGTGAAAAGAGAAGAGGAGATGAAGAAAAAGCTGTGATTTTTGCTGGGATTTCTGCAGGAAATTCTGAGATGAGGAGAAGAGAGAGAGAAGAGAAGGAAATGGGGTCAAAAAGTCAAATTTCCTCACCTAACACCATGCTTCATTTTTCTATTTGGATTTTTGAATTATTGAAAAGGGTTTTGATTTGATAAAAGGGTGGGGAAATAACAATGAACCATGCAAGAATGAAATGGCTAACACTTTGAACCTAGGTCACAAAATGGCTAAGTGTGCAAGTGTACACTACATAAGAAAAATTTTCCAATTAGGGTAACACGACTAAATATAATTAGTAAACCCTATAATTAAATATAAATATATATATAACACTTCACAACACAATTATCACTAGCCAAGAAGGAAAATACGATACTCGGGCTTTTATGAAAAACACGCAAAATTGCTAATTATCGCAAAAATATCCTAACGAATTCAAAGTGTTACACTCAACTCAATTTATTGTGTTTTTTAGCCATTGTATTCAACTAGTGCAACTACATACATAATGCATTTATTGAATTAAACGGAATTTGACTTGTTGATGCATAAATTGTAGTTTCTTAATCAAGCATTGATACTGGCTTGATACATGCAGAATACCATATTACTTCGAGTATCAACATATGCTTCATAACGAAGCCTTGCATACGAAGGGCAAACCTAACATGTCAACTAAATCTTGCCTCTCAAGCACTTAGCTAGACATATAGATCTCTTTCAAAATCTACCTACTTGCTTTGATCAATTAATAATTTTAAGAAACTCTACACAGCTTGTTAGTGTAAAATATATTCTCTTGTCCTGTAACATAAATTTAAAGTTTTGGTACAGTGACAGAGGAAAGATTTAACATGGTAAGTAGAAGAGATGTGCATCTTCAATTCCCATCGTTGGATGCATATTTAAAGCGTGAATCCCATGTTTTGACACAACTTGATGAAGAGTGCTAAAACATTAAAATATATTCTTTCTAATACTTAACACAAATATATTTAGAGTTTTGATGCAGTAGTAGAAACATTTATGTATAACATTATGCAATTGTATTCACAAAAGTTCATGTTGAAGTGACATTGTATATTTCCTCTTTTATTAATTATGAGAAAGGTTAATTGCTAATTAATACTCAATGTTTCACCTACTGTGCATTTATATACCTTATTGATTTTTTCGTTGCACTTAGATACTCTAAAATACAAATTATATGAATTTTGTTTAAAATAGTGATGGATTTGATGGTCAACAGAAAGGAGCAAATTATTAATGGTTTGTGTTTTAGGATATATAAGTGTTGCGAAAAAATTATAAGGTATATAATTGCATAATAAGTGAAAAATTAAGATATTATTCAGCAATTAACCCTTATGAGAATTGGGGCTTTAATATGTAATAATCAATTCACAAAAACATAGACGTAGAGAATTTTCATTTTTTGGCTAATTGGCAGTTTAATACCTTAAGTTTAAAATTTTGCTCTTTTATACTTAAAGTTTGATCTCATGGCACTTTACAACCCACCGTTAATCAGAAAAGTTTATATTCACTTCTAAACTTTTAATAACAAGAAAAAGAAATATAAAAATTGCAATATGAGTAGTAAATGAAAACGGTTAATTGCTAAATAATACCTTAATGTTTCACCTACTTTGCAATTATATATCTTATTGTTTTTTCCGCTGCATTTATATATCCTGAAATATAAGCCGTTGATACTTTGCTCTCTGTGTTAACTAGCCGTTAGAATATTCATGCAACTTTATATTTTAGGGTGCAGCGAAAAAAATAATAAGGTATATTGGTGCAGCGAAAAAACCAATAAGGTATCATTTAGATGAAATATCGGTGCAAAGTTGGTGAAACATTGGGGTATCATTTAGCAATTAACCCAATGAAAACTAAAAGGAAATATACATGTTTTTGAAATAACGACAGACCGCAAGGTGCCAAAAAGTTAAACCTCCGTTATTAAAATGTCAAATTAAATTTTTTAGGTAATTAAGTGCTATATTAATGAAATATTGGCTATTAAATTGACATTTGGTCTTTTCTTAAGAATCTGAATTAGCTGTACGTACTTTACAACTTTGGTACAGTTAGTCGGGAAAAAACTACTCTCAAGAATATAGTTTAGTTTAAGGTAGTTTAATGAAAACAACGGTATTTTAGTGTAATTCAGACCTAGAAACTAATATTTATGATCTTTCTTTTCCCCTTCTTAAACATAATGACAGCATCTATCAGCAAAATTAACATGTGTGGTTTAGCGTGAAAATTCACCAGACCAGAACTTCTGCATATTAGAAAACCAACAATCAGTTCAGATTACACAATTACAATGATTCAAAAGACAGAAATAAAGTGTACTACACTCACAAAAGGATACAAATCAGTTGATTAAATTTATGTTGTAGCTCTCTCAGAAATAAAATCAATGAAAGATGGGAGTTTGCTTATATGTCAAATATAGTTGTTCGTGCTGTTGCTCAATGCTAATTCTGCACCTTATGACTGCTCCTTTTGCCTTTCCCATTTCCGCCCCCGGCCCCGCCACCGCCGCCGCCGCCGCCGCCGCCCCCGCCTCCGCCACTGCCGCCGCCGTCTTTGTCTTTATTGTTACTGCCGTTTCCTCTACCATTACGTGCACCACCTCCTTTGCCTCTACCACTGCCACCGCCTCCACCGCTGCCTTTTCTATTGCCGGAACTGCCGCCACCTCCTTTACCGCTTCCCTGCCCACTGCCGGAACTACCACCTCCTCCTTTGCCACCTCCATGGCCACTGCCACCACCATTTCCATTTCCATGACCATCGCCTTTGCCACTACCATTGCCATTGCCAGCATCGCTGCGACCTCCTTTACCGTTTCCATGACTATTGCTATTACCACCACCTTTGCCGCTGCCGTGGCCGCCGCCGCCAGCACCGCTGCCTCTGCCACTTCCATGTCCACCACCACCGCCGCCGCCGCCGCCGCCGCCCCCTCCTCCATTACCCCCACCTCCCCCGCCTCCGCCTCCAACACCGCCTCCCATGCCTCCACCGCCGCCACCTCCTCCACCACCACTGCCCCATCCCCATCCATACCCACTGCCCCCTCCACCACCACCATTGCCAACATGGCGATTGTAATCGACAACTAAATCTGAGGGCACTGAATTCGGAATTTGTGCCTGAATTCCCACATCGGTCACATTTTCGTGAATTTTTGGTGCGGCGGAGGCATCTAGAAAGAGCAGCAGAATGATAGAAGCCATTAGGGGAAAAACCCAAGAAAGGGTACTACCGCTACTGACAGACACCATATTGAATTTGATACATTCAAAGGACAGTCACAGATCTGAACCTTTTATACTAGCTAGCTCTAGTTCAGTTGTGGTGGTAATCATGGTGACAGCTTGAGAGATAGAGATGAACGTGACTGTGGTGGTGGTGGTGGTTATGGGGGATAAAGATAATGAAGCAAAATGCAATTGCTTGCATTGCACTCCCTCTTCTCACATGCATCCCCCTCCCCCTCTCCCCCACGGCACAATCATCACTCACTCCGTGAGCTGCACATGGCCACACCTGTGTGCATAGCGGGTACGTTGTTGAATTTAAAGGACCCACCATCAATGTGCTTGTATCAAAACTCTAAAATATTATAAATACTCCTTCATTATTGCCTCGGGTAACACCATGTCCTGAAATGCATCTGATGATGCTCGGTATTGAGCATCCCCAAGATCAGGACACGTGGCGGATGACATGTCCCAGAATTCAGAAGAAAGACCCCACAGGGTCCGACCAGGCCTCTCCTGTACCCGACCTGCAATCACAAGCTAGCCCTCCTAGGGGCTCCCTGCGGATTGGCATTCTCGGCCCCTCAGCTCGTCCTGAGCTGCCACAAGATCAAGGCTCCTCGTTTGTCTCTGAGCCTCTCGGCCGAGGCCGTCTTCCTCGGTCCTCCGACCAGCTCCACCGCTCGCAGGCGTAACCGCCGCTCCGCGAATCTCGCCATGCGCGGATTCTCCGCCAGCAACATCCCACGTTCCATGTCTTCACGATCCGCATTAATGGGCGATCCGCTCTCTACGCGGGCGTAACGTCGGAAGCGTAACTGCCGGCGAGATTCTCGCGCCTGCTGCTGCGTGCCTCCACCGCTATATAAACCCCCATCACAGAGGGGTCAGGTAAGCCATTTTGACTGCACTTAGCCGTTACGCTGCTCGGATCTAGTACTAACTTGATCGTCGGAGGTTCCTCAGTGGTACCAAACCATCCCGGGACTTCTTTACAGGTACTCGGCGCCCAACTTCTCAAATATCAATCTCCTCAAAACTCATTGAGACTCACACACAACAGGGGATCCCCTCCAGAATCCATCAGGAGATCGACGGAAGACAACATCTGACGGAGACCCGAAAAAGACCTCCATCAGCACCAAAACTACCAACCACTCTACCTTGGTTTTTTAAACCATCCATGCTCCACATCCCTATCCGCTCATACAATCCAGACACCGTTATCTGGAGGTCCTTCCTAACCGGCCACTTGGAGTTCACCATTGCTGCAAAATACTGGTTCAACAACCACCACCTCCATCTCAGTTCACAATTGTATCATGGCCTCTCATACATCGTAACTGCTAGAGTCATCCACGTGTGACAAACTTTCTATTGAATGTAATTATACACGAACGAAGGAGGCGATTATATATTTTATTTATATGAGTGTACACGGTCTTTTAATATAGACGGGCTCCATCAATAAGACTCATGCCTTATTGAGATTTGACCCATCTTATATTTTATACCGATGCACTTCTCATAGTTTTTCCAATATGCGACTATTTTAATCCACACATCTCAACACTTCTTCTCATGTGCAACGTGGTTGTTACGTGAATCGTACAGAGTACGAAGGCTCAAAATCCGGTACGAAGACCCGGATCACACGAAAGAGAGCACGATAGCTCAAGAGATAGCACAAGGCTAAGAGAGCATAAAGGCTTGAAAGCCGAGAGCATGAAGGCTCGAAGAAGTGTGTTAAAATATAAATTTACGAATGTTATCAACCTAACTCTAATACCATATTAAATTTAATCATACACGAACGAGGGGCGCGATTATATATTTTATTTATATGAATGCACACGTGCTTTTAATATAGACGGGCTCCATCAATAAGACTCAAGCCTTATTGAGATTTGATCCATTTTATGTTTTATACCCATGCACTTATTATACTTTTTCCAATATACAACTATTTTAATTCATACATCCCAACACTTTCTATGACGTCTTCTACAAAACAAACTTTCAATCAAAACTCTTCTACACCAATGCGGTTTATAGATAAACACCACCTGTTCACTTTGCCCACAGAACGCTCCAAAAACACTAATACACCTTTTTTGGACCATTCCGTCTGCTCAAACTATATGGCACACGGTTCTTAGGCTCACCGGCCTCAGAAACTGCCCATACTCTATCCAACATTTGCAACCGCTCTGCTCCTACCATACTACATCACCCCTACCAAAACTCTGTAACACAATTTGGTCTCACACTCTTTGAACGATCTGGTTAATCCGAAACAATCATAAGGCATATTCTTAAATGTCCCTATTCGATGGAGTATTGAGACTGGGCATATAGACTAGTGTATATTTTTCGAGACCCCGACGAGGGGAAGTGGCCGATCTCACAAGCAATTGGTGTCAGTTGGTCACCTAAGATAGATACATGTGCTCATTGGGTTATGAGTTACACTGGACGGACTCGCCGGGAGCATGCTAGATGGTATTATAAATATTGTCAGATAGTAGTTCTCAGGTGACATGGGTACAGGTTAGTCTGTCGACATGAGATTGTCATTTGTCTCGTGTGAGTTCCTACTGTGCTTTGATTACTACCTTACCACGGCACAAAAGAGTCGTGCAAACATATTTTAGTTGGGTACAGTTCCGAGCCACATGGAGGCAGTGAGCGGATCGTCGGGGATTCGTTTTTCTCTGTATTGGGGGTTGATCGCGCTGTGCACGGGCCACCATCACCAGAAATTCTTGGCCAAGGTGGACGGGAATTACTGTCATGCCCCATTTCCCAAAGTACAAAAATTTTCAGACGTAACAATGTCAGCCATACTACCTACGGTAAGGAAACATCTTTCCATAGTCACATTAAGGCTGTCAATCGGTAATCAAGAACAATAAAGTACTAAATCTTTCTATCATATGTCCAATAGCCACAAGAACAATAACTGAAATAGATAGTGGAAGCAATAAAGATCCAAGAAATAACTAACCCGTATAAGAGCTATATCAATGAGGTGGTCTTCACTGATCGACAATCCTGTCGAATACTCACATGCTATATCAAGTATCTGGGCCATGCAAAACCCAGACCTCAGTGCGTCATAAATATCAAAATAATAGAGTAATCAGAACATGATGCTATAAAGAAGATATGAGTATAAACCATAATCACAGGTGTAAAATAGTGGGCTATAGGTATGTCACGTGTATCCTAAAGCCTGTGCTTCTAGGTTATCTACTCTACGAGTCTTTGAAATCAATTAATGGAATTGTCGATGTAACTCAATAGTATATCGTGAGTGCATGGGACCACGGTCAAGACCCTCGGGGCTGAATCCGAGACGTGCCGCTAAGCAGTAAAAATGGGGTATCATGTACAGACGAATGATGTCAGCATCATCATTCCGGGGCTCGAAGCCCGTATTGACTGATCAGTCTTTGGAAAGTATCGAACTGTTGAATTACAAGTCAGTTTTCATTATTAGTTTCCCCTTTTCCTTCAGGTTCTGTATTTAAGTTAGGGATTGATGATATCTACCTAATACCAACACAGGATCAAGCATGTATAGATCTCGTCTAACTAGACAACAAATCACGTCTATCAGGACAACAAGTCAGGATTGTTGGCATTAGTAATTATCCAAGTAAGAGATCTGGTAATATGCCGTGAACATGTCAGGAAGAGTGTATTAAACAGGATAAATACTTAACAGAGAACATGTAACATTACAGAAAATATAAAATATTATTTTTGGAATTTAATATTAAAATAATATATTTCCCGAAAACTGCCCGATTTGCGAAATTGGGGTTTTTGAAAAAGGGTATAAATATATACAGATAATTGTGAAATAAATGGAAATTAAAATGATTTATTCATTTAATAATATATTTAAAGGATTTGGCATTTTTAAAATTTAATATATGCAGTTTCGATAAAAACCCGATTAGTGCACTGCTAATCGCGATTAGGCCAAATCCGTGTTTCTATAGTTTTCATGGCTAGTGCACCATATCATGTTACATTTAGTTACGTGTTGTTGCATTTGGGTTGTTTTATGGGTATTATGTGATTTGGTTTTGAAATTGGAAAGAGAAAAGAAAAAGAAATGAAAAAGGGTCAAAAAGGTGAATGATTGGAGAGAGAGAGAGTGTGAGAATAAGTGAGAGAGGGGGGCTTCTGCCATGTTTATTGTCACGACCCGAAATATTAGCTCATGACCAGCACTTGAATCATGCGACGTCTAAAGGCGTAACGGAATTCAAGTAAGCTGAAACCCAGAAATCTAAACCTTTTAAGAAAATAAAGAAAGTGAAGTTTTGAAATAAAGGTATAATGAAATCAGGTTTTCTTAATGCATAGAAAAGGAACATGAATGATGCAAGTGAAATTACTAGTTTGAAAACATGTTTCGTCCTTTTTGAAAATTTTGGCAGCACCTCCATTGTATATTTTGATCCAAAACCACAAATACATAATAAGAATAAAGGCATCCCCAAGCGGGAGCTAGCTCTTCGCCAAACGGCGGATCACAACCATGTAATATATCATAAATAAGTATACGATGCCCAACGGTGAAGTTCACCATAAAGAGATAAAGAAATGAGCAAGATATAACCCTAAAAGTGAATATAAAACCCATCGCTCAAATCTCGCAACTACAAGTCTCACTAAGTCTCATCACTTATACAATTTACAACTTTAGATTGATTGATGGAGTTAACTAGATACAATATGAAATATAATACAAGAGTGGGTACGATACAAGTGTCCCACCCACCACTGCAAAACACCCAAATGAAGCTGTGTGTCAGCGATGCCGCTACTGATCCAAGCGGTCAACCTGCAAGAACTGTGGCACAACGGGGGTGAGTTGCCAACTCGTGAATAGAAATATATCTACAAGTAGAAATCGAATAAACAACGACTCCTAGGTAAACTATATCATAAGATAATACTATGATATCTAGGGTGACCGGGTCGTATATGTGCCAACAAGGTGGTCATACCTATATGCATGTGGATAACATCCAACAGTAATAATCAATGCATGTATATGGATCTCGTCCAACCAAAATCAAGGTATGTATGCATGTGGATCTCGTCCACCCAAAATCAAGGTATGTATGCACGTGGTTCTCTTCCAACCATGTAATCAATGTCTGTATGCACGTAAACATCATAAAGGAGTGTGCATGAAAGTATGAGGATATATCAACGGTGTCCCTCCCGACACATCAAAATCATGGAACCTGAGTGCCTACCATTGACACTCGAAAACATCATGAAAACCGTGCCCAGCATCGGCGCGTAAATCCTCATATATTGAGATCCGTCGGTCCGGATCGGCCCATATCATCTCTCGACTCCGGTCGGTATCCTCCGGATATCCGCCGAGCCCAAATACTATCACCGGTAGATAGTAGTCTCTCTGCCAGGCCCACCATCTACTGCACAGCGATCCGTTCTCGCCCTGGGGTACCATACCGGGTCCACCATGTACCCGCAATCGGCCTCATCCTCCTCCTCGAATCGGGTTTCACAAGTCGCTTTCAGAACCGAGAAAACACATGGTAGACGCACTGAAATATCGTATCAAGAGAAACCGGGTTTTTAAAACAACACATAATCTCTTTTAAAATGTCCACGGTTCTTAAATCCAGAAATCTCATGAAAACAACATATCTCAATGCGTACAATAATAGAGCATAATGTATGCGACATATAATAGAAATGTAAGCATATCGTGTATCATGCAATGCGGAATAGTGATATGACATATTAAGGGAAGCCCGCTCTTTTAAAATGATTCCAGTTTTTAAAATATAACATGCGGTTCCCAATTTTACAATAAAACCAGTTATCTATTTGGTACAATATGTATATGCGCAAGTATAGATGTACCAATGTATGTGTGCACAAATATGGATATACAAATGTGTATATCCATAAGTATGAATGTATCAATGTATATGTGCACGAATATGGATATACAAATGTGTATATCCGCAAGTATGAATGTATCAATGTATATATGCAAGCAGGTTATGCGAAGAGTCATATCATGATGCAGCAATCCTACTGTGTAGTGACATGGCAATTATCGATGATGAAGTGTGTGAGCCTATAACTGTGTACGTGTGACATACGGATCATCGATAATGGTGCAGGTGTACTATCACAGGTATATGCGATGCAATAATAATATCATGAATGCAGCACAAGGTAAATCATCAGCTAAAAAGCTATAAGGTATACGTAACTATCATATGTCCGAGTCGGTGAATCTATTAATCGGCATCTAGCCCAGTAACATCGCGTACGGTATAATCCATCGTACGGCAACCTCTAGTCAAGGGTAAGGATCAATCATCAAGTCAAACTCATCACACACGGAAAATCATCGTGCGGCGGCATAAGCTAATAGGGATCCTAACATCCTATACGACAAATGAGGGTACGACCTAATATCACGTACGGCCTATCATCCATGATTCACAATATTCTATATAGGTATATCTATATACCTAAGTCCCAGGTCACATCCACAATAATCTCATATCAGGGGACCGGCAGGGTATAAATCATCTCGATCGACTCGCATCTGTATACCATCATATCATCCTATCATCATCTCATCGTAACAGTCTTATATCCTTCATCGCATTTACATCACCTATCAAATCAAATTGCATAAACATTCTATCACTACAAGTATAAGTATCTAATCTAACATACACACCTGAACCATACAATCGGATTTTTAAAGAAGCGAATCGTAGTTTTGAAAATAGGGGTTACGGTATTTTTAAGAAAGAGATATCTTTTGAAAATCCGTAACATCCCTCAAAGTATATACTTAAAAGGTACATACGATTCTTCAGTTTAGAAAAAGGTATGGTTCGAATGACGCATCTACATCGACTATCCATTCCTACAGTACCCTAAAAGGTAATATCGCTAAACGTCATCCTACGATAGTAGTAACATATCACTTCTAACTATCCTCTAGTTTCTAATATGGTTTTATAGCTATCTCATCTAACCCTAGTTTCCTAATCTAGGTTTCCTAACCATATTCTATAAATCGGTTTTCCATCAAAAGTTTGTAGGGGTGCTATACGCCATCTGTAAGTCCACGTTGCTCACCCCGGTTCTTACGGGGAGGCGGAAACGGCGAAAAAAAAAAATTGGCACAAAGGCAACATGGACTAAAAGACGGATCTTTGCTAAACTACAAACTAGCAAACTACTTGAGGTTCTATCTACTATGTCATAGAGATTATACCTCATGACACCGGTCCATCGGGTCTTCATTCCGCTGTCCGGCTCGTCCATCCACGCTCCGAAGGTCGATCCGGATCTTGATCACCTCCGCGGCCTTCTTGAGTCGAAGATGATCCACCCGAGAGATGTACTCCGAGCTCCACCTCGAGCCGAGGCAACTAGGGCAACGAGATTACTAGTCTTGATGTCTTAGGTAGTGTAAAGAGGTAGATGGATGTGTTTGTCTACTTGGATCCTTTTTCTCTCAACACATGAGATCAAAGGAAATTTTCAAGAGGAGGAAGATGAAGGAGAACAACCATGGAGCTTTCTCATTTCTTTTCAAGAGAGAGAATGAGAAATGAGAAATGAATTATTGTGCTAGAGAGAATGAACCATGGTTGCAATAATACACCACTATCATCATTACTAATCTTTTCAAGATTAAGTTGATGGCAACAATTGACTTGACCATTATCATAATCCAAAAATAAAAAGAAAACCAAAGAAAACTCTAGACCTCTCATGAAGGTCCAAGTCAACTTTGGTCAAATGGTCAACAAAGTCAAGTATGGTCAAATGGTCAAAGCAATTAGCCATCACATAATAATCACTAAAAAGATTAGTAAATAATGTCCCCGGCTCATAATGGTTTTCACCGAACGAACTGTAAAAACCCTAATGAGTCCGCCTCATTATGGTTTCGACCGAATCAACTGTCAAAACCCTAATGAGGCACCTCCTTCATCTTCTCTCCTCATAACTGTGCATACACACCTGCATCCGCATTCCGTAGAATGTGAATGCACAAAAGACAAAACAAATCCATCCGTGCAATACTAGGATCCGGCTTAAACCAAAGCCCACTAGTATTGCCTGCCCGAACAGCATACGCACACAAGTGTACGTAAGTGATCCTAGCCCTGCCGTAAAACCATACGGCCTCTACACCTTTCGCTCAGTGCAGGGAAACTCTCTATGTGGGACTCTAAAGACTTGACACTATGCTGGCAGTGGGTTTAACCACAGACCGCAAGCGGCACTAGCTGTACGTAACGGTCCCCAGGTAGATGTCGATAAGAAGGCCGATGAGGTAAACCCATCCGAACTCCTACTGAGCCTGTATGTAACAATCTCCGTACAGTCCGGTCTGTTCGTCTAAGAATATCGCATGGCGGGCCTAGGGGGTGGCAAACATCAGTCCCCTAATAGCGGTACAAGTCGTGTCGGAGTGTAGCCCAGAACACCCTGAGATAACATTGGAAACCTACCAGTATATCTCGCTTGCCCTGGCCAGGAACGACTATGTGTAATGGCTCTCCTAGACACAGCGTGATATCAACCCCTAATAC
Organism: Agapanthus africanus; assembly: GCA_030015575.1. Taxonomy (NCBI): domain Eukaryota; kingdom Viridiplantae; phylum Streptophyta; class Magnoliopsida; order Asparagales; family Amaryllidaceae; genus Agapanthus; species Agapanthus africanus. The sequence goes on from JASDDO010000016.1 coordinate 331,438,926, forward strand.
CGGGGGAGACGAATCATGTCTAACCGTCATTGCCTCCAAGTGCTTCGGGACTGCACCCAACTACTACCTGTTTGCACGACTCCTTTGAGCCGTGGTAGGGTAGTAATCAAAGAACAGTGAGAACACACTCGAGGCGAAGTGACGGTATCAAGTCAACGGACTAAACTGTACTCATGTCACCTGGGAACTGATAACTGACGATAGGTATAATACCAACCAACAGTTCCCGACGAGTCCTGTCCAGTGTACTCGTAACCTAACGAGCACCCGCATACTATCTCCAGTACGACGTACTGATGGTTGTGGGACAGACCATCTCCCCTGCTGGGATGAGAAGCGTATACGCTAGTCTACTCCGGAGTATTGATGCCCTGTCTCGATAGTCCTACGACTAGGGACCTGTATAAGGATGTGCTTATAGATTACCCAGCCCCCACAAGTGTGACTACCATCACAACGCTGGTAATCAAGCAAAGATCCTAAGGGCTCCACTAATATGTATATAAGCGATATGCTAAAAGAAACACATGCACATATTGAAGTAGAGACAAACCAAGTAGCATACTACCATTTTGAGCAAGATTGTCTATACAACTGTGAATATCCCAAGCTTCCATTAAGTAATATACAAGCTAGTATGATACAGTAATGGCCTCTAGAGTATATACACTAACAATCTCCCACTTGCACTAAGGCCATGTACTGGCGTATCGAAGACCTATCATCTCGATCAGCAGCTCGAACTGAGTCTGGGGTAGGGCCTTCGTGAGTGGATCTGCAGTATTATCCTTCGAATTTACTCTCTTCACCTCGATCTCCCGGCGATCTGCGATCTCCCTGATTAGGTGTTACCGCCTCAAAATGTGCCTGGACTTCTGATGGGACCTGGGTTCCTTCGCTAAAGCTATAGCTCCGTTGTTGTCACAATACAACGGTATTGGATCAACAATGGTAGGAACCACCTGAAGCTCCGTAAGGAACTTCTTCATCCAGACAGCTTCCTTTGCGACATCGCAAGCAGCTATGTACTCCGCTTCCATAGTTGAGTCAGCAACGATTTCCTGCTTGGAACTCTTCCAGCAAACCGCCCCTCTATTGATGGTAAAGACATAACCCGACATGGACTTGGAGTCATCCTTGTCACTCTGGAAGCTGGAGTCAGCAAAGGCCTCGATCTGGAGGTCTTTTCCGCCATACACAAAGAACATCTCCTTAGTCCTTCTCAGGTACTTGAGAATGTTCTTTACTGCTATCCAGTGTTTCTCCCCTGGGTCCGACTGATACCGGCTTACAACGCTCAATGCGTATGCTACATCTGGTCTGGTACATAATATCGCATACATTATAGATCCTACCGCAGATGCGTAGGGTATCGATGACATGCGAGCCCTTTCCAAATCAGTCTTGGGAGACATCTCTTTGGAGAGGGTGATTCCGTGACAAGCCGGTAGATTACCGCGCTTGGAATCTTCCATACTGAATCGTTTCAGTATGGTTTCTATGTACCTGGACTGTGAAAGTCCCAACATCCTCTTAGATCTGTCACGATAGATCTGGATCCACAGAATGTAGTTGGCATCGCCCAGGTCCTTCATGGAGAACCTCTGTGGCAAGAATCCTTTGACTGACTGTAGCATAGGAATATCATTTCCTATAAGGAGAATGTCATCCACGTACAAGACAAAGAATACCACAGTTCTCCCTACAATCTTACTGTAAATGCATGGTTCATCTGGGTTTTTGATAAAGTCGAATTCCTTGACAGTATCATCAAAGCAGATGTTCCAACTCCGCGATGCCTGCTTCAGTCCATAGATGGACTTGAGCAACTTGCACACCTTACCGCTGCTTCCACTCTGAATGAATCCCTCCGGCCGATCCATATAGATGCACTCTTGTAAATTTCCATTCAGGAAAGCCGTCTTTACGTCCATCTGCCAGATTTCATAATCGTGGAAGGCAGCAATGGCAAGAAGGATCCGAATGGATTTGAGCATAGCCACTGGAGAAAAGGTCTCTTCATAGTCCAAACCAGGTCGTTGAAGAAAACCCTTTGCTACAAGTCTAGTTTTATAGGTTTCAACCTGCCCATCTACACCAATCTTCTTTCTGAAGATCCATTTGCAGCCTACGGGTTTTACCCCTTCTGGAGCAAAGGCCAAAGTCCAAACTTTGTTGGTGTACATGGACTCCATCTCGGTCCGCATTGCATCCAGCCATTTTATCGAGTCACCACTCTGAATGGCTTGCTGGAAGCTAGTCGGCTCACCATAATCAATAGTGCAATCCTCTCTATCCCCGTCTATGAAAAAACCGTAGTATCTCTCGGGCGGATGAGACTGCCTACTACTCCTGCGGAGTGGCGCTGGGATGTCCGGTTCTCCTGAACCTTCTGGTTCCACTAAGGTTTCAGTAATAGCTTGTGGTTCTGGAATTTCTTCCAATTCTATTGCGCTCCCACTTATCTGATTTTCCAAAAATCCAGTTTCCAAGAAGCGGGCATGACGAGAAACAAAAACCTTTTGTTCCTCTGCGTAATAGAAAAGATACCTATTGGAGTTCTTTGGGTATCCCACAAACTTACACTGTACCGAACGTGCCTCGAGCTTGTCCGCATGCTGCTTTTTAACAAAAGCTGGACACCTCCATGTCTTAAAGTGTTTAAGACAGGGTTTCTTCCCACTCCACATCTGATATGGTGTGGTAGGCACTGACTTAGTAGGAACTTGGTTCAAAGGATATGCAGCTGTTTCTAGTGCATAACTCCAGAAGGATCGCGGTAACTCATCCTTACTCATCATAGAACGAACCATATCCAATAGGGTTCGATTCCGCCTTTCCGATACACCGTTGTGTTGTGGTGTGTATGGAAGGGTAAGCTGAGAGAGAATTCCATTCTCTTTTAAGTAGCCCAGAAACTCGGCACTCAAGTATTCACCACCTCGATCAGATCTCAGTGTCTTGATACTTTTGCCTGTTTGTTTTTCAACTTCATTCTTGTATTCCCGAAATTTCTCAAAGGCCTCGGATTTATGCTTCATCAAGAAAACATGTCCATACCAAGAGAAATCATCTGTGAAAGTAATGAAGTATGAATAACCACTTCGTGCATGTGTAGACATTGGACCACACACGTCACTGTGTATGAGTCCCAAGAGCTCGCTCGCTCTTACTCCGTGTCCAGTGAACGGAGTCTTTGTTATCTTTCCCATGAGACAAGATTCACAAGTGGCATAAGACTGGTACTCGAACGGATCCAAGTATCCTTCTTTATGTAACTTTTTTAATCGTGTCTCATTAATGTGACCCAGTCTACAATGCCATAAGAAAGTCTGATTTAATTCCGGAGACTTTCTTTTAAGTGTGTTCTGGACACTGAAAATCTGAGCTTGATTCAATACGTAGATCCCGTTCTTTAATGTACCTGACCCAATCAGAACTTGATTTAGGTGGATGTTGACCACACCACTTACAAAAGTAAAATCATATCCTTCATTAGAAAATAAGGATACAGATATGATATTACAAGTCGCACCTGGTACATAAAAACAGTCATGCAGAATCAATATCCGCCCACTTGTCAGTCCAAGATGATACTCCCCTATGGATTCAGCATACATGCTCATTCCGTTAGCAACCCTGAGAGTCATATCACCTATCTTGATAACCCTATGGTTTCTCAGAGCCTGTAACGAATTACAGATGTGAGATCCTGATCCGGTATCCAATACCCAGGAAGTAGGGTTAACTGACATACAGTTCTCTATTACAAACACACCCGAAGCCGAAGCCACAACCTGCTTCGAATTCTGTCTACTGGCTATGCTAGCCCTGCAATCCTTCTGCCAATGTTCATTCCTGTAATAATAGGAACGTCCCTCTTTTACTACATACAGTCCCGAAACTTTTGCCCTTCCCTTTCCTTCTATTTCCCTGGTTTCCTTCAGGGTAGAAGGTAGAAACTGTAGAATCAAGTCAGCATCTGACCCGTTCTTCAACGTGGTCTTCAGGTCCGTGAGCTCAAAATAGCTGGTCTCTGTAAGGACGTTGCCCCTTACAGATGACCCAATAGCCAACCTCGCTGGAAGCAATTTGTTCGAGGTCTCATATCTTGCGATACGAGATTGCTCTCTATATAAATCTTTGTTATGGAGGAAGATAGAAACTAAGTCCACCTTCTCGTGCTGCCTCTGCTATGCATCATTAAATGAGGCTAACACGAGGCACTTGGCTTTCGCACAGTCTTTTTCTGATGTCTTGCGGATATGAATATCCGTGACAGGGGAAACTGGACTTGAGACGGCAGGGGTTGGATCAGTCAAGAGGTGTCCCAGCTTGTCATGGGCAATGGACATCTGGACAGACCTTTGCCAGTCATAACAGTCAGATTCAGTCATTTTATTATCTAGATGTAACCTATGTCTGGTCACTGGGTCGCTGCAATTAAGAGAGAGAGAAGAAAACACTTTAGCATGATGCTCTTGCAAGTTTAGATCGGTTTTTAATTTATCTAAACATGATGGCTCCCACTGTCTCTCGAATCCCTTCTCAAACCATAAAGGAAGAATTAGTCGGGATCAATCTCACCGTACAATTCTTGCTTAACCGTTCAGCCAGGCTGGTGTCAGTACTTCGAGGGAGGTTTTCCATCGCTTTCGCGAAGTTCCTTAATTAAGTAACCTCTTTTCCCTGTGGGCGTAGCCCCGCTAACACCTTTCTAGACACCTACTTGGTTTATAGCATTGATCGTTAAGCGAGAAAGTTCCCGAGGAGTAGCATATACTCACAGTAGGATCGGGATCCAAATATCATCGTATGATAAAACTGAAGGAATCCTACCAGAATCATCACACTCCAAATGGTATGCAGCACTAGCAAGTTTCAGTTTCTTAAGAAACTCCCGATGTGGATTTTTTCCCCATGCTCTTATGACCTTGACTAAGGCCAACAAATCATAAGTCACATGTCAAGTTCCACCCGTCGTTATCCAGGTTGATTTGAACCCACCCGTATATACCCTTGACTATGGCCAACAAAGTAATACGACTGTCTCAAACCAACGCATCTATCTATGCAACATATGAATACCCACCAGCTACCAATCACTGTGCCTTGACTATGGCCAACAAACACAGCTTGAATACTGTTGGATATTCATATAAAACGACGGAGGGCTATGAATGGTTTTGGCGAAACCGTGAACGTAGTGAACTTGATATAATCGAAGGAACCTTGATAGCTTTTAAAAGGAGTGGTTTAAGCTCCGCGTTTAAAAGTTTTCTATTTTGAAAAGAAACCGAATGGTTTTGAAATTGTTCCAATGACTTTAACTTTGGTTTATTTGTTGGAGATAGTGCCCTCAGAGTCAATTATTGGATCACAGGCACGTGATTGCAATGATTGAGGGAGGACCTATCCCGGTAGGACAGTCTTACTCGAGATGATAGTATGCTATCTGGTTTTTCTTTATCATCGTGTAATGCTTTAGGTGACCTGACATGTCGCTATTACACGTTGATAGAGCCCTAGGATTCCTGCTTGACCACCAGAAGTATGAGGGCGATCATATAAGTGGGAGCTGGGGTCTATAAGCACATCCTTAAAAGGTCCCTAGTCGTGGGAGTTTCGAGACAGGGCATCAATACTCCAGAGTAGACTAGTGTATACAGTTGAGACCCCGACGAGGGGCGGTGGCCGGTCTCACAACCCACTGGTGTCAGTTGGTTCACCTAAGATGTATACAGGTGCTCATTGGGTTATGAGTACACCGGACAGGACTCGCCGGGAACATGCTAGTTGGTCTTATACCTGACGTCAGATAGCAGTTTCCTGGTGACATGTGTACAGGTTAGTTCATCGACCTGGGGATCGTCATTTGTCTCGTGTGAGTTCCCACTGTACTTTGATTACTACCCTACCATGCTCAAAGGAGACGTGCAAACAGGTTTTAGTTGGGTACAGTCCCGAGCCACATGGAGGCAGTGAGCGGATCTTCAGGGGTTCGTCTCTCCCGGTATTGGGGGTGAGGTCGCGCTGTGTCTAGGAGAGCCATTACACGAAGCCCTCGGCTGAGACAGGAGATTTACTGGTAGGTATTCCAGTTGTATCTCAGGGTGTTCTGGGATACACTCCGACACGACTTATACCGCTTTTGGGGGTCTGACTTTTACCAACCCCCTAGGCCCGCCATGCGATGCTCATAGACGAATGGACCGGACTGTACGGATATTGTCACTGACAGGCTCAGTAGGGTGTCAGGATGAGTTCACTCATCGACGTCCCTTTTGGTCAATACCTGGTAGCCCGTCACGTATGACTAATACCTCTGACGTGCTAGTGGTTAAATCCACAGCTATAATATTGACGAGTCTTTAGAGTCCACCACACATTCAGTTACTCAAGCTTTCGGGCGAAAAGCTGTAGAGGCCGTATGGAGATATGGCAAGGTCCGATCAGATACGTGCGGTATTGCACGGATCAGGATCGGACAGTTTGTACTACAGGCCGTATGGATATATGGCAGGGTTCGATCAGATACGTGCGGTATTGCACGGATCAGGATCGAACGGATAATACCAGCCGGCTTTGGTTTAAGCCGGATCCTAGTATAGTACAGTGTAGATTTTGTCTCATTGCGTTTGTATTTCGGTCGAAATACAAATGCGGGTGTGTATGCACAGTATCGGGGTTTTCCTGTAATTTATTACGGGACCAGTTTTCTGGAGTTTCCAGTTTGCTTTCCGTTTCGGCCATATTTCTTTGTATCTTTCATTGGCCGAAGTTTGGTGGAGGAGGGCTTATTTGCATTTGTGCAAATAAGCAATTTGGAAGGGGGTCTTTGCATATTATTGTATCATGATACTTGCACCATCATTGCTTGACTTTCTTTAGTCATCATGGCTAGTCTTGTAGTATCATGATTGCATGACTTTTGGTTGTTATGATGATAGTTGGAGTGTGAGGTTGGTTTTGTGATCATTGTTGATTGTCACCATACTCTATTGCATTATTCTTATGGCTTATCTCTTGGGATTGCTACTCACTCACTCTCATTCTCTATCTCCTCCCAAGAGCCATGGCCGGCCAAGCCTTTAGGCGGCTGTCCAAAATTTGTGAGGGTGGGGTTTTTGTTCCTTTGGCTTTGTAAAATCCCACTAGTTCAATCTCCACAAGACCACTTCAATCCCTCCACCAAAAGGCAACCTCCATGAACCCTAAAATGAGACAAGAGCACTACACATTCTACAGCAAACCTTGGGCACGCCGGCTCGCCAACTTCGTGCCCGAGTTGCCTCAGTATAGAGGCGGGAGCCCGTAAAAGAAGCAGGCGACGTGGTGCCCTTCCGGCGACGAGGTGGAGACCGGAGTTTCCACGGGAGATCGGGACGACGGAGAGAAGACCGAAGGACACGGATCGCTCGGTATATCTCTCTTCCCCATCTTGTAGTTAGCTAGGACTAGTTAATGGCCCGATCCGGGTTTATAGTGCGCGGTGGTGCCGGTCAAGAAAAATTAAAGTTAACCATCGCTTCCGCATTTGGCCTCGGGATGGAGGCCGGGGCACCGCCGTGCACTTACAGTGGTATCAGAGCCTCGCCATTAACATAGTCTAGCTTTGTCTAACGTGTTTACATTTCCGATCGATCAAAAATTCCAAAATCAGCGTTTTTCAGTACAACAGTTTTCTGTCGAAATTTTTTTGTCTCAAAAATTCTTTCAGGTAGTCTCAGAATACTGTGCAGGGAATTATAAGCCTACTGTAAAAATTTGGTCGCGAGATCTCATTATTCGACAGCAGAACCGCGGCCATACCCATGCTTGGGCCGCGGTTCCACCGCTCTTTTGAGTGATCAGTGCACCAATTTTTTACAGAGGCCTCCTGACTTGAAAATAGGGTTTTTGGAACATTCTTTTTGGGCCCAGAATTTCTCTAGTTGCTACAGTAATGCTTGGGGCCCACTTGGTAAAATTTGATCGATCGGATATTTTAAACACATTAGTTCACAGTATTTACATTATATCTGCGACCGTGAATGTCACTTGATCAGTAAATCCTGTCTAACTGCTATAGCCCGGTTAGACGGATTTGCGAACGTGATTTTCACGTTGATGTTCTGTGTATTGCTGTGATGTTGCAGATCGGTCGTGGGGGATAGCCTGGTTGCAGTGGTAGTACAGTTTTGTTGTATTATGTACATTTGATATTGCGGGGCGAGGGTCCGACATGTGGACTGCCGTCACTGCCTGTTTGTATTATTATTTTGGGGCACGGCCAGGTTGCGGTCGATGTACCCGTTGTATATATATTTTACTTTCTGTACTAGGATTACCCCAAGGTGGGGTGCACGGATAGCCGGGTTCTAGAGGGCAACGGGCCCGCATCTCATGGCATTGAGACGGAGGGGGCTTTACTCTAGAATTGGCAGGGCTATTCGCCGCACTCGTAGGGGGTATAGGTTGACCTAGGAGGGGTGCCCAAGTTACCGGATTCCGTGAAGTGCCGGATGGTCCATTCACGTTGCTGAAGGGGGCTGCCTCGCTTCAGGTTTTGGCGGGTAACTTGCCGCGCCCGTAGGGGTCTAGGATTTCATTGCACAGGCTATCTACACGACCAGGGGAACGTCGGGTTTCAGTAGTGGCTCTGTGAAACCCGGGGATCCCAGATATCTGTATTGTTCTATGATGCTGTACATTTATGTGATGTTGCATTTTTTATCACGCCTTGAGCGAAATATAATATATTGGTATATATTAGTAGATGTTGTATATGTTTTGCATCCGCGCTAGTCCAGTCCCCGCTCTGTCGTTAGTTAGCTAATCTAACGGGTAATGACGGGACCCAGTGGCGAATGCGGATGGCATATACGTACATCAGTATATTTTCGTTCTTTGTGGTGTGATCAATTGATGGGACTGCGTTGATTCGGATCAATGCAAGTTAAAAACAAACCTAATCTGATGTTGTTGGAACACTTTTTCAAAAAGCTGTTATTGCAAGGACGTTCTCTTTTGTTTAGCATCGTGGTATTCAGTTGGAATATCCTGCTCCTCAGTCGACGAGGCAAGGGCCGGGATCCCTTCACCGGGAGTGACCCCTTGGACAAAAAAAAGTTTGCGTCACGGCAATAACTTCACTATAGCCGATTACTTTTGCTTTGCACCGTGGTATTCAGTTGGAATATCCTGCACCTCATTCTACGGGGAAAGAGCCGAGATCCCTTCACCGGGAGTGACCTCTTTAGCAACGGTTTTCGTCACTATATTTTTAAAAGCTATCCGTTCCTTCAACGATATCAAGTTCATTACGTTAAAGGTTTTCGCCAAAAACCATTCGTAGCCCTCCGTCGTTTCATATGGGTGGTCAATAGTATTCAAGCTGTGTTTGTTGGCCAAAGTCAAGGCACAGTGTTTGGTAGCTGTTGGGTATTCATATGTAGCATAGATAGATGCGTTGGTTTGGGGAAGTCGTATAGCCTTGTTGGCCAAAGTCAAGGGCTTGTGCGGGTGGGCTCAAATTAACCTGGAGAATGACGGATAGAACTTGACATGTGACTTATGATTTGTTGGCCAAAGTCAAGGTCATAAGAGCATGGGGCAAAAATCACATCGGGAGTTTCTAAAGAAACTGAAACTTGCCAGATATGCGCATACCTTCTGGAGTGTGACATCGTGAGCGGATTCCGTCACGTTATCATGCGATGATAGTTGGATCTCAATTCCCACTGATGGATTGGTTTACTCCTCGGGTGATCCCGACTAATTCTTCTTTTCGGTTTGGAGGAGAATTTGACGGTACAGTGGGAGGTTTCCAGATTAGATAAATTGGTAACCATTATGATCTAGGTTAGAGTGCACGCTGAGTATTTCTTTTCTCTCTCTCTCTTTGGCAGCGACCATTGACCCGACCCTAAGACTATGACTCAAAGACCAAAATTAACCGAACCTTCTTATACACTGACTTTTGGATTGTCAGAGTTGCGAACCTCATTGCCACTCCTACTTTTACCCTTTCTCCAGGACACCCCGTATTACTACGAACGTCCACTTCCATTGGACAAAACCATCGTATGGTTATATACGAACTCGAAGAAATTTATTCGAGGATGGTTTCAGGTTCTGGAGGAAACGGATAGGACTATTCAGTTGTCTTTTCCTTTTACCTTCTCTCAGGTTGCGAGTACTCCTTGGTTTAGGAGATAGTACACCTATTACGCAAATTGGATAGTCTTCTTCCAAACCTTAGGCTGGTGCCGACTGGTAGGGAATGAAGAAAGCCAATTAGCCTAAACGGTGTACAGAAGGTATTAAGTTAAGACAAATAAAAGGATTAGAAGGAGGGCAAAGTAAGTTGCGACTGCTATTCACGACCAGACCAAGTATTTCTTCGCCAATCCTAAATCACCTTTGTATTTCTCCAGGACACTCCGTATCACTACGAAGATCCACAGTTTATTGGATACTCCATCGTATGGTTATATACGAACTCGAAAGGAACTTGTTCCAGTTCGGGGATGGATTCTGGTTCAGGTGAAATAGGAATATAATTTATTCGGTTGTCTTTTATTTTCACCTTCTCTCGCATTGCGAGTGTTCCTAGGATTAGGACAGTACACCCATTATGCTTATTGGATAGTCTTCTTCCAAACCATAGGCTGGTGCCAAACGGTAGGGAAGGAAGAAAACCATTTGGCCTAAAGGGGTGTGCAGAAGTTAATGACTAAAGACATAGAAAGGGATTTAGAAAGATGGCAAATAATTACACGGTTACAGTTGTGAATCTGGATAATGGAAGAGGCATTACTAGGAATACCGGGATACCCCATCGAAACATTTCAATATTTCAGTTTCACTGTGTACTGTTAAAAGAAAACTGATTTCCCGATTAGATACTTACTCCAGGGTATGTACTTACCAGGTATGATTCTCACATCTGTGTGGTTTTACAGATGATGAGTGGAAGTAAGTTATTGGGAATTGGGTGATCATCCTCATTATATCGAGATTCGTTGTAATCAGTGATATTTGAGGAAGTCACCTGGGTTGTTTGCCAGTCGGCAAATATTTGGTTTTGAATATCCGCTGTTATGCACCAATTTCAAAATTGATATATCTGTACGTCTATTTTCATAGAGTGAGATATACTTTTTGGAAATTATGTCTATGACATTTACCTATATCAGTGGATGGTTAGATAAGGAGCATTGAACAACGGTGTAATTCTTCTTAACCATAAGTACAGTTTTCAGCATACGACACGCAGTGAATGAGTTATCAGACTCAAAGGACTTATATAGAGTATTGTATATTGTCCAGGGTCCATCAGGACAGAGGGGTTGGTCTTCGTACTATATTCGGTTTACTTATAACTTCTCTAGTTTTTAGACAGGTGTTTCGTGGAAACACAGGGTCCGAATTTTGAGAAGTTATAGGTATTTGAATAAAGTAGAGAACCAGGTGTTGCAAGTATTAGGATTCTTCAAGTTGATCGAAGATGTAGATACTTGTGTATGGTTTTCAGTTGATAGTAATGATTAAGAGAACTAGCTTCTCTTTTCAGGTTACTCATAATTGGTAGCATTCCTAAGTTGAGTAACGCTGATCGGCCTCCTTCCATTTAGTTGACATGCACTGGAGACAGCTGAATGATTTGAATCTGGTTCAATTAAATCAGTGCCTCTGGTTCTATATTGGATATAGAACAGTTCATATCTTAACGGTGTTAAGGTACGGGGAGTTGTCCGGCTTATGATTAAAACCAGACACTGGACAACTCAAGGCATGTTTTTGTAATGACTGTTTGTGGGTTGACCCAGGCTATGACGAAGGTTGACTTTCTACCATCTGGCAGATCAATAGAAATATTGTTCTAGACTCGCCACAGTTTTAATAAAATGGATTTTTTCAAAAAAAGTAGTGGGAGTATGGTAGAACTGGAAGTGATTCCAGAACCACAAACGATTACTGAAGATTTGATAAGGAACCTAAAGATTCAATCTAGTTTGACATTCTATTGGCCACTCCGCAGATAAGGTCGGTAACTTCAGGCACCCGAGAGGTACTCCGGTAGCCTCAAGGACGGTGACAGGGAAGTTCTTGTTTACCCACACTTACCATTGCTGTTGTTCCAGACTGTGATACCCGGCAGGAGGATGAGTATAGCGTCGTTCTAAACTAGTTTTAGAAGTGTACGTGTATATGACTCTGCCAGAGGGTTGTCATAGTCAGTGGGAGCAGCGGAAGTATTGGTGGATAAGTGGCTTATGTCTATTTATAGACTAAAGCAGATATGGCGGAGATAGATCATCAATTTCTGACGTGACAGTCATAGGTTTGACTTCGTCAGAATAGGGGATGGATCTGTTGAGAAGGTAGTAGGGTGTGATGTCCTGGTATTTGGATAACATACACAGAGTAGGAAAAGAAACTCCTATACTACGATCGGTTATACTTTGGTCGTCACACAGTGTTTTCTCCACATAGGAAATGGATTTTATATCTGACATACTGGTTACTAGATCTATGGTTTTAGATCTAGATTTGGGTGGTTTCCCAATCAGGGTACTTAGATAGCATTCTAAGAGTATTTAGAATGGATGACTCCTGGCACGGTAGTGTACCTGCAGGTAATGGAGTCACCCTCTCTAAAGGTGTCTTACAGACTAAAGGGGAGAGGGATGTGCATGATTAGCAGATCACTTGCTTAGGCAATTGAGTCAATCAGGAGATGTCAAGTACCACACCAGATGTTGTTCTTGCACTACATGGAATAAGTTGACATTGATCCTACCCTAGAGAAACAGTCGGGAGCAATTTTAGAACATAAGTGGATGTTCTAGTGATATGATAACGACAGCCTCATTCGGGAGACAGTTATCATTCCAGGCTTCTAAGGTGACATGGACGACAAGGAGGTTGTCAGAGTTATAGTTTTCCTTCTGACGAGGGGCAGTATTTTGGACAGGTGGTCCAAGGCAATACTGAGGGAGGCATGGCGCAGGATACTGATTAAGTTCAGTTGACGATACAGTATAAGAAGTTTGGATTTGGAGTTCATTTATGAGCTAGGTCCCATCAGACATCCAGACACATTCTAAGACAAGTATTGCTCATTTCGGGAGATGGCTTTCTCCGCGAACTTGAGATATAGAGAGACATAGAAAGAAACATCAAGGCGGATCCACTCACTGAGGCTATTCCTCGAACGCAATAGTTTCGCAAACGGGTTTTGTGAGACTGACTAGTAGAGGAGTTGGGTGTTCGGTATCACACGGGCTGTGAGTATGCGACATCGCAATAATTAGCCTTGAGTGCAAGTGGGAGATTGTTGGAGATAGTGCCCTCAGAGTCAATTATTGGATCACAGGCACGCGATTGCAATGATTGAGGGAGGACCTATCCCGGTAGGACAGTCTTACTCGAGATGATAGTATGTTATCTGGTTTATCTTTATCATCGTGTACTGCTTTAGGTGACCTGACATGTCGCTATTACATGTTGATAGAGCCCCTAGGATTCTTGCTTGACCACCAGCAGTATGAGGGCGATCATATAAGTGGGAGCTGGGGTCTATAAGCACATCCTTAAAAGGTCCCTAGTCGTGGGAGTTTCGAGACAAGGCATCGATACTCCAGAGTAGACTAGTGTATACAGTCGAGACCTCGACGAGGGGTGGTGGCCGGTCTCACAAGCCACTGGTGTCAGTTGGTTCACCTAAGATGTATACAGGTGCTCATTGGGTTATGAGTACACCGGACAGGACTCGCCGGGAACATGCTAGTTGGTCTTATACCTGACGTCAGATAGCAGTTCTCTGGTGACATGTGTACAGGTTAGTTCATCGACCTGGGGATCGTCATTTGTCTCGTATGAGTTCCCACTGTACTTTGATTACTACCCTACCACGCTCAAAGAAGACGTGCAAACAGGTTTTAGTTGGGTACAGTCCCAAGCCATATGGAGGCAGTGAGCGGATCTTCAGGGGTTCGTCTCTCCCGGTATTGGGGGTGAGGTCGCGCTGTGTCTAGGAGAGCCATTACACGAAGCCCTCGGCCGAGGCAGGAGATTTACTGGTAGGTATTCCAGTAGTATCTCAGGGTGTTCTGGGCTACACTCCGATACGACTTGTACCGCTTTTGGGGGTCTGACTTTTACCAACCCCCTAGGCCCGCCATGCGATGCTCATAGACGAACGGACCGGACTGTACGGATATTGTCACTGACAGGCTCAGTAGGGTGTCAGGATGAGTTCACTCATCGACGTCCCTTTTGGTCAATACCTGGTAACCCGTCACGTATGGCTAATACCTCTGACGTGCTAGTGGTTAAATCCATAGCCATAGTATTGACGAGTCTTTAGAGTCCACCACACATTCAGTTACTCAAGCTTTCGGGCGAAAAGCTGTAGAGGCCGTATGGAGATATGGCAAGGTCCGATCAGATACGTGCGGTATTGCACGGATCAGGATCGGACAGTTTGTACTACAGGCCGTATAGATATATGGCAGGGTTCGATCAGATACGTGCGGTATTGCACGGATCAGGATCGAACGGATAATACCAGCCGGCTTTGGTTTAAGCCGGATCCTAGTATAGTACAGTGTAGATTTTGTCTCATTGCGTTTGTATTTCGGTCGAAATACAAATGCGGGTGTGTATGCACAGTATCGGGGTTTTCCTGTAATTTATTACGGGACCGATTTTCTGGAGTTGCCAGTTTGCTTTCCGTTTCGGCCATATTTCTTTGTATCTTTCATTGGCCGAAGTTTGGTGGAGGAGGGCTTATTTGCATTTGTGCAAATAAGCAATTTGGAAGGGGGTCTTTGCATATTATTGTATCATGATACTTGCACCATCATTGCTTGACTTTCTTTAGTCATCATGGCTAGTCTTGTAGTATCATGATTGCATGACTTTTGGTTGTTATGATGATAGTTGGAGTGTGGGGTTGGTTTTGTGATCATTGTTGATTGTCACCATACTCTATTGCATTATTCTTATGGCTTATCTCTTGGGATTGTTACTCACTCACTCTCATTCTCTATCTCCTCCCAAGAGCCATGGCCGGCCAAGCCTTTAGGGGGCTGTCTAAAATTTGTGAGGATGGGATTTTTGTTCCTATGGCTTTGTAAAAATCCCACTAGTTCAATCTCCACAAGACCACTTCAATCCCTCCACCAAAAGGCAACCTCCATGAACCCCAAAATGAGACAAGAGCACTACACATTCTACAGCAAACCTTGGGCACGTCGGCTCGCCAACTTCGTGCCCGAGTTGCCTCGGTATAGATGCGGGAGCCTGTAAAAGAAGCAGGCGACGTGGTGCCCTTCCGGCGACGAGGTGGAGTCCGGAGTTTCCGCGGGAGATCGGGACGACGGCTAGAAGACCGAAGGACACGGATCGCTCGGTATATCTCTCTTCCCCATCTTGTAGTTAGCTAGGACTAGTTAATGGCCGATCCGGGTTTATAGTGCGCGGTGGTGCCGGTCAAGAAAAAATAAAGTTAACCATCGCTTCCGCATTTGGCTTCGGGATGGAGGCCGGGTCGCCGCCGTGCACTTACATTATTTTCTTGCATTAATTTTAATGCGTCCCATCATTTAATCCAACCATTGCAGAAAACAACGAAAATATGACGTACGCTTATGCCATCCGCATTCGCCACGGGGTCCCGTCATCACCCGTTAGGTTACTTAACTAACGACAGAGCGGGGGCTGGACTAGCGCGGATGCAAAACATAAGCAACGCCTAAATAGATATCATATATAGATATATACATTCGTCAGATGCAATGATAGCCATTCCAGATCACAGATGAACACTTTGGATATACTAAGAATCCGCGTTTCGTTCGAGCCTGCAACGAAAGACGGATTGCACGGTCGCGATGAATCGCCAAACCCCACCGTAGACCCCTACAGGTGCGGCAAACTACCAGCCAAGTACCCGAAGTGAAGTAACCTCCCTCTACAACGTAAGTAGGCCACTCGGCACTTCGAGATACCCGGTAGTTTGTGCACCCTACCTTGGGTCTATCCTAGGAGCAAAAACAGTAAAAAGAAATTATACAATGACGGCTACAACCCCATCCCGGTTGTGCGGCCATATAGATAATATTACATCAATTTACATAATTTTACATGAATGAAAGAAAAAGAAACTCTCATCTCACATCCACCCGGCTATTCATCCGCGACAATCCACCGAGTTCATATACACAAACCGTCAACATTAGAGATCACAGATATGCATAACCCCTACTAATCGACGTATAGCGATTAGCAGACATTCAATACATATATCACATCACAGATAATATCCATTAGCCAAAGTCTACGGAATTTCGATCAAAATACAGATTTGTAACCACCCCAAAAACAAATTTGTTCTCTGGAAAATCTGGGCAGAAACAAAATATACTAAAAATCCCAAAACATCCAACTAAGAACACTGCACTAAAAACGGTCCACGGCCGAGTCAACTCGGCCGCGGTTCCAAGGCCCTTTGACTGATTCAGTGGATCATTTTTGGTGGGTGTCTTTAGAAAACCCTGAGTCGATTTTTCATGTATGTTAAATAATTTTTAAAGCAGTATAAAAAATCGGCAGAAAGTTTATTTTTCCGGACATGTTTTGCGAATTTTTTCCGATCGAGATTCTAAATACTTTGCTAACTTGCTAGTTTATGTTTAGCTAGGCTCTGATACCACTGTAAGTCCACGTTGCTCACCCCGGTTCTTACAGGGAGGCGGAAACGGCGAAAAACAATTTTTGGCGCAAAGGCAACATGGACTAAAAGACGGATCTTTGCTAAACTACAAACTAGTAAACTACTTGAGCTTCTATCTACTATGTTATAGAGATTATACTTCATGACACCGGTCCTTCGGGTCATCATTCTGCTGTCCGGCTCGTCCATCCACGCTCCAAGGGTCGATCCGGATCTTGATCACCTCCGCGGCCTTCTTGAGTCGAAGACGATCCACCCGAGAGATGTACTCCGAGCTCCACCTCGAGCCGAGGCAACTAGGGCAACGAGATTGCTAGTCTTGATGTCCTAGGTAGTGTAGAAGAGGTAGATGGATGTGTTTGTCTACTTGTATCCTTTTTCTCTCAACACATGAGATCAAAGGAAATTTTCAAGAGGAGGAAGATGAAGGAGAACAACCATAGAGCTTTCTCATTTCTTTTCAAGAGAGAGAATGAGAAATGAGAAATGAATTATTGTGCTAGAGAGAATGAACCATGGTTGCAATAATACACCACTATCATCATTACTAATCTTTTCAAGATTAAGTTGATGGCAACAATTGACTTGACCATTATCATAATCCAAAAATAAAAAGAAAACTCTAGACCTCTCATTAAGGTCCAAGTCAACTTTGGTCAAATGGTCAACAAAGTCAAGTATGGTCAAATGGTCAAAGAAATTAGCCATCACAAAATAATCACTAAAAAGATTAGTAAATAATGTCCCCGGCTCATAATGATTTTGACCGAACGAACTGCAAAAACCCTAATGAGTCCGCCTCATTATGGTTTCGACCGAATCAACTGTCAAAACCCTAATGAGGCACCTCCTTCATCTTCTCTCCTCATAACTGTGCATACACACCCGCATCCGCATTCCATAGAATGCGAATGCACAGAAGACAAAATAAATCCATCCGTGCAATACTAGGATCCGGCTTAAACTAAAGCCCACTAGTATTGCCTGCCCGAACAGCATACGCACACAAGTGTACGTAAGTGATCGTAGCCCTGCCGTAAAACCATACGACCTCTACACCTTTCGCTCAGTGCAGGGAAACTCTCTATGTGGAACTCTAAAGACTTGACACTACGCTGGCAGTGGGTTTAACCACAGACCGCAAGCGGCACTAGCTGTACGTAACGGTCCCCAGGTAGATGTCGATAAGAAGGCCGATGAGGTAAACCCATCCGAACTCCTACTGAGCCTATATGTGACAATCTCCGTACAGTCCGGTCTGTTCGTCTAAGAATATCGCATGGCGGGGCTAGGGGGGTGGCAAACGTCGGTCCCCTAATAGCGGTACAAGCCGTGTCGGAGTGTAGCCTAGAACACCCTGAGATAACACTGGAAACCTATCAGTATATCTCGCTTGCCCTGGCCAGGGACGACTATGTGTAATGACTCTCCTAGACACAGCGCGATATCAACCCCCAATACCGGAAGAGACGAATCCTGTCTAGCCGTCACTGCCTCCAAGTGCTTCGGGACTGCACCCAACTACTACCTGTTTGCACGACTCCTTTGAGCCGTGGTAGGGTAGTAATCAAAGAACAATGGGAACACACTCGAGGCGAAGTGACAGTATCAAGTCAACGGACTAAGCTGTACTCATGTCACCTGGGGACTGATAACTAACTATAGGTATAATACCAACCAACAGTTCCCGACGAGTCCTGTCCAGTGTACTCGTAACCTAACGAGCACCCGCATACTATCTCCAGTACGACGTACTGATGGCTATGGGAAAGACCATCTCCCCTGCTGGGATGAGAAGCGTATACGCTAGTCTACTCTGGAGTATCGATGCCCTGTCTCGATAGTCCTACGACTAGGGACCTATATAAGGATGTGCTTATAGATTACCCAGCCCCCACAAGTGTGACTGCCATCACAATGCTGGTAATCAAGAAAAGATCCTAAGGGATACACTAATATTTATATAAGCGATATGCTAAAAGAAACACATGCACATATTGAAGTAGAGACAAACCAAGTAGCATACTACCATTTTGAGCAAGATTGTCTATACAACTGTCAATATCCCAAGCTTCCATTAAGTAATATACAAGCTAGTATGATACAGTAATGGCCTCTAGGGCATATACACTAACACCATCCACCCGACTCTCCCGGTAGATATAGATCTACTCACCTTAGTCTTCGCTTGCCGAAGTCGATGACGCCATGCTCCGTCGTCTTAGAATCCACGCGAAGGTACCTACAATAACAACACATATCGCAACGCTATAAAAATCATGTTCTGAAATCCAAAATGACACACGGATCGCCTATAGGTTAGAACCTATAGCCCACGTATGCAAAATCAACCAAACAACCCTTGTTGTCGATGTACAAACATGCGACAACCAAATACAAATCCAAATATCAAAACTAAACATTTCAAAATACGGAAACATAGCCAAAAACCACACTAAAGTGCTCCAGATTTTGATTCAGGCCAAAAGAAGTTGCACAAACAAGTCTACGGTGTTGTATATGATGTTATATGAGCTACTGGACCAACCCCGACACCCCATATCACCATGTGGCCGGCCACATCATCAAAAAAACCGGCCTCCTCTGGTCCCCCTGCTCAGGTTGGGTCCGTCTCGTCAAGGTGGCCTCCTAATACCCTAATTTGTCCCCTAGAGTTGTTTGCTACTCTAAAAAATCCCCCGGTTTGCTCCAGATTTCCCCGCACACCCAAATTTCTCACAAACCGACATGAACTAAATTCCCAAATCCATATTTTGTTTCCTAGGCTATGGTCCAGGTCAAGCATCACCTCACAAGTCTCATTGACAGCCACAAAACACCACTAATTTCCCAAACCCTTCTCTTGGGATTTCAAAGTTCACACATCCATCACTAAACGACATCTAAACTTAAACAAAAGCTAGGAAATCACAACTACTCTAAGTGAAAAGAGATATACCTCATGGTCAGTCCCAAATAAAACCCTAGAAGTCCCAAAGTTGTCAAAATCCGACTTTTCTTGGTTTATAGCGATGAGGGTGAGGAGGTGATCATTTTTTTTATGAAAGGGTACAGGGTTTTGGCAAGGTTTTTGGGGTGGATAAAGAGGGTAGAAGATGGAGCGATGTGGAGTTTAGGGAGATGAAGAGGGAAGAGAAAATGATGAGGGAAATGGGTCAAGGCAGCCCCCCTCTCACTAAATTATTCTCACTCTCTCTCACACAAAAGTACACCTACCCTTAATCATTATGTCCCCTTTTGACTTTTCTTTTTCTTTTTCTTTTCTCTCCACCAATAAACCATAACACAAATGAAATTAAACAACATGTAACATGTCATGGTGCACTAGCCATGGAAAACTGTAGAAACACGGATTTGGCTTAATCGCGATTAGCAGTGCACTAATCAGGTTTTTATCGAAACTGCATATAATAAATTTTAAAAATGCCAAATCCTTTAATTATATTATTAAATGAATAAATCATTTTAATTTCCAATTATTTCACAATTATTGGTATATATTTATACCCTTTTTCGAAAACCCTAATTTCGCAAATCGGTAGTTTTCGGGAAAAATATTATTTTAATATTAAATTCCAAAAATAATATTTTATATTTTCTGAAATGTTACAATCTTCCCCCTTAAATAAATTCAGTCCCCGAATTTAAATTTAAACCCCCAAAATCTAAAACATTTCAATAATCGGCTGAAAACAACGGGGCTCCGAAATCATGGAAAACGCAGAAATAACACCGCGCGTCAAGTGCGCATGAAAATGAGTACAAAGCTCAAAATCGCACTCCGTCAATCGTTACGCAAATCATCTAATTTGCATGCATATCCTCGGAGTTATAATGGAGATATAGATCTCGAAATCCACTACTGAAATCCAATATACACTAGTCAAATACTATAATACGTGTATAGTACGCATGTTTGAAAACTCCAAAATTTGAATAAAATACATGCAAAATCCTTTCGAAATCGCCGCGGAAATGCGTAACTCACAGCATAACTGACGGACGCTCATTTTAAAATAATAATATATGTCCATGTTTGTTTTCTTAAATACACGTTCCGCCGTTTTCAAAATATCCCAAAAGGTTTTACTTTATAAACGTTCGTGTCACTTACGGGCACGTAGGAAATAGTGAGACTATAGCTCATCTTGAAAACCCTTTTGGTAATCTTTTAATGCATGCAAGTACTCAGGTACTGTCCTCAGATCAACCCTATTTGGCTACTACACAATATAGTGCCCAACATGAAAACAAAGTGCTCAAAAGCAAAATCAGCCTCAAAAGGCGTATCCAATAATCACATGCATCTGGTGCGCATGGAAATCAAATCCAAATACAGGTGCTACAATACGCACAAAGCAAAACTAAGTGCAACGGGTGTGCACAAAAAACATCTGTCCACAGTAACGGGTGTGCACGACAGCATTATTAAGTGTATCCAAAATGCACTAAAATCTCAATCCAATGCATCCGGTGTGCACAGGATCGCATCTCATATCATGCGCCCAACATGCGCGAAAATCCAGATCAGTGCATATGTCCCGCACGAATGAAATCACATCCAATATGCACGAAAGAAATCTAAATCAGGAGCATCCGACACGCACGAGTGAAATCTCACTCAAGTGCACCCGATGCGCACAAAAATCCAAACTCGAGCGCCTAATTTGCGCAAAATCCGACCAAAGCGCGTCGGGTCCGTAAAAGCATATAGTGCTGTAGCATGCACGGAAATGAACGGTAAGTGCTAACGCGCACGAAAATACCACTCCGGTAAAACGAATGCTCAAGGATATAAATCGGGTGCAACCAAGGTACGGAGTATACATTCAGTGCGACAAACGCATAGGTACCCATCCGGTGCAACAAATGCAAGAAATACAATCTAGTGCAACTAATGTGCAAAATACGAATCTGGTGTAGCAATTGCACGAAATACAATCAATAATTCAAACGCATAAAAGAAACACCGAGTACACCAAGGTGTAAAAATCAAAATCGTGTGCAACTATGTGCACAATATACATATCAAACACTAAAAGTGCATGAAAAACTATGCCGAAGCATATATCAAATCATATGCATGCCCTATGCATGAAATCACAATAATTATCTCAAATGACATCAAAATGAAGTCAGGTGCAACTGAGGTGCACAAAATACGTATCAATACACTACGAGCACATATAAGCTATACCGAGTGCAAAAATCAAATCATCCGTATGAAATCCACGAAATCATAAACATGTGCAGTCAAGGCACTAAACCAAATCTCAAGTGTAATAGATATGCACAAATCGCAAATCAACATAACGACGTATAAAATATATATATCAGGTGCGAAACTATGCGCAAATATGCAAATACCCAGTAGGTGCAGCCATGGTGCACAAAATCAATATCAGGAAACTCGTCATCAAAACTCAAATCCAAGCGATATAAGCGTGATACTTGGATCACAATGCAAATCGCAACAAAGGACATCGAGGTACACCTCCTACAATGTCAAAAAAAATAAATCGGTGTGCCTAAAAACCGGCAGAACAAGAACAACCGCTCGCCTCCCGCTCACGGCCTGGCGTCCTATGTCTCTGGGTCTTCTTTTTCTCTGTGGATTACTACTCTCGCAATCCATCGGCGCATCGGCGCAATTAGGCATGCTAACGGGGACGATTCCGTTCTGGCACTTCTCGGGTCATCTCCCGGTCAATCATCACGACAACCACTCGTAGTGCAGCACTTCCCTAGCGTCGGCCTCTGGTTCTCTGAATACGCGTGACACATCTGATCCTGGGTGCAAATCTCATTGCAGCAGTGTTCCGGAAGGAATCCTACTCACGGTCTCTTCCGATCTTGCCTATGCCGAACTGTACGGAGGTTGGTACTCTTACATATTCTTTTCTCGTTTTTTGGACATCTGCGTTTTCCGCACACATTTCCCCGGAAACTGGCCGTATCCCAACGCCTCTGTAAGCATATCAGGTCTCTGATCTCGATGGGGAGTAGCAACAGCTCGTCAACATCTCGCATGAACCTCTGGCTCCCCTTGTCTTTATTGTCGTCCACTATGACGTCACGCCATGCTATCTGTGCACTGCAACTGTTCTCGGCCATGGTCAATCCGAAGTCTCTCACACAGACTCGAAGTCACGAACTCGGTATCTTCATCACTCGGTAGAAGATATCTGGCCGAACACGTCCTCGGGAGCTCGCCCCAACCATCGGAGGAATACTCTATACTCGCCCGCTCCCGATCAACTCACAACGCATCTAGGTGAGGTCCTCTATCCGAAGCTGGTCAGCTTACTGATCTCTTATCACATGGTATCTGGACGACGTCAAACTTTTCGATCGAGTCATCGAGGTCCCAAAATTTCCCAAAGGCTCATCACCTGAGCGCAGTTTGAAAATATCTGGTACATACCACAGCACCTCTGGACCAACCGTAGAAGGGAAAACCCAAGCCTCACTGATGGCACCGCTAAACTGCCATAAACCCTAAGGTTCAAAACGGTTCCATGGTCATCATGTCGAGTTAGGGTTTCATTCTTCTAGAGGGTCCACAGAATTACCTGCATGTTCCTCCGAACACTTTAAACTTGGGAAAATGGTGTCCTGGCACTCGTTCGAACCTTTTAGCTTCACCAATACCACATGTGACTATTCTTCGCCCGCATGCTAAACAATGCCTCAATCCTCCAGGAAAGGCGATACATCGGCGGTCGTCTCTGGATCGGTCGGCTCTGGGTCTGAGTAAGATTCTTTCGACACTGGAAATTTTCAACTCAACTGGGCCTGCGTCGGTGCATCAATCTGACGAAACACCTTCGTCTCTTAAATCGGGGTAAACAATCTATCATCTTTCGCATTTCTGCCTAGAAGCTCCGGCGACCTTAGCTCGTAAGCTCTGGAAGCGACATCCCATCATCTCAGCAACAGCTGGGTCACCTGTCTGCACGGTAGGCGACATCAAAATCTCTGAGGTATGCTGTACATCTACAGCCCTCTCGCAACTGGCAGCTCTAACAATGGCCCGATCATCCGGTGTAAAACCAAGCACTCGCCTACACAAGAGGCCACAACATAACATACTAACTCGAGACGTTCTCTTGTCACCAGAAAACACAATGGTCAGCCATCGTACCAGACGAGCTCACCCTGACCGCAACACTAGCAGCAGCTCAAACTGCGCTCAAACTATGGTGACAGGAACCTCAATCGAGTATTGAAGAGAGCAGATCAACGACATGAGAGGAAACGACAGATCCAGAATGGATACATGATCATAAGAAGGAACAACATCAATGAAAGTATGATCATGGAACTAATAGAATCGAGGATATCCAATGGATGTATAATCATGGATACAAAGAGAATCACTGGTCTCAAAAATATGTACATCCTAAGGTTTCTTAAGTGGAGTATCGTATCGTAAATATGCCACGGAACATACGTACAGTACGTCACTCTACTTAAGCTACATACTCCATCAATCAGGGTCAGCCTATGAAACGAAACTTCGGTCTAATACCCCCTCGGTCCAAGTCTAAGTTCCGTAAGGTCAAGTCTAGGTTCCGAACTACATGCCCGCCCTAGACTCCGCATAGTCAAACATATACTTGAACAAAGGTTAAACCTAGCGCTCTGATACCAACTTTGTCACGACCCGAAATATTAGCTCGTGACCAGCACTTGAATCACGCGACATCTCAAGGCGTAACGGAATTCAAGTAAGCTGAAACCTAGAAATCTAAACCTTTTAAGAAAATAAAGGAGGTGAAGTTTTGAAATAAAGTTATAATGAAATCTGGTTTTCTTAATGCATAGAAAAGGAACATGAATGATGCAAGTGAAATTACTAGTTTGTAAACATGTTTCGTCCTTTTTGAAAATTTTGGCAGCACCTCCTTTGTATATTTTGATCCAAAACCATAAATACATAATAAGAATAAAGTCATCCCCAAGCGGGAGCTAGCTCTTCGCCAAACGGCGGATCACAACCACGCAATATATCATAAATAAGTATACGACGCCTAACGGCGAAGTTCACCACAAAGAGATAAAGAAATGAGCAAGATATAACCCCAAAAGTGAATATAAAACCCATCGCCCAAATCTCCCAACTACAAGTCTCACTAAGTCTCATCACTTATACAATTTACAACTTTAGATTGATTGATGGAGTTAACTAGATACAATATGAAATATAATACAAGAGTGGGTACGATACAAGTGTCCTACCCACCACTGCAAAATACCCAAATGAAGCTGTGTGCCAGCGATGCCGCTACTGATCCAAGCAGTCAACCTGTAAGAACTGTGGCACAACGGGGGTGAGTTGCCAACTCGTGAATAAAAATATATCTACAAGTAGAAATCGAATAAACAACGACTCCTAGGTCAACTATATCATAAGGTAATACTATGATATCTAGGGTGACTGGGTCGTATATGTTCCAACAAGGTGGTCAATACCTATATGCATGTGGATAACATCCAACAGTAATAATCAATGCATGTATATGGATCTCGTCCAACCAAAATTAAGGTATGTATGCATGTGGATCTCGTCCACCCAAAATCAAGGTATGTATGCACATGGATCTCGTCCAACCATGTAATCAATGTCTGTATGCACGTAAACATCATAAAGGAGTGTGCATGAAAGTATAAGGATATATCAACGGTGTCCCTCCCGACACATCAAAATCATGGAACCTGAGTGCCTAGCATCGACACTCGAAAACATCATGAAAGCCGTGCCCAGCATCGGCAGGTAAATCCTCATATATCGGGATCCATCGGTCCGGATCGGCCCACGGGCTCTGTCAGTCCGGATCGGCCCATATCATCTCTCGACTCCGTTCGGTATCCTCCGGATATCCGCCGAGCCTAAATACTATCACCGGTAGGTAGTAGTCCCTCTGCCAGGCTCACCATCTACTGCACAGTTATCCGTTCTTTCCCCAGGATACCATACCGGGTCCACCATGTACCCGCAATCAGCTTCATCTGCCTCCTCGAATCGGGTTTCACATGTCGCTCTCAGAACCGAGAACACACATGGCGGGCGCACTGAAATATCATATCAAGAGAAACCGGGTTTTTAAAACAACACATAATCTCTTTTAAAATGTCCACAGTTCTCAAATCCAGAAATCTCATGAAAACAGCATATCTCAATGCGTACAATAATAGAGCATGATGTATGCGACATATAATAGAAATGTAAGCATATCGTGTATTATGCAACGCGGAATAGTGATATGATATATTAAGGGAAAACCACTCTTTTAAAATGATTCCAGTTTTTAAAATATAACATGTGGTTCCCAATTTTACAATAAAACCAGTTATCTATGTAGGTACAATATGTATATACGCAAGTATAGATGTACCAATGTATGTGTGCACAAATATGGATATACAAATGTGTATATCCGCAAGTATGAATGTATCAATGTATATGTACACGAATATGAATATACAAATGTGTATATCCGCACGTATGAATATATCAATGTATATATGCAAGCAGGTTATGCGAAGAGTCATATCATGATGCAGCAATCCTACTGTGTAGTGACATGGAAATTATCGATGATGAAGTGTGTGAGCCTATAACTGTGTACGTGTGACATACGCATCATCGATAATGGTGCATGTGTACTATCACAGGTATATGCGATGCAATAATAATATCATGAATGCAGCACAAGGTAAATCATCAGCTAAAAAGCAATAAGGTATATGTAACTAGCATAGGTCCGAGTCGGTGAATCTATCAATCGGCATCTAGCCCAGTAACATCGCGTACGGTATAATCCATCATACGGCAACCTCTAGTCAAGTGTAAGGATCAATCATCAAGTCAAACTCATCACGCACGGAAAATTATCGTGCGGCGGCATAAGCTAATAGGGATCCTAACATCCTATACGAAAAATGAGGGTACGGCCTAATATCACGTACGACCTATCATCCATGATTCACAACATTCTATATAGGTATATCTATATACCTAAGTCCCAGGTCACATCCACAATAATCTCATATCAGGGGACCGGCAGGGTATAAATCATCTCGATCGACTCGCATCCGTATACCATCATATCATCATCTCATCGTAACAGTCTTATATCCTTCATCGTATTTACATCACCTATCAAATCAAATTGCATAAACATTCTATCACTACAAGTATAAGTATCTAATCTAACATACACACCTGAACCATACAATTGGATTTTTAAAGAAGCGAATCGTAGTTTTGAAAATAGGGGTTACGGTGTTTTTAAGAAAGAGATATCATTTGAAAATCCGTAACATCCCTCAAGATATATACTTAAAAGGTACATACGATTCTTCGGTTTAGAAAAAGGTATGGTTCGGATGACGCATCTATATCGACTATCCATTCCTACAGTACCCTAAACGGTAATATCGCTAAACGTCATCCTACGATAGTAGTAACATATCACTTCTAACTATCCTCTAGTTTCTAATATGGTTTCATAGCTATCTCATTCTAACCCTAGTTTCCTAATCTAGGTTTTCTAACCATATTCTATAAATCGATTTTCCATCAAAAGTTTGTGGGGGTGCTATACGCCATCCACCCGACTCCCCCGGTAGATATAGATCTACTCACCTTAGTCTTCGCTTGCCGAAGTCGATGACGCCACGCTCCGTCGCCTCGGAATCCACACGAAGGTACCTACAATAACAACACATATCGCAACGCTATAAAAATCATGTTCTGAAATCCAAAACGACACACGGATCGCCTATATGTTAGAACCTATAGCCCACGTATGCAAAATCAACCAAACAACCCTTGTTGTCGATGTAAAAACATGAGACAACCAAATAAAAATCCAAATATCAAAACTAAACATTTCAAAATACGGAAACATAGCCAAAAACCACACTAAAGTGCTCCAGATTTTGATTCAGGCAAAAGGAGTTGCACAAACAAGTCTACGGTGCTGTATATGATGTATATGAGCTACTGGACCAACCCCGACACCCCATGTCACCATGTGGCCGGCCACATCATCAAAAAAACCGGCCTCCTCTGTTCCCCCTACTCAGGTTGGGTCCGTCTCGTCAAGGCGGCCTCCTAATACTTTAATTTGGCCCCTAGAGTTATTTGCTACTCTCAGAAATCCCCCGGTTTGCTCCAGATTTCCCAACACACCCAAATTTCTCACAAACCGACATGAACTAAATTTCCAAATCCATATTTTGGTTTCTATTCTATGGTCCAGGTCAAGCATCACCTCACAAGTCTCATTGACAGCCACAAAACACCACTAATTTCCCAAACCCTTCTCTTGGGATTTCAAAGTTCACACATCCATCACTAAACGACATCTAAACTTAAACACAAGCTAGGAAATCACAACTACTCTAAGTGAAAAGAGATATACCTCATGGTCACTCCCAAACAAAACCCTAGAAATCCCAAAGTTGTCAAAATCCGACTTTTCTTGGTTCATAGCGATGAGGGTGAGGAAGTGATCATTTTTTTCTGAAAGGGTATAGGGTTTTGGCAAGGTTTTTGGGGTGGATCAAGAGGGTAGAAGATGGAGGGATGTGGAGTTGAGGGAGATGAAGAGGGAAGAGAAAATGATGGGGGAAATGGGTCAAGGCAGCACCCCCTCCCTCACAAAATTATTCTCACTCTCTCTCACACAAAAGTACACCTACCCTTAATCATTATGTCCCCTTATGACTTTTCTTTCTCTTTTTCTTTTCTCTCCACCAATAAACCATAACACAAATAAAATGAAACAACATATAACATATCATGGTGCACTAGCCATGGAAAACTGTAGAAACACGGATTTGGCTTAATCGCGATTAGCAGTGCACTAATCGAGTTTTTATCGAAACTGCGTATAATAAATTTTAAAAATGCCAAATCCTTTAATTATATTATTAAATGAATAAATCATTTTAATTTCCAATTATTTCACAATTATTGGTATATATTTATACCCTTTTTCGAAAACCCCAATTTCGCAAATCGGCAGTTTTCGGGAAAAATATTATTTTAATATTAAATTCCAAAAATAATATTTTATATTTTCTGAAATGTTACATTTATTCCCCCATCATTTTCTCCTCCTTCTTCATCTTCCTCTAACCCCACTTCCCTCCACTTCAAACCCTAGATCTATCTCCAAATAATCCCCAAAACTTTATACTACCTTCACAAAAATTAATCCCCATCTCTTCCTCTACATATTGAACCAAGCAAAGTGGAATTTTGATGACATTGGGGAGCTAGGGCTGTCTAGAATGGCTTGAATGAGGTATAGCTTCTTCCATTTAGCTAGTTTTAAGCTTCTTTCTATTCTAGTTTAGTTTAGAGATGGTTTGGTGGTGATTTGTGGAAATTGGAAAATCCTAGTAAGGGTTTGAGTGAAGTTGTGGATAGGTGATGTTTGAGTGGCTGTGGAGGGGCAGTTTAAGACCTGAGAATGAGTATGGGAAACCAAAATACAGATTTGGGATTTGAGTTCTTGTCGGTTTTGTGGGAATAAAAGGTGTGCAGGGAAATCTGGAGCAACCCGGGGGATTTTTGAGAGTAGCAAACAATACCAGAGACCCATTTTAGACCATAGGAGACCACCATGATAAGACGAAGCCTAATGGAGCACTGATGGCCGAGCAGGCCGGTTTTCTTGGTTAATTGCTCAGCTACTTGGTGGCATGTAGTGTCGGTGTTGTTCCAGTAGGTCATATACACTATATACATCACTCTAGACTTGTTTGCTTAGCTTTGTTTGACCTGAGTCAAAATCTGGGGGCATTTTAGTGTGATTTTAGCTATGTATTCCATATTTTGAAATGCTAATTCTTGATATTTGGATTTTTATTTGGTTGTTAAATGTTTGTACATCAACGACTAGGGAAAATTTGTTGGTTTTGCATACGTGGGCTATAGGTTCTAACCTATATGCGATCCGTGTGCCGTTTTGGATTTCAAAACTTGATTTTAATAGCGTTAAGATATGTGTTGTTATTGTAGGTAGCTTCATGTGGATTCCGAGGCGACGGAGCGTGGCGTCATCGACTTCGGCAAGCGAAGAACAAGGTGAGTAGATCTATATCTACGGGGAAAGTCGGGTGGATGGCGTATAGCATCCCCGCAAAGTTTTTGTGAAAACTGATTTATAAAATACGGTAAGGAAACCTAGATTAGGAAACTAGGGTTAGAGTTAAAATAAAATTAGTGAAACCATATTATAAACTAAGGATAGTTAGATGTGATATGATACGACTAGTATGTGATGACGGAACTTGAGGATGAGATTGACGATATTGCCGTTTAGGTTACTATAGGACTAGATAGTCGACGTAAATGTGTCATCCGAACCATACCTATTTCCAAACTAAAGAATCGTATGCATCTTTTAAACATATATCTTGAGGGAGGTTACGGATTTTCAAATGATATCTTTTCCTTAAAAACACCGTAACCCCTACTTTCAAAACTACGATTCGCTTCTTTTAAAAACTTATTGTATGATTCCGGTGTGTATGTTAGATTAGATACTTATGCTTATAGTAAATGTAAAATGCATTATAAAATTGAGCTTTGTGAGATATAAATGCGATGAAAAGATAATACGATTTGACATGTGATTTGATGATATGATGGTACACGGATGCGAGTCAATTGAGATGATTGATACCTTGCCTGTCCCCCGATATAAGATTATTGCGGATGTGACCTGGGACATAGGTATATAGAGATATTTATATATATTGTGAATCGTGAGTGATAGCCGTGCGAGACGTTAGGTCCGTACCACCTCGTCTTATAGGATGATAGGATCCCTGATAGTTTAATGCCGCCGTATGATGATTTTCCGTACGTGATGAGTTTGACTTAAGCTTTGATCCATACCCTTGACTAGAGAATGCTGTACGATGGAGTATACCGTACGGGATGTTGTGAGGCTAGATGTCGATTGATTGATTCACCGACTCGATCATGTTAGATACGTACACCCGTCAGCATTTGCATATGATTTACCTTATGCTGCATTCATATTATTCTCATTGCATTGCTTATACCTGTGCTAGTACACCTGAACCATTATCGATGATGCGTATGCTACACATATACTGATTTTCCGGCTCACACACTTCATCATCGATAATTGCCATGTCACTACACAGTAGGGTTACGGCATCATGACATACATATTGTACACCATACTTGCATATATACACATGTGCACATTTATACGGTATTGCATTCGATTTTGGAGATTTGGGGACCACATGTACTATTTTAAAAACTGGATCCATTTAAAAGAGCGGTTTTCCCTTAATATGTAATATCACTGTTCCATGTTTCATGATATACGGAAATGCGTAGATTTATGTTATATGTCGCATACATCATGTTTTACGCTTTTACGCATTGAGATATGCTGTTTTCATGAGATTTCTGGATTTGAGAACCGTGGCTATTTTAAAAGAAAGCATGTACTATTTTAAAAATCCGGTTTCTCTTGATATGATATTTCAGTGTGTCCACCATGTGTTTTCTTGGTTCTGAGAGTGGCATGTGAAACCCGATTCGAGGAGCGGTAGGCACCGTCTGCGGGTACATGGTGGACCCGGTGAGGTACCCCAGGGCAAGAAGACTAGTATTGTTAAACGGTGAGCCTGGCAGGGGATCACTACCCATCGATGATAGTATTTGGGCTCGGTGGATATCCGGAGGATACCGACCGGAGTCGAAAGATGATATGGGCCGATCCGGACTGACGGAGCCCGTGGGCCGATCCGGACTGACGGATCCCGAGAGATATGAGGATTTGCGTGTCGATGCTGGACACGGGTTTCATGATGTTTCGAGTGTCGATACTGGACATCAGGTTCCATGATTTTGAGGTGTCGCGAGGGACATATGTTGATTCATATCATCATATTTTCATGCATATGCTTTTATTATATTTACATGCATGATGTTATTGTGTCAGTGGTTGACAGGTGGACGAGATCCACATGCATACATACATTGATTGTATGGGTGGACGAGATCCACATGCATACACACATTGATTATACTGTTGGATGTTATCCACATGCTTATAGACATTGACTACCTTGTTGGCACATATACAGACCCGGTCACCCTAGATATCATAGTATTACCTTTATGATATAGTTGACCTAGGAGTCATTATTTATTCGATTTCTACTTGTTGATGTTTTTCTACTCACGAGTTGGCAACCCACCCCCGTTGTGCCACAGTTCTTGCAGGTTGACCGCATGGATCCGTAGCGGCATCGCTGGCACATAGCTTCATTTGGGTGTGTTGCATTGGTAGGTGGGGCATTTGTATCGTACCCACTCTTGTATTTATATTTCATATTGTATCTAGTCAACTCCATCAATCAAACTAGAATTTGTATAAGTAATGAGACTTAGTGAGATTGTGGTTGCGAGACTTAGAGCGAGAGGTTTTCCGCTACTTGTGGATTTGATGTCTTGCTTATTTCTTTATCTTTTATGGTGAACTTCGCCGTTGGGCGTCGTATACTTATATATTCTGTCTTGCGTGGTTGTGATCCGCCGGCTGGCGAAAAGCTAGCTCCCGCTTGGGGGTGCCTTTATCATTATCTTGTATATGTGGTTTTGGGATCAAAATATACAAAGGAGATGCTGCCCAAATTTTTAAAAAGGACGAAACATGTTTTTAAACTTGCATAATCCACTTGCATTTTTCATGTTCCTATTTTATGCATTAAGAAAACTTGATTTCATTATACCCTTATTTCAAAACTTCACCTCTTTATTTTCTTAAAAGAGTTTAGATTTCTGGGTTTCAGCTTACTTGAATTCCGTTACGCCTTTAGACGTTGCGTGATTCAAGTGCTGGTGACGAGCTAATATTTCGTGTCGTGACAAAGTTGGTATCAGAGCGTTAGGTTTAATCTTTGTTCGAGTCTATGTTTGACTATGTGGAGTCTAGGACGGGTATGTATTTCGGAACCTAGGCTTGACCTTACGGAACTTAGACTTGAACGGGGGGCATTAGACCCGAACTTTCGTTTCATAGGTTGACCCTGAATGATGGAGTAGGTAGCTTGAGTAGAGTGACGTACCGTACGTATGTTCTGCGGCATATTTACGATACGATACTCCACTTAAGAAACTTTAGGATGTACATATTTTGAGATCTGTGATTCTCTTCATACCCTTGATTATACATCCATTTGAGATTCTTGATTCTGTTCGTTTCCATGATCATACTCTCATTGATGCTGTTCCTTCTTATGATCATGTATCCATTCTGGATCTGTCGTTTCCTTTCTTGCCGTTGATCTGCTCTCTTCGATACTCGATTGAGATTCCTGTCACCTTGTTTGAGCGCAGATTGAGCTGCTGATAGTGTTGCGGTCAGGGCGAGCTCGTCTGGTACGAGGGCTGACCATTGTGTTTTCCGGTGACATGGGAACGTATCGAGTTAGTTTTTGTATTGTGACTTCTTATTGAGGCGAGTAGTTGGTTTCGCACCGGATGATCATGCTATTGATAGAGGCTGCCAGTTGTGAGAGGACTGTTGATGTACAGCATGCCTCAGAGATTATGATGTCGCCTACCGTGCAGATTGATGACCCAGATGTTGCTGAGATTGATAGGATGTCGCTTCCAGAGCTAACGAGCTGAGATCGCCGGAGCTTTCAGGCAGAGATGCGATAGATGATAGCTAGTCTATCCCGAGTTGAGAGACGAAAGTGATTCGTCAGATTGATGCGCCGACGCAGGCCCAGTCAAGTTGAAGATTTCCAGTGTGGAGAGTCTTACTCAGATCTAGAACAGACCGATCCAGAGATGACCGTTGATGTATCGCCTTTCCTGGAGGGTTGAGGCATTGATTAGCATGCGGACGAAGGGTATTCACATGTCGGCTAGGCGAAGCTAAAATTTCGAACGAGTGTCAGAAAACCATTTTTCCCAAATTTAAAGTGTTCGGAGGAACATGCAAGTGATTCAGTGGACCCTCTAGAAGAATGAAACCCTAACTCGACATGATGACCATGGAACCGCTTTTGAACCTTAGGGTTTGCGGCAGTTTAGCAGTGCCATCAGTGAGGTTTGGGTTTGCCCTTCTATGGCTGGTCCAGAGGTACTGTGGTATGTACCAGATATTTTAGACTGTGCTCAGGTGTTGAGCTTTCGGGAAATTTTGGGATCTTGATGACTCGATCGAAAAGTTTGACGTCGTCCGGATATCATGTGATAAGAGATCAGCAAGCTGACCAGCTTCGGATAAAGGACCTCACCCAGATGCGTTGTGAGTTGATACAGAACGGGCGAGTATTGAGTATTCCTCCGAAGGTTGGGACGAGTTTCCGAGGACGTGTTCGGCCAGATATCTTCTACAGAGTGATGAAGATACAGAGTACGCAATTTCGAGGCAGTGTGAGAGACTTTGGATTGACCGTGGCCGAGGACAGTAGCAGTACGCAGACAACAAAGCGTGACGTCGAAGCTGATGATGATAAAGACGAGTGGAGCCAGAGGTTCATGCGAGATGCTGACGAGCTGTTGTTACTCCCCGGTGAGATCAGAGATCTGATATGCTTACAGAGGCGTTGGTATGCGGCCAATTCCTGAAGAAATGTTATGCTGAGAACACAGATGTCTAGAAGACGAGAAAAGATTATGTAAGATTACCAGCCTCCATACAGTTTGGCATAGGCGAGATCGGAAGAGACCTTGAGCAGGATTCCTTCCAGGACACTGCTGCAATGAGATTTGCACCAAGGATCAGTTGTGTCAGGTGTATTCAGAGTGCCAGAGGCCGAAGCCAGTACCGTGCTGCCTTACGAGTGGTCGTGATGATTGACCGAGAGATGACCAGAGAAGTGCCAGGACGGAATCGTCCCCGTTAGCACACCTGACTGGACCGATGAGCCGATGGATTGTGAGATTGGTAAATCCACAAAGAAGATAAGGACCCAGAGACCGAAGATGCCAGACCGTGAGCAGGAGACAAGCAGATGTTCTTGTTATGCCGGTTTTAGGTGCACCGATTTATTTTTCAATATTGTAGGAGGTGTATCTCAATGTCATTTGTTGTGATTTGCGTTTGTGATCCGAGTATCACGCTTATATCGCTTGGATTTGAGTTATGATGATTGAGTTTCATGACTTTGTTTTCGTGCACCATGGCTGCACCTGCTGGATATTTACATTTTTGGGCATAGTTATCGCACTGGATATATATTTTATACACCGTTGTGGTTATTTGCGATTTGTGCATATCCATTACATTTGATGTCGATTTTGTGCCTTGGCTGCACATGTTTATGATTTCATGGATTTCATACAGTTGATTTAATTTTTGTGCGTGTGGTACGCACTCGATTTGATTTTTGCACTTGGTATAGCTCACATGTGCTTGTAGTGCGTTGATACGGATTTTTGCTCATAGTTGCACACATTTTTGATTTATGCACCTTGGTACACTCGGTGTCATTTTTATACGTATTTGAGTTATTAATGTGATTTCATGCATTGGTTGCATCGTACTTGTATTTCGCGCATTTGATGCACCAGATATTGTTGTCGTGCACACCCGTTGTACTGGACAGATGATTTCGTGCACACCCGTTTCTTTGAGTTTTGCTTTTGTGCATGTTGTGGTATGTGTATTTGGATTTGATTTCCATGTGTACCAGACGCACGTGATTATTGGACACGCCTTTTGAGGCTGATTTTGCTTTTGAGCACCTTGTCTTTATGATGGGCACTATGTTATGCAGTAGCAGACAGTACTGATCTGAGGACAGTACTTGAGTATTTTGCATGCATTAAAAGATTACCAAGAGGGTTTTCAAAAGGAGCTATAGTTTCTCTATTTCCTACGTGTCCGTGAGCGACACGAACGTTTATAAAGGAAAACCTTTTGGGATATTTTAAAAACGACGGGACGTGTATTTAGGAAAACATATATGGACATATATTATTATTTTAAAATGAGCGTCCGTCACTTATGCCGTGAGTTACGCATTCACGCGGCGATTTAGAAAAGATTTTTGGCATGGGTTTTATTTATTTCTTGAAAGTTTTCCAAAGATGCGTACTATACACGTATTGCAGTATTTGACTAGTGTATATTGGATTCAGTAGTGGATTTCGAGATCTGTATCTCTATTGTAACTCCGAGGATATGCGTGCAAATCCGATGATTTGTGTGACGCTTGACGGAGTTCGATTTTGAGTTTTGTACTCGTTTTCATGCGCACTTGACGCGCTGTGTTGTTTCTGCATCTTCCGTGATTTCGGAGCCCCATTGATTTGAGCTGATTATTGAAATGTTTTAGATTTTAAGGGTTTAAATTTAAATTCGGGGACCGAATTTCTTTAAGGGGGGAAGACTGTAACATTTCAGAAAATATAAAATATTATTTTGGGAATTTAATATTAAAATAATATATTTCTCGAAAACTGCCCGATTTGCGAAATTGGGGTTTTCGAAAAAGGGTATAAATATATGCCGATAATTTTGAAATAAATAGAAATTAAAATTATTTATTCATTTAATAATATATTTAAAGGATTTGGAATTTTTAAAATTTATTATATGCAGTTTCGATAAAAACCCGATTAGTGCACTGCTAATCGCGATTAGGCCAAATCCGTGTTTCTACAGTTTTCATGGCTAGTGCACCATGTCATGTTACATTTGGTTACATGTTGTTGCATTTGGGTTGTTTTATGGGTATTATGTGATTTGGTTTTGAAATTGGAAAGAGAAAAGAAAAAGAAATGAAAAATGGTTAAAAAGGTGAATGATTGGAGATAGAGAGTGTGTGTGTGAAAATTATGTGAGAGAGAGGGGGGATGCTGCCATGTTTATTCCCCCATCATTTTCTCCTCCTTCTTCATCTTCCTCTAACCCCACTTCCCTCCACTTCAAACCCTAGATCCATCTCCAAATAATCCCCAAAACCTTATACTCCCTTCACAAAAATTAATCCACGTCTCTTCCTCTACACATTGAACCAAGCAAAGTGGAATTTTGATGACATTGGGGAGCTAGGGGTATCTAGAGTGGCCTGAATGAGGTATAGCTTCTTCCATTTAGATAGTTTTAACCTTCTTTCTATTCTAGTTTAGTTTAGAGATGGTTTGGTGGTGATTTATGGAAATTGAAAAATCCTAGTGAGGGTTTGAGTGAAGTTGTGGATTGGTGATGTTTGAGTGGATGTGGAGGGGTTGTTTAAGACCTGAGAATGAGTATGGGAAACCAAAATACGTATTTGGGATTTGAGTTCATGTCGGTTTTGTGGGAATAAAAGGTGTGTAGGGAAATCTGGAGCAACCCGGGGGATTTTTGAGAGTAGCAAACAATACCAGAGACCCATTTTAGACCATAGGAGACCACCATGATAAGACGAAGCCCATTGGAGCACTGATGGTCGAGCAGGCCGGTTTTCTTGGTGAATTGCTCGGCCACTTAGTGGCATGTGGTGTCGGGGTTGTTCCAGTAGGTCATATACACTATATACATCACCCTAGAATTGTTTGCTTAGCTTTGTTTGACCTGAGTCAAAATCTGGGAGCAGTTTAGTATGATTTTAGCTTTGTTTTCCGTATTTTGAAATGCTAATTCTTGATATTTGGATTTGAATTTGGTTGTTGGATGTTTGTACATCAACGACTAGGGGAAATTTGTTGGTTTTGCATACGTGGGCTATAGGTTCTAACTTATAGGCGATTCGTGTGCCATTTTGATTTCAGAACTTAATTTTAATAGAATTGAGATATGTGTTGTTATTGTAGGTACCTTCGCGTAGATTCCGAGGTGACGGAGCGTGGCGTCATTGACTTCGACAAGCGAAGAACAAGGTGAGTAGATTTATATCTATGGGGGAAGTCGGGTGGATGGCGTATAGCACCCCCGCAAAGTTTTGGTTGAAACTGATTTATAGAATACAGTTAAGGAAACCTAGATTAGGAAACTAGGGTTAGAGTTAAAAGAAAGTTAGTGAAACCATATTATAAACTAAGGATAGTTAGAAGTGATATGATACGACTAATATGTGATGACGGAACTTGAGGATGAGATTGACGATATTGTCGTTTAGGGTACTATAGGACTAGATAGCCGACGTAGGTGTTTCATCCGAACCATACCTATTTCCAAACTAAAGAATCGTATGCATCTTTTAAACATATACCTTGAGGGAGGTTACAGATTTTCAAATGATATCTTTTCCTTAAAAACACCGTAACCCCTACTTTCAAAACTACGATTTGCTTCTTTTAAAAACAGATTGTATTGTTCGGGTGTGTATGTTAGATTAGATACTTATGCTTATAGTAAAGGTAGAATGTATTGTAAAATTGAGCTTTATGAGATATAAATGCGATGAAAAGAGAATACGATTTGACATGTGATTTGATGATATGATGGTATACGGATGCGAGTCGATTGAGATGATTGATACCTTGCCGGTCCCCTGATATGAGATTATTGCGGATGTGACCTGGGACATAGGTATATAGAGATATTTATATATGTTGTGAATCGTGAGTGATAGCCGTGTGAGACGTTAGGTCCGTACCCCCTCGTCTTATAACATGATAGGATCCCTGATAGCTTAATGCCGCCGTATGATGATTTTCCGTACGTGATGAGTTTGACTTGAGCTTTGATCCATACCCTTGACGAGAGGATGCCGTACGATATACCGTACTGGATGTTGTGAGGCTGGATGCCGATTGATTGATTCACCGACTCGATCATGTTAGATACGTACACCCGTCAGCATTTGCACATGATTTACCTTATGCTGCATTCATATTATTCTCATTGCATTGCTTATACCTGTGCTAGTACACCTATACCATTATCGATGATGCGTATGTTACACGTACACTGATTTGCCGGCTCATACACTTCATCATCGATAATTGCCATGTCACCACACAGTAGGGTTGCTGCATCATGACATACATATTGTACACCATACTTGCGTATATATACATGTGCACCTTTATACGGAATTGAATTCGATTTTGGAGATTTAGGGACCGCATGTACTATTTTAAAAACTGAATCCATTTAAAAGAGCGGTTTTCCCTTAATATGTCATATCACTGTTCCATGTTGCATGATATGTGGATATGCTTACATTTCTGTTATATGTCGCATACATCATGTTTTACGCTTTTACGCATTGAGATATGCTGTTTTCATGAGATTTCTGGATTTAAGAACCGTGGCTATTTTAAAAGAAAGCATGTGCTATTTTAAAAACTTGGTTTCTCTTGATATGATATTTCAGTGCGTCCACCATATGTTTTCTCGGTTCTGAGAGTGGCATGTGAAACCCGATTCGAGGAGCGGTAGGAACCGTCTGCGGGTACATGGTGGACCCGGTGAGGTACCCCGGGGCAAGAAAACTCGTATTGTTAGACGATGAGCCTGGCAGGGGAGCACTACCCATCGGTGATAGTATATGGGCTCGGCGGATATCCGGAGGATACCGACCGAAGTCGAGAGATGATATGGGCCGATCAGGACTGACGGAGCCCGTGGGCCGATCCGGACTGACAGAGCCTGAGAGATATGAGGATTTGCGTGTCGATGCTGGACACGGGTTTCATGATGTTTCGAGTGTCGATGCTGGACACTCAGGTTCCATGATTTTGAGGTGTCGCGAGGGACACATGTTGACTCATATCCCCATATTTTCATGCATATGCTTTTATGATATTTACATGCATGATGTTGTTGTGTCAGTAGTTGATACGTGGGCGAGATCCACATGCATACATATATTGATTATATGGGTGGAAGAGATCCACATGCATACACACATTGATTATACTGTTGGATGTTATCCACATGCTTATAGACATTGACTACCTTGTTGGCACATATACAGACCCGGTCACCCTAGATATCATAGTATTACCTTTATGATATAGTTGACCTAGGAGCCGTTGTTTATTCGATTTCTACTTGTTGATGTTTTTCTACCCACAAGTTGGCAACTCACCCCCGTTGTGCCACAGTTCTTGCAGGTTGACCGCATGGATCCATAGCGGCATCGCTGGCATATAGTTTCATTTGGGTGTTTTGCATTGGTAGGTGGGGCATTTGTATCGTACCCACTCTTGTATTTATATTTCATATTGTATCTAGTCAACTCCATCAATCAAACTAGAATTTGTATAAGTAATGAGACTTAATGAGATTGTGGTTCTGAGACTTAGAGCGAGAGGTTTTCCGCTACTTGTGGTTTTGATGCCATGCTTATTTCGTTATCTTTTGCGGTGAACTTCGCTGTTGGGCGTCGTATACTTTTATATACTGTCTTGCGTGGTTGTGATCCGTCGGTTGGCGAAGAGCTAGCTCCCGCTTGGGGATGCCTTTATCATTATCTTGTATATGTGGTTTTGGGATCAAAATATACAAAGGAGGTGCAGCCCAAATTTTTAAAAAGGACGAAACATGTTATTAAACTTGCAAAATCCACTTGCATTTTTCATGTTCATATTCTATGCATTAAGAAAACTTGATTTCAATATACCCTTATTTCAAAACTTCACCTCTTTATTTTCTTAAAATGGTTTAGATTTCTGGGTTTCAGCTTACTTGAATTTCGTTACGCCTTTAGACGTTGCGTGATTCAAGTGCTGGTCACGAGCTAATATTTCGGGTCGTGACAGAACAGTTACTAGTTTATTAAAACACTGTATAAATAACTAATGTATATTATTTATTTTGTAAGGTATAATTAATCTATTCATATATATATATATATATATATATATATATATATATATATATATATATATATATATATATATATATATATATATATATGTATACCTATTTGTAATAATATTTTACCATTTGCTAATAGATATACTGTAGTCTAGGTAAAGGATAATGAAACGATAGTGAAAATTATAATGAACTAGCATGCAACGACATAAAGCTGTTATTGATATAAATACGGATTAATGCTGTAAAATTGTATATTGAAAATAACTTGATAACTATTAACATACGTATATTGTTGGGTTACGATAGCGTCATGGCCATCTACCGTGACCGATGCGGAACAAAAATGACGTTTAAAAACTTGGCGCTAACGAACCCATCGTAGAATCGAACCATAAACCTAAACAAGCTAACTAACAAAGAGCTAAACTACTATGATAGAAGCATTATACCGAACGAACCATATCCTTCAGTCTTCTACCATCTTCATAAGCTCCTTGAGACCTCCTGGATCGAGCTTGGCCTCCGGTCTTCCTCCGTCGAAGATGATCCACCCGAGGGAGACGATGCAGGCTCCAGCTTCTCCTGGCAAAGCAACTAACGCTCCAAGGTTGCTAGCAATGGAGTGTGGGGTGTAGGAATATTTCACTATCTTTTTCTCTCATACCTCATGCTCAAGTGAGAAATCAAAGAAGAAGAAAGAGGAGGTAAGGAAAACCATGGGCATGAGCAACTCAAGAAAAAAATGGCTAAGTCTTGAAAAGAGTGAATGAATGAATAAGTCAATGAGTGAATCCTTGAATATAGAAAGAATGGCTCCTCATATTCAACCATGGAAAATATCTCATCTCATTTTATAATAAACAATCAAGAGCCATACCTCTCTACATACCTCCAATCATGCTCATGCCACCTCACCCTCTACCTCATTTCCAAATGATTTTCTAAAAAGAAAATCATATAATGAGGTGTCCATCTTCTAGAAGATATTCCGTATAAATACGGAATACAATCTGGTATACGTATCGAAATACATATACGTGTATTCGTATAAAAATTCGAATAGCCAAGAGAGAAAATGAATAGTGAACAATAATACTAGAATACATACATACATACACACACACACACACACACATATATATATATATATTATTAAATCAAAACTTGATTTAATAATCCGGCTCAATCCTAAGCCGCTAGTATTATCAACCGTCCGATAAAAGTCTGTGTAGCCTGTACATATATTTAATCGGATACCTGTATGTACCAACATACGTCATCTACATCATATCGCCCGAACCGTGAAAACCCTCTGTGTGGGACTCTAAAGACTCGTCAATACGTTGACAGTGGGTTTAACCACAAGTACGTCAGCGGCACTAGCTGTACGTAACGGCCACCCAGGTATTGAGCAAAAAGAAGGTCGACGAGCAAACTCATTTGAAACCCTACTGAGCCTGTCAGTGAAAATCTCTTTATAGTCCGGTCTGTTCGTCTAAGAGTATCGCATATTGAGTTTAGGGGGGTGGATAAAGTCAGACCCCTAATAACGCGATATTTCATATCGGTATAAAGCCCATCACCTACTGAGAAACTACTAATCCAAAACAGTAATTCTCGTCTACCTTGGCCAAGGATTTCTGGTGATGGCCACTCGTGCACCTCGCAATATCAACCCCCAATACCGGGAGAGACGAATCTCCGACGATCCGCTCACTGCCTCCATGTGGCTCGGGACTGTACCCAACTAAAACCTGTTTGCACGACTCTTTTGAGCCATGGTAGGGTAGTAATCAAAGCACAGAGGGAACTCACACGATACAAATGACGATCTCAGGTCGACAGACTAACCTGTACTCATGTCACCTGAAAACTGTTATCTGACAATAGGTATAATACCAACTAGCATGTTCCAGGTGAGTCTGTCCAGTGTACTCATAACCCAGTAAGCACCTGTATACTATTTTAGGTGACTAACAGACACTAATGGCTTGTGAGACCGGCCACTGCCCCTCGTAAGGGTCTCGATAAGTACACACTAGTCTACTCCAGCGTATCGATGCCCAGTCTCGATACTCTCTTGACTAAGGACGTTTAATGATGTGCTTATGGACCACCCAGCTCCCACGTATATAATCTGTAGGGTTGCTAGGCACGCAAACAAGGGTCTACGAGGCATCAACCATGCCCGATTAAAAATTTAGCCGTGCCGAACAACCCGAATACGGATCTTTAAACTAGAGATTAGGCGAAAACTAACATGTTAACAACTTTAACACTAAGTGAGAGGGATTACAACCTTTGTAGATCCGGTCCTTCACTTCATATGCTCCGTGTTGTGGTCCCTTCGCTGCGATCATCGGGTTTCGGACTCTCTGTTGGAGATAATGCCCTCAGAGTCAATTATTGGATCACAGGCACGTGATTGCAATGATTGAGGGAGGACCTATCCCGGTAGGACAGTCTTACTCGAGATGATAGTATGCTATCTGGTTTATCTTTATCATCGTGTACTGCTTTAGGCGACCTGACATGTCGCTATTGCACGTTGATAGAGCCCCTAGGATTCTTGCTTGACTGCCAGCAGTATGAGGGCGATCATATAAGTGAGAGCTGGAGTCTATAAGCACATCCTTAAAAGGTCCCTAGTCGTGGGAGTTTCGAGACAGGGCATCGATACTCCAGAGTAGACTAGTGTATACAGTCGAGACCCCGACGAGGGGCGGTGGCCGGTCTCACAAGCCACTGGTGTCAGTTGGTTCACCTAAGATGTATACAGGTGCTCATTGGGTTATGAGTACACCGGACAGGACTCGCCGGGAACATGCTAGTTGGTCCTATACCTGACGTCAGATAGCAGTTCCCAGGTGACATGTGTACAGGTTAGTTCATCGACCTGGGGATCGTCATTTGTCTCGTGTGAGTTCCCACTGTGCTTTGATTACTACCCTACCACGGCTCAAAGGAGTCGTGCAAACAGGTTTTAGTTGGGTACAGTCCCGAGCCACATGGAGGCAGTGAGCGGATCTTCGGGGGTTTTCGTCTCTCCCGGTATTGGGGGTGAGGTCGCGCTGTGTCTAGGAGAGCCATTACACGAAGACCTTGGCCAAGGCAGGAGATTTACTGGTAGGTATTCCAGTAGTATCTCAGGGTGTTCTGGGCTACACTCCGACACGACTTGTACCGCTTTTGGGGGTCTGACTTTTACCAACCCCCTAGTCCCGCCATGCGATACTCATAGACGAAC
Organism: Agapanthus africanus; assembly: GCA_030015575.1. Lineage (NCBI taxonomy): Eukaryota > Viridiplantae > Streptophyta > Magnoliopsida > Asparagales > Amaryllidaceae > Agapanthus > Agapanthus africanus. The sequence goes on from JASDDO010000016.1 coordinate 331,482,706, forward strand.
GGACCGGACTGTACGGATATTGTCACTGACAGGCTCAGTAGGGTGTCAGGATGAGTTCGCTCATCGACGTCCCTTTTGGTCAATAGCTGGTGGCCCGTCACGTATTGGCTTATACCTCTGACGTGCTTGTGGTTAAATCCACAGCCATAGTATTGACGAGTCTTTAGAGTCCACCACACTTTCAGTTACTCAAGCTTTCGGGCGAAACGCTGTAGAGGCCGTATGGAGATATGGCAGGGTCCGATCAGATACGTGCGGTATTGCACGGATCAGGATCGGACAGTTTGTACTAGTGGCCGTATGGTAATATGGCAGGGTTCGATCAGATACGTGCGGTATTGCACGGATCAGGATCGAACGGATATTACTAGCCGGCTTTGGTTTAAGCCGGTCCTATTTTAGTACAGTGTAGATTTTGTCTCATTGCATCTGTATCCGGACGGAATACAGATGCGGGTGTGTATGCACAGTATGGGGGTTTTCCTGTAATTTATTACGGGACCAGTTTTCTGGAGTTGCCAGTTTGTTTTCCGTTCCGGCCGGTTTTCCTTTGTTCTTTCCCGGCCGGACTTTTCCGATGGAAGGTGTTATTTGCAAGTTTGCAAATAACACATTGTGGAGGGTTTTATTGCATAAGGTTTGATCATGATATCTTTCATCCATTCTTGCATTTATTATGAAGTGAATGGATTTGATTGAGGTATGGGTTTATGTTATGGTTGATGTTTTCTTGTCTCTTGATATGGTCACCTCTTCCATTCTCCTACACTCACCTCCCTTCATGTTTGCTATTACCTCCTCCACCATTCTCTTTTGCATAAAAAAGATTATTCATTAGAAAAGAGAGAAGAAGAAAAAGAAAGAGAGAAGAAGAAGAAGAGAGTTTCATCTTGAGGTTTTCATCCATGATCTCATTTTCTTGCTAGAAAAATGCAAGCACCATTTTTCTATTCTCCATTCCTCCATCTAAAGGCAACTCCAAAAACCCAAATGAGACACATAGATCTACACTACACTTCCTACAGCAAATCTTGGGCATGTCGAGTTGCCGGCTTCATGCCCGAGTTGCCTCGGTATAGAGGCGGGAGCCCGTAAAAGATGCAGGCGACGTGGTGCCCTTCCGGCGAAGAGGCGACGACCGGAGATCCCGCGAGGAGATCGGAGTGGAGATGAAGACCGGAGGACTCGGATCAGTCGGTACATCTCTAACCCATCTTCTAGTTAGCTAGATCTAGTTTAATGGCACGATCCGGGGTTTAGTGCGCGGGGGTGCCGGTTTGCAAAGTCCGCAAAATTTAAGTTTATCACCGCTTCCGCGTTTGGCCGTCGGGTTGACGGCCGGGGCGCCGCCGTGCACTTACAGTGGTATCAGAGCCTCGCCATTAACATAGTCTAGCTTTGTGTAATGTGTTTATCGTTTCCGATCGAACAAAATCCCGAAAACACGTATTTCAACCACATCAGTTTCTGTCGAATTTTTTTTGAGTCCAAAAATTTTTCTGGTTGTCTCAGAGTGATGTGCAGGGAATTTTAAGCATGCTGAAAAAAATTGGTACCATGATCTCACTATTCCGCCGCGGAAGCGCGGCCAAACCCCTGCTTGGGCCGCGCTTCCGCGGCGGTTGTAACTGTTCACCCCCCCAAATTTTTCCAGTATGTTCCTGAGTTGAAAATGTGGTTTCTGGAATATTAAAATTGGGCCAATTATTTCTGTGAGTGCTACAGTTTTCTTTGGGGCCCACTTGTTAATTGTTTGATCAATCGGAAAATTTCAAACACATTATTTCACAGTATTTACATTATATCTGCGACCGTGAATGTCACTCGATCGGTAAATCCGGTCTAACTGCTATAGCCCGGTTAGACGGATTTGCGAACGTGACTTTCACGTTGATATTCTATGTTTATGCTGTGATGTTGCGGATCGGTCGTGGGGATAGCCTGGATGCAATGCTAGTACTGTTGTGGTGGTATTATGTACTTTTGATATTGCGGGGCGAGCGTCCGACATGTGGACTGCCGTCACTGCCTGATTGTATTATTCTTTTGGGGCACGACCTGGTTGCGGTCGATGTACCCGGTGTATGTATATTTTACATTCTGTACTAGGATTACCCCGCGGTGGGGTGCACGGATGGCCGGGTTCTAGAGGGCAACAAGCCCGCATCTCATGGCATTGAGACGGAGGGGGCTTCACTCTGGGATTGGCGGGCTATTCGCCGCACTCGTAGGGGGTACAGGTTGACCCAGGAGGGGTGCCCAAGTTGCCGGATTCCGTGGAGTGCTGGGTGGTCCATTCACGGAGCTGAAGGGGGCTGCCTCGCTTCAGGTTTTGGCGGGTGACTTGCCGCGCCCGTAGGGGTCTAGGATTTCATTGCACAGGCTATCCACACGACCAGGGGAACGTCGGGTTTCAGTAGTGGCTCTGTGAAACCCGGGGATCCCAGATATCTGTATTGTTCTGTGATGCTGTACATTTCTGTGATGTTGCATTTCTTTTCACGCCTTGAGCGAAATATAATATATTGGTATATATATTAGTAGATGTTGTATATGTTTTACATCCGCGCTAGTCCAGTCCCTGCTCTGTCGTTAGTTAGCTAACCTAACGGGTAATGACGGGACCCAGTGGCGAATGCGGATGGCATATACGTACATCAGTATATTTTCGTTCTTTTTGGTGTGATCAATTGATGGGACTGCATTGATTCGGATCAATGCAAGTTAAAAACAAACCTAATCTGATGTTGTTGGAACACTTTTCAAAAAGCTGTTATTGCAAGGACGTTCACTTTTGTTTTGCATCGTGGTATTCATTTGGAATATCCTGCTCCTCAGTCGACGAGGCAAGGGCCGAGATCCCTTCACCGGGAGTGACCCCTTGGACAAAAGTTTGCGTCAAGGCATTAACTTCACTATAGCCGATTACTTTTGCTTTGCGTCGCGGTATTCATTTGGAATATCCTGCACCCCATTCTACGGGGAAAGAGCCGAGATCCCTTCACCGGGAGTGACCTCTTTAGCAACGGTTTTCGTCACTATATTTTTAAAAGCTATCCGTTCCTTCGACGATATCAAGTTCTTTACATTAAAGGTTTTCGCCAGAAACCATTCGTAGCCCTCCGTCATTTCATATGGGTGGTCAATAGTATTCAAGCTGTGTATGTTGGCCAAAGTCAAGGCACAGTGATTGGTAGCTATTGGGGTATTCATATGCAGCATAGATAGATGCGTTGGTTTGGGACAGTCGTACTGCCATTTTGGCCAAAGTCAAGGGTATGTACGGGTGGATTCAAATTAACCTGGAGAATGACGGGTAGAACTTGACATGTGACTTATGATATGTTGGCCAAAGTCAAGGTCATAAGAGCATGGGGCAGAAATCACATCGGGAGTTTCAAAAGAACTGAAACTTGCCAGATATGCGCATACCTTCTGGAGTATGATACCGTGAGCGGATTCCGTCACGTTGTCATGCGATGAGAGTTGGATCCCGATTCCCACTGATGAGTTAGTATACTCCTCGGGTGACCCCGACTAATTCTTCTTTCAGGTTTGGAGGAGAATTTGAGGTACAGTGGGAGGATTCCAGATTAGAAAAAGTGATAACCATTCTGATCTAGGTTAGAGTGCACGTTGAGTGTTTCTTTTCTCTCTCTCTCTGGCAGCGACCATTGACCCGACCCTAAGATTATGACTCAGTGACCGAGTTGACCGAACCTACTTAACACTGGCTTTTGGATTGTCAGAGTTGCAGACCTCATTGCCACTCCTACTTTTACCCTTTTCTCCAGGACACCCCGTTTTACTACGAACGTCCACTTCCATTGGACAAAACCATCGTATGGTTAGATACGAACTCGAAAGAATTTATTCGAGGATGGTTTCCGGTTCTGGAGAAAACGGATAGGACTATTCAGTTGTCTTTTCTTTTCACCCTCTCTCAGGTTGCGAGTACTCCTTGGTTTAGGAGTAGTACACCTATTACGCAAATTGGATAGTCTTCTTCCAAACCATAGGCTGGTGCCGACCGGTAGGGAATGAAGAAAACCAGTTAGCCTAAACGGTGTACAGAAGGTATTAAGTTCAGACAAAGCAAGGGATTAGTAAGAGGGCAAGGTAAATTGCAACAGATATTCACGACCAAACCATGTATTCCTTCGCCAATCCTAAATCACCTTTGTATTTCTCCAGGACACTCCGTATCATTACGAAGATCCCATTTTATTGGATAATCCATCGTATGGTTATATACGAACTCGAAAGGAACTCGTTCCAGTTCGGGGATGGATCCTGGTTCAGGAGAAATAGGAATAAAGTACATTCAGGTGTCTTTTATCTTCACCTTCTCTCGCGATGCGAGTGCTCCTAGGATTAGGACAGTACACCCTTTATGCTTTTTGGATAGTCTTCTTCCAAACCATAGGCTGGTGCCGAACGGTAGGGAAGGAAGAAAACCAATTGGCCTAAAGGGGTGTACAGAAGGTAAAGACTAAAGACATATGAAGGGATTTAGAGAGGTGGCAAAGAATTATACGGTTATAGTTGTGAATCTGGATAATGGAAAAGACATTACTAAGAATACCGGGATACCCCACCGAAACATTTCAATGTTTCAGTTTCACTGTGTACTGTTAAAAGAAAACTGATTTCCTGATTAGATACTTACTCCAGGGTATGTATTTGCCAGGTATGATTCTCACATCTGTATGGTTTTACAGATGATGAGTGGGAGTAAGTCATTGGGAATTGGGTGATCATCCTCATTATATCGGGATTCGTTGTAATCGGTGATATTTGAGGAGATGACCTGGGCTGTTTGCCGGTCGGCAAATATTTGGTTTTGAATATCCGCTGTTGTGCACCAATTTCAAATTGATATATCTGTACGTCTATTTTCATAGAGTGAGATATACCTTTTGATATTATGTCGATGACATTTACCTATATCAGTGGATGGTTAGGTAAGGAGCATTAAACAGCGGTGTAATTCTTCTTAACCATAAGTACAGTTTTCAACCTACGACACACAGTGAAAGAGTTATTAGACTCAGCGGACTCATACAGAGTATTGTATGTTGTCCAGTGTCCATTAGGACAGAGGGGTTGGTCCTCATACTATATTCTGTTTACTTTTGACTTCTCTAGTTCTTAGACATGTGTTTCGTTGAAACACAGGGTCTGAGTTTTGAGGAGTTATAGGTATTTGAATAGAGTAGAGAACCAGGTGTAGCAAGTATCGGGATTCTTCAAAGTAATCAAAGATGTAGATACTTGTGTATGGTATTCAGTTGATAGTAATGATAAAGAGAAATTACTTCTCTTTCAGGTTACTCATAATTGAAAGCATTCCTAAGTTGAGTAACGCTGATCGGCCTCTCTCCATTTAATTGACATGCACTGGAGACAGCTGCATGATTTGAATCTGGTTCAAATAAATCAGTGCCTCTGGTTCTATATTGGATATAGAACAGTTCATATCTTAACATTGTTAAGGGACGGGGAGTTGTCCGGCTTATGATTAAAACCAGACTCTGGATAACTCAAGGCACGTTTCTGTAATGGCTGTTTGTGGATTGACCCAGGCTATGACGAGGGTTGATTTTCTACCATCTGGGAGATCAATAGAAATATTGTTCAAGACTCGCCACAGTTTTATTAAAAATGGATTTTTTCAAAAACAGCAGTGGGAGTATGGTAGAACTGGAAGTGATTCCAGAACCGCAAACGATTACTGAAGATTTGATAAGGAACCTAACGATTCAATCTGATTTGACATTCCATTGGCCACTCCGCAGATAAGGTGGGTAACTTCAGGCACCCGAGAGGTACTCCGGTATCCTCAAGGACGGTGACAGGGAAGTTCTTGTTTACCCACACTTGCCATTGTTGTTGTTCCAGGCTGCGAGACCCGGCAGGAGGATGAGTATAGCGTCGTTCTAAACTAGTTTTAGAAGTGCACGTCTATATGACTCTGGCAGAGGGTTGTCGTAGTCAGTGGGAGCAGCGGAAGCATTGGTGGACATCAGGCTCATGTCTAAAGCAGATGTAGCGGAGATAGATTATCTATTTCTGATGTGACAGTCATAGGTTTGACGTCATCAGAATAGGGGATGGATCTGTTGAGAAGGTAGTTGGAAGTGATATTCCTATACTACGATCGGTTATACTTTGGTCGTCACACAGTGGTTTCTCCACAAAGGACTTGGACATTATATCAGACATACTGGTTACTAGATCTATGGTTTTAGATCTAGATTTGGGTGGTTTCCCAATCTGGGTACTTAGACAGCATTCTAAGAGTATTTAGAATGGACGACTCCTGGCACGGTAGTATACCTGCAGGTGATGGAGTCACCCTCTCTAAAGGTGTCTTATAGACTAAAGTAGAGAGGGATGTGCATGATTGGCAGATCACTTGCTTAGGCAATTGAGTCAATCATGAGAGGTCAAGTACCACACCAGATGTTGTTCTTGCACTAGATGCAATAAGTTGACATTGATCCAATCCTGGAGATACAGTCGGAAGCAGTTTTAGAACATAAGTAGATGTTCTAGGGATATGATAACGTCTGCCTCCTTTAGGAGACGGTTATCACTCCAGGCTTCCAAGGTGACATGGACGACAAGGAGGCTGTCAGAGTTATAGTTTTCCTTCTGACGAGGGGCAGTATTTTGGACAGGTGGTCCAAGGAAATACTGAGGGTGGCATGGCGCAGGATACTGATTAAGTTCAGTTGACGATACAGTCTAAGAAGTTTGGATTTGGAGTTCATTTATGAGCTAGGTCCCATCTGACATCCAGACATTCTAAGACAGGTATTGCTCATTTCGGGAGATGGCTTTCTCCGCGAATTTGAGATATATAGAGACATAGAAAGAAACATCAAGGCGGATCCACTCACTGAGGCTATTCCTCGAACGCAATAGTTTCACAAACGGTTTTTGTGAGACTGACAAGTAGAGGAGTTGGGTGTTCGGTATCACACAGTCTGTGAGTATGCGACATCGCAATAATTAGCCTTGAGTGCAAGTGGGAGATTGTTGGAGATAATGCCCTCAGAGTCAATTATTGGATCACAGGCACGTGATTGCAATGATTGAGGGAGGACCTATCCCGGTAGGACAGTCTTACTCGAGATGATAGTATGCTATCTGGTTTATCTTTATCATCGTGTACTGCTTTAGGCGACCTGACATGTCGCTATTGCACGTTGATAGAGCCCCTAGGATTCTTGCTTGACTGCCAGCAGTATGAGGGCGATCATATAAGTGAGAGCTGGAGTCTATAAGCACATCCTTAAAAGGTCCCTAGTCGTGGGAGTTTCGAGACAGGGCATCGATACTCCAGAGTAGACTAGTGTATACAGTCGAGACCCCGACGAGGGGCGGTGGCCGGTCTCACAAGCCACTGGTGTCAGTTGGTTCACCTAAGATATATACAGGTGCTCATTGGGTTATGAGTACACCGGACAGGACTCGCCGGGAACATGCTAGTTGGTCCTATACCTGACGTCAGATAGCAGTTCCCAGGTGACATGTGTACAGGTTAGTTCATCGACCTGGGGATCGTCATTTGTCTCGTGTGAGTTCCCACTGTGCTTTGATTACTACCCTACCACGGCTCAAAGGAGTCGTGCAAACAGGTTTTAGTTGGGTACAGTCCCGAGCCACATGGAGGCAGTGAGCGGATCTTCGGGGGTTTTCGTCTCTCCCGGTATTGGGGGTGAGGTCGCGCTGTGTCTAGGAGAGCCATTACACGAAGACCTTGGCCAAGGCAGGAGATTTACTGGTAGGTATTCCAGTAGTATCTCAGGGTGTTCTGGGCTACACTCCGACACGACTTGTACCGCTTTTGGGGGTCTGACTTTTACCAACCCCCTAGGCCCGCCATGCGATACTCATAGACGAACGGACCGGACTGTACGGATATTGTCACTGACAGGCTCAGTAGGGTGTCAGGATGAGTTCGCTCATCGACGTCCCTTTTGGTCAATAGCTGGTGGCCCGTCACGTATTGGCTTATACCTCTGACGTGCTTGTGGTTAAATCCACAGCCATAGTATTGACGAGTCTTTAGAGTCCACCACACTTTCAGTTACTCAAGCTTTCGGGCGAAACGCTGTAGAGGCCGTATGGAGATATGGCAGGGTCCGATCAGATACGTGCGGTATTGCACGGATCAGGATCGGACAGTTTGTACTAGTGGCCGTATGGTAATATGGCAGGGTTCGATCAGATACGTGCGGTATTGCACGGATCAGGATCGAACGGATATTACTAGCCGGCTTTGGTTTAAGCCGGTCCTATTTTAGTACAGTGTAGATTTTGTCTCATTGCATCTGTATCCGGACGGAATACAGATGCGGGTGTGTATGCACAGTATGGGGGTTTTCCTGTAATTTATTACGGGACCAGTTTTCTGGAGTTGCCAGTTTGTTTTCCGTTCCGGCCGGTTTTCCTTTGTTCTTTCCCGGCCGGACTTTTCCGATGGAAGGTGTTATTTGCAAGTTTGCAAATAACACATTGTGGAGGGTTTTATTGCATAAGGTTTGATCATGATATCTTTCATCCATTCTTGCATTTATTATGAAGTGAATGGATTTGATTGAGGTATGGGTTTATGTTATGGTTGATGTTTTCTTGTCTCTTGATATGGTCACCTCTTCCATTCTCCTACACTCACCTCCCTTCATGTTTGCTATTACCTCCTCCACCATTCTCTTTTGCATAAAAAAGATTATTCATTAGAAAAGAGAGAAGAAGAAAAAGAAAGAGAGAAGAAGAAGAAGAGAGTTTCATCTTGAGGTTTTCATCCATGATCTCATTTTCTTGCTAGAAAAATGCAAGCACCATTTTTCTATTCTCCATTCCTCCATCTAAAGGCAACTCCAAAAACCCAAATGAGACACATAGATCTACACTACACTTCCTACAGCAAATCTTGGGCATGTCGAGTTGCCGGCTTCATGCCCGAGTTGCCTCGGTATAGAGGCGGGAGCCCGTAAAAGATGCAGGCGACGTGGTGCCCTTCCGGCGAAGAGGCGACGACCGGAGATCCCGCGAGGAGATCGGAGTGGAGATGAAGACCGGAGGACTCGGATCAGTCGGTACATCTCTAACCCATCTTCTAGTTAGCTAGATCTAGTTTAATGGCACGATCCGGGGTTTAGTGCGCGGGGGTGCCGGTTTGCAAAGTCCGCAAAATTTAAGTTTATCACCGCTTCCGCGTTTGGCCGTCGGGTTGACGGCCGGGGCGCCGCCGTGCACTTACACTCTCAAGAGGTTCCACGAAGAGAAAGATGCAACATTTGCATCCGATCTTCGATACTAAGATGATCTACCTTGAAGTTTCTTTAACACAACCTAACACTAATGAAATGATGTGAACACCCTCATCTAAATGGCAAGGGAAGATGAGGATGATGAAGTAGGATTTTTGCTCTCTTTATTTATCTTTTTCTCATATTTATTCATCACTTTAGAAAAACTAGTAAGCTTTTTCATGAAGAGAATGAAGTAAGAAGAAGATGAATAATAATCAAAATCCTTTTGTGATGAATAGAAAGAATAATATGATGAATAATGCAACCATGGTTGACTAAACCCATGTAGAGAATTAACTAGGGTTAGGGTTTGGGTTGGGTTAAAGCATGAGTCACTTGAAAATATCTTTCACAAAACAAAACCAAAACCTTCTAGAATCTACTAGAAGTCATTAACCCAAATCAAACCCTAATCTTGATTAATCTTAACTAAACATGTTGCATTAGTTATCATATCATGTTACAATAATATATATCACATATATAATATTTATTGTAACCAAATAAAATAATACAATTAACATATATCGCATATATATCAATGTATTACCCGAGTGAGAAAAAGAATCTTTTAGTGAGCTAATATTAGTTAATGTAATTTAATATATCATATATATTATTATACATTAAATTATCGAATCAACACTTGATCCGACAATCCGGCTATATCGCATATAACCGACTAATATTTATCCGTACCGATTCATCGAATCAACACTTGATCCGATGACCCGGCTGATATCAAATATCGCGAGAATAGAATACGGTATCTCATATCGCATTATCCTCGGTCCCGCACATATCACATATGTGCTCCTACTCCGTTTTGCCTGAGCCAAGAAACCTCTGTGTAGGACTCTAAAGAATCGTCAATACGCCGGCAGTAGGTGATGATCATATCAAACACCCACAAGCTGCAAGCGGTCAGCTAAACGTAACAGCTACCCAGGTATTGAGCGCTCAGAAGATCAACAAGCAAGCCTGTAACTTCTCCTGTGAATCCAAACAGTAACACTCCCGTACAGTCCGGTCTCGTCGTCTGATATGTCGCATATCTCGCCTAGGGGTGGTAAACGTCAGACCCCAGTAGCTCGATAAGTCGTGTCGATATGAGGTCTATAACAGTTCGAGAAACTACTGATAACACTTACCAGTAAATCTCAACAACCCTGGCCAGGGATTTCCGGTTATAGCCAATCGAACACAGCACAACATCAACTCCCTATACCGGGAGAGACGAATCCCCTCCTATCGCTCATTGCCTCCATGTGATGCGGGACTGTACCCAAAAGCCACCTTTTTGCACGCCCACTTGGACGTGGTATGATGGAAATCAAAGCACAGTGGGAATCACACAAGACTCTATGACGATCTCGGGTCAACAGACTACTCTGTACCAGTGTCACCGGAGAACTGCCATCTGACGTGAGGTATAATACCATCTGGGAGTTCTCGGCGAGTCCGTCCAGTGTACCCAGTCTCCACTGAGCACCCGTACACCATCCTTGATGTCAAACACCGATGGATATGGGATCATCCATCGCCCATCATATGGGTCAAGATGCGTATACGCTAGTTTACTCTGGTGTATCGATGCCCTGTCTCGATACACCCTCGACTAGGAACAGTTATAGGATGTACTCGTCGACTACCGTGGCCCCACCAGTATGATCTCATCATAGTCCCAGTAGTCGAGTACATATCCTAAGGGCTTTATCAACATGTAATATAGAGACAATCAGAGTATATGTTAAGATAAAGTATAACCAGATAGCATACTATCATGTCGAGCAAGAAAGTCCTCCCTATATATGTCCTAGCATCCACTACAATATACATCGTATGTACAGTAATGGCCTCTAGGGCATACATATAACTAACAATCTCCCACTTGCACTAGGGCCATCTGTTGTGGTATCGCATACACAACAATTAGCTGCGGTTGAAGTATCTCATACTCAACCATCCCATAAAAGTCTCTACTGGGAAAAAGGCCTTCGTGAGTGGATCCGCGCTGTTGTCCTCTGTGTCTACTCTCCTAACCTCGATCTCCCTGGAGATCAACCATCTCCATGATCAGGTGATACTGCCTAAGAATTATTTCTGGATTTCTGATAGGACGGTAGTTCCTTGGCTAAAGCCACAACTCCATTGTCACACAATGGTAGGAACGAAGTTCATCTCATGAACTTATATATATCCAGACTGCCTCTTTGGTAGCATCCTTGGTAACGATGTATCTTGCCTTTAATCGTCTAGTATGTCACAGTATCTAGCTTGGAACTCTTCCAACATACCGTCCCTCCACTGAGGGTAAAGACAATGCCTACGACTGACATTCAGTCGTCCTTATCACCCTGGAACCTTTCCAGTGATTCTCCTCAGGATCGATTGATACCATCTCACTACAACTAGTGAGTATCCTAACATCCAATTAGATCTATCTCATAGATCCAAAAACCCAGGATTTAGGAGGTATCACTTTGATCCTATATGGAGAATCCTTGTGATAAGCGGAGATTGACCGAGCGTAGCATAGGAAACTCCTTCCCTATCAAGAGTATGTCATCTACGTACTTTACGAGGATCACCACCATACTCTCTACTACCTTTTCGTATATACAAGGTTCATCTACCATTTTGATGAAGTCAAACTCTTTGACTACCACATCAAAACAGATGTTCCAACTCCGCGATGCCTGTTTTATCATATAAAACATCTTGCACACATTTCCGCTGCTCCCACTGTCTATGAAGCCCTCTGGCTGTGTACTTATAGACGCTCTTTTCTAAAACATCATTTAGAAAAGCAGTCATGACACCCAACCACCAGATATCGTAGTCATGGTATGTAGCCGTGGCAAGTAGGATCTGGATGGACTTAAGCATAGCTTTGAAAGTCTCAACTTTTCCATGTATACCAAGTAATCTTCTCAAGATATACTTGCTCCTGATGGGGATTTAGCCCTTCAGATAAAGCAACCAAAGTTCATACTTTGTTGGTGTATAAGGATTCCATCTCAGATCGATAAGCACCCAGCCATTCTAACAGATTCTCACTCCTGATGGCCAGCTCGAAACTAATTGGGTCATCATCTCATGATGCAATCCTCGCTCCCACTGTCATAGAGAAACCGAAGTATCTCTTAGGTGGGTGAGGAACCCTACTAGATCGGCGGAGAGGCTGAGATACGTTGGAAACTATTGAATCCTTTGGTTCTACCAAATCATCAGTTGCAGTTTGTATAGCTGGAACCATTCCAGTTCTACATAACAGACCTTGCCTCGAGCTTGTCCGGATTTTGCTTTTAGACATTGGCCGGACAACCCCAAATCTTAACAAACTTAAGATATGGGCTCTTCCCTTTCCATATCATATATGAAGTGGTAGGCAACTGATTTGATTTGAACCCTATTCAATAGGTATGCAACTTCACAAGTGCATAACTCGCTAAAGGAAATAGGAAACTCAGTAGTACTCATCATAGAGTACACCATATCACATAGGGTGCTATGGCTCCACCCCGATACACCGACGTGCTGTGGTGTATACGGAGGAGTAATGCCGAGAGAGAATCTCATTCTCCTTTAGAATAGTCCAGGAATTCCGTGCTCAAGTATTCTCCTCCTTGATCTCATCAAAGGACATAATACTTATACCCGTATTTTGGTTCTCTACTTCTAACTTATATTCTGTGAATATCTCAAAAGCTTCGGACTTGTGTTTCAGCAGGAACATATGTATGAATCTTGAGAGATCATCAGAGAATGTAATGAAGTACAAAGAACCAGTCTTGGCATGTGTAGACAGGAGACTTTCATACATCAGCATGTATCAATCCCAAGAGTTCATTAACTCTTTCTCTGTTTCCAATAAACAGAGCTATGGTCATCTTATCTTTATGACATGACTGGCAAGTTTCACAAGATGTAAATTCAAACAGATTTAAATATGCATCTAAATGTAACTTAGCTAGTCGGGTCGCATTGATATGACCTAGTCTACAATACCTCAAGAAGGATTCGTTCATTTCTGAACTCTTCCTCTTGTGTGTGTTCCGTATACTAAGAACTGTAGTTTGATTTAGAACGTCAATGCTTTTAGATAACGTGCCTGAACCGATCAACTCTTGATATAGGAAATGTTCAAAACATTATCCAACAATACAAAATTATATCCTTTCTTTACTAATAAAGAGACCGATATGATTTTGTATATCAGGTTCGGTATCTAATAACATTTGTTCAGAATCAATGTATTCTGGTAATACAGGGTGATAGTGACCAACAGACTTGGCTGCAACACTTGCACCGTTTTCTGTCTCATGAAACTTATCACCCGTTCTCAGTTCTCTACCTATCTGTAGCCCATGTAACAGATTACATATGCGGGATCCTGATCCGGTATCACATACCCAGGATGTAAAGGATACTGAGAAATAGTTCTCTGTAATGAACACACCCGAAGATGATGCATCAGCATGCACTTTCTTCGTTTGGGAGACACGGGAATTCTGGTAATCCCCAATTTCCTGCTCTGTCTTATAACAATTATAAGTTGGAGCGGGACCAACGTTCCCCAGCTCAGTATAACAAGCGGGTTCAGTCAATATATCCGTATTATTATCTTGATTAAGGCGTGATATGGTCGCTACCTGGAGAGAGAGAGAAGAAAACACTCAGCGTATGCTTTTGCAAGATTAGATTGGTTATCTAATATATCTAATCAGGATGTCTCCCACTGTTTTAATCAAATCTTCCTTCAAACCCTAAAAGGAAAGACTAGCCGGGATTAATTACACGCTACAAGTTTGCCAATCTTTCAGCCAGGCCAGTGTCGGTACTTGGAGGGAGGTCCCCCGTGCTTTCGCACGAACCTAATTAAAGTAAACCTCGTTTTCCCAGAGGCGTAACCCCGTTAACACCTTTCTAGACACCTACTTGATCGGCTAATTGTAATATGTAAAACTCTCCCAGGAGTAACTCTTACTCGCAGCGGGTATCGGGATCCAACTATCTCATAGAAGGTATGCAATCTCATTGCAAATTTCAACACTTGAAAATCCTGATAATATTTTACCCCTAGCGTCCTATGACCTTGACGTAGGCTAACAAACCACAGTGCGCTAGTCAAGTTCAACCCGTCATTTCTTGATTGAATTAAACCCACCTGCACGACCCTTGACGCAGGCCAACAAAGTCGCACGACTACGCTAATCCAATCTGCATCATATGTATAAACAGATAAATACTAGTTAGCTACTGCACACTACGCCTTGACGCAGGCCAACAAACGTAGCACGAATACTAAGTAGGACCTATCTGAAATGACGGAGGGCTACGACAGGTTTTTATAAAAACCCTTTGCGTAATGAACTTGATATCGTTGTAGAATCGAGTGATTTTAAATGGAGTGTTTTTGAAGCTTTTCTAGTTCTGCTAAAGGGGTCACTCCCGGTGAAGGGATCGTCGGCCCTTTCCTCATCGGATAAGGTGCAGGATATTTCACAAATACCACTATACAAAGCAAGAACTATAGAAGCAATCAAAAGACAAACCGAGTTTGTAGCATCTGCCAGTTATTGCTAAAGGAGTCACTCCCGGTGAAGGGATCTCGGTCCTTTCCTTATCGAATAAGGTGCAGGATGTTCTACAAGGAACACCGCGATGCAAAGCAAGAACTAGAGCTACCAGTTTTTAATTTAAACAAGTATCTACAACATCTTAGGTTTCTTTTATTTCATTAATCTCATTAATGAAGTCCCATTTTATTATGCTTCACAAGCATCTCTTTTTGAAACGAAATCTGCAATATAACATATATCTCATATATATAATATAAACATTCGTCTCAGACAGTAATATGATCTCATCACAGAACATTGCCGCAGAAGAACATATATGAAATATTGGATATACTTGGACGTCCATGTTTTCAATACGAGCCTGTATAAAACACGGATTCCACGGTCGCGATGAATAGCCAAACCCACATCCCTAGACCCCTACGAGAGCGGCAAGTAACACTGCCAATTCTAGGGTTAGGAGACCCGGTCTCGACTCCTCGAGATGGTCTCCCACTGGACCCTAGAACCCGGTTACTTATGCTCCCCGCCTTAGGTCTACCTAATGCGGAAAAGTAAATAATATACAACGGTGACATCTTCCGCTACCTGGAAGTGCCCCAATAAAAGAATATTACAGACAAATGAATTTTACATGAATGAAAAAGAAAAAACTCTCATCTCACATAAAACCCCCGGCTATTCAAAACGCGACGATCCAATATAACATATCACAGCAACACATAATATCTCATATCATCAACGTAAGCAAGTATGCGTATCCCGATTGTCGTTGATGTATAGCAATGAAGCCGGCGATACACCACATACTACGCTTACGGTCACATAAAAGAAAGTGTAAAACTACAACAGTTGGAATCCGCAATCTCCTTAGACATCGCATGCCTAACCAAATGAATTCCTTAGACATCTCATGCCTATCAATTATAAACCCCGCATTTTAGTCTCATTATCGAAAACACTTTTCAATATCAAGTCGGGCAATTCAATAAGATTCCCGACATCCTGATCGAATGCTCGTCGTAAACTTTAGTAGGCGGCTGCACCCCTGATACCGTCGACGAAGTGCACTAAAGCGGAACACCGCTACCGCGAGCACCCGAACGGATGATTTCGACGACGGGGTTCTCCTACAGTCACTTGGTCGGGGCTATGGGGTGTAGCTGTCTATTAAGTTTATCCGGCGAGTATCCGCGTACGCTACGTGATTGCGACGGACTTTTGATCACATCAAAATTCCATGGCAACCGATCATCTGAGACTAAACTGCTATGTTTATAATATTCAAATTAGTTATCTCATAACTACCTGTGGATTCCAAATATTGTATCACATTCCAGATAAATAGACAAAGTTAAACTTTTCGATCAAATCATCAAACACCCAAGATTTCCCCAATATATCTCAACACTTGAAATCGGTTTAAAAACATCCATTACATGCCACAGTACCAATGGTCCAGCCGTAGAAGGGTCAAGCCAACGCCTCACATGTGGCACGCCGTACTGCCCCAAACCGTAAGGTTCAAAAGGCAGTTCAAGACGGTCACATAATCGAGTTATGGTTTGTTGTCTTCTAGAGGGTCCACCGCGTTACTTGCTCGACTTAGAACGTTCTTAAACATGAGGAAAAATCCAACTTTTGAAAAATTTTCCGACAGGGGAAAAAGTGAGTTATTGATATCCGTTCGAACTTTTTAACAGTTTCTAAAAGTTATCCGGACAAACTAAACAAAGTTATAATATCCGATCGAAACAACGAGTCCCCAATACACCCCAGAAAACTCAACACTTGAGTGAAAAATAAAAATTCCCAGAAGAATCAGCAAGTACCAACTGTTATTACTGTGCAAAAACTAACACTTAATCCCCAGATACGGCCGCGAAACCGCCGCCAATACCCTAGTTTGGCCGCGGTTCCGCGGCGCTTTGAGCGATTCAGTGTGTCGTTTTTCACACGTGTTCATAGAATTCCCTGCCGATTTTTTAAAGGATTTTTAATTTGGAAAAAATCACAGTTTTAAAAAATTTCTAGAAACTAGGGTATATCGGGTTTTCCGGGTTCGATCGGACTTTAAACTTCGTCTAGACTTCGCCTAAAGCTCTAGCTTGGCTCTGATACCACTGTAGGGTTGCTAGGCACGCGCACAAGGGCCTACGAGGCATCAACCATGCCCGATTAAAAATTTAGCCGTGCCGAACAACCCGAATACGGATCTTTAAACTAGAGATTAGGCGAAAACTAACATGTTAACAACTTTAACACTAAGTGAGAGGGATTACAACCTTTGTAGATCCGGTCCTTCACTTCATATGCTCCGTGTTGTGGTCCCTTCGCTGCGATCATCGGGTTCCGGACTCTCGAGAGGTTCCATGAAGAGAAAGATGCAACCTTTGCTTCCGATCTTCGATACTAAGATGATCTACCTTGAAGTTTCGTTAACACAAGCTAACACTCATGAAATGATGTGAACACCCTCATCTAAATGGCAAGGGAAGATGAGGATGATGAAGTAGGATTTTTGCTCTCTTTATTTATCTTTTTCTCATATTTATTCATCACTTTAGAAAAACTAGTAAGCTTTTTCATGAAGAGAATGAAGGAAGAAGAAGATGAATAATAATCAAAATCCTTTTGTGATGAATAGAAAGAATAATATGATGAATAATGCAACCTGGTTGACTAAACCCATGTAGAGAATTAACTAGGGTTAGGGTTTGGGTTGGGTTAAAGCATGAGTCACTTGAAAATATCTTTCACAAAACAAAACCAAAACCTTCTAAAATCTACTAGAAGTCATTAACCCAAATCAAACCCTAATCTTGATTAATCTTTACTAAACATGTTGCATTAGTTATCATATCATGTTACAATATTATATATCACATATATAATATTTATTGTAACCAAATAAAATAATACAATTAACATATATCGCATATATATCAATGTATTACCCGAGTGAGAAAAAGAATCTTTTAGTGAGCTAATATTAGTTAATGTAATTTAATATATCATATATATTATTATACATTAAATTATCGAATCAAAGCTTGATCCGACAATCCGGCTATATCGCATATAGCCGATTAATATTTATCCGTACCGATTCATCGAATCAACACTTGATCCGATGACCCGGCTGATATCAAATATCACGAGAATAGAATACGGTATCTCATATCACATTATCCTCGGTCCCGCACATATCACATATGTGCTCCTACTCCGTTTTGCCTGAGCCAAGAAATCTCTGTGTAGGACTCTAAAGAATCGTCAATACGCCGGCAGTAGGTGATGATCATATCAAACACCCACAAGCTGCAAGCGGTCAGCTAAACGTAACAGCTACCCAGGTATTGAGCGCTCAGAAGATCAACAAGCAAGCCTGTAACTTCTCCTGTGAATCCAAACAGTAACACTCCCGTACAGTCCGGTCTCGTCGTCTGAAATGTCGCATATCTCGCCTAGGGGTGGTAAACGTCAGACCCCAGTAGCGCGATAAGTCGTGTCGATATGAGGTCTATAACAGTTCGAGAAACTACTGATAACACTTACCAGTAAATCTCAACAACCCTGCCAGGGATTTCCGGTTATAGCCAATCGAACACAGCACAACATCAACTCCCTATACCGGGAGAGAAGAATCCCCTCCTATCGCTCATTGCCTCCATGTAATTCGGGACTGTACCCAAAAGCCACCTTTTTGCACACCCTCTTGGACGTGGTATGATGGAAATCAAAGCACAGTGGGAATCACACAAGACTCTATGACGATCTCGGGTCAACAGACTACTCTGTACCAGTGTCACCGGAGAACTGCCATCTGACGTGAGGTATAATACCATCTGGGAGTTCTCGGCGAGTCCGTCCAGTGTACCCAGTCTCCACTGAGCACCCGTACACCATCCTTGATGTCAAACACCGATAGATATAGGATCATCCATCGCCCATCATATGGGTCAAGATGCGTATACGCTAGTCTACTCTGGTGTATCGATGCCCTGTCTCGATACACCCTCGACTAGGAACAGTTATAGGATGTACTCGTCGACTACCGTGGCCCCACTAGTATGATCTCATCATAGTCCCAGTAGTCGAGTACATATCCTAAGGGCTTTATCAACATGTAATATAGAGACAATCAGAGTACATGTTAAGATAAAGTACAACCAGATAGCATACTATCATGTCGAGCAAGAAAGTCCTCCCTATATATGTCCTAGCATCCACTACAATATACATCGTATGTACAGTAATGGCCTCTAGGGCATACATATAACTAACATAATCACCATCATAATGTTGGTAGTCAAGAAAGAATTCTATGGGCTCTATCAACATGTTACAGTGATATGTAATAACACATAATACATGTACATGATGATAAAGGAAAACCAGATAGCATACTATCATTTTGAGTAAGACTTTTTACCCATATAGGTCCTCCCTCAATCATCATAATCGCATGCCTGTGATTACAATAATTGACTTGAGAGGATTATAGCCAACAATCTCCCACTTGCACCTAAGGCTAATTATTGCGGTGTCGCATACTCACAGCCCGTGTGATACCGAACACCCAACTTCTCTACTAATCAGCCTCGCAAAGTCCGTTTGCAAAACTATTGAGTTCGAGAAATAGCCTCAGTGAGTGGATCCGCTCCAATGTTTCTATCTTCTCTCTATATCTTAACTTCGCGGAGAAATACTATCATCCGAAATGAGTGATACCTGTCTTAGAATTTTTCTGGATATCTGATGGGACCTAGTTCACAAATGAACTCCAAATCCAACAAACTTCTTAGAATGTATCATCAACTGAATTTAATCAGTATCCTGCGCCATGCCTTTCTCAGTATCCGCTTGGACCACCTGTCCAACATACCGCCCCTCAATAGAGGGAAAACTATAACTCTGACAGTCACTCTGTCATTCAAGTCACCTTGGAAGCCAGAAATGATAACCGACTCTTGAAGGAGGCTGCTGTTACCAGATACCAAGAACATCCACTTATGTTCATAACTGCTTCCCAACGTTTCTCCAGGATTGGATTAATATATATGCTTACTACAGCCAATGCAAAAGCAATATCTGGTGTAGTACTTGACATCTCATGATTGACTCAGTTGTCTAAGCAAGTGAAATGCTAATCATGCAAATCTCTCTCCTCATCAGTCTAGAAGACATCTCTTCAGAGAGGAGTGACTCCATCACCTACGGGTACACCACCACACCAGGAGTCTTTCAATCTAAAACATTTTAGAATATTGTCAAGTACCCGAATTGGGACACTTCCCAAATCTAGATCTAAAACCATTGCCACGCCCCACTTCCCAGTGTACGGGTAAGAAGACGTGACTGGCGCGCTACGTATTTACTCAAAAGTAAACACGCTAAGCGTAACTAAGCAATATAATATAAATATACACAAGAAGACATGAAATGTAAATGAACAGTAACTTTTATTTATTAAACATTTCTTTATAATACAACTGAAAAGTAAATACAATGGTGAAAGCAATGCCTAAACAATAACATGAACATGAAAGTAAAGTATATACAAGAGTTTAGAGCTCGGGGTCCTTGCTGAACTGATCCAAGTCCTCTGAACTAGGCTCTATCTCCAGTGAGTCAGATCCACCTGACAACATTCCAAAAAAAGAAGAGAGAAGGAATGTCGTCAGCGAACAATCGCTCGGTAAGTCCCAAAGAAAAGTAGGAATAGAATAGACAGATGAATAGACAGATATGAGAATATAACTGGTGTATTGTGAGTTTGTTATGTTAACGCAGTTGTTTGTAACTTGGTACATAATATGCTAGTGTATACGAGAGGAGTCCAACTATTCCATGGACTAAGGTATATGGAGCACAAGGAACTGTTAAGCCACGGAACAACAGCCATGGATATTCAGGTTAAGTGTATTAAAGTGACCGTCTCGTGCTACTTCTAACACATTCCGTACCAGTCTACCCCTTTAAAACCCCGTAATGTATTTTGTATTAATTTGTATTATTTTGTTTAATAGATGTAAGATTTGCTGATACCATGATATCATGTAAACGGAATGGATATAAATGGATAGTCATATAATCAGAGTATATCCATGGTTCGGTTCGGTCGAGTCATGTTGATATTGATTGAATTCTGGTATAAATGGCATGTTGAATTGGAGTTATACTTGAATCATATTCAAGGATAGATTGGTTGATTTCAGATTAGACTGAGACTCTGCCTGAGTCAGCCACTTAAACAGAATTGAAGTCCTGAATTAGTTTTGGAGTTATCGGTAACTGCTGCACATGGACGGCAAGATTTGTGTCTTTTTCCAAGACAATTAACGTATTGATAAGACCGTTTTTAGGTTATCTATCTTAGATAGGCAAGCACCCATATTTTTCGGCTCCCTGAGGCTCAAGAGAACTGGTCCCGCTTAAACCTATATTTACTAGGGTCCTTATTGTAAATTAATATAACTTGAGGGGGTTTATAAAAAATAGTTTCGATATATTTTCAAAATAAACCTAAAGTATTTATTTATCGTATTTAGGGTTTTCATAGTTGTAATTTTTATAAAATGAAATATTCTAGTGGATATAAACCTAAATTGAATAGTATATGGTATTTTCTTGTAATTTGACTTGTGATGGTATTTTCATAATCTTTTGTGACTCGCTAATTTAGAAAACATGGAATATATAATATATTTAAAGTGGATATTTTGATAATATATATATATATATATATATATTAAAAAATAGAATTAATTTATTAAGTAGGAATCACGTTTTTCTTAAAATTGTAATACAAATTCCATCGAGATCATATGTTCCGTGAGGAGGTCTGCATCTCTCCCTACTAGTCCGATAGATGTGCGATAACCCACACCAACCAAGTCGGATTTCCCAAAATGGGTTGTAAGGACTTGATCGTATGGAATTTAAATAAGACAATTTAAAGAATTCTGTTTTGTAATAATTTAGGTTATTTTATTGTAAACTTGTAATTATCCCACAAACTAAAGTTCCAAAAGCCATCGTGCTATATCAAGAATGTGTGTTATGATGAGGTAGGTCATTACCTCGTGAGTTTTCTAAAGTAATACAAAGGAATATGATGAAATATATAGAATATAAAGTTTGTGGTATTTAATCGTAAAAATGTGATAAAAGTTTCATAACATGCTATTTTGAGTGAAACTTGTTCTAAAGTGTTTGGTTATGATTGATAAAAAATATATAAAGAATTGGTAGGTTTGTTATTAAGAAAATTTGGGATTTTAAAGAAAAGAGAATCGGAAGTCGGAATAACTCCGCATCCGACGAGTTTTGAAATGAGAGTGTTTTAAATTAGAATGAGAGGAGGGGAGAGGGGATTACTGATTTGGAGAAGAGAGGGGAGGTAGAAGGATCTTTCGAAGGTATCGTGGGGCCGCGTCGTCGCCGGATTTGTCCCGAATCGTCGCCGGAACTTTGACCTTGGCTAACTCCACTTGTACAACTTTTGGACTTGGGAATTTTAGAGAGTTTTGGCAATGGATTTCAGAATGAGGAGGGCCAAAGTATAGGGTGGTATTTATAGGATAGAATTAGGGTTTTGTGAGTGAAGAGAGAATTAAAAATGCATTAAAATTAGAATTAAAGAGTCAAAATTACACTCTCAGGATAATTGCAAAGTAATCAAACATAATGGGAGTTAAGGGGGGAGGCCAAGAGACTAGGACACAAAAATTGGGGGCAGTACCTACGGGGGGCCCAGCGGCGCCGGCCCCATGAAGAATCTCGCCGGTCCAATCCGAGGGTGGGGTGCTTGGATTGGGGCCATGTGTCCTAGGCTGTTCATATAGTATTTTCCACATGTTTGTTTAATCTGACTTTTCATTTTTACGTGTATTACACGTGTAAACTTTTGGGCTTCCAAAAAGTTTAAAAGAAAAATCATTAAAAATAATATGTGGCTGGGGGGATTTGAACACAGAGGCTATGTCATAGCAGTACAATGCTTTACCAATGAGCTACAAGTGCTTTCTTGCTATTCAAAAGCAATTTAAATACTTATAGCATACTCAGGATTGCAAATGCTCCATTTGTACATTAACTGAGTCGTTACAACCATAGATCTAATTACCAGAATCCTTGATATTTTGTCCAGATCCTATGTGGAGAAACACCTTGTGACAACTACAGTATAACTGATCGTAGTATAGGAAGCTTCTTGTGCATATTGATCTGAAGTTGGTTAACTGTAGATCACTTCCTATCAAGAGCATGGCATCCAAATACCAGGACATCACTCCCTACTACCTTCTTACTATGTCCATCTGTTATTCTGATGAAGTCAAACTCTATGACCGTCACATCAAAATTAGATGATCTATCTCCGCTATACCTGCTTTAGTCTATAAATAGACATAAGCTACTTGCCCACTATGCTTTCGCTGCTCCACTGACTACAACAACCCTCTAGCAGAGTCATATACACATGCACTTCTGAAGCTAATTTAGAACGACGTTATACTCATCCTCCTGCCAGATCTCATAATCTAGAACAGCAGTAGTGGCAAGTTTGGGTAATCATAAACCTCCTTGTCACCGTCTTTGAGGAGACCGAAGTACCTCTCGGGTGCCTGAGGTTACCCACCATATCTACGGAGTGGCTAATGTATTGTCGAATCCAACTGAATCTTTAGGTTCTATTAAATTTTCAGTAATCGTTTGTGGTTCTGGAATGACTTCCATTTCTACCATACTCCCACTAATGTTTTCTAAAAAGTATACATTTTACTAAAATTGTGGAGAGTTAAGAACAATATAACTATTGATCTTCCAGATGGTAGAATGTTAACCCTCGTCAAAGCCCGGGAAAACCCACAAACTGCCATTACTGAAACATGCCTAGAGTTTATCTGGATTCTGGTTTTAAGCATAAACCGGACAACTCCATATATCTTAACATCGTTAAGATATGAATCCATTCTATATCCAATATAGAAACAAAGGCACTAATTTAATTGAAACCGGATTCAAAATACATGCAGCCATTCCCATTGCATATCAACTAAATGGAAGGAGGCCAAGCAGCATTACTCATCAAAGAATGCACCCACGCATGAGTAACCTGAAAGAGAAGTAAGTTCTCAAAACTATTACTTACAACGGAATACCAAACACAAGTATCTACATCTTCGATTACCTTGAAGAATCCTGATACTTGCAACATATGGTTCTCTACTTCATTCATATACCCATCTCTTCTCAAAATCTGGACCTTGTGTTTCAACGAAATACTTGTCTGAAATTAGAGAAGTCATGAGTAAACAGAATATAATACGAGTACCAACCCCTTTATCCTAACGGACATCGGACAACATACAGTACTTTGTATAAGTCCACTGAGTTTAATAACTCAAACCCTGTGCATCGTAGGTTGAAAACTGTGCTATGGTTAAGAAGAATTACACCGTTGTTGAATGCACCTTACCTAACCATCAACTAATATAGGTAAATGTCATAGACATAATTTCAAAAAGTTATATCTCACTTTATAAAATAAACGTACAGAAATATCAGTTTGAAATTGGTGCATAACGATGGATATTCAAAACCAAATATTTGCCGTCAGGCAAAACCCAATTCCCAATATCTTACTCCTACTCTGCATCTGTAACACCATACAGATGTGAGCATCAAATCTGGTAAATACATACCCTAGAGTTAGAATTTAATTGGGAAAATAGTTTTCAATTAACACCGCACAGTAAAAACTGAAACATGAAAATGTTTCGAAGGGGTGGTTGGGTATTCTTAGTAATGCCTTTTCCACTATCCAGATTCATGACAGTAACCGTATATTTCCTTACCCTCACTCCAGTCCCTTTATATGTCATTACTTATTACCTTCTGTACACCACACTTAGGCTAATTGGTTTTCTTCATTCCCTACCTTTCGGAACCTGCCTATGGTTTGGAAGAAGACTATCCAATAAGCGCAATAGGTGTACTCTCCTAATACCAGGAGCTCTCACAACCTGAGAGAAGGTAAAGATAAAAGACAACTGAATAATCCTATTCAATTTCTCTAGAACCGGAATCCATCCCCAAACTGAAAAAAGTTTCTTCGAGTTCGTATGTAACTATACGATGGCATATCCAATCAATATGAATCTTCATAGTGATACGGAGTGTTCTGGAAAAATGTTAAGGTGAAATAGGAGTGGCAGGGGATATACGCGGCTTCGTCGTGAATGATAGTAGTCGCAATTTCCTTTGCCCTAACTCTAATCCCTTTATATGTCTTTACTTATTACCTTCTGTACACCACACTTAGGCTAATTGGTTTTCTTCCTTCCCTACCTTTCGGCACCTGCCTATGGTTTGGAAGAAGACTATCCAATAAGCGCAATAGGTGTACTCGCAATTTTGTATTGGATCTTTTGCTTCCGCACTTTTATTATTCTTGACTCAAGTTATCTTGGCTTATGGACATGATTTTAGATAGTTTTATTTTATTCTTGATATCTCTACAGCCGTAATGTGACTGTGGATGGTTACTTCCTACCCACAGGTAGCATGGTTGGTTATGTCACGTGCCCAATTTAGCGTACTTTGGGAAGCGGGGCGTGACACCTACCTTTCGGCACCTGCCTATGGTTTGGAAGAAGACTATCCAATAAGCGCAATAGGTGTACTCTCCAAATACCAGGAGCCCTCGCAACTTGAGAGAAGGTAAAAATAAAAGACAACTGAATAATCCTATTCTATTTCTCTAGAACCGGAAACCATCCTCTAACTGAAACAAGTTTCTTCGAGTTCGTATGTAACTAAACGACGGAATATCCAAGAAATGTGGATCTTCGTAGTGATACGGAGTGTTCTGGAGAAATGCAAAGGGGGTGTAGGAGTGGCAATGATATATACGACTAAATGACAATCCAATAGCCAAAATATTTTAAGAAGGTTCGGTTAACTTGGTTCATGAGTTTTTTAAGTCAGGCCATGGTCGCTGCCAAAGAGAGAGAGAAAAGAAACACTCATCATGCACTCTAACCTAGATCAGATCGGTTAATCACTTTATCTAATCAGGATGGCTCCCACCGTTTCCTTGAATTCTCCTTCAAACCCTAAAAGGAGAATTAGTCAGGATCATCTAAAATCACCCGAGGAGTAACACCTACTCATCAGTGGGAATCAGGATCCAACTATCACCACATGATAACTTGATGGAAGCCACTCAAGTCACCACACTCCAGAAGGTATGCGCATGCCTAGCAAGTTTCATATATGTCCGAAACTCCCGATGTCGTTTTTGCCCCTAACACTTATGACGTTGACGTAGGCCAACATATCATAAATCGTTAGTTAAGTTCAACCCGTCATTATCCTGGATTAACTTAGACCCATCCGTACAAGTCCTTGACGTAGGCCAAAATAACTGTACGACTGTCCTAAATAATCACATATCCATGCAACAAACAAGCATTACTCAGCTACCATTCACTATGCCTTGACGTAAGCCAACATACATAGCATGAATACTAGGTGATACTTGTAAGAAATGACGGAGGGCTAGGGCTGGGTTTTTGGCGAAAAACCCTTAACGTAATGAACTTGATATTATTGAAGGAACCCGAGCGGTTTTACAAATATATAATGGCGCAAACTTTTGCTAAAGAGATCACTCCCTGTGAAGGGATCTCGGCTCTTTCCTCATTGAATGAGGTGCAGGATATTCGTAACTGAATACCATGATGCAAAACAAAAGAATTGACTGTAGTGAAGTTATTATACTGACACAAACTTTTTTCCAAGAGGCTACTCCCTATGAAGGGATCTCGGCTCTTGCCTCGTCGAATGAGGTGCTAGATATTCAGAACCGAATACCGCTGTGCAAAGCAAAACAAAATGTCTGTAATAATAGTTTTCAAAAATTGGTTCCAACAACATCATTTAGGTTTTTTTTCCTTGCATTAATTAAAGTTAACATAGTCCCATCAATTAAACCATATCACACCAGAAAAAGGAACGAAAATACAATGTACGTATATGCTATCCGCATTCGCAACGGGGCCCCGTCATGCAACGTTAAGTTACTTAACTAACGGCAGAGCGGGGGCCTTACTCTAGAATTGACGGGCTATTCGCCGCACTCGTAGGAGGTATAGGATGACCCACAGAGGGATGCTCAAGTTACCGGATTCCGTTAAGTGTTGGGTGGCCCGTTCATTTTGTTGATTGGGGTTGCCTCACTTCTGGGATTGGCGGGTAACTTGCCGCGCTCGTAGGGGTCCAGGTTTTCATTGCACGGGCTATCCACACGACTGGGAACGTCGGGTCTCATTTGCGGCTCAAATAAAACCCGAGGCTCCAAGATTATCCACCATTCTGTGTTGCTTGTTGATGTTCTGTGATGTTTCTTATATCATGCCTGGGATGAATGATATATATATATATATATATACACTAGTAGAATCGAACCATAAACCTAAACAAGCAAACTAACAAACAGCTAAACTACTATGACAGAAGCATTATACCGAACGAACCAAGTCCTTCGGTCTTCGTCCATCTTCATAAGATCCTTGAGTCATCCTGGATCGAGCTTGGCCTCTGGTCATCCTCCGTCGAAGATGATCTACCCAAGGGAGACGATGCAGGCTCCAGATTCGCCTAGCGAAGCAACCGACGCTCCAAGGTTGCTAGCAATGGAGAGTGGGGTGTAGGAATATTTCAATATCTTTTTGTCTCATACCTTATGCTTAAGTGATCAATCAAAGAAGAAGAAAGAGGATGTCACGACCCGAAATATTAGCTCATGACCAGCACTTGAATCACGCAACGTCTAAAGGCGTAACGGAATTCAAGTAAGCTGAAACCCAGAAATCTAAACCTTTTTAAGAAACTAAAGGAGGTGAAGTTTTGAAATAAAGGTATAATGAAATCAAGTTTTCTTAATGCATAGAATAGGAACATGAAAAATGAAAGTGGATTATGCAAGTTTAAAAAACATGTTTCGTCTTTTTAAAAATTTGGGCAGCACCTCCTTTGTATATTTTGATCCAAAACCACATATACATAACAAGAATAATGGCATCCCCAAGCGGGAGCTAGCTCTTCGCCAACCGGCGGATCACAACCACGCAAAGCATAAAAATGAGTATACGACACCCAACGGCGAAGTTCACCACAAAAGAAAAAGAAATAAGCAAGACATCAAAACCCTAAGTAGCGGAAACCCCTCGCTCTAAGGCTCGCAACCACAATCTCACTAAGTTTCATTACTTATACAATTTACTAATTTTGATTGATAGAGTTGACTAGCTACAATGTGAAATATAAATACAAGAGTGGGTGCGATACAAATGCCCCACCTACCAATGCAAAACACTCAAATAAAGCTGTGTGCCAGCAATGCCGCTACTGATCCATGCGGTCAACCTGCAAGAACTGTTGTACAACGGGGGTGAGTTGCCAACTCGTGAGTAGAAAAATATCTACAAGTAGAAATCGAATAAACAACGACTCCTAGGTCAACTATATCATAAAGGTAATACTATGATATATAGGGTGACCGTATCATCATATATGCCAACAATGTAATCAATACCTATATGTATGCGGATATAATCCATCAATATAATCAATGTATGTATGCATGTGGATCTCATCCAACCATATAATCAATGTCTGTATGCATGTAAATATCATAAAAGAGTGTGCATGAAAGTATGGGAATATAAATCAACGGTGTCCCTCGCGACACATCAAAATCATGGAACCAGGGTGTCTAACATCGACACCCGAAAACATCATGAAACCCGTGTCCAGCATCGACACGTAAATCCTCATATCTCGGGCTCCGTCAGTCCGGATCGGCCCACGGGCTTCGTCAGTCCGGATCGGCCCATATCATCTCTCGACTCCGGTCGGTATCCTCTGGATATCCGCCGAGCCCAAAATACAATCACCGGTAGGTAGTAGTCCCTCTGCCAGACTCATCGTCATCCACATGAAATCTCTCTCTCGTCCTGGGGTACCATACCGGGTCCACCATGTACCCGCAAAGGGAATCATCCGCCTCCTCGAATCGGGTTTCACATGTCCCTCTCAGAACCGAGAAAATACATGGTGGACGCACTGAAATATCATATCAAGAGAAACCGGGTTTTTAAAACAGTACAAACTTTCTTTTGAAATAGCCATGGTTCTCAAATCCAGAAATCTCATGAAAACAACATATCTCAATGCGTAAAATCATAAAGCATGATGTATGCGACATATGATAAAAATATAAGCATATCCAAATATCATGCAACATGGAACAGTGATATGACATATTAAGGGAAAACCGCTCTTTTAAATGGATCCAGTTTTGAAAATATATCATACGGTTCCTAAATTCTCCAAGTCAAATGCAACATCGTATAAGGTGCATATGTAATTATAGCAAGTAAACTATGCGAATAGTCATATCACGATGCAACAATCCTACTGTGTAGTGACATGGCAATTATCGATGATGAAGTGTGTGAGCCGGCAAATCTGAGTACGTGTAACATACGCATCATCGATAATGGTGCAAGTGTACTAACACAGGTATAAGTAATGCAATGCGAATAACATGGATACAACATAAGGTAAATCACATGCAAATGCTGACAGGTACACGTATCTAATATGAACGAGTCGGTGAATCTATCAATCGGCATCCAACCTCACAACATCCCGTACGGTATACTCCATCGTACGGCATCCGCTAGTCAAGGGTATGGATCAAACCTCAAGTCAAACTCATCACGTACGGAAAATCATCGTACGGCGGCATTAAGCTATCAGGGATCCTATAAGACGAGGAGGGTACGGACCTAACGTCTCTTAAGGCTATCACTCACGGTTCACAACATATATAAATATCTCTATATACCTATGTCCCAGGTCACATCCGCAATAATCTCATATCAGGGGACCGACAGGATATAAATCATCTCAATCGACTCGCATCCGTATACCAACATATCATCAAATCATCATATCGCGTCTTATATTCTTTTTATCGCATTTATATCTCTCATCAAGTCAATTTTACAAATACATTCTACCTTTACTATAAGCATAAGTATCTAATCTAACATACACATCCGAACCATACAAACAGTTTTTGAAAGATGCGAATCGTAGTTTTGAAAGTAGGGGCTACGGTGTTTTTAAGGAAAAGATATCATTTGCAAATCCGTAACATCCCTCAAGATATATATTTAAAAGATTCATACGATTCTTTAGTTTGGAAATAGGTATGGTTCGGATGACACATCTGTTAGTTGTATGTATGCCCTAGAGGCCAGTATTGTACAGATGATGTATATTATATTGGATGCTTGGACATATATAGAGATGACTTTCTTGCTCGATATGATAGTCTGCTATCTGGTTGCTCTTTATCTTAACATGTATACTAGTCTCTTCAAACTGTCTTATAGTTACATGTTGGTAAAGCCCTTAGGATGTGTACTTGACTACCTGGACTATGATGCTGATCATACTAGTGGGGACATGGTAGTCTATAGGTACATCCTTCAAGGTCCCTAGTCGTGGGTGTATCGAGACGGGGCATCAATATACCAGTGTAGACTAGCGTATACGCCTCTCGACCCATGAGATGGGCGATGGATGATCCCATATCCATTGGTGTTTGACATCAGAGATGGTATACGGGTGCTCAGTGGAGACTGGGTACACTGGACGGACTCGCCGAGAACTCCCAGATGGTATTATACCTCACGTCAGATGGCAGTTCTCAGGTGACACTTGTGCAGGTTAGTCTGTAGACCCGAGATCGTCATAGAGTCTTGTGTGATTCCCACTGTGCTTTGATCTCCACCTTACCACGTCCATGAGGGCGTGCAAAACGGTGGTTTTTGGGCACAGTCCCGAGTCACATGGAGGCAATGAGCGGTAGGAGGGGTTTCGTCTATCCCGGTATTGGGGGTTGATGTTGCGCTGTGCTCGATTGGCCGTAACAGGGAATTCCCTGGCCAGGGCTGATCAGAGATTTGCTGGTAAGTGTTACCAGTAGTTTCTTGACCTGTTATGAGCCTCACATCGGCATGACTTATCGGTTGTTGGGGTCTGACGTTTACCACCCCTAGACTTGATATGCGACATATCAGACGAACACACCGGACTATACGGTAAGTGTTACTGGTTGGATTCACAGGAGTGTGAGCGGGCTTGCTCGTCGATCTTCTGATTGCTCAATACCCGGGTGGCCGTTATGTTTGGCAGACCGCTTGCGGCTTGTGGGTGTTTGATATGATCATCATCTGCTGCCGGCGTATTGACGAGTCTTTAGAGTCCTACGCAGAGGTTTCCTGGCTCAAGCGAAACGAAATAGGAGCACATATGAGATATGTGCGGGACCGAGAATAATGCGTGTATGTGATACCGTATTTCATTCTCGCGATAAATGTTTCGATTGGTTATATGCGATATAACCTAGTTATCAAATCAAAGATTGATTCGATAAGTCGATACATTGGATACTAGTCGGTTATGTGCGACATGACCGGATCATTGAATCAAGTGTTGATTTAATGATTTAATGCATAATTATATATTTGATTTATTACTTTTCATTAACTAGTATTGGTTCACTTTAAAAAGGATTTTCTCACTTGATGTGCACATTGTATATGTGATATATTTTTGTGTACACTTAATTGTATCATGTTTGATGATACATGTTAACTTGTGCATGTGTAAAGACTAAACCATGGTTATATGAATGGTTAGGGTTTTGATTACTTATTCATTTATTTATTTAGTTTATTTATTTTGGAAAAGCAAAAAGGAAATGGTGGCTTTTCTTGTTTCTTTCATGAAGCTTCATGAAGAGTTGAAAAATTGACCATTTTGTTTGCTTCCCTTAACCTAACCATTCACCTAACCCTAATTTACTCTCTACACTTGATTATGGTTAGGATATGATAAGTATTCATATTATTTTCATTTTAAAAAGCAAGACTTATCATATTCTATCTTCATCTTCTTCTTCTTCTTCAAGAAGAAAGCTTGACTTCATTAATGGCATCTTGAATAAAAGAGTGAGAAATCCAATTCTAAAGTGAACCCACCTCCTATTTCTTCATCCTCTACCTCTTGCCAAGTAGTATAGGGTGTTTTCTTCGCAAGTTTCATTTCTTAGTGAAGTTGGAGCTTGATCTTGTGTTGCCTCGACGTAGATCATCTTCGGCATCGAAGCCGACAACCTAGCCTACCCATTTCTCCGATGAAGCCGATGCTAGAGTCCGGGATTCGATATGGACAGCGAGAGGACGTCTACGTGGAGCTAAGGAAGTGGAGAACCGGATCTACAAAGGTTGTAGCTTCTTTCTTTTAGTTAAGATGTTAACTAGTTTCATTTTTTGCCCAAACTCTAGTCAACGAATCCGTATTAGGGTTTCTCGGCACTTGTAAAATTTGAAATTGGCATGGTTGATGCCTTATGAGACCTCCTTAGTGTGCCTAGGAACCCTACAGTGGTATCAGAGCTACTAGGCATTAAATGTCGACCTATGGGGGGTTCTCACTATGTGATAGTGTGCCTAGGAACCCTACAACATCTATGTCGACTATCTAGTCCTATAGTACTCTAAACGGCAATATCATCAAATATCATTCTCAAATCCCGTCATCACACGTTAGCCGTATCAAATCACTCCTAACTATCATTTAGCTTCTAATAGTTTCTCTAACTATCATTGAAGTCTATCTATAGTTTTCTATTAAAGGTTCCCTTAACCATTTACTATGAATCGGTTTCCATCAAAAACTTGCGGGGGTGCTATACGTCATCCACCCGACTTCCCCCGTGGATATAGATCCACTCACCTTGGTTCTTGCTTGCCGAAGTCGATGACGCCATGCTCCATCGCATCTGAATCCATGCGAGGGTACCTACATAATAAATAATCGAAATCGCTATTAACATCAAGTCCGGAAACCAAAACGGCACACAGATCGCCTATAGGTTAGAACCTATAGCCCACGTATGCAAAACCAACAATTTACCCCTAGTCGTTGATGTACAAACATCCAACAACTAAATAAAAATCCAAATATCAAAACTAAACATTTCAAAATATGGAAACATAGCCAAAAACCACACTAAAGTGCTCCCAGATTTTGACTCAGGCCAAAACAAGGTGCACAAACAATACTTGGGTGCTATATATGGTGCATATGAGCTATGGAAACAACCTGGACACTCCTACCCATCAAGTGGCCGGACACTTCTTCAAAAAATCCGGCCTCCTTGGGTCACCCTGCTCAGATTGGGTCCGTCTCATCAAGGTGGTCATCTATTGGTCAAATTTGGTCCCTGGCATTGTTTGCTACTCTCAAAAATCCCCCGGGTTGCTCCATATTTCTCTGCACACCCTAAATCCTCACAAAACCGACATGGATCAATTCCTAAATCCATGTTTTGGTTTCTATGCTAAATCCCAACTCTAGAATCACCTCAAAGGTCTTATTGACAGCCACTAACATCACTAATTCCACTCAATCACCCCAAACCCTTCTCTAGAAATTCTCAAGTTCACAAACCCATCATCAAACCAATTCTAAAATAAAACTAGAATAGAAAGAAGCTTAAAACTAACTAAATGGAAGAAGCTCTACCTCATTTAGGCCACTCTAGACAGCCCTAGCTCCATAAGTCATCAAAATCGAACTTTGCTTGGTCCAATGTGTAGAGGGTGAAGAGGAGATCAACTTTTGTGAAAGGGGTTTAGGGTTTTGGCAAGGTTTTTGGGATGGGTTAAGAGGGTAAAAGATGGGGGGAGATGAGGAAGAAGAAGAAAATGGTGGAGGGACAAATGAGGCAACACTCTCTCCCTCTCTTTCACTTTCTCACTCTCATTCTCTCTCCTAGCATGCTTATTCTAATCATTGTGTCCATTCTCTCTCTCCAAGTCATCATTACACCTTTTTCCATTCTTTTCTCACCAATAACACATACACCCTAATAAAAATAACACAAATGAAATAACATGTAACATGTCATGGTGCACTAACCATGAAAACTGTAAAAATACGGATTTGGCTTAATCGCGATTAGCAGTGCACTAATCGGGTTTTTATCAAAACTGCATACAATAAATTTTAAAAAATGCCAAATCCTTTAAATATATTTTTAAATGAATAAATAATTTTAATTTCCAATTATTTCACAATTATTGGTATATATTTATACCCTTTTTTGAAAACCCCAATTTCGCAAATCGGGCAGTTTTCGGGAAATATATTATTTTAATATTAAATTCTAAAGATAATATTTTATATTTTCTGAAATGTTACAGTCTTCCCCCTTAAAAAAATTCGGTCCCCGAATTTAAATTTAAACCCCCAAAATCTAAAACATTTCAATAATTAGCTCAAATCAACGGGGCTCCGAAATCACGGAAGATGCAGAAACAACACAGCGCGTAAAGCGCACATGAAAACGAGTACAAAACTCAAAATCGAACTCCGTCAAGCGTCACGCAAATCATCCAATTTTCACGCATATCCTCGGAGTTACAATGAAGATACAGATCTCAAAATCCACTATAGAAATCCAATATATACTAGTTAAATACTATAATACGTGTATAGCACGCATCCTTGGAAAACTTTCAAGAACTGAATAAAACTCATGAAAAAATATTTTCTAAATCTCTGTGTAATGCGTAACTCACGGCCTAAGTGACGGACACTCATTTGTAAAATAATAATATATGTCCATATAAGTTTTGCTAAATATACGTTCCGTCGTTTTTCAAAATATCCCAAAAGGTTTTCCTTTTTGTAAACGTTCGTGTCGCTCATAGACACGTAAGAAATAGAGAGACTATAGCTCCTTTTTGAAAACCTCTGGTTAAACTTTTAATGCATGCAACATACTCAGGTACCGTCCTCAGATCAGTCATGTTCGGCTACTACATAATATAGTACCCATCATGAAAACAATGTGCTCAAGAGCAAAATCAGCCATCAAAAGGCGTATCTAATAATCACGTGCGTCTGGTGCGTACGGAAATCAAATCCAAATACAACGCTACAATATGCAAAAAAGCAAAACTCAATGCAACGGGTGTGCACGAAAGCATCTGTCCAGTGCAACGGGTGTGCACGACAACAATATCAAGTGCATCCGGTGCACAAAAATACAAAATCAAATGCCTAATGTGCGCAAAATCCAACCAAAGCGCGTCAGTCCATATAATGCCCAGTGCGGTAAAACACACGAAAACGAACGTCAAATGCAACGCGCACAAAAACCTAAATCTGGTAACACCAATGCTCAAAGACATAAATCGGGTGCAACCAATGTACGGGGTATAAATCTAGTGCAACTAATGCACGAATACCCGTCCGGTGCAACAAATGCAAGAAATGCAAATTTAGTGCAACTAATGTATGAAGTACGAATCTGGTGCAGCAAATGCACAAAAAATGTAAATCTGGTGCGATAATTGCACGAAATGAAAATCTAGTGCCACAAATGCATGAAGTGCAAATCTGGTGCATCTAGTGCACGAAATACAAATACAGTGCATCCAGTGCATGAAATACGAATACAGTACATCCAGTGCACGAAATACAAATACAGTGCATCCAGTGCACGAAATACAAATCCATAACTCAAATGCGTATAAAAGCAACACTGAGTATACCAGGGTGTATAAAGTCGTAAACGCGTGCAACTGCATGCACAAAACACGTCTCAATGCACTGCAAGTACATGTAAGCTATACCGAGTTCAAAAAATCAAATCGAGTGTGTATCACACGCACAAAATCAAATCAACCGTATGAAATCCACGAAATCATAAACATGTGCACCCAAGGCATAAAACCGAATCTCAATTGTAATAGATATGCACAAATCGCAAATCAACACAACGGTGTATAAAATATATATCAAGTGCAATAACTATGCACAAAATGTAAATACCAGTAGGTACAGCCATGGTGCACAATATCATGAAACTCAATTATCAAAACTCAAATCCAAGCGATATAAGCGTGATACTCGGATCACAAACAAAATCGCAACAAATGACATTGAGGTACACCCCCTACAATGTCGAAAAATAAATCGATGCGCCAAAAACCGGCAGAACAAGAATATCCGCTTGCCTCCTGCTCACGGTCTGGCGTCCTCAGTCTCTGGGTCCTTATCTTCTCTGTGGATTCACCAATCTCGCAATCCATCGGCTCATTGACCCGGTCAGGTATGCTAACGGGAACGTTTCCGCTCTAGCACTTCTCTGGTCATCTCTGGGCCAATCATCATGACCACTCGTAAAGCAGCACGTTACTGGCGTCGGCCTCTGGCTCTCTGAATACACGTGACACAACTGATTCTGGGTGAAAACCTCATTGCAGCAGTGTCCTGGAAGGAATCCTGCTCAAGGTCTCTTCCGATCTCGCCTATGCCGAACTGTACAGAGGCTGGTACTCTCACATAATCTTTTCTCGCTTTTTGGTCATTTGCGTTCTCACCACAACATTTCCTCAGGATTTTCCGCATCCTAACTCCTCTAAGCATATCAGGTCTCTGATCTCGACGGGGAGTAATAACAGCTCGTCAGCGTCTTGCACGAACCACTAGTTCCACTCGTCTTTATCATCGTCCACTATGACGTCACGCCATGCTACCTGTGCACTGTAACTATTCTTGGCTATAGTCAAATCGAAGTCTCTCACACATACTCAAAATCACGAACTCGGTGTCTTCATCACTCTGTAGAAGATCTCTAGACGAACACGTCCTCGGGAACTCATCCCAACCATCAGAGAAATAGTCAATACTCGCCCGTCCTCGATCAACTCCCAACGGATCTGGTTGAGGTCCTCTATCCGAAGCTGGTCAGCTTACTGGTCTCTTATCACATGATATCTGGACGACGTCAAACTTTTCGGTCGAGTCCTCAAAGTCCCATAATTCCCGAAGGCTCAACACCTGAGCACAGTCTAAAAATATCTGGTACATACCACAGTATCTCTGGACCAGCCGTAGAAGGGCAAACCCAAGCCTTACTGATGGCACCGCTAAACTGCTGCAAACTCTAAGGTTCGAAAGCGGTTCCATGGTCATCATATCGAGTTAGGGTTTCATTCTTCTAGAGGGTCCACAGAATTACCTGTATGTTCCTCCGAACACTTTAAACTTGGGAAAAATGGGTTTCTGACACTCGTTCGAACTTTTTAGCTTCGCCTATCCCACATGTAAATATTCTTTGCCCGCATGCTAAACAATGCCTCAAGCCTCCGGGAAAGAAGATACATCAACGGTTATCTCTGGATCGGTCTGCTGTAGATCTGAGTAAGACTCTCCACACATGAAAATCTTCAACTCAACTGGACC
Source organism: Agapanthus africanus (assembly GCA_030015575.1). Taxonomy (NCBI): domain Eukaryota; kingdom Viridiplantae; phylum Streptophyta; class Magnoliopsida; order Asparagales; family Amaryllidaceae; genus Agapanthus; species Agapanthus africanus. The sequence goes on from JASDDO010000016.1 coordinate 331,520,027, forward strand.
TGCGTCGGCGCATCAAATCTGACAAACTCAAGATAGACTAGCTATCATCTGCCGCATTTCCTCCTGGAAGCTCCAGCGATCTCAGCTCGTAAGCTCTTGAAGCGACATCCTATCAATCTCAGTAACAGCTGGGTCATCTGTCTGCATGGTAGGTGACATCACAATCTCTGAGGTAGGATGTACATCAACAGTCCTCTCGCAACTGGCACCTCTAACAATGGCCCGATCATCCGGAGCAAAACCAAACACTCGCCTCAACAGGAGATCACAACACAACACTACATCGAGACGTTCCATGTCACCAGAAACACAATGGTCAGCCCTCGTACCAAACGAGCTCGCCCTGACCGCAACACTAGCAGCAGCTCAAACTGCGCAAAAACCATGATGACAGGAACCTCAATCGAGTATCGAAGAGAGCAGATCAAGGCATGAAAGGAAATGACAGATCCAGAATGGATACATGATCATAAGAAACAACATCAATGAGAGTATGATCATGGAAACAAATAGAATCAAGGATCTCAAATGGATGTATAATCATGGGTACGAAGAGAATCATAAGTCTCAGAAATATGTACATCCTAAGGTTTCTTAAGTGGAGTATCGTATCGTAAATATGCCGCGGAACATACGTACGGTACGTCACTCTACTCAAGCTACCTACTCCATCAATCAGGGTCAACCTATGAAACGAAAGTTCAGGTCTAATACCCCCCCCCCGTTCAAGTCTAAGTTCCGTAAGGTTAAGCCTAGGTTCCGAAATACATAACCGCCCTAAACTCCGCAAAGTCAAATATAGACTCGAACCAAGGTTAAACCTAGCGCTCTGATACCAACTTTGTCGCGACCCGAAATATTAGCTCGTGACCAGCACTTGAATTACGCAACGTCTAATGGCATAACGAAATTCAAGTAAGCTGAAACCCAGAAATCTAAACCTTTTTAAGAAAATAAATGAGGTGAAGTTTTGAAATAAAGGTATAATGAAATCAAGTTTTCTTAATGCATAGAATAGGAACATGAAAAATGTAAGTGGATTATGCAAGTTTAAAAAACATGTTTCGTCTTTTTAAAAATTTGGGCAGCACCTCCTTTGTATATTTTGATCCAAAACCACAAATACATAACAAGAATAATAGCATCCCCAAACGCGAGCTAGCTCTTCGCCAACTGGTGGATCACAACCACGCAAAGCATAAAAATGAGTATACGACGCCTAACGGCGAAGTTCACCACAAAAGATAAAGAAATAAGCAAGACATCAAAACCCCAAGTAGCGGAAACCCCTCGCTCTAAGTCTCGCAACAACAATTTCATTAAGTCTCATTACTTATACAATTTACTAATTTTGATTGATGAAGTTGACTAGATACAATGTGAAATATAAATACAAGAGTAGGTGCGATACAAATGCCCCACCTACCAATGCAAAACACCCAAATAAAACTGTGTGACAGCGATGCCGCTACTGATCCAAGCGGTTAACCTGCAAGAACTTTAGCACAACGGGGGTGGTTTGCCAACTCGTGAGTAGAAAAACATCTACAAATAGAAATCGAATAAACAACGACTCCTAGGTCAACTATATCATAAAGGTAATACTATGAAATATAGGGTGACCGTATCATCATATGTGCCAACAATGTAATCAATACCTATATGTATGCGGATATAATCCATCAATATAATCAATGTATGTATGCATGTGGATCTCGTCCAACCATATAATCAATGTCTGTATGCACGTAAATATCATAAAAGAGTGTGCATGAAAGTATGGGAATATAAATCAACGATGTCCCTCGCGACACATCAAAATCATGGAACCTGGGTGTCCAACATCGACACCCGAAAACATCATGAAACCCGTGTCCAGCATCGACACGTAAATCCTCATATCTCGGGCTCCGTCGGTCCGGATCGGCCTACGGGCTCCGTCAGTCCGGATCGGCCCATATCATCTCTCGACTCCGGTCGGTACCTTCCGAATATCCGCCGAGCCCAAAATACAATCACCTGTAGGTAGTAGTCCCTCTGCCAGGCTCATCGTCATCCACACGAAATCTCTCTCTCGTCCTGGGGTACCATACCGGGTCCACCATGTACCCGCAAATGGAATCATCCGCCTCCTCGAATCGGGTTTCACATGTCCCTCTCAGAACTGAGAAAACACATGGTGGACGCACTGAAATATCATATCAAGAGAAAACGGGTTTTTAAAACAGTACATACTTTCTTTTGAAATAGCCATAGTTCTCAAATCCAGAAATCTCATGAAAACAGTATATCTCAATGCGTAAAATCATAAAGCATGATGTATGCGACATATGATAAAAATGTAAGCATATCCGAATATCATGCAACATGGAACAGTGATATGACATATTCAGGGAAAACCACTCTTTTAAATGGATCCAGTTTTGAAAATATATCATGCGGTTCCCAAATTCTCCAAGTCAAATGCAACATCGTATAAGGTGCATATGTAACTATAGCAAGTAAACTATGCGAGGAGTCATATCATGATGCAGCAATCCTACTGTGTAGTGACATGGAAATTATCGGTGATGAAGTGTGTGAGCCAGCAAATCTGTGTACGTGTAACATACGCATCATCGATAATGGTGCAAGTGTATTAACACTGGTATAAGTAATTCAATGCGAATAACATGGATGCAACATAAGGTAAATCACATGCAAATGCTGACAGGTACACGTATCTAATATGACCGAGTCGGTGAATCTATCAATCGGCATCCAGCCTCACAATATCCCGTACGGTATACTCCATCGTACGACATCCGCTAGTCAAGGGTATGGATCAAACCTCAATTCAAACTCATCACGTACGGAAAATCATCGTACGGCGGCATTAAGCTATCAGGGATCCCATCATCCTATAAGACGAGGAGAGTACGGACCTAACGTGTTTTACGGCTATCACTCATGGTTCACAACATATATAAATATCTCTATATACATATGTCCCAGATCACATCCACAATAATCTCATATCAGGGGACCGGCAGGGTATAAATCATCTCAATCGACTCGCATCCGTATACCAACATATCATCAAATCATCATATCACGTCATATATTCTTTTCATCGCATTTATATCCCTCATCAAGTCAATTTTACAAATACATTCTACCTTTACTATAAGCATAAGTATCTAATCTAACATACACACCCGAACCATACAAACAGTTTTTGAAAGATGCGAATCGTAGTTTTGAAAGTAGGGGCTACGGTGTTTTTAAGGAAAAGATATCATTTGCAAATCCGTAACATCCCTCAGGTATATGTTTAAATGATTCATACGATTCTTTAGTTTAGAAATAGGTATGGTTCGGATGACACATCTACGTCGACTATCTAGTCCTATAGTACTCTAAACGGCAGTATCATCAAATATGATTCTCAAATCCCGTCATCACACATTAGCCGTATCATATCACTCCTAATTATCATTTAGCTTCTAATAGTTTCTCTAACTATCATTGAAGTCTATCTATAGTTTTCTATTAAAGGTTCCCTTAACCATTTAGTATGAATCGGTTTCCATCAAAAACTTGCGGGGGTGCTATGTTGGAGATAGTGCCCTCAGTGTCAATTATTGGATCACAGGCACGTGATTGCAATGATTGAGGGAGGACCTATCCCGGTAGGACAGTCTTACTCGAGATGATAGTTTGCTATCTGGTTTACCTTTATCATCGTGTACTGCTTTAGGTGACCTGACATGTCGCTATTGCACGTTGATAGAGCCCCTAGGATTCTTGCTTGACTACCGGCAGTATGAGGGCGATCATATACGTGGGAGCTGGTAGTCTATAAGCACATCCTTAAAAGGTCCCTAGTCGTAGGAGTTTCGAGGCAGGGCATCGATACTCCAGAGTAGACTAGTGTATACAGTCGAGACCCCGACGAGGGGCGGTGGCCGGTCTCACAAGCCACTGGTGTCAGTTGGTTCACCTAAGATGTATACAGGTGCTCATTGGGTTATGAGTACACCGGACAGGACTCGCCGGGAATATGCTAGTTGGTCTTATACCTGACGTCAGATAGCAGTTCCCAGGTGACATGTGTACAGGTTAGTTCATCGACCTGGGGATCGTCATTTGTCTCGTGTGAGTTCCCACTGTACTTAGATTACTACCCTACCACGGCTCAAAGGAGTCGTGCAAACAGGTTTTAGTTGGGTACAGTCCCGAGCCACATGGAGGCAGTGAGCGGATCTTCGGGGGTTTCGTCTCTCCCGGTATTGGGGGTGAGGTCGCGCTGTGTCTAGGAGAGCCATTACACGAAGACCTTGGCCAAGGCAGGAGATTTACTGGTAGGTATTCCAGTAGTATCTCAGGGTGTTCTGGGCTACACTCCGACACGACTTGTACCGCTTTTGGGGGTCTGACTTTTACCAACCCGCTAGGCCCGCCATGCGATGCTCATAGACGAACGGACCGGACTGTACGGATATTGTCACTGACAGGCTCAGTTGGGTGTCGGGGTGAGCTTCCTCATCGACGTCCCTTTTGGTCAATTGCTGGTGGCCCGTCACGTATTGGCTTATACCTCTGACATGCTAGTGGTTAAATCCACAGCCATAGTATTGACGAGTCTTTAGAGTCCACCACACTTTCAGTTACTCAAGCTTTCGGGCGAAACGCTGTAGAGGCCGTATGGAGATATGGCAGGGTCCGATCAGATACGTGCGGTATTGCACGGATCAGGATCGGACAGTTTTGTACTAGTAGCCGTATAGTTATATGGCAGCGTTCGATCAGATACGTGCGGTATTGCACGCATCAGGATCGGACGGATATTACTAGCCGGCTTTGGCTTAAGCCGGTCCTAGTTTAGTACAGTGTAGATTTTGTCTCATTGCATTTGTATCCGGACGGAATACAAATGCGGGTGTGTATGCACAGTGTGGGGTTTTCCTGTAATTTATTACGGGACCAGTTTCCTAGAGTTGCCATTTTGCTTTCCGTTCCGGCCGGTTTTCCTTTGTTCTTTCCCGGCCGGACTTTTCCGATGGAGGGGGTTATTTGCAGTTTTGCAAATAACTATTTGTGGGGGACTTATTTGCATAAGGGTTGATATGATAAGCATCTTTGCTTTTCATGATTTGATGAGATTAGAAATGAAGTGAGGTTTGATTTGAGTTTAGTGATGATTATGTTTTTGGATGTGGTCACCCTCCTCCTTTTACTACACTCACCTCCCTTCTTGCTTCATATGGTTTTTCCTCCACCATTTCAAAGAGTGAGAGATTATTATCATGGTTGAAAAAGAAAAGTGAGAAGAAGAAATGAGAAGAAGAGAGTTTCATCTTCATCCTTGAGAGTGTTTCATTTTCTTGATCTCATTTCATGTTAAGAAAAATGCAAGCACCATTTTTCTTGTCTTGTTTCCTCCATCATCCACAAATGGCAACCAACCCCAAAGTGAGCTATGATTCTACACTACACTTCCTACAGCATATCTTGAGCATGTCGAGTTGCCGGCTTCATGCGCGAGTTGCCTCGGTATTGAGGTGGGAGCCCGTAAAAGTATCCGGCTTCGTGGTGCCCTTTCCGACGAGGAGGAGACGGACGGAGATCCCGCGAGGAGATCGGAGTGGAGATAAAGACCGGAGGACTCGGATCGTATGGTATACTTCTCTACCCCCTCTCTAGATAGCTTAGACTAGTTTAATGGCACGATCCGGGGTTTAGTGCGCGGTGGTGCCGGTTTTGCTAAGTCCGCAAAAATTAAAGTTTATCACCGTTTCCGCGTTTGGCCGTCGGATTGACGGCCGGGGCGCCGCCGTGCACTTACAGTGGTATCAGAGCCTCGCCATTAACATAGTCTAGCTTGGTGTAATGTGTTTTACGTTTCCGATCGAACAAAATCCCGAAAACACGTATTTCAACCACATCAGTTTCTGTCGAATTTTTTTTGAGTCCAAAAATTTTTCAGGTTGTCTCAGAGTGATGTGCAGGGAAATAGAAGCATACTGTAAAAATTTGGTAACATGATCTCACTGTTCCGCCGCGGAAGGGCGGCCAAACCCCTGCTTTGGCCGCTCTTCCGCCGCAATGTTTACTGTTCACCCCCCCAAAATTTTGCAGTATGTTCCTGAGTGAGAAATGTGGTTTCTGGGATATTAAAATTGGGCCCAGTGTTTCTGTGAGTGCTACAGTTTTGATTTGGGGCCCACTTGTTAATTTTTGGTCAATCGGAAATTTTAAACACATTTTTCACAGTATTTACATTATATCTGCGACCGTGAATGTCACTCGATCGGTAAATCCGGTCTAACTGCTATAGCCCGGTTAGACGGATTTGCGAACGTGACTTTCAAGTTGATGTTCTATGTTTATGCTGTGATGTTGCGGATCGGTCGTGGGGGATAGCCTGGATGCAATGCTAGTACAGTGTTGTTGTATCATGTACATTTGACATTGCGGGGCGAGCGTCCGACATGTGGACTGCCGTCACTGCCTGATTGTATTATTATTTTGGGACACGACCTGGTTGCGGTCGATGTACCCGGTGTATGTATATTTTACATTATGTACTAGGATTACCCCACGGAGGGGTGCACGGATAGCCGGGTTCTAGAGGGCAACAAGCCCGCATCTCATGGCATTGGAACGGAGGGGGCTTCACTCTAGGATTGGCGGGCTATTCGCCGCACTCGTAGGGGGTACAGGTTGACCCAGGAGGGGTGCCCAAGTTGCCGGATTCCGTGGAGTGCTGGGTGGTCCATTCACGGAGCTGAAGGGGGCTGCCTCGCTTCAGGTTTTGGCGGGTAACTTGCCGCGCCCGTAGGGGTCTAGGATTTCATTGCACAGGCTATCCACACGACCAGGGGAACGTCGGGTTTCAGTAGTGGCTCTATGAAACCCTGGGATCCCAGATATCTGTATTGTTCTGTGATGCTGTACATTTCTGTGATGTTGCATTTCTTTTCACGCCTTGAGCGAAATATAATATATTGGTATATATATTAGTAGATGTTGTATATGTTTTTCATCCGCGCTAGTCCAGTCCCCGCTCTGTCGTTAGTAAGCTAACCTAACGAGTGATGACGGGACCCAGTGGCGAATGCGGATGGCATATACGTACGTCAGTATATTTTCGTTCTTTATTGGTGTGATCAATTGATGGGACTGCATTGATTCGGATCAATGCAAGTTAAACAAACCTATTCTGATGTTGTTGGAACACTTTTCAAAAAGCTGTTACTGCAAGGACGTTCACTTTTGTTTTGCATCGTGGTATTCATTTGGAATATCCTGCTCCTCAGTCGACGAGGCAAGGGCCGAGATCCCTTCACCGGGAGTGACCCCTTGGACAGAAGTTTGCGTCAGGGCATTAACTTCACTATAGCCGATTACTTTTGCTTTGCATCGTGGTATTCAGTTGGAATATCCTGCACCCCATTCTACGGGGAAAGAGCCGAGATCCCTTTACCGGGAGTGACCTCTTTAGCAACGGTTTTCGTCACTATATTTTCTAAAAAGCTATCCGTTCCTTCAACGATATCAAGTTCATTACGTTAAAGGTTTTCGCCAGAAACCATTCGTAGCCCTCCGTCGTTTCAGACGGGTAGCACGTAGTATTCATGCTATGTTTGTTGACCTTCGTCAAGGCATAGTGCATGGTAGCTGCTTGTTACCTTTCTGCTGCATAGGTAGATGCGTTGGTTTGGGACAGTCGTATAGCCTTGTTGACCTTCGTCAAGGGCTTGTACGGGTGGATTCAAATTAACCTGGATAATGACGGGTAGAACTTGACATGTGACTTATGATTTGTTGACCTTCGCCAAGGTCATAAGAGCATGGGGCAGAAATCACATCGGGAGTTTCAAAAGAACTGAAACTTGCCAGATATGCGCATACCTTCTGGAGTGTGATACCGTGAGCGGATTCCGTCACGCTGTCATGCGATGAGAGTTGGATCCCGATTCCCACTGATGAGTTAGTATACTCCTCGGGTTACCCCGACTAATTCTTCTTTCAGGTTTGGAGGAGAATTTGAGGTACAGTGGGAGGTTTCCAGATTAGATAAATTGGTAACCATTCTGATCTAGGATAGAGTGCACGCTGAGTGTTTCTTTTCTCTCTCTCTTTGGCAGCGACCTTTGACCCGACCCTAAGACTATAACTCAGTGACCAAGTTGACCGAACCTACTTAACACTGGCTTTTGGATTGTCAGAGTTGCAGACCTCATTGCCACTCCTACTTTTACCCTTTTCTCCAGGACACCCCGTATTACTACGAACGTCCACTTCCATTGGACAAAACCATCGTATGGTTATATACGAACTCGAAGGACTTCGAGGATGGTTTCTGGTTCTGGAGAAAACGGATAGGATTATTCAGTTGTCTTTTCTTTTCACCCTCTCTCAGGTTGCGAGTACTCCTTAGTTTAGGAGTAGTACACCTATTATGCAAATTGGATAGTCTTCTTCCAAACCATAGGCTGGTGCCGACCGGTAGGGAATGAAGAAAACCAGTTAGCTTAAACGGTGTACAGAAGGTATTAAGATTAAGACAAAGCAAGGGATTAGTAAGAGAGCAAAGTAAGTTGCGACTGCTGTTCACGACCAAACCAAGTATTTCTTCGCCAATCCTAAATCACCTTTGTATTTCTCCAGGACACTCCGTATCACTACGAAGATCCCATTTTATTGGATAATCCATCGTATGGTTATATACGAACTCGAAAGGAACTCGTTCCAGTTCGGGGATGGATCCTGGTTCAGGAGGAATAGGAATAAAGTACATTCAGGTGTCTTTTATCTTCACCTTCTCTCGCGATGCGAGTGCTCCTAGGATTAGGACAGTACATCCTTTATGCTTTTTGGATAGTCTTCTTCCAAACCATAGGCTGGTGCCGAACGGTAGGGAAGGAAGAAAACCATTTGGCCTAAAGGGGTGTGCAGAAGGTAATGACTAAAGACATATGAAGGGATTTGGAGAGGTGGCAAAGAATTATACGGTTATAGTTGTGAATCTGGATACTGGTAGAGGCATTACTAGGAATACCAGGATACCCCAACGAAACAGTTCAATGTTTCAGTTCAACTGTGTAATGTTAATGGAAAACTGATTTCCCGATTTGACACTTACTCCAGGGTATGTATTTACCAGGTATGATTCTCACATCTGTATGGTTTTACAGATGATGAGTGGGAGTACGTTATTGGGAATTGGGTGATCATCCTCATTATATCGGGATTCGTTGTAATTGGTGATATTTGAGGATGCCACCTGGGTTGTTTGCCGGTCGGCAAATATTTGGTTTTGAATATCCGCTGTTGTGCACCAATTTCAAATTGATATATCTGTACGTCTATTTTCATAGAGTGAGATATACCTTTTGATATTATGTCGGTGACATTTACCTATATCAGTGGATGGTTGGGTAAGGAGCATTGAAGAGCGGTGTAATTCTTCTTAACCAAAAGTACAGTTTTCAACCTACGACACACAGTGAATGAGTCACTAGACTCAAGGGACTTATACAGAGTATTGTATGTTGTCCAGGGTCCATCAGGACAGAGGGGTTGGTCCTCGTACTGTATTCTGTTTACTTATGACTTCTCTAGTTCTTAGACAGGTGTTTCGTAGAAACACAGGGTCTAAGTTTTGAGGAGTTATAGGTATTTGAATAGAGTAGAGAACCAGGGGTAGCAAGTATCGGGATTCTTCAAAGTGATCGAAGATGTAGATACTTGTGTATGGTATTCAGTTGATAGTAATGATAAAGAGAAATTACTTCTCTTTCAGGTTACTCATAATTGGAAGCATTCCTAAGTTGAGTAACGCTGATCGGCCTCTCTCCATTTAGTTGACATGCACTGGAGACAGGTGCATGATTTGAATCTGGTTAAATTAAATCAGTGCCTCTGGTTCTATATTGGATATAGTACAGTTCATATCTTAACGTTGTTAAGGTACGGGGAGTTGTCCGGCTTATGATTAAAACCAGACTCTGGATAATTCAAGGCACGCTTCTGTAATGGCTGTTTTTGGGTTGACCCAGGCTACGACGAGGGTTGATTTTCTACCATCTGGCAGATCAATAGAAATATTGTTCTAGACTCGCCACAGTTTTATTAAAAATGGATTTTTTCAAAAACAGCAGTGGGAGTATGGTAGAACTGGAAGTGATTCCAGAACCGCAAACGATTACTGAAGATTTGATAAGGAACCTAAAGATTCAATCTGATTTGACATTCCATTGGCCACTCCGCAGATAAGGTGGGTAACTTCAGGCACCCGAGAGGTACTACGGTAGCCTCAAGGACGGTGACAGGGAAGTTCTTGTTTTCCCACAATTACCATTGCTGTTGTTCCAGGCTGCGAGACCCGGCGGGAGGATGAGTATAGCGTCGTTCTGAACTCGCTTCAGAAGTGTACGTGTATATGACTCTGCCAGAGGGTTGTCGTAGTCAGTGGGAGCAGCGGAAGCATTGGTGGACATCAGGCTTATGTCTATTCATAGACTAAAGCAGATATAGCGGAGATAGATCATCTGTTTCTGATGTGACAGTCATAGGTTTGACGTCATCAGAATGGGGATGGATCTGTTGAGAAGGTAGTAGGGTGTGATATCCTGGTATTTGGATGACATACACAGAGTAGGAAAAGAAACTCCTATACTACAGTCGGTTATACTTTGGTCGTCACACAGTGTTTTCTCCACAAAGGACTTGGACATTATATCAGACATACTGGTTACTAGATCCATAGTTTTAGATCTAGATTTGGGTGGTTTCCTAATCTGGGTACCTTGACAGCATTCTATGAGTATTTAGAATGGACGACTCCTGGCACGGTAGTGTACCTGGAAGTAATGGAGTCGCCCTCTCTAAAGGTGTCTTTTAGACTAAAGTAGAGAGGGATGTGCATGATTGGCAGATCACTTGCTTAGGCAATTGAGTCAATCATGAGATGTCAAGTACCACACCAGATGTTGTTCTTGCACTAGATGCAATAAGTTGATATTGATCCAATCCTGGAGGAACAGTCGGAAGCAGTTTTAGAACATAAGTGCCTGTTCTAGGGATATGATAACGAAAGCCCCATTCGGGAAACAGTTATCATTCCAGGCTTCCAAGGTGACCTGGACGACAAGGAGGTTGTCAGAGTTATAGTTTTTTCCCTCTGACGAGGGGCAGTATTTTGGACAGGTGATCCAAGGCAATACTGAGGGTGGCATGGCGCAGGATACTGATTAAGTTCAGTTGACGATACAGTCTAAGAAGTTTGGATTTGAAGTTCATTTATGAGCTATGTCCCATCAGACATCCAGACACATTCTAAGACAGGTATTGCTCATTTCGGGAGATGGGTTTCTCCGCGAACTTGAGATATAGAGAGACATAGATAGAAACATCAGAGCGGATCCACTCACTGAGGCTATTCCTCGAACGCAATAGTTTCGCAAACGAGCTTTGTGAGACTGACTAGTAGAGGAGTTGGGTGTTCGGTATCACACAGGCTGTGAGTATGCGACATCGCAATAATTAGCCTTGAGTGCAAGTGGGAGATTGTTGGAGATAGTGCCCTCAGAGTCAATTATTGGATCACAGGCACGTGATTGCAATGATTGAGGGAGGACCTATCCCGGTAGGACAGTCTTATTCGAGATGATAGTTTGCTATCTGGTTTACCTTTATCATCGTGTACTGCTTTAGGTGACCTGACATGTCGCTATTGCACGTTGATAGAGCCCCTAGGATTCTTGCTTGACTACCGGCAGTATGAGGGCGATCATATACGTGGGAGCTGGTAGTCTATAAGCACATCCTTAAAAGGTCCCTAGTCGTAGGAGTTTCGAGACAGGGCATCGATACTCCAGAGTAGACTAGTGTATACAGTCGAGACCCCGACGAGGGGCGGTGGCCGGTCTCACAAGCCACTGGTGTCAGTTGGTTCACCTAAGATGTATACAGGTGCTCATTGGGTTATGAGTACACCGGACAGGACTCGCCGGGAATATGCTAGTTGGTCTTATACCTGACGTCAGATAGCAGTTCCCAGGTGACATGTGTACAGGTTAGTTCATCGACCTGGGGATCGTCATTTGTCTCGTGTGAGTTCCCACTGTACTTAGATTACTACCCTACCACGGCTCAAAGGAGTCGTGCAAACAGGTTTTAGTTGGGTACAGTCCCGAGCCACATGGAGGCAGTGAGCGGATCTTCGGGGGTTTCGTCTCTCCCGGTATTGGGGGTGAGGTCGCGCTGTGTCTAGGAGAGCCATTACACGAAGACCTTGGCCAAGGCAGGAGATTTACTGGTAGGTATTCCAGTAGTATCTCAGGGTGTTCTGGGCTACACTCCGACACGACTTGTACCGCTTTTGGGGGTCTGACTTTTACCAACCCGCTAGGCCCGCCATGCGATGCTCATAGACGAACGGACCGGACTGTACGGATATTGTCACTGACAGGCTCAGTTGGGTGTCGGGGTGAGCTTCCTCATCGACGTCCCTTTTGGTCAATTGCTGGTGGTCCGTCACGTATTGGCTTATACCTCTGACGTGCTAGTGGTTAAATCCACAGCCATAGTATTGACGAGTCTTTAGAGTCCACCACACTTTCAGTTACTCAAGCTTTCGGGCGAAACGCTGTAGAGGCCGTATGGAGATATGGCAGGGTCCGATCAGATACGTGCGGTATTGCACGGATCAGGATCGGACAGTTTTGTACTAGTAGCCGTATAGTTATATGGCAGCGTTCGATCAGATACGTGCGGTATTGCACGCATCAGGATCGGACGGATATTACTAGCCGGCTTTGGCTTAAGCCGGTCCTAGTTTAGTACAGTGTAGATTTTGTCTCATTGCATTTGTATCCGGACGGAATACAAATGCGGGTGTGTATGCACAGTGTGGGGTTTTCCTGTAATTTATTACGGGACCAGTTTCCTAGAGTTGCCATTTTGCTTTCCGTTCCGGCCGGTTTTCCTTTGTTCTTTCCCGGCCGGACTTTTCCGATGGAGGGGGTTATTTGCAGTTTTGCAAATAACTATTTGTGGGGGACTTATTTGCATAAGGGTTGATATGATAAGCATCTTTGCTTTTCATGATTTGATGAGATTAGAAATGAAGTGAGGTTTGATTTGAGTTTAGTGATGATTATGTTTTTGGATGTGGTCACCCTCCTCCTTTTACTACACTCACCTCCCTTCTTGCTTCATATGGTTTTTCCTCCACCATTTCAAAGAGTGAGAGATTATTATCATGGTTGAAAAAGAAAAGTGAGAAGAAGAAATGAGAAGAAGAGAGTTTCATCTTCATCCTTGAGAGTGTTTCATTTTCTTGATCTCATTTCATGTTAAGAAAAATGCAAGCACCATTTTTCTTGTCTTGTTTCCTCCATCATCCACAAATGGCAACCAACCCCAAAGTGAGCTATGATTCTACACTACACTTCCTACAGCATATCTTGAGCATGTCGAGTTGCCGGCTTCATGCGCGAGTTGCCTCGGTATTGAGGTGGGAGCCCGTAAAAGTATCCGGCTTCGTGGTGCCCTTTCCGACGAGGAGGAGACGGACGGAGATCCCGCGAGGAGATCGGAGTGGAGATAAAGACCGGAGGACTCGGATCGTATGGTATACTTCTCTACCCCCTCTCTAGATAGCTTAGACTAGTTTAATGGCACGATCCGGGGTTTAGTGCGCGGTGGTGCCGGTTTTGCTAAGTCCGCAAAAATTAAAGTTTATCACCGTTTCCGCGTTTGGCCGTCGGATTGACGGCCGGGGCGCCGCCGTGCACTTACATGCTATACGTCATCCACCTGACTTCCCCCGTGGATATAGATCCACTCACCTTGGTTCTTGCTTCCCGAAGTCGATGACGCCATGCTCCGTCGCCTCGGAATCCACGCGAGGGTACCTACATAATAAACAATCGAAATCACTATTAACATCAAGTCCGGAAAACAAAACGGCACACGGATCGCCTATAGGTTAGAACCTATAGCCTACGTATGTAAAACCAACAATTTACCCCTAGTCGTTGATGTACAAACATCCAACAACCAAATAGAAATCCAAATATCAAAACTAAACATTTCAAAATATGGAAACATAGCCAAAAACCACACTAAAGTGCTCCCAGATTTTGACTCAAGCCAAAACAAGGTGCACAAACAATACTGGGGTGCTATATAGGGTGCATATGAGCTATGGAAACAACCCGGACACTCCTACCCACCAAGTGGCCGGACACTTCTTCAAAAAATCCGGCCTCCTTGGGTCACCCTGCTCAGATTGGGTCTGTCTCGTCAAGGTGGACTCCTATTGGTCAAATTTGGTCTCTGGTATTGTTTGCTACTCTCAAAAATCCACCGGGTTGCTCCATATTTCTCTACACACCCTAAATCCTCACAAAACCGACATGGATCAATTCCTAAATCCGTGTTTTGGTTTCTATGCTAAATCCCAGCTCTAGAATCACCTTAAAGGTCTTATTGATAGCCACTAACATCACTAATTCCACTCAATCACTCCAAACCCTTCTTTAGAAATTCCCAAGTTCACAAACCCATCATCAAACCAATTCTAAACTAAAACTAGAATAGAAAGAAACTTAAAACTAACTAAATGGAAGAAGCTATACCTCATTTAGGCCACTCTAGACAGCCCTAGCTCCACAAGTCATCAAAATCGAACTTTGCTTGGTCCAATGTGTAGAGGGTGAAGAGGAGATCAACTTTTGTAAAAGGGGTTTAGGGTTTTGGAAAGGTTTTTGGGGTGGGTCTATTGGATATAGTGCCCTCAAAGTCAATTATTGGATCACAGGTACGTGATTGTAATGATTAGGGCAGGACCTATACCGATTTGACAGTCTTGCTCGAGATGATAGTATGTTATCTGGTTTGTCTTTATCATCGTATACATGCTTTAGTTCGCTATTGCATATTGATAGAGCCCATAGGATTCTTGCTTGACTGCCAGCAGTATGATAGCGATCATATACGTGGGAGCTGGGGTCTGTAAGCACATCCTTAAAGTGTCCCTAGTCATGGGAGTATCGAGACAGGGCATTGATACTCCAGAGTAGACTAGTGTATACATTCGAGACCCCGACGAGGGGCGGTGACCGGTCTCACAAGCCACTGGTGTCTGTTGGTTCACCTAAGATGTATACAGGGGCTCATTGAGTACAACGGATAGGACTCGCCGGGAACATGCTAGTTGGTATTATATATATCGTTAGATAGCAGTTCCTTGGTGACATGTGTACAGGTTAGTTTGTCGACCTGAGATCGTCATTTGTCTCATGTGAGTTCCCACTGTGCTTTGATTTCTACCCTACCACGCTCAAAGGAGACGTGCAAACAGGTATTTTTTGGGTACAATCCTGAGCCACATGGAGGCAGTGAGCGGATCGTCGGGGATTTGTCTCTCGCGGTATTGGGGGTTGATTACGCACAGTGCACGGGTGGCCATCACTAAAAATCCTCGGCCGAGGTAATGGAGAATTACTGATTTGGATCAATAGTTTCTCAGGTGGTGATGGGCTTCATGCCGAAATGATTTATCGCGTTATTAAGGGTCTGGCTTTATCCACCCCCTAGACTCGATATGCGATACTCTTAGACGAACGGACCGGACTATACGGATATTATCACTGTCAGGCTCAGTAGGGTTTCTGGATGAGTTCGCTCGTCAGCTTCCCTTCCAATCAATACATAGGCAAACGTTACGTACAGCTTGTACCTCTGACGTGCTAGTGGTTATACCCAGTGTCAGCATGTTGATGAGTCATTAGAGTCCCCCACAGACCGTTTCCCAAGTTCGGACGAAACGTTGTAGAGGCCGTATGGTTTTATGGCAGGGTTCGGAAAATTCACGTGCGTTTACGCACGTGTCATATTTCGGGCAGATAATACTGTTGGGCTTTGGTTTAAGCCGGATCCGAGTATTATACTATGTAGATATAATATCTTTGTATCAGTTGCATTTGTATTCGGTCGTAATACAAATGCGGGTATGTTTATACTGTTACGGGGTTACCCTGAAATTCGTTTCAGGGTCGCTTTTGGAAGTTGCCATTTTCCAGCTTTCTATCTCCCGTCTTTAACATTCGGTTAAAGACGGATTTATCTTTTCTTGGGTGAGTCATGTTTCTAGAAGGTTCTAGATGGTGACTAGGATGGTGAGGTGGCTTAGTGCATTAATTGGTCATTAAATGAGTTGATGACTAGGTTTATTTGATTCATTGTATGCATTAATGAGATGCAAGGTGTTGTTATGATTCATTCATCAATTAATGCTTGTGGTCACCTTCCCCTTCCTACGCTCACCTCCCTCCTCCTTAAAATGGCCGCCGCCCCTCTTTTGAATTTATATGGTTGCTTGATTAAAAGTGTGTGTGATTTGGTTCATGAAATTTCATAGCTCATTTCTTATTTACCCGATTCAAATGGCAACTGTAGGGTTACTAGGCACACTCAAGAGGTTCCACAAGGTATCTACCATGCCACATTCAAAATTTTTATATGCCTAACAACTCTATGCAAGATCGTTAACTAGAGATTAGGCGAAACGAAAAGCTAGTGAACTGCTTTACTAGTAAGTGAAAGGGATTACAACCTCTGTAGATCCGGTCCTTCACTTCAATAGCTCCGTGTTGACATCCCTTCGCTGCGATCATCGGGATCCCGGATCCTAGCATTGGTTTCATCGGAGAAATAAGCGGGCTAGGTCGTTGACTTCGAGGCCGAAGATGATCTACGTCGGGGATACTCAAACTCAAGCTATTCCTTCACTTGGTCATAAACTTTGTGAAGAGAACACCCTATACTACATGGCAAGTAGTAGAGGATGAAGAAATAGGAAGTGGGTTCACTTTAGAATTGGATTTCTCACTCTTTTTCTCATGGCACCATTGGAGCTAGCAAGCTTTTGTGGAGCTTGATGGTGAAGAAGAAGAAGAAAAGAAGAATAATAGAATAAAATGAAACTTATCCTTTTAATTATGGCACCATGGTTGAGTTAAGCTCTCATGCTTAACTCATGTAGAGAATTAACCAAAGCATTAGGTTAAGGGTTGGGTTAACTAATATCCTAAGGAAATGACAAAAGATTTGACTTTGTCAAAGTTTCTTCAAGCTTCATGAAGCTTGATAACTTTGACCAAAGTCTCACTCTTTTATTATTTTTTAGGAAAATAGTAAACCCTAATTTAACTTTGATTTGGTATAAGTCTCATACACACAACTTGTTTGTATCATCAAACATGATACAAACATGTACACTTGCATATATCACATATAAACAATGTGCACAATCAAGTGAGAAAATCAATCTTAAGTGAACCAATACTAGTTAATGTAAAGTAATATATCAAATATATAATTATACATTAAATCATTAAATCAACACTTGATTTAACGATCCGGTCATATTGCATATAACCAACTAATATCAATAGTAACAACTTATCGAATCAACACTTGATCCGATAACCCGGCTATATCGCATACTACCGATCAATATCACAAATCGCGAGAATAGAATACAGTATCACATACTAGTATTATTCTCGGTCCCGCACATATCTCATATGCGCTCCTATTTCGTTTCGCTTGAGCCAGGAAACCCCTGTGTAGGACTCTAAAGACTCGTCAATACGCCGGCAGTAGGTGATGAACATATCAAACACCCACAAGCCGCAAGCGGTCTGCTAAACGTAACGGCCACCCGGGTATTGAGCGATCAGAAGATCAACAAGCAAGCCTTCTCACACTTCTGTGAATCCAATTAGTAACACTACCGTACAGTCCGGTCTCTTCGTCTGATATGTCGCATATCTCGTCTAGGGGTGGTAAACGTCAGACCCCAATAACTCGATAAGTCGTGTCGATATGGCTCATAACGGGTCGAGAAACTACCGGTAACACTTACCAGTAAATCCCTAAAGCGGCCTTGGCCAAGTACTTCCTGTTATAGCCAATCGAGCACAGCGCAACATCAACTCCTTATACCAGGAGAGACGAAACTCTTCCTATCGCTCATTGCCTCCATATGATTCGGGACTGTACCCAAAATCCACCTTTTTGCACGCCCTCTTGGACGTGGTATGATGGAAATCAAAGCACAGTGGGAATCACACAAGACTCTATGATGATCTCGGGTCTACAGACTAACCTGTACCAGTGTCACCAGAGAACTGCCATCTGACGTGAGGTATAATACAATCTGGGAGTTCTCGGCAAGTCCGTCCAGTGTACCCAGTCTACACTGAGCACCCGTATATCATCTCTGATGTCAAACACCAATGGATATGGGATCATCCATCATCCATCTATATGGGTCGAGAAGGTACACGCTAGTCTACTCTGGTATATCAATGCCCAGTCTCGATACACCCACGACTAGGGACCTTGAAGGATGTACTTATGGACTACCATGTCCCTACTAGTATGATCCGCATCATAGTCCAGGTAGTTGTAAGCCCGCGGGGGCGCCCCGGCCATCGATCCGACGCCGGAAACGCGGAATTAAAAACTTTGCAAAAACTTGCAACCGGCACCACCACGCACTTTTCACCCGGATCGGGCCATTAACCTAGCATCTAGCAAAAGTAAAAGATGGGTAGAGAAGTATACCAAGCGATCCGTGTCCTTCGGTCTTCGTCTCCACTCTGATCTCCCGCGGAATCTCCGTCCATCATCGTCTCGTCGGAAAGGGCACCACGTAGCCGGAATCTTTTACGGGCTCCCACCTCTTGACCGAGGCAACTCGGGCGCGAAGTTGGCTAGCCGACGCATCCAAGGTTTGCTATAGAATAGTGTAGTAGCCATATCTCTTTAGGGTTTTAAAAGTTTCCATGGATGGAGGAGTTTGGAGGAGAATGAGAAAGAGAATGGGCTTCTAAAATAGAACTATCATTTTTGGATGAATGAAAAATGAGATGATGATTTTTGCCACACAATAAAATGATCCCTCTCCTTTTTCCTCACCCCTCAAAGTGGCCGGCCCTATTCTCCATGGTGGAGATAATGGAATGAAAAATCAATGGAGAAAAGAAAAGATAAAGCAAGGAAAAAGGCCACTCTCATTTCTCATCTCAATCCTTTCACCAAACCATCACTAGAAAAGCCAAGGAAAAGACCATAAAAGAATCTCATCATGAAAGAACACTCATGATGCCTCACATATGCAAGAAAGACCTCCACAATGTGTTATTTGCAAACTTGCAAATAACACCCTCCATCACAAAAGTCCGGCCGTGAAGGAACAAAGAAAAACCGGCCGGAACGGAAAGCAAACTGGCAACTTCAGAAAACTGATCCCGTAATAAATTACAGGAAAACCCCACTACTGCAAATACATGCCCGCATTTGTATTCCCACTGAACACAAATGCAAAGAGACAAAACTACACTATCTAATACTAGAATCCGGCTTAAGCCAAAGACGGCTAGTAAAAGCCGTCCGATCACGATCCGTGCAATACCGCACGTATCTGATCGAACCCTGCCATATCTCCATACGGCCTCTACAGCGTTTCGCCCGAAACCTGAGTAACTGTCTGTGTGTGGTGGACTCTAAAGACTCGTCAGTACTATGGCTGTGGATTTAACCACTAGCACGTCAGAGGTATAAGCCAATACGTGACGGGCTACCAGGTATTGACCAAAAGGGACGTCGATGAGCGAACTCATCCTGACACCCTACTGAACCTGTCAGTGACAATATCCGTACAGTCCGGTCCGTTCGTCTATGAGCATCGCATGGCGGGCCTAGGGGGTTGGTAAAAGTCAGACCCCCAAAAGCGGTACAAGTCGTGTCGGAGTGTAGCCCAGAACACCCTGAGATACTACTGGAATACCTACCAGTAAATCTCCTGCCTTGGCCAAGGACTTTTCATGTTCTGGCTCTCCTAGACACAGCGCGGCCTCACCCCCAATACCGGGAGAGACGAACCCCTGCAGATCCGCTCACTGTCTCCAGGTGGCTCGGGACTGTACCCAACTAAAACCTGTTTGCACGACTCCTTTGAGCCGTGGTAGGGTAGTAATCAAAGCACAGTGGGAACTCACACGAGACAAATGAAGATCTCAGGTCGATGAACTAACCTGTACACATGTCACCTGGGAACTGCTATCTGACGTCTGGTATATTCCCAACTAGCAGGTTCCCGGCGAGTCCTGTCCGGTGTACCTATAACCCAATGAGCACCTGTATACATCTTAGGTGAACCAACTGACACCAGTGGCTTGTGAAACCGGCCACCGCCCCTCGTCGGGGTCTCGACTGTATACACTAGTCTACTCTGGAGAATTGATGCCCTGTCTCGAAACTCCCTCGACTAGGGACCTTTTAAGGATGTGCTTATAGACTCCAGCTCTCACTTATATGATCGCCCTCATACTGCTGGTAGTCAAGCAAAAATCCTAGGGGCTCTATCAATGTGTAATAGCGACTCGTAAGGTCACCTAAAGCAGTACACGATGATAAAGATAAACCAGATAGCATACTATCATCTTGAGTAAGACTGTCCTACTGGGACAGGTCCTCCCCTCAATCATTGCAATCACGTGCCTGTGATCCAATAATTGACTCTGAGGGAACTATCTCCAACAATCTCCCATTTGCACTCAAGGCTAATTATTGCGATGTCGCATACTCACAGCCCGTGTGATACCGAACACCCAACTCCTCTACTAGTCAGTCTTACAAAACTCGTTTGCGAAACTATTGCGTTCGAGGAATAGCCTCAGTGAGTGGATCCGCTTTGATGTTTCTTTCTATGTCTCTCTCTATCTCAAGTTCGCGGAGAAAACCATCTCCCGAAATGAGCAATACCTGTCTTAGAATGTGTCTAGATGTCTGATGGGACCTAGCTCATAAATGAACTCCAAATCCAAACTTCTTAGACTGTATCGTCAATTGAACTTAATCAGTATCCTGCGCCATGCCTTCCCTCAGTATCCACCTGGACCACCTGTCCAATATACTGCCCTCGTCAGAGGGAAAACTATAACTCTGACAGCCACTCTGCCATCCAGGTCACCTTGGAAGCCTGGAATGATAACTGTCTCCTGAAGGAGAATGCTGTTATCATATCCCTAGAACATCAACTTATGTTCTAAAACTGCTTCCTAATGTTTCCCCAGGATTGGATCAATATCAACTTATTGCATCTACTGCAAGAACAACATCTGGTGCGGTACTTGACATCTCATGATTGACTCAATTGCCTAAGCAAATGATCTGCCAATCATGCGCATCCCTCTCCCCTTTAGTCTGTAAGACACCTTTAGAGAGGGTGCCTCCATCACCTGCAGGTACACTACCGTGCCAGGAGTCGTCCATTCTAAATACTCTTAGAATGTTGTCTAAGTACCCTGATTGGGAAACCACCCAAATCTAGATCTAAAACCATAGATCTAGTAACCAGAATGTCTGATATAAGATCCAATTCCTATATGGAGAAACCACTGTGTGACAACCAAAGTATAACCGATCGTAGTATAGGAATATCACTTCCTACTCTGTGCATGTCATCCAAATACCAGGACATCACACCCTACTACCTTCTTAACAGATCCATCCCCTATTCTGATGAAGTCAAACCTATGACTGTCACATCAGAAATAGATGATCTATCTCCGCTATATCTGCTTTAGTCTATTAAAAGAAATAAGCCTGATGTCCACCAATGCTTCCGCTGCTCCCACTGACTACAACAACCCTCTGGCAGAGTCATATAGACGTACACTTCTAAAGCTAGTTTAGAACGACGCTATACTCATCCTCCTGCCGGGTCTCACAGTCTGGAACAACAGCAATGGCAAGTCTGGGTAAACAAGAACCTCCCTGCCACCGTCCTTGAGCATACCGAAGTACCTCTCGGGTGCCTGAGGTTACCCGCTTTATCTGCGGAGTGGCCAATGGAATGTCAAACCAGATTGAATCTTTAGGTTCTTATCAAATCTTCAGTAATCGTTTGCGGTTCTGGAATCACTTCCAGTTCTACCATACTCCCACTACTGTTTTCTGAAAAAATCCATTTTTATTAAAACTGTGGCGAGTCAAGAACAATATCACTATTGATCTTCCAGATGGTAGAATATCAACCCTCATTATAGCCCGGGTCAACCCACAAACAGCCATTACAAAAACGTGCCTTGAGTCAGCCAGTGTCTGGTTTTAAGCATAAGCCGGACAACTCCCCGTACCTTAACAATGTCAAGATATGAACTATTCTATATCCAATATAGAAACAGAGGCACTGATTTAATTGAACCAGATTCAAATCATGCAGCTGTCTCCAGTGCATGTCAACTAAATGGAAGGAGGCTGATCAGCGTTACTCAACTTAGGAGTGTTTCCAATTATGAGTAACCTGAAATAGAAGCAAGTTCTCTTAAACATTACTATCAACTGAATACCATTCATAAGTATCTACATCTTCGATCACCTTGAAGAATCCCGATACTTGCAATACCTGGTTCTCTACTTTACTCTTATACCTATAACTCCTCAAAACTTAGACCCTGTGTTTCTACGAAACACATGTCTAAGAACTAGAGAAGTTAAAAGTAAACAGAATATAGTATGAGGACCAACCCCTCTGTCCTAATGGACACTGGACAAATATACAATACTCTGTACAAGCCCCTTGAGTCAAATAACTCATTTACTGTGTGTCGTAGGTTGAAAAACTGTACTATGGTTATGAAGAATTACACCGCTGTTGAATGCTCCTTACCTAACCATCCACTGGTATAGGTAAATGTCATAGACATAATTTCAAAAAGGTATATCTCACTCTATAAAGATAGACGTACAGATATATCAATTTGAAATTGGTGCATAACAACGGATATTCAAAACCAAATATTTGCCGACCGGCAAACAACCCAGGTGGCTTCCTCAAATATCACCAATTACAACGAATCCCGATATAATGAGGATGGTCACCTAATTCCCAATAACTTACTCCCCCTCATCATCTGTAAAACCATACAGATGTGAGACTCATACCTGGTAAATACATACCCTGGAGTAAGTATCTAATCGGGAAATCAGTTTTCTTTTAACAGTACATAGTGAAAACTGAAACATTGAAATGTTTCGATGGGGTATCCTGGTATTCCTAGTAATGCCTCTTCCATTGTCCAAAATCACAACTGCAACCTTATAATTCTTTGCCACCTCTCCAAATCCCTTTATATGTCTTTAGTCATTACCTTCTGTACACCCCTTTAGGCCAAATGGTTTCTTCCTTCCCTACCATTCGGCACCAGCCTATGGTTTGGAAGAAGACTATCCAATAAGCATAATGGGTGTACTGTCCTAATCCTAGGAACACTCGCGACGCGAGAGAAGGTGAAGATAAAAGACACCTGAATGTACTTTATTCCTATTTCTCCTGGACCAGGGTCCATCCCCGAACTGGAACAAGTTCCTTTCGAGTTCGTATATAACCATACGATGGACTATCCAACAAACTTGGGATCTTCGTAGTGATACGGAGTGTCCTGAAGAAATATAAAGGTGATTTAGGATTGGCGAAAAAATACTTGGTTTGGTCGTGAATAGCAGTCGCAATTTACTTTGCCCTCTTACTAATCCCCTGCTTTGTCTTAACTTAATACCTTCTGTACACCGTTTAGGCTAACTGGTTTTCTTCATTCCCCACCGTTCGGCACCAGCCTAAGGTTTGGAAGAAAACTATCCAATTTGCGTAATTGGTGTACTATCTCCTAAGCCAAGGAGTACTCGCAATCTGAGAGAGAAGGTAAAAGGAAAAGACAACTGAATAGTCCTATTCGTTTTCTCCAGAACCGGAAACCATCCTCGAATTCCTTCGAGTTCGTATATAACCATACGTTGGTTTTGTCCAATGGAAGTGGACGTTCGTAGTAATACGGGGTGTCCCGGAGAAAAAGGGTTAAAGTAGGAGTGGCAAAGAGGTTTGCAACTCTGACAATCCAAAAGCCAGTGTTAAGAAGGTTCGGTCAACTTGGTCACTGAGTCATAGTCTAGGGTCGCTGCCAAAGAGAGAGAGAAAAGAAACACTCAGCGTGCACTCTAACCTAGATCAGAATGGTTATCACTTTATCTAATCTGGAAACCTCCCACTGTAACGTCAAATTCTTCCCCAAATCTGAAAGAAGAATTAGCCGGGATCACCCGAGGAGTAAACCAACTCATCAGTGGGAATCGGGATCCAATTATCATCGCATGATAACATAACGGAATCCGCTCACGCTATCACACTCCAGAAGGAATGCGCATATCTGGCAAGTTTCAGTTCTTTTGAAACTCCCGATGTGGATTTTTGCCCCATGCTCTTATGACCTTGGCGTGAGGTCAAAATATCATAAGTCACATGTCAAGTTCTACCCGTCATTATTCAGGTTAATTTGAACCCACCCATACATACCCTTGACGTAGGCCAAAATAGTAGTACGACTGTCCCAAACCAACGCATCTATCTATGCAACAGATAAATACCCGGCAGCTACCAAACACTATGCCTTGGCGTGAGGTCAAAATACATAGCTTGAATACTACCGAATATTTAACTATAATGACGGAGGGCTACGAATGGGTTCTGGCGAAAACCTTTAACGTAATGAACTTGATATCGTTGAAGGAACGGATAGCTTTTTAAAAATATAGTGACGAAAACCTTTGCTAAAGAGGTCACTCCCGGAGAAGGGATCTCGGCTCTTTCCCCGTAGAATGAGGTGCGGGATATTCCAACTGAATACCATGATGCAAAGCAAAAGTAAATGGCTATAGTGAAGTTATTGCCCTGACGCAAACTTCTGTCCAAGGGTTCACTCCCGGTGAAGGGATCTCGGCCCTTGCTTCGTCGACTGAGGAACAGGATATTCCAACTGAATACCACGATGCAAAACAAAAGTGAACGCCCTTGCAATAACAGCTTTTTGAAAAAGTGTTCCAACAACATCAGAATAGGTTTGTTTAACTTGCATTGATCCGAATCAACGCAGTCCCATCAATTGATCACACCACAAAAGAACGAAAATATACTGATGTACGTATATGCCATCCGCATTCGCCACTGGGTCCCGTCATCACCCGTTTGGTTAGCTAACTAACGACAGAGCGGGGACTGGACTAGCGCGGATGCAAAACATATACAACATCTACTAGTATATATATAATATATAATATATAATTTTCGCTCAAGGCGTGATAAAAAATCAACAACACAGAAATGTATAGCAACACAGATCAATACAGATATCCGGGATCCCCGGGTTTCACAGAGCCGCTGAAACCCGACGTTCCCCTGGTCATGTGGATAGCCTGTGCAATGAGATCCTAGACCCCTACGGGTGCGGCAAGTTACCCGCCAAAACCTGAAGCGAGGCAGCCCCCTTCAGCAACGTGAATGGACCACCCAGCACTTCACGGAATCCGGTAACTTGGGCACCCCTCCTGGGTCAACCTGTACCCCCTACGAGTGCGGCGAATAGCCCGCCAATCCTAAAGTGAAGCCCCCTCCGTCTCAACGCCATGAGATGTGGGCTCGTTTCCCTCTAGAACCCGGCTATCCGTGCACCCCTCCGCGGGGTAATCCTAGTACAGAAAGTAAAATATACATACAACGGGTACATCGACTGCAACCTGGTCGTGCCCCAAAATAATAATACAAACAGGCAGTGACGGCAGTCCACAGGTCGGACGCTCGCCCCGCAATATCAAATGTACATATAAAACAGAACTGTACTAACATTGCATCCAGGCTATCCCCACGACCGATCCGCAACATCACAGCACAACACAGAACATCAACGTGAATGTCACGTTCGCAAATCCGTCTAACCGGGCTATAGCAGTTAGACTGGATTTACCGATCAAGTGACATTCACGGTCGCAGATATAATGTAAATTCTGTGAACTGGCATGTTTAAAATATCCGATCGAAAAAATTTATCAAAGTGGGCCCCAAGCAGTACTGTAGCACTTACAGAAAATCTGGGCCCAAAAAGAATATCCCAAAACCCTATTTTGAACTCAGGAGCACTCTGCAAAAATTTGGTCAAATGAGGAGTCAAAAGCGCGGCGGAACCGCGGCCAAAGCATGGTTTTGGCCGCGGTTCCGCGGTCGTATAGTGAGATCACTTGACCAATTTTTCCCAGATTGCTTATAATTCTCTGCACAACATTCTGAAACACCCTGAAAAATTTTTAGACTCCAAAAAAATTTCGACAGAAACTTGTGCATACAAAATACGGTTTTTAGGGAATTTTGTTCGATCGAGTACTAAACATACTAGAGCAAGCTAGGCATGGTTAATGGCATGGCTCTGATACCAATGGAAGCCCGCGGAGGCTCCCCGGCCGTCGATCCGACGCCGGAAACGCGGAAACAAAAACTTTGCAAAAACTTGCAACCGGCACCACCGCGCACTTTTCACCCGGATCGGGCCATTAACGTAGCAACTAGCAAAAGTAAAAGATGGGTAGAGAAGTATACCAAGCGATCCGTGTCCTTCGGTCTTCGTCTCCACTCCGATCTCCCGCGGAATCTCCGTCCATCATCGTCTCGTCGGAAAGGGCACCACGTAGCCGGAATCTTTTACGGGCTCCCACCTCTTGACCGAGGCAACTCGGGCGCGAAGTTGGCTAGCCGACGCGTCCAAGGTTTGCTATAGAATAGTGTAGTAGCCATATCTCTTTAGGGTTTTAGAAGTTTCCATGGATGGAGGAGTTTGGAGGAGAGTGAGAAAGAGAATGAGCTTCTAAAATAGAACTATCATTTTTGGATGAATGAAAAATGAGATGATGATTTTTGCCACACAATAAAATGATCCCTCTCCTTTTTCCTCACCCCTCAAAGTGGCCGGCCCTATTCTCCATTGTGGAGATAATGGAATGAAAAATCCATGGAGAAAAGAAAAGATAAAGCAAGGAAACAGGCCACTCTCATTTCTCATCTCAATCCTTTCACCAAACCATCACTAGAAAAGCCAAGGAAAAGACCATAAAAGAATCTCATCATGAAAGAACACTCATGATGCCTCACATATGCAAGAAAGCCCTCCACAATGTGTTATTTGCAAACTTGCAAATAACACCCTCCATCACAAAAGTTCGGCCGTGAAGGAACAAAGAAAAACCGGCCAGAACGGAAAGCAAACTGGCAACTTCAAAAAACTGATCCCGTAATAAATTACAGGAAAACCCCACTACTGCAAATACATGCCCGCATTTGTATTCCCACTGAACACAAATGCAAAGAGACAAAACTACACTATCTAATACTAGAATCCGGCTTAAGCCAAAGCCGGCTAGTAAAAGCCGTCAGATCACGATCCGTGCAATACCGCACGTATCTGATCGAACCCTGCCATATCTCCATACGGCCTCTAAAGCGTTTCGCCCGAAACCTGAGTAACTGCCTGTTTGTGGTGGACTCTAAAGACTCGTCAGTATTATGGCTGTGGATTTAACCACTAGCACGTCAGAGGTATAAGCCAATACGTGACGGGCTACCAGGTATTGACCAAAAGGGACGTCGATGAGCGAACTCATCCTGACACCCTACTGAGCCTGTCAGTGACAATATCCGTACAGTCAGTTCCGTTCGTCTATGAGCATCGCATGGCGGGCCTAGGGGGTTGGTAAAAGTCAGACCCCCAAAAGCGGTACAAGTCGTGTCGGAGTGTAGCCCAGAACACCCTGAGATACTACTGGAATACCTACCAGTAAATCTCCTGCCTTGGCCAAGGACTTTTCATGTTCTGGCTCTCCTAGACATAGCGCGACCTCACCCCCAATACCGGGAGAGACGAACCCCTGCAGATCCGCTCACTGTCTCAATGTGGCTCGGGACTGTACCCAACTAAAACCTGTTTGCACGACTCCTTTGAGCCGTGGTAGGGTAGTAATCAAAGTACAGTGGGAACTCACACGAGACAAATGACGATCTCAGGTTGATGAACTAACCTGTACACATGTCACCTGGGAACTGCTATCTGACGTCTGGTATATTCCCAACTAGCAGGTTCCCGGCGAGTCCTGTCCGGTGTACCCATAACCCAATGAGCACCTGTATACATCTTAGGTGAACCAACTGACACCAGTGGCTTGTGAGACCGGCCACCGCCCCTCGTCGGGGTCTCGACTGTATACACTAGTCTACTCTGGAGAATCGATGCCCTGTCTCGAAACTCCCTCGACTAGGGACCTTTTAAGGATGTGCTTATAGACTCGAGCTCTCACTTATATGATCGCCCTCATACTGCTGGTAGTCAAGCTAGAATCCTAGGGGCTCTATCAACGTGTAATAGCGACTCGTAAGGTCACCTAAAGCAGTACACGATGATAAAGATAAACCAGATAGCATACTATCATCTTGAGTAAGACTGTCCTACTGGGACAGGTCCTCCCCTCAATCATTGCAATCACGTGCCTGTGATCCAATAATTGACTCTGAGGGCACTATCTCCAACAGTAGTCAAGTACACATCCTATGGGCTTTACCAACATTTAACAGAGAGACAATTAGTGTACACGTTAAGGTAAAGAGTAACCAGATACCATACTATCATATCGAGCAAGAAAGTCATCCCTATATATGTCCAAGCATCCACCACAATATACATCCTATGTATAGTAATGGCCTCTAGGGCATACATATAACTAACAATCTCCCACTTGCACTAGGGCCATCTGACAGCTGTGGTTGTAGTATCTCATACTCAACCATCCCATGAAAGTCTCTCTCTAGGAAAAAGGCCTTTGTGAGTGGATCCGCCGTGTTGTCCTCTGAGTCTACTCTCCTAACCTCGATCCCCTGGAGATCAACCATCTCCACGATCAGGTGATACTGCCTAAGAATATGTCTGGATCACTGATGGGACGGGTGTTCCTTGGCATAAGCCACAACTCCATTGTCACACAACGGGAGGAACGAAGTTCATCTCATGAACAAAAATACACCCAGACTGGCTCTTTGGTAACATCTTTGGTAGCGATGTATCCAGCCTTTATCGTCTAGTATGCCATGGTATCTATCTTGGAACTCTTCCAACATACCGTCCCTCCACTGAGGGTATAGACAATACCAACGACTGACATTCAGTCGTCCTTATCACCCTGGAACCTTTCCAGTGATTCTCCCCAGGATCGATTGATACCGTCTCACTACAACTAGTGAATATCCTAACATCCAATTAGATCTATCTCATAGATCCAAACCCAGGATTTAGGAGGTATTAATTTGATCCTATATGGAGAATCCTTATGATAAGCGGAGATTGACCGAGCATAGCATAGGAAACTCCTTCCCTATCATGAGTATGTCATCCACGTACTCTACGAGGATCACTACCATACTCCCTACTACCTTTTTGTATATACAAGGTTCATCTACCGTTTTGATGAAGTCAAACTCTTTGACTACCACATCAAAACAGATGTTCCAACTCCGCGATGCCTGCTTTATCACATAAAACATCTTGCACACGTTTCCGCTTCTCCCACTGTCTATAAAACCCTCTGACTGTGTACTTATAGACTCTCTCTTCTAAATCTTTATTTAGAAAAGCAGTCATGACACCCAACCGCCAGATATCGTAGTCATGGTATGTAGCCGTGGCAAGTAGGATCTGGATGGACTTAAGCATAGGTACTTAGAAAAGGTTTCATCACAATCCATAGCTGGTCAATGATGCAAACCTTTAACAAGTCTAGCTTTGAAAGTCTCAACTTTTCCATGTACACCATAGTAATCTTCTCAAGATATACTTGCTCCTGATGGGGATTTAACCCTTCAGATAAAGCAACCAAAGTCCATACTTTATTGGTGTAAAAGGATTCCATCTCAGATCGATAAACATTCAGCCATTCTTACAGAGTCCCACTCCTGATGGCCAGCTCGAAACTAGTTAGGTCATCATCCCATGATGCAATCCTCTCTCCCATTGTCATAGAGAAACCGGAGTATCTCTCAGGTGGGTGAGGAAACCTACTAGATCGGCGGAGAGGCTGAGGTTCATTGGTTGCTATTGAATCCTATGGTTCTACCAAATCATCAGCTACCAAACCTTCCACAGGTCTGACTTTGCCTCGAGCTTGTCCGGATTTTGCTTTTCAGACATAGGCCGGACAACCCCAAATCTTAACAAACTTCAAATATGGACTCTTCCCTTTCCATATCACATATGAAGTGGTAGGCAACTGATTTGATCGGAACCCTATTCAATAGGTATGAAACTTCATAAGTGCATAACTCCCTAAAAGGAAATAGGAAACTCAGTAGTACTCATCATAGAGCATACCATATCTAATAGGGTATGATTGCTCCGCCCCGATACACCGAGGTGGTGTGGTGTATCCGGAGGAGTAATGCTGAGAGAGAATCTCATTCTCCTTTAAAATAATCCAGGAATTCCGTACTCAAGTATTCTCCTTCTTGATCTCATCAAAGGACATAATACTTATACCCGTTGTTGGTTCTCTACTTCTTTATTATATTCTGTGAATATCTCAAAAGCTTCAGACTTGTGTTTCAACAAGAACATATGTCTGAATCTAAAGAGATCATCAGAGAATTTAATGAAATAGAAAGAACCGGTCTTGGCATTTGTAGACAGGGGACCTTCATACATCATCATGTATCATCCCAAGAGTTCACTAACCCTTTCTCTGTTTCCAGTAAACGGAGCTATGGTCATCTTGTCTCTGTGACATGACTGGAAAGTTTCACAAGATGTAAATTCAAACTGATTTAAATATGCATCTTAATGTAACTTGAGCTAGTCGGGTTGCATAGATATGACCTAGTCTACATTACCTCAAGAAGTATTTGTTCATTTCTGAACTCTTCCTCTTGTGTGTGTTCTGTATACTAAGAACTGTGGAACGTCAATGCTTTTAGATAACGTGCCTGAACCGATCAACTCTTGATATAGGAAATGTTCAAAACATTATCCAACAATACAAAATTATATCCTTCTTTATCTAATAAAGAGACTGATATGATTTTGTATATCAGGTTCGGTATCTAATAACATTCGTTCAGAATCAATGTATTCTGGTAATACATGGTGACAGTGACGAACAGACTTGGCTGCAACACTTGCACCATTTTCTGCCTCATGAAACTTATCACCCGTTCTCAGTTCTCTACCTTTCTGCAGCCCATGTAATATATAACATATGTAGGATCCTGATCCGGTATCAAATACCCAGGACGTAAAGGACACTGAGAAACAGTTCTCGGTAATGAATACACCCGAAGATGATGCATCAGCATGCACTTTCTTTGTTTAGGTGGCACGGGAATTCTGGTAATCCCCTAAATCCTGCTCTGTCTTATAACATTTATAAGTTGGAGCGGGACCAATGTTCCCCAGCTCAGTATAACAAGCGGGTTCGGTCAATACATCCATTTTATTATCTTGATTAAGGCGTGACATGGTCGCTACCTGGAGAGAGAGAGAAGAAAACACTCTGCGTGCGCTCTTGCAAGATCAGATTGGTTATTATTTTATCTAATCAGGATGGCTCCCACTGTTTTTATCAAATCTTCCTTCAAACCATAAAAGGAAAGACTAGCCGGGATTAATTACACGCTACAAGTTCGCCAATCTTTCAGCCAGGCCAGTGTCGGTACTTTGAGGGAGGTTCCCCGTGCTTTCGCACGGACCTAATTAAAGTAAACCTCGTTTTCCCAGAGGCGTAACCCCGTTGACACCTTTCTAGACACCTACTTGATCGGCTAATTGTAATGTGTAAAACTCTCCCAGGAGTAACAATTACTCACAGTGGGTATCGGGATCCAACTATCTCATAGAAGGTATGCAAACTCTTTGCAAATTTCAACACTTGAAATTCCCGATAATTTTGCCCCTAACGTGCTATGACCTTGACGAAAGCCAACAAACCATAGCCCGCTAGTCAAGTTCAACCCGTACATTTCTTGACTGAATTAAACCTACCCGCACGACCCTTGACGAAAGCCAACAAAGACGTACGACTATCCTAATCTAATCGCATCGTATGCAGCAGATAAGCAGCATATAGCTACCGCACACTACACCTTGACGAAAGCCAACAAATGTAGCACGAATACTATATACAACTTATCTGAAATGACGGAGGGCTACGACAGGTTTTTCTGAAAACCTATTGCGTAATGAACTTGATATCGTTGTAGAATCAAATGATTTTAAAATGGAGTGTTTTTTAGGCTTTTCTAGTTTTTCTAAAGGGGTCACTCCCGGTGAAGGGATCGTCGGCCCTTTCCTCATCGAATAAGGTGCAGGATATATCATCTATACTGCTGTGTAAAGAAAGAACTATAGGAGCGGTCAAAATACAAACAGAGGGTTGTAGCATCTTCCAATCATTGCTAAAGGGGTCACTCCCGGTGAAGGGATCTCGGCCCTTTCCTTATCGAATAAGGTGCAGGATGTTCTACAAGGAACACCACGATGCAAAGCAAGAACTGCAGCTACCTGTTTTTGAAAATTCGACTCCACAACATCTTTTAGGTTTCTTTTATTTCATTAATCATATTAATGAAGTCCCATTATTTAAATCACCTAAACATCATAGATAAATACGACGTACACTTATGCCATCCGCATTCGCCTCGATGTCCCCTCGTGCACCGTTAGGTTAGGTAACTAACGACAGAGCGGGGCAGGGCTAGCGTGGGTGTAAAACATAAGTAACGTCTATATAATATATCATATATACTATATACAGTATCTATCACAACATATCAAATTATCACATCACAAATATCGCAGCAGAAGAAACATATGAAACATTGGATATACTAGGACGTTTGTGTTTTCAATACGAGCCTGTATAAAACACGGATTCCACGGTCATGATGAATAGCTAAACCCACACCCCTAGACCCCTACGAGAGCGACAAGCAACCCTACCAATTCTAGAGTTAGGAGACCCGGACTCGACTCCTCGAGTTGGTCTCCCACTGGACTCTAGAACCCGGTTACTTGTGCTCTCCTCCTTGGGTCTATCCTAGTGCGGAAAAGTAAATAATATACAAATGGTGACATCAACCTCAACCCGGAAGTGCCCCAATAAAAGAATATTACATACAACAAATTTTACATGAATGAAAATAAAAACTCTCATCTCACATAAAACCCCCGGCTATTCAAAACGCGACGATCCAATATAACATATCCATCAACACATAACATCACATGTCATCAACGTAAGTAAATGTGCGCATCCCAATTGTCGTTGACATATAGCAACAAAACCGGCGATATCACATATTACACTTACGGTCGCAGAAAAGAAAGTGTAAAACTACAACAGTTGGAATCCGCAACCTCCTTAGACATCGCATGCCTAACAGTTATAAACCCCGCATTTTAGTCTCTATATCGAAAACTCTTTTCAATATCAAGTCAGGCAATTCAACAAGATTCCCGACATCCGGTACGAATGCTCGTCGCAAACTTTAGTAGACGGCCGCACACCCCATACCGTCGACAAAGTGCACTAAGGCGGAACACCACTGTCGCGAGCACCTGAACGGATGCTTTCGGCGACGGGGTTCTCCTACAGTCACTTGGTCGGGGCTATGGGACATGGCTATCTATTAAGTTTATCCGGCGAGTATGCACGTACGCAACGTGATTGCGACGGACTTTTGATCACATCAAAATTCCGTGGCAACCGATCAAGTGAGACTAAAGTGCTAGATTTATAACATTCAAATTAGTTATCTCATAACTACTTGTGGATTCCAAATATTGTATCACATTCCAGATAAATAGACAATGTTAATCTTTCCGATCGAATGATCAAACACCCAAGTTTTCCCTAATGGTTCTCAACACTTGAGGGGGGTTTAAAAACATCCATCACATGCCACAGTACCAACGGTCCAGCCGTAGAAGGGTCAAACCAACGCCTCATATGTGGCACACCGTACTGCCCCAAACCCTAAGGTTCAAAGGGCAGTTCAAGACGGTCACATAATCAAGTTAAGATTTGTTGTCCTCTAGAGGGTCCATTGCGTAACTTGCACGATTTAGACGTTCTCAAACAACGGAAAAATCCAACACTTGGAAATTTTCCGGGTCGGGGAAAAAGTGAGTTATTGATGTCGGATCGAACTTTTTAACAGTTTCTAAATATACGGAAAACCCAACGAAATTAAATATTCCGATCGAAACAACGACTACAAAATAAACCCCAAAACACTCAACACTTGAGTCAGATAAAAATACCCATAAAATATCAGGGAATTAAAAAAAAACATTACTGTGCAAATTTATGAGGGTGACGTCACATTATGGCCGCGGAACCGCCGCATGAGCCATGCTCGTGCCGCGGTACCGCGGCGCCTTTGGCGCCAAACAGTGTCGACTTGCACAGTGTTTCTTATAATTGCCTGCTGATTTTTTTAGGCATTTTTAATTCAGAAAAATCCCAGATTTTAAAAAATGTACAGAGAGGGTTTTATTTTGTCGTGTTCGGGTTCGTTCGGAGTTTTAACTTCGTTAACACATCGCCTAATGCTCTAGCTAGGCTCTGATACCACTGTAGGATTACTAGGCACACTCAAGAGGTTCCATAAGGCATCTACCATGCCAAATTCAAAATTTTTATGTGCCTAACAACTCTATGCAAGATCGTTAACTAGAGATTAGGCGAAACAAAAAGCTAGTGAACTACTTTACTAGTAAGTGAAAGGGATTACAACATTTGTAGATCCGGTCCTTCACTTCAAAAGCTCCGTGTTGACGTCCCTTCGCTGCGATCATCGGGATCCCGGACCCTAGCGTTGGTTTCATCGAAGAAATAAGCGGGCTAGGTCGTTGACTTCGAGGCCGAAGATGATCTACGTCGGGGAGACTCAAACTCAAGCTATTCCTTCACTTGGTCATAAACTTTGTGAAGAGAACACCCAATACTACATGGAAAGTAGTAGAGGATGAAAAAATAGGAAGTGGGTTCACTTTAGAATTGGATTTCTCACTCTTTTTCTCATGGCACCATTGGAGCTAGCAAGCTTTTGTGGAGCTTGATGGTGAAGAAGAAGAAGAAAAGAAGAATAATAGAATAAAATGAAACTTATCCTTTTAATTATGGCACCATGGTTGAGTTAAGCTCTCAAGCTTAACTCATGTAGAGAATTAACCAAAGCATTAGGTTAAGGGTTGGGTTAACTAATATCCTAAGGAAATGACAAAAGATTTGACTTTGTCAAAGTTTCTTCAAGCTTCATGAAGCTTGATAACTTTGACCAAAATCTCACTCTTTTATTATTTTTTAGGAAAATAGTAAACCCTAATTTAACCTTGATTTGGTATAAGTCTCATACACACAACTTGTTTGTATCATCAAGCATGATACAAACATGTACACTTGCTTATATCGCATATAAACAATGTGCACAATCAAGTGAGAAAATCAATCTTAAGTGAACCAATACTAGTTAATGTAAAGTAATATATCAAATATATAATTATACATTAAATCATTAAATCAACACTTGATTTAACGATCCGGTCATATTGCATATAACCGACTAATATCAATAGTAACAACTTATCGAATCAACACTTGATCCGATAACCCGGCTATATCGCAACAACCGATCAATGTCACAAATCGCGAGAATAGAATACAGTATCACATACTAGTATTATTCTCGGTCCCGCACATATCTCATATGCGCTCCTATTTCGTTTCGCTTGAGCCAGGAAACCCCTGTGTAGGACTCTAAAGACTCGTCAATACGCCGGCAGTAGATGATGATCATATCAAACACCCACAAGCCGCAAGCGGTCTGCTAAACGTAACGGCCACCCGGGTATTGAGCGATCAGAAGATCAACAAGCAAGCCAGCTCACACTCCTGTGAATCCAATTAGTAACACTACCGTACAGTCCGGTCTCTTCGTCTGATATGTCGCATATCTCGTCTAGGGGTGGTAAACGTCAGACCCCAATAACTCGATAAGTCATGTCGATATGAGGCTCATAACGGGTCGAGAAACTACTGGTAACAGTTACCAGTAAATCCCTAAAGCAGCCTTAGCCAAGGACTTCCTGTTATAGCCAATCGAGCACAGCGCAACATCAACTCCCTATACCGGGAAGACGAAACCCCTCCTATCGCTCATTGCCTCCATGTGATTCGGGACTGTACCCAAAAGTCACCTTTTTGCACACCCTCTTGGATGTGGTATGATGGAAATCAAAGCACAGTGGGAATTACACAAGACTCTATGACGATCTTGGGTCTACAGAATAACCTGTACCAGTGTCATCAGAGAACTGCCATCTGACGTGAGGTATAATACCATCTGGGAGTTCTCGGTGAGTCCGTCCAGTGTACCCAGTCTACACTGAGCACCCGTATATCATCTCTGATGTCAAACACCAATGGATATGGGATCATTCATCGCCCATCTATATGGGTCGAGAAGGTACACGCTAGTCTACTCTGGTATATCAATGCCCAGTCTCGATACACCCACGACTAGGGACCTTGAAGGATGTAATTATGGACTACCATGTCTCCACTAATATGATCCGCATCATAGTCCAGGTAGTCAAGTACACATCCTAAGGGCTTTACCAACATGTAACAGAGAGACAATTAGTGTACACGTTAAGGTAAAGAGTAACCAGATAGCATACTATCATATCGAGCAAGAAAGTCATCCCTATATATGTCCAAGCATCCACTACAATATACATCCTATGTATAGTAATGGCCTCTAGGGCATACATATAACTAACAGCAACTTCATTAACCGTTCGTCCATAACTTTGTACGAAGCGAGACAAAGTGTTCTACCCATTCTCTACATCAATCTTGGTCATCTCTTTTAGCAAACTTGATGATCGAGTTGCCTCGGTTCAGAGGCGAGAGCCCGTTTAAAGATCCGTCGACGTGGTGCCACCTGGACGAGAAGACTGGAGATTCAGGAGATCGGAGCAGCCGCAACAAAGCGTGGGATGATGGTTGAAGACCGAAGGACTCGGATCGTTCGGTATAACATTTCTACCCACTTTGTAGTTTGTTAGTTTAGCTTTAATGGCAGATCCAGGTTATATTACGCGATAGCGCCAGTTGTAAAAGTTTTGTTCCGCATTTGGCGTCTGTTAGACGGCCGAGGCGCTATCGTGGACTTACAGTGGTGTCAGAGCCTCACCATTAAGCTTTACTAACTTGTGCTAATGCGTTTAAAACATCGATCGAACGGATTTTCGAAAACCGCAAATTCCAAGTCTAAAGTTTCTGCCGATTTTTAAAAGGGTCTAAAAATAATTTTACATATCACAGAAAACGAAGCAGGCTTTTCTAAGCATTCTGGGAAAATTTGGGCACGTGATCCCTCTTTACCACCGCGGATCCGTGGTCAAACCTAGGGTTTGACTGCGGAACCGCGGCCGTTTTGTGGGAACAGTGCTCCATGTTTTTCCAGAGAGATTCACATTGGAAATTGTGGTTTTTGGTACTATTCTTTTGGGCCCAGATTTTATTACTGTACAGCAGATGTTCGTGTGGGTCCACTTCGGGATGTTTTGTCGATCGAAATTTTAAACTTGTTAGTATGTAGTATTTACATTATATCTCCGACCGTGAATATCATTCGAGCGGTAAACCGCGTCTAATTGCTATAGTCCTTTTAGACAGGTTTGCGAACGTGACATTCACATTGATGTTCTGTGTTATACTGTGATGTTGCGAATATGTCGTGGTGGATAGCAGTGTGCAATGGTAGTGCAGTTTGGATTTATTTGTACATTTGATATTGCGGGGCGAGCGTCCAACATGTGGACTGTCGTCACTGCCTGTTTGTATAATATTCTTTTGGGGCACGACCGGGCTGAGGTCGATGTACCCGTTGTACATATTTTTATTTCTGTACTAGGTTTACCCCGCGACGGAGTGCACGGATAGCCGGGTTCTGGAGGGCAACAGGTCCGTATCTCATGGCTTTGAGAGGCAGAGGGGCCTTACTCTAGAATTGGCAGACTATTCGCCACACTCGTAAGGGGTACAGGTTGACCCAAGGAAGGGTGCTCAAGTTACCGGATTCCGTGAAGTGCCGGGTGCTCCATTCACTATGCTGTAGGGGGCTGCCTCGCTTCAGGTTTTGGTGGGTAACTTGCCGCACCCATAGGGGTCTAGGTTTCATTGCACAGGCTATCCACACGACCAGGGGAACGTCGGGTTTCAATAGCGGCTCTGTGAAACCCGGGGATCCCAGATTATCTGTATTGTTCTGTGATGCTTATTACTTTTCTGTAATGTTGCATATTATCATGCCTGGAGCGATTATTGTATATTGGTATATATACTATTAGATGTTGTATATGTCTTACACCCGCGCTAGTCCAGTCCCCGCTCTGTCGTTAGTTAAGTAACCTAACGGGTGATGACGGGACCCAGTGACGAATGCGGATGGCATATACGTACATTTTATTTTTCGTTCTTTTCTGGTGTGATTGATTGATGGGACTGCATTGATTCTTATCAATGCATGGATAAAACATGTAAGTGCACGGCGGCGCCCCGGCCGTCAATCCGACGGCCAAACGCGGAAACGGTGATAAACTTTAAAATTTACGGACTTAGCAAACCGGCACCACCGCGCACTAAACCCCGGATCGTTCCATTAAACTTATTCTAGCTAACAAGAGAATGAGTTAGAGATGTACCGACTGATCCGAGTCCTCCGGTCTTCATCTCCACTCCGATCTCCTTGCGGGATCTCCGGTCGTCTCCTCCTCGTCGGAAAGGGCACCACGAAGCCGGGTACTTTTACGGGCTCCCACCTCAATACCGAGGCAACTCGGGCGCGAAGCTGGCGAATCGACGCGTCCAAGATTTGCTGTAGGAATATAGTGTAGAGTGTATGTCTCACTTTGGGGTTGGTTGCCATAGATGGAGGAATGGTGTATAGAAAATTGGTGCTTTCAATTTTCTAGCAATGGAATGAGATGAAGAATGATATACACAAAATGAATCACTCTCATTTTTCTTCCTCTCAAAGATGAAGCTCTCATTTTCTTCTCTTTTCTTCTTCTCTCTTTCTTTTTTCAACCATGATAATAATCTCACTTCTTTAGAAATGGTGGAGGAAGGAATTATCAAGCATGAAGGGAGGTGATGGTAGTAAAAGGAGGAGGGTGACCATAACCATAAACATAATCATCACAAAACTTTCCATCAATCCTAATCCTTTCTTATCACAATAAAGCATGAAAAGCAAAGATGCTTATCATATCACACCTTATGCAATAAAACCCCCCACCATGTGTTATTTGCAAACTTGCAAATAACACCCTCCATCGGAAAAGTCCGGCCGGGAAAGAACAAAGAAAAACCGGCCGGAACGGAATGCGAACTGGCAACTCCAGAAAACTGGTCCCGTAATAAATTACAGGAAAACCCCGATACTGTGCATACACACCCGCATTTGTATTCCGTCCGGATACAAATGCAATGAGACAAAATCTACACCGTACTAAACTAGGACCAGCTTAAACCAAAGCCGGCTAGTAAGATCCGTTCGATCCTGATCCGTGCAATACCGCACGTATCTGATCGAACGCTGCCATATAACTATACGGCCACTAGTACAAAACCGTCCGATCCTGATCCGTGCAATACCGCACGTATCTGATCGGACCTTGCCATATCTCCATACGGCCTCTACAGCGTTTCGCCCGAGAGCTTGAGTAACTGTAAGTGTGGTGGACTCTAAAGACTCGTCAATACTATGGCTGTGGATTTAACCACTAGCACGTCAGAGGTATAAGCCAATACGTGACGGGCTACCAGCAATTGACCAAAAAGGGACGTCGATGAGGAAGCTCACCCCGACACCCAACTGAGCCTGTCAGTGACAATATCCGTACAGTCCGGTCCGTTCGTCTATGAGTATCGCATGGCGGGCCTAGGGGTTTGGTAAAAGTCAGACCCCCAAAAGCGGTACAAGTCGTGTCGGAGTGTAGCCCAGAACACCCTGAGATACTACTGGAATACCTACCAGTAAATCTCCTTGCCTTGGCCAAGGACTTTGTGTAATGGCTCTCCTAGACACAGCACGACCTCACCCCCAATACCGGGAGAGACGAACCCCTGAAGATACGCTCACTGCCTCCATGTGGCTCGGGACTGTACCCAACTAAAACCTATTTGCACGACTCCTTTGAGCCGTGGTAGGGTAGTAATCAAAGTACAGTGGGAACTCACACGAGAAAAATGACGATCCCCAGGTCGATGAACTAACCTGCACACATGTCACCAGGGAACTGCCATCTGACGTCTGGTATATGACCAACTAGCA
This sequence comes from Agapanthus africanus, assembly GCA_030015575.1. Lineage (NCBI taxonomy): Eukaryota > Viridiplantae > Streptophyta > Magnoliopsida > Asparagales > Amaryllidaceae > Agapanthus > Agapanthus africanus. The sequence continues at coordinate 331,560,354 of JASDDO010000016.1, forward strand.
TGTTCCCGGCGAGTCCTGTCCGGTGTACTCATAACCCAATGAGCACATGTATACATCTTAGGTGAACCAACTAACACCAGTGGCTTGTGAGACCGGCCACCGCCCCTCGTCGGGGTCTCGACTGTATACACTAGTCTACTAATGGAGTATCGATGCCCAGTCTCGAAACTCCCACGACTAGGGACCTTTTAAGGATGTGCTTATAGACTACCAGCTCCCACGTATATGATCGCCCTCATACTGCCGGTAGTCAAGCAAGAATCCTAGGGGCTCTATCAACGTGCAATAGCGACATGTCAGGTCGCCTAAAGCAGTACACGATGATAAAGGTAAACCAGATAGCATACTATCATCTCGAGTAAGACTGTCCCACCGGGATAGGTCCTCCCTCAATCATTGCAATCACGTACCTGTGATCCAATAATTGACTCTGAGGGCATTACCTCCAACAATCTCCCACTTGCACTCAAGGCTAATTATTGCGATGTCGCATACTCACAGCCCGTGTGATACCGAACACCCAACTCCTCTACTAGTCAGTCTCACAAAGCTCGTTTGCGAAACTATTGCGTTCGAGGAATAGCCTTAGTGAGTGGATCCGCCTTGATGTTCCTTTCTATGTCTCTCTAAATCTCAAGTTCGCGGAGAAACCCATCTCCCGAAATGAGCAATACCTGTCTTAGAATGTGTCTGGATGTCTGATGGGACAAAGCTCATAAATGAACTCCAAATCCAAACTTCTTAGACTGTATCGTCAACTGAACTTAATCAGTATCCTGTGCCATGCCACCTCCAGTATTGCCTCGGACCACCTGTCCAAAATACTGCCCCTCGTCAGAGGGAAAACTGTAATTCTGACAACCTCCTTGTCGTCCATGTCACCTTGGAAGCCTGGAATGATAACTGTCTCCCGAATAAGGCTGTCGTTATCATATCCCTAGAACATCCACTTATGTTCTAAAACTGCTTCCTACCGTTTCTCCAGGATTGGATTAATGTCAACTTATTGTATCTAGTGCAAGAACAACATCTGGTGTGGTACTTGACATCTCACGATTGACTCAATTGCCTGAGCAAGTGATCTGCCAATCTTGCACGTCCCTCTCCCCTTTAGTCTGTAAGACACCTTTGGAGAGGGTGACTCCATTACCTGCAGGTACACTACCGTGCCAGGAGTCGTCCATTCTAAATACCCTTAGAATGCTGTCTAAGTACCCTGATTGGGAAACCACCCAAATCTAGATCTAAAACCATAGATCTAGTAACCAGTATGTCAGACATAAAGTCCAAGTCCTTTGTGGAGAAACTACTGTGTGACGACCAAAGTATAACCGATTGTAGTATAGGAGTTTCTTTTCCTACTTTGTGTATGTCATCCATATACCAGGATATCACACCCTACTACCTTCTCAACAGATCCATCTCCTATTCTGATGAAGTCAAACCTATGACTGTCACGTCAGAAATAGATGATCAATCTCCGCTACATCTGCTTTAGTCTATAAATAGACATAAGCCTGATGTCCACCAATGCTTCCGCTGCTCCCACTGACTACGACAACCCTCTGGCAGAGTCATACAGACGTGCACTTCTAAAGCTAGTTTAGAACGACGCTATACTCATCCTCCTGCCGGGTCTCGCAGCCGGAACAACAACAATGGCAAGTGTGGGTATATAAGAACTTCTCTGTCACCGTCCTTGAGGCTACCGAAGTACCTCTCGGGTGCCTGAAGTTACCCACCTTATCTGCGGAGTGGCCAATGGAATGTCAATCCAGATTGAATCTTTAGGTTTCTTATCAAATCTTCAGTAATCGTTTGTGGTTCTGGAATCACTTCCAGTTCTACCATACTCCCACTACTGTTTTCTGAAAAAATACATTTTTAATCAAAACTGTGGCGAGTCTAGAACAATATTGCTATTGTTCATCCAGATGGTAGAAAATCAACCCTCGTCATAGCCTGGGTCAACCCACAAACAGCCATTACAGAAACGTGCCTTGAGTCATCCAGAGTCTGGTTTTAATCATAAGCCGGACAACTCCCCGTACCTTAACATCGTTAAGATATGAACTGTTCTATATCCAATATAGAAACAGAGGCACTGATTTAATTGAACCAGATTCAAATCATGCAGCTTTCTCCAGCGCATGTCAACTAAATGGAAGGAGGCCAATCAGCGTTACTCAACTTAGGAATGCTTCCAATTATGAGTAACCTGAAAGAGAAGCAATTTCTCTTTATCGTTACTATCAACTGAATACCATACACAAGTATCTACATCTTCGATCACTTTTAAGAATCCTGATACTTGCTATACCTGGTTCTCTACTCTATTCAAATACCTATAACTCCTCAAAACTTAGACCCTGTGTTTCTACGAAACACATGTCTAAGAACTAGAGAAGTTAAAAGTAAACAGAATATAGTATGAGGACCAACCCCTCTGTCCTAATGGACACTGGACAACATACAATACTCTGTATAAGTCCGCTGAGTCTAACAACTCTTTCACCGTGTGTCGTAGGTTGAAAACTGTACTTATGGTTAAGAAGAATTACACCGCTGTTTAATGCTCCTTACCTAACCATCCACTGATATAGGTAAATGTCATCGACATAATATCAAAAGGTATATCTCACTCTATGAAAATAGACGTACAGATATATCAATTTGAAATTGGTGCACAACAGCGGATATTCAAAACCAAATATTTGCCGACCGGCAAACATCCCAGATGATCTCCTCAAATATCACCGATTACAACGAATCCCGATATAATGAAGATGATCACCCAATTCCCAATAACTTACTCCCACTCATCATCTGTAAAACCATACAGATGTGAGAATCATACCTGGTAAATACATACCCTGGAGTAAGTGTCTAATCGGGAAATCAGTTTTCCATTAACAGTACACAGTGAAACTGAAACATTGAAATGTTTCGTTGGGGTTTCCTGGTATTCCTAGTAATGCCTCATCCATTATCCAGATTCACAACTATAACCGTATAATTCTTTGCCACCTCTCCAAATCCCTTTATATGTCTTTAGTCATTACCTTCTGTACACCCCTTTAGGCCAAATGGTTTTCTTCCTTCCCTACCGTTCGGCACCAGCCTATGGTTTGGAAGAAGACTATCCAAAAAGCATAAAGGGTGTACTGTCCTAATCCTAGGAGCACTCGCAATGCGAGAGAAGGTGAAGATAAAAGACACCTGAATGTACTTTATTCCTATTTCTCCTGAACCAGGATCCATCCCCGAACTGGAACAAGTTCCTTTCGAGTTCGTATATAACCATACGATGGATTATCCAATAAAATGGGATCTTCGCAGTGATACGGAGTGTCCTGGAGAAATACAAAGGTGATTTAGGATTGGCGAAGAAATACTTGGTTTGGTCGTGAATAGCAGTCGCAATTTACTTTGCCCTCTTACTAATCCCTTTCTTTGTCTGAACTTAATACCTTCTGTACACCATTTAGGCTAACTGGTTTTCTTCATTCCCTACTGGTCGGCACCAGCCTATGGTTTGGAAGAAGTCTATCCAATTTGCGTAATAGGTGTACTACTCCTAAACCAAGGAGTACTCACAACCTGAGAGAAGGAAAAAGGAAAAGACAACTGAATAATCCTATCCGTTTTCTCCAAAACCGGAAACCATCCTCGAATTCCTTCGAGTTCGTATCTAACCATACGATGGTTTTGTCCAATGGAAGTGGACGTTCGCAGTAATACGGGGTGTCCTGGAGAAAAGGGTAAAAGTAGGAGTGGCAATGAGGTATGCAACTTTGACAATCCAAAAGCCAGTGTTAAGAAGGTTCGGTCAACTTGGTCACTGAGTCATAGTCTTGGGTCGGGTCAATGGTCGCTGCCAGAGAGAGAGAAAAGAAACACTCAGCGTGCACTCTATCCTAGATCAGAATGGTTACCAATTTATCTAATCTGGAAACCTCCCACTGTACCTCAAATTCTCCTCCAAACCTGAAAGAAGAATTAGTCGGGGTCACCCGAGGAGTAAACCAACTCATCAGTGGGAATCGGGATCCAACTCTCATCGCTTGATAACGTGACGGAATCCGCTCACGGTATCACACTCCAGAAGGTATGCGCATATCTGGCAAGTTTCAGTACTTTTGAAACTCCCGATGTGATTTTTACCCCATGCTCTTATGACCTTGGCGTGAGGTCAAAATATCATAAGTCACATGTCAAGTTCTACCCATCATTGTCCAGGTTAATTTGAATCCACCCGTACATACCCTTGACGTAGGCCAAAATAGTAGTACGACTGTCCCAAACCAACGCATCTATCTATGCAACAGATAAATACCCGGCAACTACCAAACACTATGCCTTGGCGTGAGGTCAAAATACATAGCTTGAATACTACCGAATATTTAACTGAAATGATGGAGGGCTACGAATGGTTTCTGGCGAAAACCTTTAACGTAATGAACTTGATATCGTTGAAGGAACGGATAGCTTTTTAGAAAATATAGTGACGAAAACCTTTGCTAAAGAGGTCACTCCCGGTGAGGGATCTCGGCTCTTTCCCCGTAGAATGAGGTGCAGGATATTCCAACTGAATACCGCGATGCAAAGCAAAAGTAATCGGCTATAGTGAAGTTAATGCCGTGACGCAAACTTTTTGTCCAAGGGGTCACTCCCGGTGAAGGGATCTCGGCCCTTGCCTCGTCGACTGAGGAGCAGGATATTCCAAATGAATACCACGATGCAAAACAAAAGTGAACGTCCTTGCAATAACAGCTTTTTGAAAAGTGTTCCAACAACATCAGAATAGGTTTGTTTAAACTTGCATTGATCCGAATCAATGCAGTCCCATCAATTGATCACACCACAAAGAACGAAAATATACTGACGTACGTATATGCCATCCGCATTCGCCACTGGGTCCCGTCATCACCCGTTAGGTTAGCTAACTAACGGCAGAGCGGGGACTGGACTAGCGCGGATGAAAAACATATACAACATCTACTAATATATATACCAATATATTATATTTCGCTCAAGGCGTGAAAAGAAATGCAACATCACAGAAATGTACAGCATCACAGAACAATAAAGATATCTGGGATCCCCGGGTTTCACAGAGCCACTACTGAAACCCGACGTTCCCCTGGTCGTGTGGATAGCCTGTGCAATGAAATCCTAGACCCCTACGGGCGCGGCAAGTCACCCGCCAAAACCTGAAGCGAGGCAGCCCCCTTCAGCACCGTGAATGGACCACCTAGCACTTCACGGAATCCGGCAACTTGGGCACCCCTCCTGGGTCAACCTGTACCCCCTACGAGTGCGGCGAATAGCCCGCCAATCCCAGAGTGAAGCCCCCTCCGTTTCAATGCCATGAGATGCGGGCTTGTTGCCCTCCAGAACACGGCTATCCGTGCACCCCACCGCGGGGTAATCCTAGTACAGAAAGTAAAATATACATACACCGGGTACATCGACCGCAACCAGGTCGTGCCCCAAAAGAATAATACAATCAGGCAGTGACGGCAGTCCATATGTCGGACGCTCGCCCCGCAATATCAAATGTATATAGTACACCAACACTGTACTAGCATTGCATCCAGGCTATCCCCACGACCGATCCGCAACATCACAGCATAAACATAGAACATCAACGTGAAAGTCACGTTCGCAAATCCGTCTAACCGGGCTATAGCAGTTAGACCGGATTTACCGATCGAGTGACATTCACGGTCGCAGATATAATGTAAATACTGTGAAAAATGTGTTTAAAATTTTCCGATTGATCAAACCTTAACAAGTGGGCCCCCAAACAAAACTGTAGCACTCACAGAAATCCTGGGCCCAATGTTAATATTCCAAAACCCATAATTTAAGTCCAGGAGGCCTCTGAAAAAAATTGGTGAAGTGATCTCCACATTGTGCGGCGGAAGGGCCGCGGGAAGGGGGTTTTCGCGGCGGTTCCGCGCTCCCACTGTGGAGTTACTTCGTCGAATTTTTACAGAGCCCTTAGTTTTTCTAGTACATCAATATTTTACAACCTGAAAAATTTTTAGAGACCAAAAATTTTCAACAGAAACTGATGCGTACTAAGATGCAGTTTTGGAACATTCGATCGATCGAAATAGAAAAACACATTACACCAAGCTAGACTATGTTAATGGCGAGGCTCTGATACCACTGTAAGTGCACGGCGGCGCCCCGGCCGTCAATCCGACGGCCAAACGCGGAAACGGTGATAAACTTTAAAATTTGCGGACTTAGCAAACCGGCACCACCGCGCACTAAACCCCGGATCGTGCCATTAAACTTATTCTAGCTAACAAGAGAATGAGTTATAGATGTACCGACTGATCCGAGTCCTCCGGTCTTCATCTCCACTCCGATCTCCTTGCGGGATCTCCGGTCGTCTCCTCCTCGTCGGAAAGGGCACCACGAAGCCGGGTACTTTTACGGGCTCCCACCTCAATACCGAGGCAACTCGGGCGCGAAGCTGGCGAATCGACGCGTCCAAGATTTGCTGTAGGAATATAGTGTAGAGTGTATGTCTCACTTTGGGGTTGGTTGCCATAGATGGAGGAATGGTGTATAGAAAATTGGTGCTTGCAATTTTCTAGCAATGGAATGAGATGAAGAATGATATACACAAAATGAATCACTCTCATTTTTCTTCCTCTCAAAGATGAAGCTCTCATTTTCTTCTCTTTTCTTCTTCTCTCTTTCTTTTTTCAACCATGATAATAATCTCACTTCTTTAGAAATGGTAGAGGAAGGAATTATCAAGCATGAAGGGAGGTGATGGTAGTAAAAGGAGGAGGGTGACCATAACCATAAACATAATCATCACAAAACTTTCCATCAATCCTAATCCTTTCTTATCACAATAAAGCATGAAAAGCAAAGATGCTTATCATATCACACCTTATGCAATAAAACCCCCCACCATGTGTTATTTGCAAACTTGCAAATAACACCCTCCATCGGAAAAGTCCGGCCGGGAAAGAACAAAGAAAAACCGGCCGGAACGGAATGCGAACTGGCAACTCCAGAAAACTGGTCCCGTAATAAATTACAGGAAAACCCCGATACTGTGCATACACACCCGCATTTGTATTCCGTCCGGATACAAATGCAATGAGACAAAATCTACACCGTACTAAACTAGGACCAGCTTAAACCAAAGCCGGCTAGTAAGATCCGTTCGATCCTGATCCGTGCAATACCGCACGTATCTGATCGAACGCTGCCATATAACTATACGGCCACTAGTACAAAACCGTCCGATCCTGATCCGTGCAATACCGCACGTATCTGATCGGACCCTGCCATATCTCCATACGGCCTCTACAGCGTTTCGCCCGAGAGCTTGAGTAACTGTAAGTGTGGTGGACTCTAAAGACTCGTCAATACTATGGCTGTGGATTTAACCACTAGCACGTCAGAGGTATAAGCCAATACGTGACGGGCTACCAGCAATTGACCAAAAAGGGACGTCGATGAGGAAGCTCACCCCGACACCCAACTGAGCCTGTCAGTGACAATATCCGTACAGTCCGGTCCGTTCGTCTATGAGTATCGCATGGCGGGCCTAGGGGGTTGGTAAAAGTCAGACCCCCAAAAGCGGTACAAGTCGTGTCGGAGTGTAGCCCAGAACACCCTGAGATACTACTGGAATACCTACCAGTAAATCTCCTTGCCTTGGCCAAGGACTTTGTGTAATGGCTCTCCTAGACACAGCACGACCTCACCCCCAATACCGGGAGAGACGAACCCCTGAAGATACGCTCACTGCCTCCATGTGGCTCGGGACTGTACCCAACTAAAACCTATTTGCACGACTCCTTTGAGCCGTGGTAGGGTAGTAATCAAAGTACAGTGGGAACTCACACGAGACAAATGACGATCCCCAGGTCAATGAACTAACCTGCACACATGTCACCAGGGAACTGCCATCTGACGTCTGGTATATGACCAACTAGCATGTTCCCGGCGAGTCCTGTCCGGTGTACTCATAACCCAATGAGCACCTGTATACATCTTAGGTGAACCAACTAACACCAGTGGCTTGTGAGACCGGCCACCGCCCCTCGTCGGGGTCTCGACTGTATACACTAGTCTACTAATGGAGTATCGATGCCCAGTCTCGAAACTCCCACGACTAGGGACCTTTTAAGGATGTGCTTATAGACTACCAGCTCCCACGTATATGATCGCCCTCATACTGCCGGTAGTCAAGCAAGAATCCTAGGGGCTCTATCAACGTGCAATAGCGACATGTCAGGTCGCTTAAAGCAGTACACGATGATAAAGGTAAACCAGATAGCATACTATCATCTCGAGTAAGACTGTCCCACCGGGATAGGTCCTCCCTCAATCATTGCAATCACGTACCTGTGATCCAATAATTGACTCTGAGGGCATTACCTCCAACAAAACAAACCTATATTTGATGTTGTTGGAACAAATTTTAAAATTTGTTATTACAAAGATGTTTCCTTTTGTTTTGCATAGCGGTATTCAGTTAGAATATCCTGCACCTCATTCGACGAGGCAAGGGCCGAGATCCCTTCACCGGGAGTGACCCCTTAGGCAGAAGTTTGTGTCAGGGTAATAACTTTACTATAGTCGATTACAAGTTGCTTTGCATCACGGTATTCAGTTGGAATATCCTGCACCTCATTCCACGAGGAAAGAGCCGAGATCCCTTCACCGGGAGTGACCTCTTTAGCAAAAGGTTTTCGTCACTATATTTTTATAAAAAGCTATCAGGTTCCTTCAACGAGATCAAGTTCATTACTTTAAAGGTTTTTCGCCAAAAACCATCCGTAGCCCTCCTTCATTTCTTATGGATAGTCAGTAGTATTCAAGCTATGTTTGTTGACTAAAGTCAAGGCATAGTGTTTGGTAGTTGCTGGGTATTCATCTGTTGCATAGATAGATGTATTGGTTTAGGACAGTTGTATTACCTTGTTGACTAAAGTCAAGGGTATGTACGGGTGGGTTTAAATCAACCTGGATAATGTCGGGTAGAACTTGACATGTGACTTATGATTTGTTGACTAAAGTCAAGGTCATAAGGGCATGAGGCAAAAATTAACATCGGGAGTTTCAAACATAATGAAACTTGCCAAGTATGCGCATACCTTCTGGAGTGTGATAACTTGAGTGGCTTCCATCAAGTTATCATGCAATGATAGTTGGATCCCGATTCTCATGGTGAGTTAGTTTACTCTTCGAGTGATCCCGACTAATTCTTTTTTCAGGTTTGGAGGAGAATTTGAGATTACAGTGGGAGGTTTCCTGATTAGATAAAGTGATAACCATTCTGATTTAGGTTAGAGTGCACGCTGAGTGTTTCTTTTCTCTCTCTCTCTCTCTTTGGCAGCGACCTTTGACCGACCCTAGACTATGACTCAGTAACCAAGTTGACCGAACCTTCTTAAAATACTGGCTTTTGGATTGTCTATAGTTGCATAAGTCAATGCCACTCCTTCTTTTACCCTTTGTATTTCTCAGAACACCCAGTATTACTACGGACATCCACTTCCATTGGATAGATCCATCGTATGGTTATATACGAACTCGAAGGGACTTCTTCGAGGATGGATCCAGGTTCAGGAGAAATAGAATTGGTTTATTCAATTGTGCTTTATTATCACCTTCTCTCAGGTTGCGAGGGCTCCTTAGTTTAGGAGAGTACACCTATTACGCTTATTGGATAGTCTTATTCCAAACCATAGGCTGGTGCTGAAAGGTAGGGAATGAAGAAAACCAATTAGCCTAAGTAGGGTGTGCAGAAGGTAATATGTAAAGACAAAATAAAGGGATTAGAAAGAGGGCAAAGTAAATTGCGACTGTTATCGTTCACGACCAAAACACGTACTCCATCGCCACTCCTATTTCACCTTTGCTTTTTTCCCCAGTTCGGGAGAAATAGAATAAGTTATTATTCGGTTGTATTTTATCATCACCTTCTCTCAAGTTGCGAGTACTCTTTGGTTAAGGAGGGTACACCTATTATGCTTACTGGATAGTCTTCTTCCAAACCATAGGCTGGTGCCGAACGGTAGGGAAGGAAGAAAAACATTTAGCGTAACGAAGGTGTACAGAAGGTAACGACTAAAGACAAATAAAGGGATTTGGAGAGATGGCAAAGAAATATACGGTTATAGTCATGAATTGGATTATGGAAGAGGCATTACTAGGAATACCAGGATACCCCTACTAAACATTTTCATGTTTCAGTGCATTGTTAAAGGAAAACTGATTTCCGGATTAGATACTTACTCCAAGGTATGTGTTTACCAGGTAAGATTCTTACATCAGTATGGTTTTATAGATGATGAGTAGGAGTAGGTTATTGGGAATAAGGTGATCATCCTCATTATATCGGAATTCGTTGTAATTGGTGATATTTGAGGATGTCGCCTGAGTTTTTGCCGGACGACATGTATTTGGTTTTGAGTATCCGTTGTTGTGCACCAATTTCAAAATGATATATCTGTACGTTTATTGTTTATAAAGTGAGATATAACTTTTTGAAATTATGTCCGTGACATTTACCTATATCAGTTGACGATTGGGTAAGGAGCATTAAACAACGGAGTATTTCTTAAACCATAAGTACAGTTTTCAACCTACGATGCGCAGGTTTTGAGTTATTCAACTCAGCGGACTTATACAGAGTATTGTATATTGTCCAGAGTCCGTCAGAACAAAGGGGTTAGTCCTCGTACTATGTTCTGTTTACTTATGACTTCTTTAGATTTTAGACAAGTGTTTCGTAGAAATACAAGGTCTAAGTTTTGAGAAGTTGTGGGTATAAGAATAAAGTAGAGAACCAGGTGTCACAAGTATCGGGATTCTTCAAAGAGATCGAAGATTTAGATTCTTGTGATTGGTATTCATATGATATTAATGGTTTTGAGAAACTTGTTTCTCTTTCAGGTTACTCATAATTGGATGTATTCCTAAATTGAATAATGTTGATTAGCCTCTCTCCATTAAGTTGATATGCACTAGGAGACAGTTCCATGATTTGAATCTGGTTCCAATTAAATAAGTGCCAAAGTTTCTATATTGGATATAGAATACTTCATATCTTAACGATGTTAAGGTAGGGGGAGTTTTCCAGCTTATGCTTAAAACCAGACCCTGGATAACTCAAGGCACGTTTCTGTAATGGCAGTTTGTGGGTTGACCCTGGCTTTGACGAGGGTTGATTTTCTACCATCTGGAAGATCAATAGTGATATTGTTCTTGACTCGCCACAGTTTTAGTAAAAATGGATTTTTTCATAAAATAGTAGTGGGAGTATGGTAGAACTGGAAGTGATTCCAGAACCGCAAATGATTACGGAAAATTTAATAGGACCTATATATTCAATCAGGTTAGGCATTCCATTAGCCACTCCGCAGATATGGTGGGTAACCTCAGACACCCGAGAGGTACTCCGGTAGCCTCAAGGACGGTGACAGGGAGGTTCTTGTTTACCCAGACTTGACACTACTGTTGTTCCAGACTATGAGACCCGGCAGGAGGATAAGTATAGCGTCGTTCTAAACTAGCTTTAGAAGTACACGTATATATTATTCTGTCAGAGGGTTATTGTGGTCAGTGGGAGCAGCGGAAGCATAGTGGGCAAGTTGCTTATGTCTATTTATAGGCTTGAGCAGATATAGCGGAGATAAGATCATCTATTTTTGATGTGACAGTCATGGGTTTGACTTCATCAGAATAGGGGATGGATCTGCTGAGAAGGTAGTAGGGTGTGATGTTCTGGTATTTGGACGACATACACAGAGTAGGAAGTAAAATTCCTATACTACGATCGGTTGTACTGTGGTCGTCACACAGTTGTTTCTCCACAAGGATATGGATATAATATCATACATTCTGGTTACTAGATCTATGGTTTTAGATCTAGATTTGGGTAGTTTCCCAATGTGGGTACTTTGACAGTATTCTGATAGTATTTTAGAATAGATGACTCCTGGCATGGTAGTGTACCTGCAGGTGATGGAGTCACCCTCTCTAAAGGTGTCTTACAGACTAAAGGGGAGAAGGATATGAATGATTGGCAGATCACTTGCTTAGGCAATTGAGTCAATCGTGAGATGTCAAGTACCACACCAGATGTTGTTTTTGCACTAGATGCGATAAGTTTATATTAAACTAATCCTGAAGAAATATAAAGAAGCAGTTTTAGAACATAAGTGAATGTTCTACGGATTTGATGACGGCATCCTCTTTCGGGGGACGGTTATCATTCCAGGCTTCAAAGGTGACATGGATGACAGAGTGATTGTCAGAGTTATAGTTTTCCCTCTTACAAGAGACAGTATTATGGACAGGTGGTCCAAGAGGATACTGTGGGAGGCATGGTGCTGGATACTGATTAGGTTCAGTTATCAATACAGTCTAAGAAGTTTGGATTTGGAGTTCATTTATGAACTAGGTCCCATCAGATATCCAAACATATTCTAAGACACCTATTACTCGATTCGGGAGATGGCTTTCTCCGCGAACTTGAGATTAAGAGAGACATAGAAAGAAACATCAGGGCGGATCCACTCACTGAGGCTATTTCTCGAACACTAGAGTTTTACAAATGGGATTTGTGAAACTGATTCGTAGAGGAGTTGGATGTTCGGTATCACACGGGCTGTGAGTATGCGACATCGTAATAATTAGCCTTAAGTGCAAGTGGGAGATTGTTGGATATAGTGCCCTCAAAGTCAATTATTGGATGATTGCAATGATTGAGGCAGGACCTATACCGATATGACAGTATTGCTCGAGATGATAGTATGCTATCTAGTTTGTCTTTATCATCATATACATGCTTTAGTTCGCTATTGCATGTTGATAGAGCCCATAGGATTCTTGCTTGACTGCCAGCAGTATGATGGCGATCATATACGTGGGAGCTGGGGTCTGTAAGCACATCCTTAAAGTGTCCCTAGTCGTGGGAGTATCGAGACGGGGCATTGATACTCTAGAGTAGACTAGTGTATGCAGTCGAGACCACGACGAGGGGCGGTAGCCGGTCTCACAAGCCACTGGTGTCAGTTGGTTCACCTAAGATGTATACAGGTGCTCATTGAGTACACCGGATAGAACTCGCCGGGAACATGCTAGTTGGTATTATATATATCGTCAGATAGCAGTTCCTTGGTGACATGTGTACAGGTTAGTTTGTCGACCTGAGATCGTCATTTGTCTCGTGTGAGTTCCCACTGTGCTTTGATTTCTACCCTACCACGCTCAAAGGAGACGTGCAAGCAGGTATTTTTTGGGTACAGTCCTGAGCCACATGGAGGCAGTGAGCGGATCGTCGGGGATTCATCTCTCCCGGTATTGGGGGTTGATGTCGCACAGTGCACGGGTGGCCATCACTAGAAATCCTCGGCCGAGGTAGTGGAGAATTACTGATTTGGATCAATATTTTCTCAGGTGGTGATGGGCTTCATGCCGACACGATTTATCGCGTTATTAGGGGTCTGACTTTATCCACCCCCTAGACTCGATATGCGATACTCTTAGACGAATGGACCGGACTGTACGGATATTGTCACTGTCAGGCTCAGTAGGGTTTCTGGATGAGTTCGCTCGTCAGCTTCCCTTCCAATCAATACATAGGCAAACGTTATGTACAACTTGTACCTCTGACGTGCTAGTGGTTATACCCAGTGCCAGCGTGTTGATGAGTCATTAGAGTCCCCCACAGACCGTTTCCTAAGTTCGGGCGAAACTTTGTAGAGGCCGTATGGTTTTATTGCAGGGTTCGGAAAATGCACGTGCGTTTACGGACGTGTCATATTTCGGGCAGATAATACTGGTGGGCTTTGGTTTAAGTCGGATCCGAGTATTATACTATGTAGATATAATATCTTTGTCTCAGTTGCATTTGTATTCGGTCGTAATACAAATGCGGGTATGTTTATACTGTTACGGGGTTATCCTGAAATTCGTTTCAGGATCACTTGTGGAAGTTACCAGTTTCCATCTTTCTATCACCCGTCTTTAACATTCGGTTAAAGACGGATTTATCTTTTCTTAGGTGAGTCATGTTTCTAGAAGGTTCTAGATGGTGACTAGGATGGTGAGGTTGCTTAGTGTATTAATTGGTCATTAAATGAGTTGATGACTAGGTTTATTTGATTCATTGTATGCATTAATGAGATGCAAGGTGTTGTTATGACTCATTCATCAATTAATGCTTGTGGTCACCTTCCCCCTCCTACACTCACCTCCCTCCTCCTTAAAATGCCCCCCTCTCTTGAATTTATATGGATTCTTGATTAAAAGTGTGTGTGATTTGGTTCATGAAATTTCATAGCTCATTTCTCATTTACCCGATTCAAATGGAAACTTCATTAACCGTTCGTCCATAGTTTTGGACGAAGCGAGACAAAGTGCTCTACTCATTCTCTACATCAATCTTGGTCATCTCTTTTAGTAAACTTGATGATTGAGTTGCCTCGGTTCAGAGGCAGGAGCCCGTTTAAAGATCCGTCGACGTGGTGCCACCTGGACGAGAAGACTGGAGATTCAGGAGATTAGAGCAGCCGCAACAAAGCGTGGGATGATGGTTGAAGACCGAAGGACTCGGATCGTTCGGTATAACATTTCTACCCACTTTGTAGTTTGTTAGTTTAGCTTTAATAGCAGATCCGGGTTATAGTACGCGATAGCGCCAGTTGTAAAAGTTTTTGTTCCGCATTTGACGTCTATTAGACGGCCGGGGCGCTACCGTGGACTTACAGGGACTTACAGGGTCAAGAGGGTAAAAGATGGGGGGAGATGAGGAAGAAGAAGAAGAAGAAAATGGTGGAGGGACAAATGAGGCAACACTCTCTCCCTCTCTCTCACTTTCTCACTCCCATTCTCTTTCCTAGCATGCTTATTCTCCTCATTGTGTCTCCTCACTCTCGCCAAGTCATCATTACACCTTTTTCCATTCTTTTCACACCAATAACACATACACCCTAATAAAAACAACACAAATGAAATAACATGTAACATGTCATGGTGCACTAACCATGAAAACTGTAGAAACACAGATTTAGTTAATCGCGATTAGCAGTGTACTAATCGGGTTTTTATCAAAACTGCATACAATAAATTTTAAAAAATGCCAAATTCTATAAATATATTTTTAAATGAATAAAGCATTTTAATTTCCAATTATTTCATAATTATTGGTATATATTTATACCCTTTTTCGAAAACCCCAATTTCGCAAATCGGGCAGTTTTCGGGAAATATATTATTTTAATATTAAATTCCAAAGATAATATTTTATATTTTCTGAAATGTTACAGAGGAGGTGAGGAAAACCATGGGCATGAGAAACTCAAGAAAAAATGGCTAAGTTTCCAAGAGAGTGAATGATGAATGAGTCAATGAGTGAATCCTTGAATGTAGAAAGAATGGCTCCTCATATTCAACCATAGAAAATATCTCATCTCATTTTATAATAAACAATCAAGAGCCATACCTCTCTACATACCTCCAACCATGCTCATGTCATCTCACCCTCCACCTCATTTCCAAAAGATTTTCTAAAAAGAAAATCATATAATGAGGTGTACATCTTCTAGAAGATATTCCGCATAAATACGGAATACAACTTGGTATACGTATCGAAATATATATACGCCTATTCGTATAAAAATACGAATAGCCAAGAGAGAAAATGAATAGTGAACAATAATACTAGAATACATATATATATATGTATATGTATATGTATATGTATATGTATATGTATATATAAATTATTAAATCAAAACATGATTTAATAATCCGGCTCAATCCTATGTCGCTAGTATTATAAACCGTCCGATAAAAGTCTGTGTAGCCTGTACATATATTTAATCAGACACCTGTATGTATGAACATATGTCATCTACATCATATCGCCTGAACCGTGAAAACCCTCTCTGTGGGTCTCTAAAGACTCGTCAATGTGTTGACAGTGGTTTTAACCACAAGCACGTCAGCGGCACTAGCTGTACGTAACGGCCGCCCAGGTATTGAGCGAAAGGAAGGCCGATGAGCAAACTCATCTGAAACCCTACTAAGCCTGTCAGTGAAAATCTCTGTACAGTCCGGTCTGTTCGTATCGCATATCGGGTCTAGGGGGTGGATAAAGTCATACCCCTAATAACGTGATATTTCGTGTCGGTATGAAGCACATCACCCACTGAGAAATTACTAATCCAAAACAGTAATTCTCGTCTATCTTGGCCAAGGATTTCTGGTGATGGCCACCCGTGCACCTCGCGACATCAACCCCCAATACCGGGAGAGACGAATCCCGGAAGATCCACTCATTGCCTTCATGTGGCTCGGGACTGTACTCAACTAAAACCTGTTTGCACGACTCCTTTGAGCCGTGGTAGGGTAGTAATCAAAGCACAATGGAAACTCACACGAGACAAATGTCGATCTCAGATCGACAGACTAACCTGTACCCATGTCACCTGGGAACTGCTATCTGATAATAGATATAATACAGAATAGCATGTTCCCGGCGAGTCTGTCCAGTATACTCATAACCCAATGAGCACCTGTATACTATCTTAGGTGACTAACTAACACCAATGTCTTGTGAGACCGGCCACCGCCCCTTGTCGGGGTCCCAATAAGTACACACTAGTCTACTGTGGAGTTTCGATGCCTAGTTTCGATACTCCTTTGACTAGGGACATTTAAGGATGTGCTTACAGACCACCCAGCTCCCACTATATAATCGTCATCATAATTCTAGTAGTCAAGCAAGAATCTTATGAGCTCTATCAACATGTAATAGTGATCTGTAATACCATATAATGCATGTACATGATGATAAAGGCAAAGCAGATAGCATACTATCATTTTGAGTAAGACTGTTCTACCCGTATAGGTCCTCCCTCAATCATCATAATTGCGTACCTGCGATTACAATAATTGACTTGAGGGCACTATAGCCAACATATATTAATAAATACCTATATATTGGAATATGTAATGTAGTATGTCGCAAGTTTAGAAACATACCTCAGAAACAACGGTTGATGTGCAGGTGATGATGTCAATAGGTTGATCGACTATTGCTAAACAAAGAATCAAAAGACAATAGCGTCCGCAATGATAAAGGTGTGCAGCGGCTCGGCGTGACATGACACGACACGACACGGTGTGTGAAGCATCACGACACGGTGCTAGGACTTGCAGTGATACGGGGCTGATGCGATGGTGGCACACAAGTGGCATGAGCTGAGCACGAAGCGGGCATGGCGTGACACGGGAGTAGGGCATATGGTTGTTTATCGCCGAATACAGAGACGCGACCGCGTAGGTTCGTCTTGCCTGAATTTGGGGACAGATGTTATTTGGTTTTATCCATCCACCTCTCCGAAGATGCCAAGTTGATTTATGGCACCGTATATCGGAGGTTTAGACGGATACGGCCGTTGTAGCAAACTTCGTCAGATTCCCCCTCGTTTGAAGGGTTTTTGATTGTGGGGACGCTCTTCCCTGCAAGCGCAAGCCCCTGCAGTTAATTACGCTACCGCATCGCGGTAACAACTTTCTCCTTCTCCAGATGATCACTTCGTGTCGTGTGTGTTTGTTTTCTTTTTGGTTGCCCGTGGATTGTATACAGAGACTAATTTATGTTGTCGCCCGTAGGGCGTGGATTATTCCAAATCCGTATTTTCTTAGATTTGGGTTTTGGTTTGGGTTTAAGGATCGTTAATCTCATTTGAGACTAAGATCAACTTAAACATTTGTTAAGGATACGTTAGTCTAATTTTCGACTAAGCTCAACTTAATGGGACCATTTAGATCCAACAAAAGAGTATTTGGGCTCTATTGTTTTAGTTTACGGACTTTGCGGTCCAGAAGTTTAAGGACATCATAGCCCATGGTGTTTAAGGACATCATAGTCCATGAGTTTAAGGACCCCATAGTCCGTGGTAGTTTAGAGACATCATAGTCTGTAAAGTTTAAGGACATCATAGTCCATGAGTTTAAGGACCCCACAGTCCGTAGTAGTTTAGAGACATCATAGTCTGTAAAGTTTAAGGACTTCATAGTCCATATTAAAGACATCATAGTCTATGGAAAGTATGGTTGTCGGGACCCGTCACCTCTCTAAAGACGTTGAAGGATTACAACCACAAATATCAGAGGAGTGAAGAGATGTACCCTTGAATCAATATTGGTTGGGAGAACTGTAGTCCAATTTGGGATTAAGATCAAAGATTTATGAGCATATGGGCTCAGTTAATCTGAAGTAGGGTTCTGTGGCCACGTTGGGCTCGGCCCATTTAGTTAAAATGTTGAACATTTAACAATGCTAAGCATTGGTTTGGGCTCTGACAATGTCACGACCCGCTTCCCAAAGTGCGCTAAGATCGGCACGTGACAGAGCCAACCATGCTACCTGTGGCTAGGAAACATCCTTCCACAGTCACATTACGGCTGTCTATAAGATATCAAGAACAGTAGAAATAAAATAAACTATCTAGTACATGTCCATGAGCCAAAATAAACGAGTCAAGAAATAATATGCGGAAGCAATAGATCCAATAAACAATAACAATCTGGAAAGAACGTCCCAAAATACGGGCTCACATCAGGAATGAAAGTACGAAAATAAAACTAAACTAACTAGCAACTAACATGATCTTCACAGCCCGGCTTGTTGGTCAAAATACTCCTGAACTGCTTGCGACAGAGATAGAGGATCTGGGTCATGCAAAACCCAGACGTCAGTGCGTCATGATATCAACAATAATATAATCAGGGGGTAACAAGTCATACAGGCATGAGTATAAACAGTAATAAAAGTATAACAGTAACACGAATAAGAAATAGTGAAGGGTATAAGCACATGTGACGTGCGGTGAGTAATCTGAACTAAACTACTGGGTTAAATACTCTCAAGTCTTTGAAATCAATTTAATGAATCATCGATGTAACTCAATAGTATCCCATGCGTGCCCGGGACCACAGTCCAGATTCTCGGGCTGAAACCGAGACATACCGCTAGGCACTAAATAGGAAACATGTACAGATGAATGATGTCAGTAGCAGCAACCCAGGGCTGGCCTAGCCTATAAAATTGATCATTATAAGCATCGAACTGTCGAGTTACAAGTCAGGTTTCATCAATGATTTCCCCATACCCCCAAGTTATGTGTTCAAGTCAGGTATTGATAAATCTGAAGCTAATGCCAACACAGAATCAAGCAGGAACAGGTGTGTCTATACAGACAATAGGATATGTCCATCGGGACAACATGTCAGGATTGTCGGCATTAGGAACAGGATCAAGTATCAAGACAAGTAATGATATATCAGGTCATGTCAGGTAGTGTACATGTATCAAGTGGGTGCCCAACAGTAAAATGTAGCAGTATTGAATCAGGGTAGAATACGGATGTACGATAAAAGCATGGGTGCACAAATATCTACCAGGGGTTACACCATGACTAAGCAGGATGCACAATATCAAGTATGGGGTACTAACATATTAATAATATGAGTTAATGTAATATGGGGTGTAACTAGGTATGCAAAATTAATGTTATGGATACACAAATAGACATGGATGCATAACTAACTATCAGGGGTTACAACTATAGTTCCAAGACTAAATGCGATGCACATTGTCTAGCATGGGGTACTAATGTATTAATAATATGAGCTAATATGATCTGTAGATGCAGCTACATGTATATTAAATGATATGGATGCATACGGGTATCCAAAAACTGTAAAACTTTAGTATAGATGTATAATGTGATAAACGGGTAACATTTTACTCATATGGATGCATAATAATATACCTAGCATGTAGCAAGATGAATTAGCATGCGACTTGATATGTAAATAACGATATGGATGCACACGGACGTCGTAAAACAGTAAAATGGTAACAGGGGATGCAAAATACACTAAACATGTAATATAATTATTAATATGGTCGTAAAATATATCATAGCATGTAGCAAGATCAACTTGCCTCAATGGATCATGCGACGGATGCGTACATCACGTCCGACGTCGGTAAATAGTCGCAACGCACACATGGCACGCGGGACGGGTCCAGGCAAGGCAAGAGGGTAATCACGCAAGTAAGGGACGTTCACTGGATCGCCTGGATCGGCAGCGGTGACACAACTCCGGCGATCGCTGGAAAATCAAGATTCAAGAAAAACAATAAAGAAAAGAAAAGGAGGAAGAAGAAGAAGAAGAAGAAGTGGTTGGTGCTCACTGGGGTTGGTGCTCACGATTTCCGGGGACAGAGGAGACGAGGTGATGGTGTCGAGGTCACCGGCAGCGAGGTGTGCAGGTAGGATGAAGGCTAGGGTTTCAGGTATGCAGTGCAGGGTTCAAGACAGACGAGGAAAAGAAAAGAAGGAGGAGAAAAGAATGAAGAGGTGGTGAAGGTGATGATAAGATGAGGGTAGTCGGCGATGGAGGGTTGAGGAGCTAGGGTTTGAGTATGGGTTTTCTCGGTGGGTGCAGGGATGAAGAGGTGTACAGGAGAGGCTCGGGTGAGGGTTGCAGGGGTTTGTGGTGCTTTGGGAGGAGAGAAGATGAGGGTGATGAAGTTGGGAGTTTGAGGAGGCAGAGGAAATAGGGTTAGGGTTTCGTTCGCATGGGTTTTCTCGTGGCGAGCTCGGTTTAAAAAGAAGAGGGAGAAGAAAAGAAGAGGAGGGAGGTGAGCGTAAAGAGAGGGGAGGTGACGAGAATCGAGATGCACACAGCGTTTGCGATAGGAGAGAGAGAGGAATCGAGAGGAGAGAGAAAAAGGGGGAGAGAGAGACAGCGAGAGAGAGAGAGAAAGAAAGAGAAAGAGAGAGAGTGGGGTCAGTGAGAGGGAGAGAGGGAGAGGTTGTTAGCTTAACTGTTTAGATTTAAATTTTAAAAAAAAATCTTTTATTTGTTAACTAAATTTTAATTTGTATTAGTTTATAAAAATAATATTATATTAATAAAATTTGTTATTCTGGTAAATACAAACACAGTCCAAAACACTCCCAGGTCGGGTCTAAAATTCTAGTTTTAAAATACGAAAAATATATGTGTTGACCAAAAATAAAATTGGATATCCGGGTAACGAAAATACATACCCCGAAGAACGGATGCACGTACATGCGCGTAGCCATCCAAACAAGTCCGTTTCACTGAACGGGACGAGAACAAGATGCGCGGATGCTACGACAGGGTTAGGGGTATCATGCAGGCCATGCAATGTATTTTTTTTAAAAATATTTTATGTGAATTTAAATGTTATATTAAAATATGCAGATGCCAGATATAATGCCAGTATGCAGTATGTATAATATGAAAGTGCACGGATCCACGTAACAAGCCAGGATAAATCACAAACATGAATCAAGACTGGTTTCAAGCATGTGGGTCGGATCGGATGCAAATACATATGTCAAAATACTATTCGCATCCAAAACACAGTAAATCAAGAAACTACCATAAATAAAGAAATACTTGACTAGATCTAGTATAAACGAACTAGGGTGTTACATTATACCCAACTACAAAAAGAAATTCGTCCTCGAAATTCCAAAGACAAAAAAAGATAAACAATCAAGAATCTATAAGAATAGGTGTGGAAGCTTTGTCGAATCTCGTCTTCTCGTTCCCAAGTCGATTCTCCGTGTGAGCAATTTCCCCCAAGAAACAAGTACGAGAGGGATAACCTTGTTCTTAAGGACATTTTCTCTTCGATCAACAATCGACATCGGTCGTTCCTCAAAGGTCAAATCCTCTCTTACAGTCAGCTCCGAATGATCCAGCACGTGTGTTTCATCTCGAACATACTTACGGAGTTCAGATACTTGAAACAGGTCATGAACATTCGCCAAAAATTGTAGTAAAGCCAATCAATAAGTTACTTCTCCAACACGCTCCATAATCTCGAAAGGCCCTACGAATCAAGGACTAAGCTTACCTCGACTCCCAAAACGAATCTTCTAGTCGGTGATATCTTCAAGAATACCAGATCACCAACAACGAACTCTAGAGGTCTTCTCGATGTGTCGGCCCAACTCTTCTGCCGATCTTGTGTTGCCTTCATATGATTTCGGATAGTGTTAAATTTTTCTACTGTTTGCACGATCAAATCCGGTCCCAACAATTTTCGTTCACCAACATCGTCCCAACAAACAGGTGAATGACACTTGCGACCATACAATGCTTCGAATGGAGCCGTCTGAATAGTCACCTGAAAGCTGTTATTATACGAGAACTCCACCAAGTGCAAATGATCCTCCCACGAACCCTTGAAGTCTAACATGCAAGCTCTCAACATGTCTTCAAGAGTTTGGATCGTTCTCTCTGACTGGCCATCTTTCTGAGGATGATAAGCTGTGCTAAACTTCAATCGCGTCCCCAAACTTTCCTGTAAACTCCTCCAGAAGTGTGATAAGAACACTGTAAGTGCACGGCGGTGCCCCGGCCGTCAATCCGACGGCCAAATGCGGAAGCGGTGATAAACTTTAATTTTGCGAACTTAGCAAACCGGCACCACCACGCACTAAACAACCGGATCGGACCATTAAACTAGTTCTAGCTAACTACAAGACGGGTTAGAGATATACCGAGTGATTCGAGTTCTCCGGTCTTCTCGTCATCGTCCCGATCTCCCGTGGAAAGTCCCGTCTCCATATCGTCGCCTCCTCGCCGAAAGGGGCACCACATTGCCTGCCTCTTTTACGGGCTCCCACCTCAATACCGAGGCAACTTGGGCGCGAAGTTGGCTGGCCGACGCGTCCAAGATTTGCTGTAGAATGTGTAGTGTAGAGGCTATGTCTCATTTGGGGTTTGTTGCCTTTGAAGATGATGGAGGAATCAAGATAAGAAAAATGGTGCTTGCATTTTTCTAGCATGAAAATGAGGTCAAGAATGCCACACTCTCAAGAATGAAAACTCTCTTCTTCTCTTTTCTTAAGTGTGGCCAACCTTATCATCTAAGAATGGTGGAGGAAAGAATGTTAATCCATAATAAGAAGGGAGGTAATGGTAGAAAAAGTGAAAGGGTGACCATAACCTAAATATCATGATCACAAAATCAAATCAACCTCAAATCCTTTCTAATCTCACAAAAGCAAGAAATGATGATAGAAAAGAATGGTATCAAAAAGATGCTATCATAATTAATACATTTGCAAGAAACCCCTCCACAATGTGTTATTTGCAAACTTGCAAATAACACCCTCCATCGAAAAAGTCCGGCCGGGAAAGAACAAAGGAAAACCGGCCGGAACGGAATGCAAACTGGCAACTCCAGAAAACTGGTCCCGTAATAAATTACAGGAAAACCCCGATACTGTGCATACACACCCGCATCTGTATTCCGTCCGGATACAAATGCAATGAGACAAAATCTACACTGTACTATACTAGGATCCGGCTTAAACCAAAGCCGGCTAGTAATATCCGTTCGATCCTGATCCGTGCAATACCGCACATATCCGATCGAACCTTGCCATATATCTATACGGCCTAGAGTACTAACCGTCCGATCCTGATCCGTGCAATACCGCACGTATCAGATCGGACCCTGCCATATCTCCATACGGCCTCTACAGCGTTTCGCCCGAAAGCTTGAGTAACTGTAAGTGTGGTGGACTCTAAAGACTCGTCAATACTATGGCTGTGGATTTAACCACTAGCACGTCAGAGGTATAAGACAATACGTGACGGGCCACCAGCTATTGACCAAAAGGGACGTCGATGAGCGAACTCATCCTGACACCCTACTGAGCCTGTCAGTGATAATATCCGTACAGTCCGGTCCGTTCGTCTATGAGCATCGCATGTCGGGCCTAGGGGGTTGGTAAAAGTCAGACCCCCAAAAGCGGTACAAGTCGTGTCGGAGTGTAGCCCAGAACACCCTGAGATACTACTGGAATACCTACCAGTAAATCTCCTGCCTTGCCAAGGACTTCGTGTAATGGCTCTCCTAGACACAGCGCGACCTCACCCCCAATACCGGGAGAGACGAACCCCTGAAGATCCGCTCACTGCCTCCATGTGGCTCGGGACTGTACCCAACTAAAACCTGTTTGCACGTCTCCTTTGAGCGTGGTAGGGTAGTAATCAAAGCACAGTGGGAACTCACACGAGACAAATGACGATCCCCAGGTCGATGAACTAACCTGTACACATGTCACCTGGGAACTGCTATCTGACGTCAGGTATAAGACCAACTAGCATGTTCCCGGCGAGTCCTGTCCGGTGTACTCATAGCCCAATGAGCACCTGTATACATCTTAGGTGAACCAACTGACACCAGTGGCTTGTGAGACCGGCCACCGCCCCTCGTCGGGGTCTCGACTGTATACACTAGTCTACTCTAGAGAATCGATGCCCTGTCTCGAAACTCCAACGACTAGGGACCTTTTAAGGATGTGCTTATAGACTACCAGCTCCCACGTATATGATCGCCCTCATACTGCTGGCAGTCAAGCAAGAATCCTAGGGGCTCTATCAACGTGCAATAGTGGCATGTCAGGTCACCTAAAGCAGTACATGATGATAAAGGTAAACCAGATAGCATACTATCATCTCGAGTAAGACTGTCCTACCGGGATAGGTCCTCCCTCAATCATTGCAATCACGCGCCTGTGATCCAATAATTGACTCTGAGGGCACTATCTCCAACAATCACCCACTTGCACTCAAGGCTAATTATCGCGATGTCGCATACTCACAGCCCGTGTGATACCGAACACCTAACTCCTCTACTAGTCAGTGTCACAAAATCCGTTTGTGAAACTATTGCGTTCGAGGAATAGCCTCAGTGAGTGGATCCGCCTTGATGTTTCTTTCTATGTCTCTCTCTATCTCAAGTTCGCGGAGAAAGCCATCTCCCGAAATGAGCAATACCTGTCTTAGAATGTCTGGATGTCTGATGGGACCTAGCTCATAAATGAACTCCAAATCCAAACTTCTTAGACTGTATCGTCAACTGAACTTAATCAGTATCCTGCGCCATGCCACCCTCAGTATTGCCTTGGACCACCTGTCCAAAATACTGCCCCTCGTCAGAAGGAAAACTATAACTCTAACAACCTCCCTGTCGTCCAGGTCACCTTGGAAGCCTGGAATGATAACTGCCTCCCGAATGAGGCTGTCGTTATCATATCCTTAGAACATCCACTTATATTCTAAAACTGCTTCCGACTGTTCCTCCAGGATTGGATCAATATCAACTTATTGCATCTAGTGCAAGAACAACATCTGGTGTGGTACTTGACATCTCATAATTGACTCAATTGCCTAAGCAAGTGATCTGCCAATCATGCACATCCCTCTCTACTTTAGTCTATAAGACACCTTTAGAGAGGGTGACTCCATCACCTGCAGGTACACTACCGTGCCAGGAGTCGTCCATTCTAAATACTCTTAGAATGCTGTCAAAGTACCCTGATTGGGAAACCACCCAAATCTAGATCTAAAACCATAGATCTAGTAACCAGTATGTCTGATATAATGTCCAAGTCCTTTGTGGAGAAACCACTGTGTGACGACAAAAGTATAATCGATCGTAGTATAGGAGTTTCTTTTCCTACTCTGTGTATGTCATCCAAATACCAGGATATCACACCCTACTACCTTCTCAACAGATCCATCCCATATTCTGATGAAGTCAAACCTATGACTGTCACATCAGAAATAGATGATCTATCTCCGCTACATCTGCTTTAGTCTATAAATAGACATAAGCCTGATGTCCACCAATGCTTCCGCTGCTCCCACTGACTACGAAAACCCTCTGGAAGAGTCATATAGACGTGCACTTCTAAAGCTAGTTTAGAATGACGCTATACTCATCCTCCTGCCGGGTCTCGCAGCCTGGAACAACAACAATGGCATGTGTGGGTAAACAAGAACTTCCCTGTCACCGTCCTTGAGGCTACCGGAGTACCTCTCGGGTGCCTGAAGTTACCCACCTTATCTGCGGAGTGGCCAATGGAATGTCAAACCAGATTGAATCTTTAGGTTCCTTATCAAATCTTCAGTAATCGTTTGCGGTTCTGGAATCACTTCCAGTTCTACCATACTCCCACTACTGTTTTCTGAAAAATCTATTTTTATTAAAACTGTGGCGAGTCTAGAACAATATTTCTATTGATCTGCCAGATGGTAGAAAGTCAACCCTCGTCATAGCCTGGGTCAACCCACAAACAACCATTACAGAAACGTGCCTTGAGTTGTCCAGTGTCTGGTTTTAATCATAAGCCGGACAACTCCCCGTACCATAACAACGTTAAGATATGAACTGTTCTACATCTAATATAGAACCAGAGGCACTGATTTAATTTAACCAGATTCAAATCATGCAGCTGTCTCCAGTGCATGTCAACTAAATGGAGAGAGGCCGATTATCGTTACTCAACTTAGGAATGCTTCTAATTATGAGTAACCTGAAAAGAGAAGCAATTTCTCTTTATCTTTACCATCAACTGAATACCATACATAAGTATCTACATCTTCGATCACTTTGAAGAATCCCGATACTTGCTACACCTGGTTCTCTACTCTATTCAAATACCTATAACTCCTCAAAACTTAGACCCTGTGTTTCTACGAAACACATGTCTAAGAACTAGATAGGTTAAAAGTAAACAGAATATAGTATGAGGACCAACCCCTCTGTCCTAATGAACACTGGACAACATACAATACTCTGTATAAGTCTGCTGAGTCTAACAACTCTTTCACTGTGTGTCGTAGGTTGAAAATTGTACTTATGGTTAAGAAGAATTACACCGCTGTTTAATGCTCCTTACCTAACCATCCACTGATATAGGTAAATGTCATCGACATAATATCAAAAGGTATATCTCACTCTATGAAAATAGACGTACAGATATATCAATTTGAAATTGGTGCACAACAGCAGATATTCAAAACCAAATATTTGCCGACCGGCAAACAGCCCAGATGATCTCCTCAAATATCACCGATTACAACGAATCCCGATATAATGAGGATGATTACCCTATTCCCAATAACTTACTCCCACTCACCATCTGTAAAACCATACAGATGTGAGAATCAAACCTGGTAAATACATACCCTGGAGCAAGTGTCCAATCGGGAAATCAGTTTTCTTTTAACAGTACACGGCTGAACTGAAACATTGAAATGTTTCGATGGGGTATCCTGGTATTCCTAGTAATGCCTCTACCATTATCCAGATTCACAACTATAACCGTATAATTCTTTGCCACCTCTCCAAATCCCTTTATATGTCTTTAGTCATTACCTTCTGCACACCCATTTAGGCCAATTGGTTTTCTTCCTTCCCTGCCGTTCGGCACCAGCCTATGGCTTGGAAGAAAACTATCCAATAAGCATAATGGGTGTACTGTCCTAATCCTAGGAGCACTCGCAATGCGAGAGAAGGTGAAGATAAAAGACAACCGAATAAACCTTATTCCTATTTCTCTTGGACCAGAATCCATCCCCGAACTGGAACAAGTTCCTTTCGAGTTCGTATATAACCATACGATGGAGTATCCAATAAACTGTGGATCTTCGTAGTGATACGGAGTATCCTAGAGAAATACAAAGGTGATTTAGGATTGGCGAAGAAATATTTGGTTTGGTCGTGAATATCAGTCGCAATTTACTTTGCCCTCTTACTAATCCCTTGCTTTGTCTTAATCTTAATACCTTCTGCACACCGTTTAGGCTAATTGGTTTTCTTCATTCCCTACCGGTCGGCACCAGCCTAAGATTTGGAAGAAGACTATCAATTTGCGTAATAGGTGTACTATCTCCTAAACTAAGGAGTACTCGTAACTTAAGAGAAGGCAAAAAGGAAAAGACAACTGAATAATCCTATCCGTTTTCTCCAGAACCGGAAACCATCCTCGAATTCCTTCGAGTTCGTATCTAACCATACGATGGCTTTGTCCAATGGAAGTGGACGTTCGCAGTAATACGGGGTATCCTGGAGAAAAGGGTAAAAGTAGGAGTGGCAATGAGGTCTGCAACTCTGACAATCCAAAAGCCAGTGTTAAGAAGGTTCGGTCAACTTGGTCACTGAGTCATAGTCTTAGGGTTGGGTCAATGGTCGCTGCCAGAGAGAGAGAAAAGAAACACTCAGCGTGCACTCTAACCTAGATCAGAATGGTTATCACTTTATCTAATCTGGAAACCTCCCACTGTACCTCAAATTCTCCTCCAAACCTGAAAGAAGAATTAGTCGGGGTCACCCGAGGAGTAAACTAACTCATCAGTGGGAATCAGGATCCAACTATCATCGCATGATAACGTGACGGAATCCGCTCATGCTATCACACTCCAGAAGGTATGCGCATATCTGGCAAGTTTCAGTTCTTTTGAAACTCCCGATATGGATTTTTACCCCATGCTCTTATGACCTTGTCTTTGGCCAACATATAATAAGTCACATGTCAAGTTCTACCCGTCATTCTCCAGGTTAATTTGAACCCACCCGTACCTACCCTTGACTTTGGCCAAAATGGCAGTACGGCTGTCCCAAACCAACGCATCTATCTATGCTGCATATGATACCCAACAGCTACCAAACACTGTGCCTTGACTTTGGCCAACATACACAGCTTGAATACTATTGACTATCCACATGAAACGACGGAGGGCTACGAATGGTTTCTGGCGAAAACCTTTAACGTAATGAACTTGATATCGTTGAAGGAACGGATAGCTTTTTAGAAAATATAGTGACGAAAACATTTACTAAAGAGGTCACTCCCGGTGAAGGGATCTCGGCTCTTTCCCCGTAGAATGGGGTGCAGGATATTCCAAATGAATACCACAATGCAAAGCAAAAGTAATCGGCTATAGTGAAGTTAATGCCCTGACGCAAACTTCTGTCCAAGGGGTCACTCCCGGTGAAGGGATCTCGGCCCTTGCCTCGTCGACTGAGGAGCAGGATATTCCAAATGAATACCACGATGCAAAACAAAAGTGAACGTCCTTGCAATAACAGCCTTTTGAAAAGTGTTCCAACAACATCAGAATAGGTTTGTTTTAACTTGCATTGATCCGAATCAACGCAGTCCCATCAATTGATCACACCACAAAGAACGAAAATATACTGATGTACGTGTATGCCATCCGCATTCGCCACTGGGTCCCATCATTACCCGTTAGGTTAGCTAACTAACGACAGAGCGGGGACTGGACTAGCGCGGATGTAAAACATATACAACATCTACTAATATATATACCAATATATTATATTCGCTCAAGGCGTGATAAGAAATGCAACATCACAGAAATGTAAAGCATCACAGAACAATACAGATATCTGGGATCCCCGGGTTTCACAGAGCCACTACTGAAACCCGACGTTCCCCTGGTCATGTGGATAGCCTGTGCAATGAAATCCTAGATCCCTACGGGCGCGGCAAGCTACCCGCTAAAACCTGAAGCGAGGCAGCCCCCTTCAACACCGTGAATGGACCACCCAACACTTCACGGAATCCGGTAACTTGGGCACCCCTCCTGGGTCAACCTGTACCCCCTACGAGTGCGGCGAATAGCCCGCCAATTCTAGAGTGAAGCCTCCTCCGTCCCAATGCCATGAGATGCGGGCTTGTTGCCCTCCAGAACCCGGCTATCCGTGTACCCTACCGCGGGGCAATCCTAGTACAGAAAGTAAAATATACATACAACGGGTACATCGACCGCAACCAGGTCGTGCCCCAAAAGAATAATACAAACAGGCAGTGACGGCAGTCCACATGTCGGACGCTCGCCCCGCAATATCAAATGTACATAATACAACAACACTGTACTAACATTGCATCCAGGCTAACCCTCACGACCGATCCGCAACATCACAGCAAAATCACAAAACATCAACGTGAAAGTCACGTTCGCAAATCCGTCTAACCGGGCTATAGCAGTTAGACTGGATTTACCGATCAAGTGACATTCACGGTCGCAGATATAATGTAAATACTGTGAAATAATGTGTTTAAAATATCCGATCGATCAAAAATTACAAGCAATACTGTAGCACTCACAGATATTCTGGGCCCAATTTTAATATTCCAAAACCCCTATTTTCAGCCCACAAGCCCACTGCAAAAAAAACGATGACATGAACCCACATTCCTGCGGCGGAACCGCGGCCAAAGAGGGGTTATGGCCGCGGTTCCGCGGTCGTACGGAGGGATCGTGTTGTCGAATTTTTCCAGTGTTCTTAGAACTCCCTGCACATCATTCTGAGACAACCTGTCGAATTTTTGGGCTTCAAAAAAATTCGACAGAAACTGATGTGAAGGAAAAACGCGGGTTTTTGGAATTTTGGTCGATCGGAAATGCAAACACATCAAACAAAGCTAGACGAAGTTAATGGCGAGGCTCTGATACCACTGTAAGTGCACGGCGGCGCCCCGGCCGTCAATCCGACGGCCAAATGCGGAAGCGGTGATAAACTTTAATTTTGCGAACTTAGCAAACCGGCACCACCGCGCACTAAACAACCGGATCGGACCATTAAACTAGTTCTAGCTAACTACAAGACGGGTTAGAGATATACCGAGCGATCTGAGTTCTCCGGTCTTCTCGTCATCGTCCCGATCTACCGCGGAAAGTCCTGTCTCCATATCGTCGCCTCCTCGCCGAAAGGGGCACCATATTGCCTGCCTCTTTTACGGGCTCCCACCTCAATACCGAGGCAACTCGGGCGCGAAGTTGGCTGGCCGACGCGTCCAAGATTTGCTGTAGAATGTATAGTGTAGAGGCTATGTCTCATTTGGGGTTTGTTGCCTTTGAAGATGATGGAGGAATAAAGATAAGAAAAATGGTGCTTGCATTTTTCTAGCATGAAAATGAGGTCAAGAATGCCACACTCTCAAGAATGAAAACTCTCTTCTTCTCTTTTCTCAAGTGTGGCCAACCTTATCATCTAAGAATGGTGGAGGAAAGAATGTTAATCCATAATAAGAAGGGAGGTAATGGTAGTAAAAGTGAAAGGGTGACCATAACCTAAACATCATGATCACAAAATCAAATCAACCTCAAATCCTTTCTAATCTCACAAAAGCAAGAAATGGTGATAGAAAAGAATGGTATCAAAAAGATGCTATCATAATTAATACATTTGCAAGAAACCCCTCCACAATGTGTTATTTGCAAACTTGCAAATAACACCCTCCATCGAAAAAGTCCGGCCGGGAAAGAACAAAAGAAAACCGGCCGGAACGGAATGCAAACTGGCAACTCCAGAAAACTGGTCCCGTAATAAATTACAGGAAAACCCCGATACTGTGCATACACACCCGCATCTGTATTCCGTCCGGATACAAATGCAATGAGACAAAATCTACACTGTACTATACTAGGATCCGGTTTAAACCAAAGCCGGCTAGTAATATCCGTTCGATCCTGATCCGTGCAATACCGCACGTATCCGATCGAACCTTGCCATATATCTATACGTCCTCTAGTACTAACCGTCCGATCCTGATCCGTGCAATACCGCACATATCAGATCGGACCCTGCCATATCTCCATACGGCCTCTACAGCGTTTCGCCCGAAAGCTTGAGTAACTGTAAGTGTGGTGGACTCTAAAGACTCGTCAATACTATGGCTGTGGATTTAACCACTAGCACGTCAGAGGTATAAGCCAATACGTGACGGGCCACCAGCTATTGACCAAAAGGGACATCGATGAGCGAACTCATTCTGACACCCTACTGAGCCTGTCAGTGACAATATCCGTACAGTCCGGTCCGTTCGTCTATGAGCATCGCATGTCGGGCCTAGGGGGCTGGTAAAAGTCAGACCCCCAAAAGCGGTACAAGTCGTGTCGGAGTATAGCCCAGAACACTCTGAGATACTACTGGAATACCTACCAGTAAATCTCCTGCCTTGGCCAAGAACTTCGTGTAATGGCTCTCCTAGACACAGCGCGACCTCACCCCCAATACCGGGAGAGACGAACCCCTGAAGATCCGCTCACTGCCTCCATGTGGATCGGGACTGTACCCAACTAAAACCTGTTTGCACGTCTCCTTTGAGCGTGGTAGGGTAGTAATCAAAGTACAGTGGGAACTCACACGAGACAAATGACGATCCCCAGGTCGATGAACTAACCTGTACACATGTCACCTGGGAACTGCTATCTGACGTCAGGTATAAGACCAACTAGCATGTTCCCGGCGAGTCCTGTCCGGTGTACTCATAACCCAATGAGTACCTGTATACATCTTAGGTGAACCAACTGACACCAGTGGCTTGTGAGACCGGCCACCACCCCTCGTCGGGGTCTTGACTGTATACACTAGTCTACTCTGGAGAATCGATGCCCTGTCTCGAAACTCCTACGACTAGGGACCTTTTAAGGATGTGCTTATAGACTACCAGCTCCCACGTATATGATCGCCCTCATACTGCTGGCAGTCAAGCAAGAATCCTAGGGGCTCTATCAACGTGCAATAGTGACATGTCAGGTCACCTAAAGCAGTACACGATGATAAAGGTAAACCAGATAGCATACTATCATCTCGAGTAAGACTGTCCTACCGGGATAGGTCCTCCCTCAATCATTGCAATCACGCTCCTGTGATCCAATAATTGACTCTGAGGGCACTATCTCCAACATCGGGTGTCATGATCGGAAACGATACTCATAGGTACTCCATGCAATCTAATAATCTCGTGCATGTACCGTTCTGCTAACGCTTCCGTTGACTGACCGACTCGAAATGGTATGAAATGAGCTACCTTGGTCAATCGATCAACAATCACCCAAACTGTATTGTTGCCCTTTGGACTCCGCGGTAAAGATGTCACGAAATCCATGGTTATATATTCCCACTTTTATTGAGGAATCGGAAGTGGTTGCAATAAACCAGCAACCTGTAATACCCAGTTCTTTTATACGCCAATATCCGTATTTTTATAAAAGGGCCACTTATAAAATTTACTTATTTATATTTATAATTATTTTAACTATTTTAAAACCCTAATCCCTTCATTTTATTTTGTTTCCTTTTATAACCCTAACCCTATTTCTATTCCCTTTTACATTCTTTTTCCCTAAACTAACCCAAGCCCATCCCACTCCCTCTCCAACTCTCATTTATTTATTTTCTGGCCCAGCCCAGCCCAGCCCAGCCCCGGCTCATATCCCCCAACCCGGCCCGCTCACTTTCTTCCTCCCCACTATCCTCTTCTTTCCCGCTCTTTTTTCTTTTCCTCCCCCATGTCGCGCTCGTTTCCCACTCCCCCACGTCGCCGCAACCGCCGCGACCCCTCCCTCGACCCCGTCTCCATCTCTCTCCCCCTCGTAACCACCTCTCTCTCTCTCTCTCCTTCTTCTATACTGTCCTTCCCGCTCCCTCTCTCTCACACACACAGAGCCGAGCTCCCTCACCTCATTCACCGCACCCACTCATTTCACGAGCACCCTTGCTACCCCCTCATCACCGGAGCTCCGACTACCTCCCCCGAGCACTCCCCGCCCCACCTTCTCTACCCCGGACTTCCCCAAAACTAAAACCACCATCGCCATCACCCGACACTCGCGACTCACGCCCACACCTATCACCTTCACCTGCTCCGGCCAACCAACGCCGCCCTCCTCGCCATCCTTACTGAAGCCCACGCCTCCTACTCCTCCCCGACGACCCAACTCCGAGCAACCCTGCCACCTTCAAACCCATAGCCCCGACCACACCTCTGCACTCACGCCGATCACCTCGCCGGAGCTTCGACCCCGTCGTCTCCGCACCTCTCTCCACCGACCTCAACAACACCAGTGACACCCACCACCGACACCCCCTCACTGCAGCCGTAGCCGCCATCCCTAGCCGCCGCCCGAGCCCTCGACGCTTCCATCCATTGCTGGAACTTCAAGTCGCCGACCGCCTCCACATCATCGCTGCCTTGACCACCACCTCCGGTTGCCATCGCCTCACTACCTCACTACGCCACCAAGCTCCGTCTTCTTCACCGAGGCCAAGCTCAAATCCTAGCCGTGTGTAGACATGTGTGTGTGTGCTAACCATGCCGTTGCTGTAGGTTGCTGCCATCATCGCCTTCGTGACCATCGATCGTCGTCAGGAAATTTTTACACACTTGCTTCATGCTATTATGCAATCTTTTGATTGCGATTCAATATAATTGTAAGTGTTCGACGCAAACCATGCTTTGAAAACTCCCTTAAAATGACGGAAAGTAAACATAACAGATGGTCTGAGTTATAATGAATATTCCTTAAGATTTTGGTTATAAAACAATGCCGTTTGCTCACGTAAAATGGTGTCCCGATTTCTGTCGTAAAACCTGAAATCTTTCGTACATGCTAAACCGTAAAATTTATATTAAATTATGTATAAATCGGATTTTGGCATTCCATAGCTCGTATCGAATCCAACAGAATAAGATACATAACCCTATAATTTATATTGAAATTTAAACTAGTTACAATGGAGAAAACTGTGGTGAATCACGATTCTGGACTGCAGTCCAGAGCAGTGATCCCAGGTAACCCTTGTTTTTAATCCACTGAATATCCTTGCAACAATTCGGAAATGTGCGGAACCCTATATCTTTATGAAGAGAATTGAGTTATCTTCCTTATCCCTCTGGTATCACTGGATTCCTCAACTGTATGATATTTTTAACACATTTTATAATGTCGACGCGTCTAGCTGAATTCTGCAGTGACAGATTTTACACATCAACCTAAACCTGGCCATAACTCCCTGTGGATATAAGATATTACTGATCCGCCAATTGCGGTGGAAATCTAACTGATAAACCTAAATATTGTTCAACTATAGAGTCTCCTAATTACGATCCCAACTGGGATTAAAATGTGTTACAAAACGGAATTCCTATTCTGAAATCGGATTTCCAGCAGTGAACACTTAAATTGAAATGGCGGTATCTAGCAAAGCTGAAACCCGATTGGAGCGAAACCGATTTTGATGGATAGATAATTAGACATACTGCCTACCCCCTTTACATTGTTTCGCATAATACTGCATGTATGATTTATAATAAATTATGCAAGTGGTAGGACACCAACTGATGATATTTTGTTCATATCACAATTATTGTATTCTCATCATATCATATAGATGCCATTGCATTGGTAACCTAGTGATCGTGTGCATTACCCAGTGTTAGGTATTAGAGTTTGATTGTGGCAAGTACGTTAGTGTTTAAGCATGAATGGATAAGTGAAAGTGACACGTACTTGTACACAATCAGCGGACCCTATTGATGTATTGTATTGTCGACGTCTATGGGACATGTATAAGTGTAACTATAATTGGTATGGGACGATTATGGAAGCACTTATATGGGTGTCATAGGTAAGGCACCAAACATTGTCCATTTATCTTGGTTATCAGTCGAGACATGCTTGATGGTGATCCTGTCTCCAGTTCTCGCGTAGACTTGTCATGGACCGACTGGTATTTGAGTTTATGGTTGGTGTTTGATGTAGACCACGGGGTGTGGGGTAGTTTGAGTGTGAGTTCAACAGAATCTCAGGAGTCCCATTGCCGGCACATACAGCGATTCTGGAGATATATGGGGATATTACTGATTATTAGCGAGCGACTCGGGCCCGTGTTCCCTTGTCCTTGGGTCCTACCCTTGGGTGGGGGATACTCACGAGTGGTTGACTCGCACACTTGAACTGACGATAGGTTTAGCGACCTGGACAGTGAGACTTAGAGACTGATAGGGTTAGTGACATGAATTGATTACTGATTCAATATACCTGCCATGCTGTTTACCCGTTTTACTGTTTACCTGTACTGGCTACTTCATGCTCATGTTATCACTT
This sequence comes from Agapanthus africanus, assembly GCA_030015575.1. Classification (NCBI taxonomy): domain Eukaryota; kingdom Viridiplantae; phylum Streptophyta; class Magnoliopsida; order Asparagales; family Amaryllidaceae; genus Agapanthus; species Agapanthus africanus. The sequence continues at coordinate 331,596,192 of JASDDO010000016.1, forward strand.
CCTGCATACTGTTTCATATTCATTGTTATTGTACTTGTTCACATTTGCATTTATATATTGCTATTGGGTCGCTCTGACGACCTGAGTATGCATGCTCAGAATGAGAAGTGGATTTAGCTTGGACCAGGACCTGACGTACCTCGAGGTCACTGTAGATATCTGGATCTGCGACTCAGTGCTACATTTCCTTAATCTCTATCTGGTTAGTTTTGTACTTGTGTTGATTTAGTGACTGCATTTCTCATTACCTGTGCATTGAGTACTAATTACCACATAAAGCTAGAAGCCGAAGTGTGACTACGGCAGGATGTTTCCTTGACCGTAGGAGCATGGCTAGCCTTGTCACCCCCCGTATTTCGTATTTTGGGAAGCGGGGCATGACACAACCCTTTGATGTTCAGCCTTAACTTGCTGACACACCAAGCACTTCGCTACAAAGCGAGCAATCTCCCTTTTCATACCGTCCCACCAGAAATGATGTCTTAGATCATGGTACATCTTCGTGCCTCCTGGATGTACGGAATATGCGGAACTGTGTGCCTCTTTCATAACTTCTTCATGAATGTCTCCTTTCGGCACACACAAACGGCTACCATAACGCAATGAACCATCTTCATGAATCAACAAGTCCGTTCGTAGTCCAGCTTCAACCTGTTCTCAAAACTTCTGCAATCTTGGGTCCTGTGACTTCGCTGCTTTAATATTATCGATCAACGACGACTGTACTTGCAGCTACATCAACTGTCCCGAAAGAATGCGGTAGCACGATCTCCAACTCGAATCTACGAAAGTCTTCGATAAGCTCCTTCTGTGCAGTCAACATCCGAACTGCTGGCAACCGACTAAGCGCATCCGGCACTACATTAACTTTCCCCGGATGGTACTTAAGATCAAGATCATAGTCAGCCATCAGCTCCAACCATCTATGTTGCCTCATATTAAGCTCTTTCTGCGTGAACACATACTTTAGGATTTTGTGATCGGTGAATACTTCGACCCTTTCGCCCAGTAAATAGTGTCTCCAAATCTTCAAAGCGAAAATCACCGCTGCAAGCTCCAAATCATTAGTTGGGTAATTCTTCTCATAGATCTTCAACTGTCTCGATGCGTAAGCTATAACTTTCCCATGCTGCATCAAAACACATACCAAACCTTTCCCAGATGCATCGCTGTGAATCACCAATCCTCCGGAACCGTCTGGTACGGTAAAAATAGGAGCGGTTATCAACCTTTGCTTCAACGCCTCAAAAGCTGACGCACATTTATCCGTCCATACGAACGGTACTTCCTTCCGCGTAAGCTTGGTCAAAGGTTCAACCAAACGAGCGAAATTCTCCACGAATCTTCTGTAATATCCGGCAAGTCCGAGGAAACTTCTGATCTCTGCTACGTTCTTCGGAATCGGCCAATCCTGAACTGCTGCAATCTTCTCGGGATCAACGGAGATTCTATCTCCGGATACGACGTGCCCCAAAATCTTCACTTCATCAAGCCAAAACTCGCACTTGCTCATCTTTGCATATAATCTTTCTTGCCTCAATGTCTGCAGTGCGATCTTCAAGTGTTCTGTATGCTCTTCTAGGCTCCTCGAGTAGACCAGAATATCATCAATGAACACAACTATAAACTGGTCTGAGAATGGTGAAAAGATTCGGTTCATCAATTCCATAAATATCGCCCGTGCATTCGTGACTCCGAATGGCATCACTAAATACTCGTAATGTCCATATCGAGTTCGGAACGCAGTCTAGCAAATATCCTCTGATTTAACTCGAACTTGATGATACCTGGATCGCAAATCCAGCTTCAAGAATACCCTCGCGCCACTGAGTTGCTCGAATAATTCGCCAACGCAAGGGATCGGGTACTTGTTCTTAAAAGTCACCCGATTCAATTCTCGATAATCGATGCATATCCTCCTTGTGCCATCTTTCTTCTTTACTAGAAGAACTGGAGCTTCCCAAGGTGAATTGCTGCTGTGAATCCAACCCTTCTCTAGAAATTCGATAACCTTCTTCTTGACTTCTTCCAACTCCACTGGTGCCCTCGAATAGTACGCCTTTTAGATTGGCGCTGCACCAGAAACAAGATCGATTGTGAACTCCACATCTCGTTTTGGTGGTAAACCTGAGATGTTCTCGAACACGTCCACAAACTCTCGAACTACAGCTGGTGCTTCCTCCATATCAACTTCCATCAACGAAAGAACACTGTTTGTCGGCCTAACCCTAAACTCGACTGGCCCGACAGAACTGCTACCTCCAGAAAAAACAAACTCTGGATGTCCGGGAATCATGAAAATCACTTTCTTTACCCTACAATCAATATGAGCATGGAAAGTGCCGAGAAATTCCATTCCCAAGACAACTTCATAACTGCCGGTATCGATCACCAAGAAATCTGCAAATAACTCCCATCCGCATATAACAATTGAACAATCCTTACACTCACTACTAGCTATGATCTTCCCATTCCCAGTGTGTATGCCCCAACGACTAGACAGGGTCATGCAAGAAATCGAATATGTAGCAATAAACTTGGACAACATACAACAATGGGATGCACCAGAATCGAATAATTTTAATGCAGGAAAAACATGAACAAGTAGGATACCTGAAACGACTTCATCCGAAGACAAGATACTGAAGAAGATTAAGCACGGTAAACAGGATTCAAGCTTGCGATAAAACATGAACTGGTAAGCAATGAAACCGAAAGAAGCAAGGTGATACAACGACCATAAAACAAGGAAATGAATCAAGGCCAGGACTCCAAGTTACTTAAAGAGAGTACCGCATTGTAACCATGCTGCAGTTCAAAATTACAATCACATAAATCTGTTCAAGTCGCCTAAATCCTAGAGAGAAACAATAGGGAACCAAAGTTCAAGTCGAGATGCAAAGTTGTTTGCATATCGTCAAGACACAGGGTCAAGAGAAAGATCTGATTCAAGGATCACGATAACAATGTGACAGGACATGTTCCTAATTACAGGTTTTCTGATTCGTGTATTGGGTCCAATACCCAACTATAAAAAGAATCAAACCCGATTAACCTAAATCCTATGGCTCTGATACCAATCAAACCCTGTCACAACCCGCTTCCCAGAGTGCGCTAAGATCGGCACGTGACAGAGCCAACCATGATATCTGTGGCTAGGAAACATCCTTCCACAGTCACATTACGGCTGTCTATAAGATATCAAGAACAGTAGAAATAAAATAAACTATCTAGTACATGTCCATGAGCAAGAATAAACGAGTAAAGAAATAATATGCGGAAGCAATAGATCCAATAAACAATAACAATCTGGAAAGTACGTCCTAAAATACGGGCTCACATCAGGAATGAAAGTACGAAAATAAAACTAAACTAACTAGCAACTAACATGATCTTCATAGCCCGGCTTGTTGGTCAAAATACTCTTGAAATGCCTGCGACAGAGATAGAGGATCTGGGTCATGCAAAACCCAGACGTCAGTGCGTCATAATATCAACAATAATATAATCAGGGGGTAACAAGTCATGCAGGAATGAGTATAAACAGTAATAAAAGTATAACAGTAACACGAATAAGAAACAGTGAAGGGTATAAGCACATGTGACGTGCGGTGAGTAATCTGAACTAAACTACTGGGTTAACTACTCTCAAGTCTTTGAAATCAATTTAATGAATTGTCGATGTAACTCAACAGTATCCCGTGTGTGCCCGGGACCACGGTCCAGATTCTCGGGCTGAAACCGAGACATGCCACTAGGAACTAAACAGGAAACATGTATAGATGAATGATGTCAGCAGCAGCATCCCAGGGCTGGCCTAGCCCATAAAACTTTTCAGTATAAGCATCGAACTGTAGAGTTACAAGTAAGGTTTCATAATTTATTTCCCCATGCCCCGAAGTTATGTGTTCAAGTCAGGTATTGATAAATCTGAAGCTAATGCCAACACAAGATCAAGTAAGAACAGATTTATCTATACAGACAACAGGATATGTCCATCGGGACAACATGTCAGGATAGTGAGCATTAGGAACAGGAACAGGTATCAAGTCAAGTAAAGATATATCAGGTCATGTCAGGTAGTGTACATGTATCAAGTGGGTGCCCAACAGTAAATTGTAGCAGTATTGAATCAGGGTAGAATACGAATGTACGATAAAAGCATGGGTGCACAAATATTTTCCAGGGGTTACACCATGACTAAGCAGGATGCACAATATCAAGTATGGGATACTAACGTATTAATAATATGAGTTAATGTAATATGGGGTGCAACTAGGTAAGCAGAATTAAAGGTATGGATACACAAATAGACATGGATGCATAACTAACTATCAGGGGTTACAACTATAGTTCCAAGACTAAATAGGATGCACATTATCTAGCATGGGGTACTAATGTATTAATAATATGAGCTAATATGATCTGTAGATGCAGCTACATGTATATTAAATGATATGGATGCATACGAGTATCCGAAAATGGTAAAACTTTAGTATGGATGTATAATGTGATAAACGGGTAACATTTTACTCATATGGATGCATAATAATATACCTAGCATGTAGCAAGATGAATTAGCATGTGACTTGATATGTAAATAATGATATGGATGCACACGGACGTCATAAAACAGTAAAATAGTAACAGGGGATGCACAATACACTAAACATGTAATATAATTATTAATATAGTTGTAAAATATATCATAGCATGTAGCAAGATCAACTTGCCTCGATGGATCGCGTGACGGATGCGTACGGCACGTCCGACGTCGGTAAATAGTCGCAACGCACACACGGCACACGGGACGAGTCCAGACAAGGCAAGAGGGTAATCACGCAAGCAAGGGACGTTCACTGGATCGCCTGGATAGGCAACGGCGACACAACTCCGGCGATCGCTGGAAAATCAAGATTCAAGGAAAAGAATAAAGAAAAGAAAAAGAAGAAGAAGAAGAAGAAGAAGAGGTTGGTGCTCACTGGGGTTGGTGCTCACGATTTTCGGGGACAGAAGAGACGAGGTGATGGTGTCGAGGTCACCGATGGCGAGGTGTGCAGGTAGGATGAAGGTTAAGGTTTCGGGTGTACAGTGCAAGGTTCAAGACAGAAGAGGAAAAGAAAAGAAGGCGGAGAAAAGAATGAAGAGGTGGTGAAGGTGATGATAAGATGAGGGTCGGCGGCGGTGGAGGGTTAAGGAGCTAGGGTTTGAGTATGGGTTTTCTTGGTGGGTGCAGGGATGAAGAGGTATACAGGGGAGGCTCGAGTGAGGGTTCCAAGGGTTTGTGGTGCTTTGGGAGGAGAGAAGATGAGGGTGACGATGTTGGGAGTTTGAGGAGGCAGAGGAAATAGGGTTAGGGTTTCGTTCGCATGGGTTTTCTCGTGGCGAGCTCGGTTTAAAAAGAAGAGGGAGAAGAAAAGAAGAGGAGGGAGGTGAGCGTAAGCAGAGGGGAGGTGATGAGAATCGAGATGCGCACAGTGTTTGCGATAGGAGAGAGAGAGGAATTGATAGGAGAGAAATAAAGAGGGAGAGAGAGACGGCGGGAGAGAGAGAAAGAAAGAGAAAGAGAGAGAGTGGGGTCAGTGAGAGGGAGAGAGAGAGGGGTTGTTAGCTTAGCTGTTTAGATTTAAATTTTAAAAAAATCTTTTATTTGTTAACTAAATTTTAATTTGTATCAGTTTATAAAAATAATATTATATTAATAAAATTTGATATTCTGATAAATACAAAGATAGTCCAAAACACTCTCAGGTCGGGTCTAAAATTCCAGTTTTAAAATACGAAAAATGTATGTGTTGACCAAAACTAAAATTGGATATCCGGGTAACAAAAATGCATACCCCCAAGAACGGATGCACGTACGTGCGCGTAGCTATGCCAACAAGTCCGTTTCACTGAACGGGACGAGAACAAGATGCGCGGATGCTACGACAGGGTTAAGGGTATCATGCAGGCCATGCAATGCATTTTTTAAAAAAATATTTTATGTGACTTTAAATGTTATTTTAAAATATGCAGATGCCAGATATAATGCCAGTATGCAGTATGTATAATATGAAAGTGTACGGATCCACGTAATAAGCCAGGATAAATCACAAACATGAATCAAGACTGTTTTTAAGCATGTGGGTCGGGTCGGATGCAAATACAGATGCCAAAATACTATTCGCACCCAAAACACAGTAAATCAAGAAACTACCATAAATAAATAAATACTTGACTAGAACTGGTATAAACGAACTAGGGTGTTACAGACAATCTTTTTGTCTTTTATTGAGTGCTGGGCACTTATTATAGCTCTGGGACTTTATTGTTTAAAGAACAATTTATGTTCTCTTAGCGCACACGTGAGGAGTACATGGCGCGCTTGGCGCTGTGCGCCAGTCAATGAGCGTAGAGCGCTTATTTTAAGTAGCGCACACGTAAGGAGCACGTGGCGCGCTTGGCGTTGTGCGCCAGACAATGAGCGCTGAGCACTTCCGTTAAGTAGCGCACACGTGAGGAGCACGTGGCGCGCTTGGCGCTATGCGCCAGATAACTAGCGCAAGGCGCTTCTTGTGAAATTTGGAGCGCTAAGGCTCTATAGCGCTATGCGCTAGATTTGAAGTGTTGAAGCGCTTCTTTTAATTGGAGCACTGGGGCTCTTTATAGGCAGCTTTGCGCTCTGAGAATTAAATTTTCTCTTATAAGAGATTTTGTCTCATGGATGTAAGAACAAAGTTCTTATTTTATAGGAGATGTTCAATCTCTTATGTTTTTGGTGAAAGGCTTTGCCTTTGTGGATCTGTGATCCTAAGAGAATTGAATTATTCTCCCCCCCTTTTTTATAATGAGATGTTATGATCTCTTTTGTGAAAGACAATTTGTCTTAAAGATCTATGGTCTAGCATAAGAACTAAGTTCTTTTTCTGATGAGATGTTTTGATCTCTCTGTTTTTACCTTGAAGAAAAGTTCTTCTTCTCGGAGATTTCTCTTTTCTTTGAAATTTCTCAAAGCTTGTTGGGGGGGTTCCTCTATATGAGACTTGAAGTCTTGGGGCCTTTATATAGTGAAGGCTGATTTGTTCAATCGGTTAAGGAGATCTTTTCTCTGATTGATTTGGGGATATTTCCCCCGTTGGATCTTTGATCTAAGGGCTTCTGATTTACAGAAGGCGATCTTCTTGTTTTTAACAAGATTGGGAGATCTTTTCCCATACAGAATTTATTCTGTATTTTGGTGATTTTTAATCACCATTGGATCATTGATCCAACGGTGCTCTGATTTTCAGAGCACAATCTTACCTGTTTGGAAAGATTGCGAAGAATATTTCCTTAACAGAATTTTATTCTGGTCAATTGATGATTTTTAATCATGTTCGTTGGATCTTTGATCCAACGGTGGGGAACATTTAGTTCCAGCTCTAACGCTCACGTGCTTTGCACGTGGTGCGCTGCTTAGAGTGCATCGCTCACATGCTTTAGTGCTAGCGCTTACGTGCTTTACACGTGTTGCGCTGCTTAGAGTGCAGCGCTCTTAACGCTAGCGCTCACGTGCTTTGCATGTGGTGCGCTGCCTCAGAGTCTTTGACTCTCAGCGCTGGCCCTGCTATGAAGCGCTTCTTCATTTCAAATTTCAAAATTTGAACAGCTCTGATTGGGGAAACAATGGCGTGACACGGTATGGATACGATGATGAAATGGTCATGGCATGGTCTGGGTACGGTGATGACCAGATCATGGTATGATCTGGATACGGTGCATGGTTTGGTGGTGGTCTGGTCTGGGTATGGCGGCAGCATGGTAGTGGTCTAGTGATGACATGGTGGTGGAACGGTGAAAGCATAGTGGTGGTCTGGTGGTGACATGGTGGTGGTCTGGTGGTGGCACGGTGATAGCATGGTGGTGATCTGGTGGTGGCACGGTGATGGCATGAGAACGAGAGGGGAGAGAGAGAGCTAGAGACGGGGAAGAGAGAGTTATATAAGAAATATTATAAGTGTATATATATATATGTATATATATATATAATATTAGGGTAACTAGATAATATCAAATCACTCCTAATATTACCCGAATCTAGTCAAAAAATATAGTTTTCAGAATAAAATACATATGTAAAGATTTTGGCCATAATGCAATAATCTAGTATTAATATACATACCCCCAAATAAAATTTAAATAAATATACATAAAGATTTACTAAATATTTTGTTATCTATATTTTAGGATTTAACCATAATAGATAAGAATCATAATAAGATATGGAGTAATATGCCATGAAAAGCCAGTTAGAAAAATATTATTTATTTATATCTTGTATTATAAATAGATATGTAAAGATTTAAACATATATAAAGTATATATAATACTCGATTCACGTAGATACACTATACTAGTAAATATTAGATATAATCTTGTACCATAATGGGTTCTAAACATGCGGGTCGGGTCGGATAACGACTACTGCCACTTGAATCATTCGCAACCCAATAGCAAAAAGAATGAAATAATTTTAAAGCAAGATTTTAAATACCAAATTATATTGTATAAACGTACTAGGGTGTTATATTATACCCAACTCCAAAATAATTTCGTCCTCGAAATTCACGGAACAGGAAAAAGATAAGAAGATACGAATCTAAGTAAACAGGTGAGGAAACTTTTATCAAATCTCGTTTTCATGTTCCCAAGTCGATTCTCCATGCGAACGATTTCCCCACGAAACAAGCACTAGAGGGATCACCTTAATCTTGAGAACCTTTTCTTGTTGATTCACAATCACCATCGGTTGCACTTAATAAGTCAAATATTCTTTCACGGTCAATTCCGAGTGATCAAGGACGCGTGTCTCATCTCGAACATACTTACTGAGTTGAGATACATGAAACAAATCATGAACACCTACCAAGGATGGTGGTAAAGCCAATCGATAAGCTACCTCTCCTACACGCTCAATGATATCGAAAGGTCCTACAAATCGATAACTAAGCTTGCCTCGACTACCAAATCGGATTACTCCTCTAGTCGGTGATATCTTCAAGAACACAAGATCACCAACAGAGAACTCCAAAGGTCTTCTACCAGTATCAGCCTAACTTTTATGTCGATCCTGTGCCACCTTAATAGGATTACGGATCAAGTTAACTTTCTCCACAGTTTGCACAATGAGATTTGGTTCCAACAATCTTCTTTCTCCAATATCGTCCCAACAAACAGGCGAGCGACACTTACGACCGTACAATGTTTCGAATGGAGCAATCTGTATAGTCACCTGAAAACTGTTATTGTATGAAAACTCCACTAAGTGCAAATGATCCTCCTACGAATCCTTGAAATCTAACATGCATGCCCTCAACATATCTTCAAGAGTTTGGATCGTTCTCTTGGACTGTCCATCTGTCTGAGGATGACAGGCCGTACTAAACTTTAAGCGAGTTCCCAAACTTCCTTGTAGACTCCTCCAAAATGTGATAGGAACCGGGTGTCACGATCAGAAACAATACTCACCGGTACTCTATGCTATTTCACAATCTCCTGCATGTACCTATCTACTAAAGCCTCTGTCGACTGACCAACTTTAAATGGTATAAAACGTGATGCCTTGGTCAGTCGATCGACAATCACCCAAACTACGTTATTGCCCTTTGGACTCTATGGTAATGCTGTCATGAAATCCATGGTTATATATTCCCACTTCCATTGAGAAATCTGAAGTGGTTGCAACAACCAGCTACCCTTTGATCTTCATCCTTGACTTGCTGACATACTAAGCACCTCGATATTTAGCGAGCAATCTCTCCTTTCATTCTTTCCCACCAAAAATGTTGTCGCAAATCTCTATACATCTTCGTGCATTTCGGTTGTACTGAATATGCGGAACTATGAGCCTCCTTCATGAATTCTTCACGAAAATCTCCTTTAGGCACATATAAACGACTTCCATATCTTAACGAGCCATCTTCATGAATCTACAGATCTGTTCGAAGTCCCGCTTCCCCTTGTCCTCGAAACTTCTGCAATCTAGGGTCATACAACTGTGCTACCTTATTGCTATCGATCAAGGATGACTGTACTTGCAACCACATCAACTGTCCCGAAGAATCTGGTAGTACAATCTCCAACTCGAATCTCTAAAGATCAGCTATAATATCCCTCTGTGCAGTCAACATCCGTATCGCTGGAAACCGACTTAAAGCATCCGACACTACATTAACTTTTCCCGGATGGTACTTTAGATCAAGATCATAGTCAGCCATCAGCTTTAACCATCTACGCTGTCTCATGTTGAGCTCCTTCTGTGTGAACACATAATTTAGGCTCTTGTGATCTGTAAAAACTTCAACACTTTCACCCAATTAGTAGTGTCTCCAAATCTTTAGCGTGAAGAGCACTGCTGCTAGCTCTAAATCATGAGTTGGGTAGTTCTTCTCATAGGTCTTCAGTTGCCTTGACGCATACACTATAACCTTCACATGCTGCATCAGAACACATTCCAACCCTTTCCCAGATGCGTCGCTGTGAATAACCGGTCCTCTGGAATCATCTAATACTGTCAGAATAGGAGCGGTTGTCAATCTTTGCTTCAGCACTTCAAAAGCTGACACACACTTCTCAGTCCACATGAACAGTACCTCCTTACATGTTAGCTTGGTCAATGGTTCTGCTATCAGGGCGAAGTTCTCCACAAACCTTCTATAATATCCAGCAAGTTCAAGGAAATTTCTGATCTCCCCCACACTCTTTGGAATCGGCCAATCATGAATAGCTGCAATCTTTTCGGGGTCAACTGCAATTCCATCTCCGGATACCACATGACCTAAGAACTTCACTTCTTCGAGCCAATAACTTTTCTTGCCTCAACGTCTGCGGTGCGATTCTCAAGTGTTCTGCATGCTCTTCTTTGCTCCTTGAATAGACTGGAATATCATCAATGAATACCATCACGAATTGATCTAGAAATAGCGAAAAGATCCGGTTCATCAAGTCCATAAATATCGCCGGTGCAATAGTAACTCCAAATGGCATCACTAAATGTAAGTCGATGTTCAACACCCCAATACATGTGGGGAGGCAGAAATATGAATAACAATCAAGTTCTATGATCAAACATCGATTTAACCGTATGAATCGTTTGCTAAACAACTTTTAACGAAAGCTATAGAGTTTTAAACTAGTATGCGAAGAAATTATACCAAACGGTTCTAGTCCTTCGTCTTGATGTTCTCTACGGCCTCTTTGGATCTCCACGCCCTCTTCGGCTTTCTTCCGTGATAGACGATCCACCTGAGAACCCTAATCCATGCTATAACCTCTAAACTTGAGGTTACTTAGTTTCTCTAGTTGCTAAATAGAGTAGCTAAGATGATGTAGAGATTGGTTATGGAGTAATTAGTCTTTCCTAATCCTTGTTCTCAACTCATGAGGGTAGGATTAGGGTTTGGTGAAGGAGAGAGAACTTGAAGAGAGAGAGTGAGAAGATGATAATGATATTATTATATTGAATAAAGCTTCTCACTTGATATATATGAAACATAAAGAATAAGAAAGAAATGAATAATAAGTGAATATTCATCATGTTTCATTTAATCAAGTGGGTGATTCATTATATGAGTCATTAAGCAATAAATGATGCTTTAATGACATGATGAATCACTCACAATGAGTCACTAATTCAATAAATGAAAATGCCACCTCTCTCTTTATGTCACATCCTTCTAGAAGCTTCTCGGAAAATTACGAGAACGCCCCTCTCATCCGTGAAAACACGGAAAAACTTTAGACTGTATAAATCCAATAACCTGATACTAGAATCTGGCTTAAACCAAAGCCGGCTAGTAAAAACTGTCCGAATGTCGTACGTGCGATCAAACACGTATGCGTCCGAACCTTTGTCGTAAAACCATACGACCTCTATATCTTTTCGCCTGGGTTTGGGAAAACTCTGTGTGGGACTCTAAAGACTCGACTACTACGCTGGCAGTGGGTTTAACCACAGACCGCAAGCGGCACTAGCTATACGTAACGGTCCCCAGGTAGTTGTCGATAAGAAAGCTGATGAGGTAACCCATCTGAAATCCTACTGAGCCTATCTGTGACAATATCCACGCAGTCCGGTCTGTTCATCTAAGAATATCATATGTACGGTCTAGGGAGGTGGTGGACGTCAGACCCCTAATAACCATACAAGTCGTGTCGGTATGGCTCTATCACCATCCGAGAATCTACTGATCAACCTACCAGTAATTCTCAATCAGCCCTGGCCAGGGACTTATGGTAATGACCAACCGACCACAGTGCGATATCAACTCCCTATACCGGGAGAGACGAATCCCTAACAGTCACTCACTGCCTCCACGTGGCTCGGGACTGTGCCCAACTGAAACCTGTTTGCACGACTCCTTTGAGCCGTGGTAGGGTAACAATCAAAGCACAGTGGGAACTCACACGAGACAAATGATGACCTTAAGTCAACGGACTATCTGCACACATGTCACCTGAGAACTGCTATCTGACGTTAGGTATAATACCATCCAGTTAGTTCTCGGCGAGTCCTGTCCGGTGTACTCACACCCAGTGAGCATCTGTATACAATCTTAGGTGAACACCACCAATGGTTGCGGGACCAATCCATCGCCTCTCGTCAGGGTCTAGATATGTATACACTAGTCTACTCCGGAGTATCGATGCCCAATCTCGATACTCCTGCGACCAGGGACATCTAAGGGTGTGCCTATTGACTATCCAGCTCCCACTAGTATGCCTGCCATCACAACGCCGGTAGTCAGACAAACACCCTATGGGCTTTATCAACATATATATATAAATACCAAGTAAAATATATTATACGTTAAGACAAAGTCAAACCAAATAGCGTACTATCATATCAAGCAAGACTGTCATGTACATACATATCCCAAGCATCCTATACAATGTAGGCCTCTAGGGCATATATATCCAACAATCTCCCACTTGCACTAAGGCCTATAATTGACGCAATGAGTACCCACTGTCTCTACCAGATCCAGTTGCTTGCGTACCGCATGCCCAACATCTCAAAAAGTCTCTCGAACTGTACTTGAGGAATGGCCTTGGTGAATGGATCTGCCGTGTTGTCTTTTGTGTCCACTCTCCGTATCTCGATCTCCCGACGATCCACGATCTCCTTGATCAGGTGAAAACGCCTTAAGATATGCCTGGATTTCTGATGGGACCTTGGTTCCTTCGCTAAAGCTACAGCGCCATTGTTATCGCAATACAAAGGTATTGGATTGGCAATGGTCGGAACCACCTGAAGTTCAGAAATGAACTTCCTTATCCAGACAGCCTCTTTTGCGGCTTCACTTGCAGCTATATACTCAGCCTCCATAGTTGAGTCTGCGACGGTATCTTGTTTGGAACTCTTCCAACTTACCGCCCCTCCATTGAGGGTAAACACAAAACCCGAAATAGATTTAGAATCATCCTTGTCACTTTGGAAGCCGGAGTCGGTAAAAGCCTCTACCTGGAGGTCCTTATTGCCGTAAATCAAGAACATCTCCTTAGTCCTTCTCAGGTACTTGAGAATGTTCTTCACCGCTATCCAATGTTTCTCTCCTGGGTCCGATTGATACCTGCTTACCACACTAAGTGCGTAAGCTACATCTGGTCTGGTACATAACATCGCATACATTATTGATCCTACCGCCGAAGCGTAGGGTATAATGCTCATGCGAGCCCACTCTTCATCAGTCTTTGGAGACATGTCTTTGGAGAGGGTGATTCCGTGACAAGCGGGCATATTGCCGCGCTTGGAATCTTCCATACTAAATCTCTTTAGTATATTGTCTATATACCTGGACTGTGAAAGTCCCAATATCCTATTAGATCTATCTCGATAGATCTTAATGCCCAGAATGTATGATGCATCTCCCAAGTCTTTCATAGAGAATTTCTGTGACAAGAAGAGCTTTACTGATTGTAACATAAGGATATCATTCCCTATCAGTAGTATGTCGTCGACGTACAAAACGAGGAAGACTACTGCTCCTTCTACAATCTTCCTATAAACACATGGTTCATCTACATTTTTGATAAAGTCAAATTCCTTGACTGTTTCATCAAAGCAGATGTTCCAACTCCGCGATGCTTGCTTTAACCCATAAATGGATTTAAGCAATTTGCACACTTTTCCGCTGCTCCCACTGTCTAAGAAACCTTCTGGTTGATCCATGTAAACACTCTCTTCTAGATGTCCATTTAGAAAAGCTGTTTTTACATCCATTTGCCAGATTTCATAGTCATGGAAGGCAGCAATGGCAAGCATGATCCGAATGGATTTAAGCATAGCTACTGGTGAAAAGGTTTCATCATAGTCCAATCCTGGTCTTTGACGAAAACCTTTTGCTACTAGTCTAGCTTTGTAGGTTTCCACTTATCCAAATGCACCAATCTTCTTTTTGAAGATCCATTTGCACCCAACTGGTTTTACCCCAGGAGGAGCAACTTCTAAAGTCCATACTTTATTGGTGTACATGGATTCCATTTCGGATCTCATTGCATCCAGCCACTTTACTGAGTCGCTACTTGTGATAGCTTGCTGAAAACTAGTAGGCTCATCATCATCGATGACGCAATCCTCTCGATCCCCATCAAGAAGAAAACCATAGTATCTTTCAGGAGGATGAGAAACTCTACTAGATCTGCGGAGTGGCGTTGGTTCGTCATGTTCTATTGAAATCTGAGATTCTTCTAAGTCTTTGGTTACAGTTTGAGGTTCTGGAATTTCTTCCAGTTCTACCGCGCTCCCACTAATTTCTTTTGCAAGAAATTCGCTTTCTAAGAAGACAATGTGACGAGCGACAAACACCTTTTGTTCTTCAGTGTGGTAGACCATGTACCCCCTTGAATGCTTGGGGTATCCTACAAACTTGCACAAAACCGATCGTGCTTCGAGCTTGTCCGGATTATGCTTTTTGACATATGCCGGACACCCCCATATCTTTATATACTTGAGATATGGTCTCTTCCCACACCACATTTCATATGGAGTGGTAGGTACAGACTTAGTTGGAACTCTATTTAATAGATATGCGGCTGATTCTAGAGCAAATCCCCAGAAGGAAAGTGGTAACTCAGCACTACTCATCATTGAACGCACCATATCTAATAGCGTGCGATTCCTTCTTTCTGATACACCATTATGCTGAGGTGTATAAGGAGGAGTAAGCTGAGAAAGTATTCCATTTGCTTTCAAGTATTCAAGGAAACTGGTACTTAAGTATTCTCCACCTCGATCAGATCGAAGTGTCTTGATGCTTTTACCAGTTTGTTTCTCTACTTCATTTTTATACTCCTTAAACTTCTCAAAAGCCTCGGATTTATGCTTGATTAAGAACACATGTCCATACCTAGAGAAGTCATCAGTAAAAGTGATGAAGTAGGAGTGACCACTTCGTGCATGTATAGACATCGGACCACATACATCACTGTGTACTAGTCCCAAGAGTTCGGTGGCTCTTTCTCCGTGTCCGGTGAACGGAGATTTGGTCATTTTTCCTTTGATACATGATTGACAAGTTGCATATGATGAATATTCAAACGAATCTAGATATCCATCTTTATGTAACTTAGTCAACCTTGTTTCATTTATATGACCAAGTCTATAATGCCATAGGAAGGCTTGATTCGAATCTGGAGCCTTTCTTTTACGCGTGTTTTGAATATTGAAAATTTGTGGTTGACTAAGTATGTATATGCCGTTTTCCAGTGTGCCAAACCCAATCAGTTCTTGATTTAGGAGAATGTTCATGACATTTCTTTCAAGCACAAAATTATATCCTTTATTAGACAAAAAAGATACTGATATAATATTACACAACATACTGGGAATACAAAAACAGTTATACAATACCAAAATGTTTCCACTATTCAACCCTAGGTGATATTCCCCTATTGCAACTGCATCTACATGCATTCCATTGCCCATCCGGAGAGTCATATCACCTGCCCCCAGTACTCTACTATTTCTCAGATCCTGCAGAGAATTACAGATGTGAGAACCAGAACCGGTATCAAGTACCCATGAAGTAGAGTTTACTGAAAGACAATTTTCGATTACGAACACATCTGAAGTAGAAGCAACTGCTTGCTTCATGTCCTTGGCTTTGAAGGCCTGACAATCCTTCTTCCAGTGCCCCTGCTTGTGACAATAGAAGCACTCGTTCTTTTCCGTCTTCACCCTTCCTGCCTTGTTCATTCCCTGCACCTTCTTGACCCCACCCTTCGGTTTGGTGGCTTTCATCTTCTTCTTCCCTTTAGCTTTCACTTTAGTTTTAGAAGAAGATGATTGGCCAACATACAGAACGGGGGTCTTCTCCTTTTTCAAGGAGGTCTCTGCTACCCTCAACATATTGAGGAGCTTTGGAAGATCCGCTTCCATTTCGTGCATGTTGAAGTTCAGCACGAACTGAGAGAAGGTGTGGGGAAGGGACTGCAAAATCAAGTCGATGTACAAATCATTCTCTAGCACGCATCCCAGGTTTGCGAGTTCCTCAATGAGGATGATCATTTTGAGGACGTGCTCTCCAACAGGCGATCCTGGAGCTAACCTCATCTGGAATAGTTTCCTTGAGGTTTCGTACCTCACGATACGGGAGTGTTCACCATACAATTCTTTGCAATGGAGGAATATGGATGCAATATCCATACTCTCGTGCTGTTTCTGGAGTTCATTATTCATGGATGCCAGCACGATACACTTAGCTCGCTCACAGTCTAGATCCCAGGTTTTACGAACTTCCTTGTCCGCAACTGAGGAATCTGGTCCTGGGATAAGGGGAGGAACAGCGGTGGTAACATATGCAACTTTGTCATAAGTCAGCGCAATATTGACGTTTCTTAGCCAATCTTTATAGTTCTGCCCGGTCAATATATTCTTTTCAAGTAATAGTTTTAGTCCAGTCATGGTAGCTGCCAGAGAGAGAGAAAAGAAAACACTCAGCATATGCTCTTGCAAGTTTAGATTGGTTAATTAATTTATCTAAACAGGATGGCTCCCACTGTTTCCTCAAATCCTTCTTCAAAACCTAAAAGAAGAACTAGTCAGGATTTAATCACACGTCACAATACTTGCTTAACCTTTCAGCCAGGCTGGTGTTGGTACTTCGAGGGAGGTTTTCCAACGCTTTCGCGAAGTTCCTTAATTAAAGAACCTCTTTTCCCTGGAGGCGTAGCCCCTCTAACACCTTTCTAGGCACCTACTTGGTTTATAGCATTGATTGTTAAGTGAGAGAAATTCCCGAGAGTAATCCTACTCATCAGTGGGATCGGGATCCAACTATCATTGCATGATGCCCTAGATGGAAGCCACTCTAGTCACCACACTCCAGAAGGTAAGCTAAATCTGCAAGTTTCCTTTATGTTTGAAACTCCCGATGTGATTTTTACCCCAAGCTCTTATAGACCTTGACGTAGGCCAACAAGTCATAAGACGCAAGTCAAGTTCTACCCGTCGTTGTCCTGATCAATTTAAATACATCGTACAAGCCCTTGACGTAGGCCAACAAGGTGTACGTCTGTATTAAACTAATGCATCTATCTATGCAACAAATAGGCACACACACTGCTACCATACACTATGCCTTGACGTAGGCCAACAAGCATAGCATGAATACGATGTGCTGTCTATCTGAAACGACGGAGGGTTACGGCTGGTTTTTGGCAAAAAACCGTTAACGTAATGAACTTGATTTGATCGAAGGAACTATGATAGCTTTTTAAAAGGAGTGGTTTAAGCTCCGCATTTAAAATTTGCTTTTTCAAGAAAACCGAGTGGTTTTTAGAAATTGTTCCAACGATTCAGTTTAGGTTTTATTTTCTTTGCATTAATAATAATGCGTCCCATCTTTAACCTATCATTACAAATAACAACGAAAATATGACGTCCTCTTATGCCATCCGCATTCGCCACGGGGTCTCGTCATCACCCGTTAGGTTACTTAACTAACGACAGAGCGGGGGCTAGGCTAGCGCGGGTGTAAAACATAAGTGACGTCTAAATAGCTATCATATATATAGATATTTTACATTCGTCTGACGCAATGATATACATTCCAGAACACAGATAAACAATATTGGATTTGCAAGCAATCTGTATTTCTTTTGAGCCTGCAAGAAAAGACAGATTACACAGTTGTGATGAATAGCCATTACCCCACCCAAGATCCCTACGGGTACGGCAAACTACCCGCCCGGCAGTTTGTGTACCCCACCTTGGATCTGTCCTAGGAGCAAAAACAGTAAAAAGAAATAATACAACGGTGGCTACAACCGCAACCTGGATGTGCCCCGCAAAATAATATTACAACTTGTTACAATTACATCAAATGAATTAATACAAAAACCCATCACAAAACCCGGCTAATCACCACAACAGTCCAATACAGTTTATATGCACAAACAGATAAAACCATTACAGAAATGTGCAACCCCCTGCTAACCGACATACTAGCAGTTAGGGGAGGTTTACGAACACATTATACAATCACAGATATAATCCAATATGCAAATACTGTACAATTTCGATCGATTAAACACTTTTAATATTGCTCCAAAATCTGCTCTGTAAAACTGAAACCTGAGCAAAAATTAAATATTCCAGAAAATCCCAAATTCAACAGAGAACCCACCCAAGAAAACTGGGATCATGACTCGGCAACTCGGCCGCGGAAGCGCCGCGGATCGGTGGGATCCGCCGCGGAACCACGGTCGTTTGGTCGAGTCATGGCCCCAAATTTCTTGGGTGTTCTTCTGGTGTCATAACAAGCTTTCTGAACATCCCTGAACCAATTTTGGACTTCATTTAAATTTCGACAGAAACTTGTAATTTTTAGGGTTTTCCGGCTTCGTTTTTCCGTTCGAAATTCATACAAATTTGCAATTAAGTTAAATCTTGTTTAGTTAGGCTCTGATACCACTGTAAGTCGATGTTCAACACCCCAATACATGTGGGGAGGCGGAAATATGAATAACAATCAAGTTCTATGATCAAACATCGATTTAACCGTATGAATCGTTTGCTAAACAACTTTTAACGAAAGCTATAGAGTTTTAAACTAGTATGTGAAGAAATTATACCAAACGGTTCTAGTCCTTCGTCTTGATGTTCTCTACGGCCTCTTTGGATCTCCACGCCCTCTTCGGCTTTCTTCCGTGATAGACGATCCACCCGAGAACCCTAATCCATGCTATAACCTCTAAACTTGAGGTTACTTAGTTTCTCTAGTTGCTAAATAGAGTAGCTAAGATGATGTAGAGATTGGTTATGGAGTAATTAGTCTTTCCTAATCCTTGTTCTCAACTCATGAGGGTAGGATTAGGGTTTGGTGAAGGAGAGAGAACTTGAAGAGAGAGAGTGAGAAGATGATAATGATATTATTATATTGAATAAAGCTTCTCACTTGATATATATGAAACATAAAGAATAAGAAAGAAATGAATAATAAGTGAATATTCATCATGTTTCATTTAATCAAGTGGGTGATTCATTATATGAGTCATTAAGCAATAAATGATGCTTTAATGACATGATGAATCACTCACAATGAGTCACTAATTCAATAAATGAAAATGCCACCTCTCTCTTTATGTCACATCCTTCTAGAAGCTTCTCGGAAAATTACGAGAACGCCCCTCTCATCCGTGAAAATACGGAAAAACTTTAGACTGTATAAATCCAATAACCTGATACTAGAATCTGGCTTAAACCAAAGCCGGCTAGTAAAAACTGTCCGAATGTCGTACGTGCGATCAAATACGTATGCGTCCGAACCTTTGTCGTAAAACCATACGACCTCTATATCTTTTCGCCTGGGTTTGGGAAAACTCTGTGTGGGACTCTAAAGACTCGACTACTACGCTGGCAGTGGGTTTAACCACAGACCGCAAGCGGAACTAGCTATACGTAACGGTCCCCAGGTAGTTGTCGATAAGAAAGCTGATGAGGTAACCCATCTGAAATCCTACTGAGCCTGCCTGTGACAATATCCGTGCAGTCCGGTCTGTTCATCTAAGAATATCATATGTATGGTCTAGGGAGGTGGTGGACGTCAGACCCCTAATAACCATACAAGTCGTGTCGGTATGGCTCTATCACCATCCGAGAATCTACTGATCAACCTATCAGTAATTCTCAATCAGCCCTGGCCAGGGACTTATGGTAATGACCAACCGACCACAGTGCGATATCAACTCCCTATACCGGGAGAGACGAATCCCTAACAGTCACTCACTGCCTCCACGTGGCTCGGGACTGTGCCCAACTGAAACCTGTTTGCACGACTCCTTTGAGCCGTGGTAGGGTAACAATCAAAGCACAGTGGGAACTCACACGAGACAAATGATGACCTTAAGTCAACGGACTATCTGCACACATGTCACCTGAGAACTGCTATCTGACGTTAGGTATAATACCATCCAGTCAGTTCTCGGCGAGTCCTGTCCGGTGTACTCACACCCAGTGAGCATCTGTATACAATCTTAGGTGAACACCACCAATGGTTGTGGGACCAATCCATCGCCCCTCGTCAGGGTCTAGATATGTATACACTAGTCTACTCCGGAGTATCGATGCCCAATCTCGATACTCCTGCGACCAGGGACATCTAAGGGTGTGCCTATTGACTATCCAGCTCCCACTAGTATGCCTGCCATCACAACGCCGGTAGTCAGACAAACACCCTATGGGCTTTATCAACATATATATATAAATACCAAGTAAAATATATTATACGTTAAGACAAAGTCAAACCAAATAGCGTACTATCATATCAAGCAAGACTGTCATATACATACATATCCCAAGCATCCTATACAATTTACTTTATTCGCCGTTATATGTTAGTCATATTCACTGAGCTGGCAACTCATCCCCGTTGTGCCACAGTTCCTTGCAGGGATAGAGTGGACGGGTAGTTGCGAGACAGAGTTACTTTTGCAGTTGTATTCCATCTTTTGATAGGTAGGTTACATGTGTAGTAACCTTCCTTTTTGATTTTGTTTTTGTATCTAGAAAGTCTCCATCAAACCTGTATTTTGACTTAGAATGAGAGATGATATATATATGGACAGTTGAGATCTGTTGATCAGTATCATAGTTTCTTTCTTTATGAAATTCACAGTGATGTTCTATATGTTTATATTCATGTTCATTGTTAATATTGTTGATTCCAACTAGGAATACAATTAAACTTAACCTTTATTATTTGTTTAATAAATTAACTTCACAAATTGAGATTTTTACTTAAAAACTAAATTTTCATAAGTAATTCCGCAAAAAGGTATTTTGATCTTGGTTTTCGGCTTACTTGGACTTGTGCATATCTTTAGATATGATACAATCTAAGTGCCGGTCACATCCAAACTTGGGTCGTGACAAGTGCATTGATATGTGTTTTGTGCTCGCAGTTGCACATGTTTATGATTTTCTTCATATCTGGGTACACTTGGTGTTGCTGCTTACGTATTTGAGTTATTGCTGGTATTTGTGCATGGGATGCACCAGTTCTATACGTCGTGCGTTTGTCGCACCAGTTTTATGTTTCTTGCGTTTATCGCATCAGATTTATATTTCGTGCCTTTGTTGCACCGGATTTATATTTTGTGCATTTCGGTTGCACCTGACTTCGATTTGATGCCTTTCGGTATGTCGATTTTGATTATGATATTGAGGTGGATTCTTGCACTCCGTGCTTTTGACTGGACTTACGCATATTCGGCGTTGCTATTGGATTTTTGTGATTCCGTGCATGTTGAGTGCGCAGGGTTTAGATTTTCATTCGTGCACGATGGATGCACCGATTTGGATTTTCGCGCATGTTGGGCGTATATGTTGAGATGCGATTTTGGTGCACACCGGATGCACGAAATCGAGATTCTTCGTGCATGTCAGATGCACCGGATTTCTGGCTGTCGGGCACACCTGTTGCCTATGATAGATGTTTCGTGCACACCCGTTGCACCTAGATGTTGTTTTGTGCACCTGTATGGCACATATATGGATTTTGATTTCCGTGCGCACCAGACGCACAGGGTGGTGTTATGTGCATTTTTGGGATTTATTCCTTTTGGAGCAGTACATTTTTATGATGTTGGATATTTGCTTTCATACTGAGCAGGACTAGTCAGAGGACAGTACCTGGATATATTTTGCATGCATCGATAGTTATCGAAGGGATTTTCCAAAAGGTGAGCTATAGTCTCAGTATATACCTACGTGTCCGATGCGACACGAAACGTTTTAAAACTAAGGAAACCCTTCTAGATTGTTTTCAAAACGGCGGAACGCACCTATTGAACAAAGGATATATATATATATATATATATACGTATATAGTTATTTTCTTGTGAAAAACGTCCGCCACTGTGCAGTGTCACGCGCATCGCACAGCGACTTAAAGAGATTTGGCATACATTTACATCAGCTATTCACATATATTGATTAGATGTCTACAGGTATAGTTCTGATTTTTTATCATATTGATTTTGTATCGGATTTGACATTGTGTCTTTACCATGACTCCGATGATTGCGGGTGCTTGACGGAGTTTTGTTTTTGAGTTATCTGCTCATTACTCATGCGCATGCATTGCGCTATGATACGTTTTATGTATTGCTGATTTCGGAGCCCCGATGACTTGGAATTTGTGTTGGAATATTTTAGTATTTGGGGGTTTGAATTTTAAATTCGGGGACCGAATTTCTTTAAGGGGGGTAGATTGTAACGTCTTCAAAATAATAAAATATGATTTTTGGGAAATTTTATAATTTAATATTATTTTAATGAATATTTTAATATTCAGGTATAATTAAATACAAATAAATGGGGAAAAATTTCGGAAAATTCTAAAATAAGGTATTTTATAGAATTATGCCATTTTAAAGTTTTTAAGATTTGTTATATGCTAATTTAGTGTTAATCGCGATTAAGAATCGCTAATTGGATTTTTAGCACTTTTGAGCAAAAATATGCACATATCATTTTTACACTTGTTACACTTGTGTTACATTTGTGTTGCCATGGTTCTTTTGGATTTACTATTGGAGTGAGAAGGAAAAGAAAAGGGAAAAGAAAAGAAAAGGGAAAAGGGTAGGTAATGAGTGAGAGAGAGAGACCAAGTCAACCCCACTTTTGAACCATCCCTCATCATTTTCCCCTTCTCATTCTCCCTCCTCTCTTTCCTCTTGCTGCTGCTCTCTCTTTCCCTCTCTCTCCCTCTTCATAAAATCCTAGATCCATAATGAAAACCAAGCCAAAACCTCATTCCCACTTCACAAAAAGTGTTCCCGAGCTCACTAGCTACACATTGAACCTAGCAAGATTGGATTTGGTGGACTTTGAGCAACTCAAGAATTTTCTTGAGTTGCCAAAGGAGGTAATTTCTGCACCTATAGAGTAGTATTTCAATTCCTTGTGCATCCATACTAGTTTTGTATCGATATTGTGATGTTTGTGGATTTTAGAGAATTCAAGTTAGGGTTTAGGGTAAAACTGAAACTTAAGATGAAATTGAGGATTGTGGTGACCTTAGAATCCCTTGTGTGATGCTAATTTGGACCCAAACCTGGAACTTGAAAATAGAATACGGAATTACGGAATCGATATCGGAAAAACTGGAAATCTGTCACTGTTTTGTGTAATCTGCTATCACCCCGAGATCCCTAAAATAAAACTGAGTTGACAGTGAGATGTGCAGGCACCAGAGAACCACCACCCCAAACCCTAGCTCCCCACTCCAAAGTGAGGCCGCCAATTCTCCCATTCTGGCCGCAATTTGCGGCCAGAGCCGGGTGGATTTGCCTCGTTTTCTGTGCATGGCCCCATTTCCTCTAGTATTGACCCTGGGTATGTCTAGTTTTGACTGATTCCATCTAGGGTGAAATCTGGGTTGATTTTCCTATGTTGGTGTATGATTTACGACTTGATTTAGCATGGATTTTAGTGTTTTGTGATTCATTCATGTCGGGTGGCGTTTGGACGTCAACGACAAGTGGATTTTGATTGTGTTTACATGCGAGTCGATAGGTTTTTACCTATGCGGGTAGCGTGTGCTATTTTGGTTTCCGTTGTGATTTTCATGTACTTTAGCATTGTGATGTACTTGTAGGTACCCTACGAGATGTTGAGACAAAGAAGATGAAGATGGCGACATCGGCACCGACACATGAAAAGCAAGGTGAGTAGATTTATACCTACGGGGAGAAGTCGGGTGGATGGCGTATAGCACCCCCGCAGTCCGTGGTGATGTATACGAATACGTATACACACATATATTTATTATGTGTTGTTTAGGGTTATTGATGGTAATAATGGATCATTGGTGATAAAGATGTATTGGTTGAGTAGTGCGAACCCTAGAGTAGTGGTTGCACCCACACTCACACATACACACATACTTGCATACATTCTTTCATATATCTGTGCGCATATGATGGTGGGTATGTCTACACATGGGTATGGGACTATGTGTTTATATACGGGTTTTTGAGGATGATACGTGGGATTGAGTTGAGTCGATGAGAATCGATTGAGGCCGTGAGATTTGGCGACATGACAGAGTCGTATTGGAGATGTGATGTGATGGTAGTGATGCCTGTCATGTGATGAGATAGTGTGATATCGACTCAGATTTAGGTGGTTTCCATACCCCTCTCCTTTGACTTGACTGTGGGTTCGTAGTTCGCATAGTAGGCGTTAGACTAGACCCGAGTCATACCTATTTCAAAACTAACAATCGGGGATATTTTTAAAGATAAGAAAAAGGGTTTATACGGATATTTAAAAAGGCGCATCTTTTCTTAAAACACCGTAGCCCTTATTTTACCAAAAGCCCGGATTCGTCTTATTTCAAAAGGCAAGGTTGCATGATATAGCTACTGAGGTAGGCTTTCTACTGTTGCGTTGATTACTTGATTCCGCACCTTCATGCTGTTTGCATTGCGTCGCTTGTATTGTTGCTATATTTCAGTCATGCTGCTAGGACACCAGCACCATTATCGATGATGCGTATGTTCCACGTACACTGTTGCCGGCTCACACACTTCATCATCGATAATTGCCATGTCACTACACTGTAGTACTGTTGCATTCAGGATATGACCCTTGCATGACATACTGATATGCTTACCTTTCTGCTATATGTCGCATATATGCTGCTTTCTGATTATACGCATTGAGATATGATGTTTCCATGATATTTCTGGTTTTGGGAACCGTGGGTGTTTCAAAGAGAATATGTAATTGTTTTAAAAACCTGGTTACCCGTGATATGATATTTTGGTGTGTCCACCACGCGTTTTCTCGGTGCTGAGACGTGTGCTTGAAACCCGATTCGAGGAGTGGATGTTCCGTTTGCGGGTTCGTGGTGGGCCCGGTATGGTTCCCCTCGGCGAGATGATCGATGGGTTTTGCCGATTGAGCCTGGAGGTGGGCGAGTACCTACCGGTGATTGGTTGGACCTGGCAGTTGTTCGGAGGATACTGACCAGAGTCGAGAGATGGATGCGGGATGATCCGTACTGCCGGGGCCGAGGGCCGATACCGCAGATGGACCCCGTGGGCCGATCCGGACTGACGGAGCCCGATATATGAGGATTTACGTGCCGATGCTGGGCACAGTTTTCATGATGTTTTCGAGTGCCGATGCTGGGCACTCCGGTTCCATGATTTTGACGTGTCGCGAGAGACACAGGTGGTTTATATCCTCATATTTCCATGCATATGCTGATGATATTTACATGCATGATGGTTATTGTCATTGGGTGACGAGTGGACGGGATCCACGTACATGCAGATTGATTTCATTGATTGTACCTCACATTTATGATATGCTACTACCTGAGGCACTGGCACGAGCACTTGTCATTACACTCGTGTAGAGATTACATTGTCAGTTTAGCATGTTTCAGACTTTTTCATATTGAGGTTTATTTATCTGATCGTATTGACCTAGGATGGATCATGCATTCGATCTCTGCTTGTAGATATTTTCTATTCACGAGTTGGAAACTCACCCCCGTTGTGCCCCAGTTCTTGCAGGTTGCCGTACAGATTCCATAGCGGCATTTCTGGCACACTGCTTCCTTATGGGTGACTTGCTTGGATAGGTGGGTTCTTTTGTATCAGAACCGCCATTGTTCATGTATTATTTATTGTATCTAGAATTTCCATCAACCCAAAACTTGTATATTGTTTCAGACTTAGAGACAGTGTTGTATTATTTCGACCTTAGAGTCGCGCTTGTAGTATTACGGTTTTCTGGCTGTTTGAGTTCTTTTTGGCTTTTGATCCTCGCCCTTTGGCGTTGTATATTATTATTGCTTGCGTGGTTGTGACCGTCGATTGACGAAGAGCTAGCTCCCGCTTGGGGATGCCTTTTATCATTTCTTATATATTATTCTTGTTGTACCCCGTTCGGGGCCAGTTTTTACAAAGGAAACTCTGCAGAAATTTTCAGGAAAGGTTACACATTTTAAAAATACACATTCGGCTTAGTTATTTAAAAACTTGATTTTTGAAACGTGATTTCCTTATCTTTTCAAAACCAGTTTTCCTTATTTACTCTTTAAATGGTTTTAGATTACTGGGCTTTTGGCTTACTTGGATCAGATGGGGTCCTATAGACTTCATATGGTTCAAGGGCCAGTCACGTGATCTTTCGGGTCGTGACAAAGTTGGTATCAGAGCGCTAGGTTGATCTTGGTTCGAGTCTGAGTTTGACTATGTGGAGCCTAGGGCGTTATTTATATACGGAACTTAGGCTTGACCTTACGGAACTTAGACTTAGTCGAGGGGGTATTAAACCCGAACTTTCGTCGTGTAGGATGACCCTTGGTTGATGGAATAGGTGACTAAAGTAGAGTGACGTACCGTGGTTATGTTCCGCGGCATACTTACGACACGCCACTCCGCTTAAGAAACCTTAGGTTGTACATTTCCTTGCATTGTGTCATATTCCTTCCTATGATCTACCTTCATCGATACTGGTTATGGTTGTGCTGCCGCGATTGCACGGGCAGAGTGAGCTACGGCTCGAGTTGTGTCAGCATGAGCTCGACGGGGACGAGGGCTGACCGGGGCGTGATTCCAGAGACATACGGTTGCATTGAGGCTTCGTATTTTGTGTTTCCGCACTTTGAGCGTTTGACAGATTGCTGTGGCGAGATTTTTCGGTTGTGCTGATCGGCACCAGAGGATTGAGCCACTGATAGAGGCCAGCCAGGATGTGATGACTGTTGATATATTGCTTATTCAGGATGATTGAGGCGCTGCTTAGCGTACGGACGAATGAGCCAGTTGTTGCTGCGAGTGATGAGATATCGCCCAGATGATTGGAGCTACTGCAGCATGAGCATATTCCTAGAGATATGATAGTGAGTCGCTAGTCACCGAGGATGAATGACTAGGATATGTGGTTCGTTCGCTTACCCCGATGCGAGGTCATCAGGTGGATTGATTCCAGCTAGAGACGACTTCACGCAGATCCGTTGAGAGTCGATTGAGACGATCGAGTGTCAGGAACCCATTCTCCAAGTTTAAAGTATTCGGAAAGACATGCAAGCGATTCTATGGACCCTCTAGAAGAATGAAACCCTAACTCGACTTAATGACCGTGTGAAAGCCTTTGAACCTTAGGGTTTGCGGCAGTTCCTCGGCGCCATTAGTGAGGCTTGGGTTTGCCCTTCTACGGCTGGACCACCGATGCTGTGGTGTGTACTCGATACTATTAAACTGTACCCGAGATGTTGAGCTCTTGGGGGATTATGAGGTTCTGACGAGCCGATCGGACGATTCGACATCATTCGGATATCATGTGATGGGACACTGCTTGGGAGACTCCAGATACGAGCATAGCCGTCGGAGCGCAGTCCGTGTAGCCACGATGAGATGAGTCTGAATCAGTCGATATTGGAGCAAGGTGGAGTAAAGAGTTCGAACGAGATTTCGACGAGATGACGTTTCACTCCGCTGATACCAGAGATGTGATATGCACGCTGAGGACGTGTTCGGCTAGATATCTTCTACTGAGTGATGAAGATACCGAGTTCGTGATTTCGAGTCCGTGTTAGAGACTTCGGATGGACCGTAGCTGAGAACATTGCAGTGCGCAGATAGAGACGCGGCGTCGAAATGGACGATGATACAGACAAGCGGGACAAGAGGTCCGTGCGAGACGCTGATGAGCTGTCATTACTTCCCACCGAGACCAAAGGCCTGATATGCTTACAGAGGCGTAGGGATGCGACCGATTTCCGAGGAAATGCTGTGCTGAGGACATAGATTTCCATTGAACGAGAAAGGATTATGCCAGAATACCAGCCTCCGTACAGATCGGCATAGGCAAGATCGGCAGAGACCTTGAGTAGGATTCCTTCCAGTACACTGCTGCTATAAGATTTGCACCAGGAGTAGATGCGTGATGTGCATTCAGAGGACCCGAGGTCGGCGCCAGAGATGTGCTATTTTACGAGCGGTCGTAAGGATTGACCGAGAGATGACCAGGAAAGTGCCAGAACGGAATCGTTCCTATCAGCACACCTGACCGGGCCGATGAGCCGATGGATTGCGAGATTGGTAATCTACGGGAAAGATCAGGAACCAGAGGCAGAGGACGCCAGCCGCGAGCAAGAGGTAAGTAGATATCTTGCGCCGCAAGCAACGGATGTACCGGTACCTTCTTGACCCTGAAGAAGGATATACCGACGACAGTAATTATGATTTGTGATTTTGTGATTTGATTATCACGTATCCGTTGCTTTGGATTTCGGTATCTTGGGCGATCTATTCGCATGATTTAGTCTTGATGACTGAGTTTCATGATATTTGATTTTGTGCACCATGGTTGCACCTACTGGGTATTTATACCTTGTACATAGTTATTACTCTTGAGGTATTGATTGTGATTTCATGCCTATTTTATGCCGGTGATTTGATTTACGCTTCCAGCATAGTTTCATGTACTTTTGGTATTTCGATTTTGCACTCGGTATAGCTTATATGTGCTTGTAGTGCATTGATATGTGTTTTGTGCTCGCAGTTGCACACGTTTATGATTTTCTTCATATCTGGGTACACTTGGTGTTGCTGCTTACGTATTTGAGTTATTGCTGGTATTTGTGCATGGGATGCACCAGTTCTATACTTCGTGCGTTTGTCGCACCAGTTTTATGTTTCTTGCGTTTATCGCATCAGATTTATATTTCGTGCCTTTGTTGCACCGGATTTATATTTTGTGCATTTCGGTTGCACCTGACTTCGATTTGATGCCTTTCGGTATGTCGATTTTGATTATGATATTGAGGTGGATTCTTGCACTCCGTGCTTTTGACTGGACTTACGCATATTCGGCGTTGCTATTGGATTTTTGTGATTCCGTGCATGTTGAGTGCGCAGGGTTTAGATTTTCATTCGTGCACGATGGATGCACCGATTTGGATTTTCGCGCATGTTGGGCGTATATGTTGAGATGCAATTTTGGTGCACACCCGATGCACGAAATCGAGATTCTTCGTGCATGTCAGATGCACCGGATTTCTGGCTGTCGGGCACACCTGTTGCCTATGATAGATGTTTCGTGCACACCCGTTGCACCTAGATGTTGTTTTGTGCACCTGTATGGCACATATATGGATTTTGATTTCCGTGCGCACCAGACGCACAGGGTGGTGTTATGTCCATTTTTGGGATTTATTCCTTTTGGAGCAGTACATTTTTATGATGTTGGATATTTGCTTTCATACTGAGCAGGACTAGTCAGAGGACAGTACCTGGATATATTTTGCATGCATCGATAGTTATCGAAGGGATTTTCCAAAAGGTGAGCTATAGTCTCAGTATATACCTACGTGTCCGATGCGACACGAAACGTTTTAAAACTAAGGAAACCCTTCTAGATTGTTTTCAAAACGGCGGAACGCACCTATTGAACAAAGGATATATATATATATATACGTATATAATTATTTTCTTGTGAAAAACGTCCGCCACTGTGTAGTGTCACGCGCATCGCACAGCGACTTAAAGAGATTTGGCATGCATTTACATCAGCTATTCACATGTATTGATTAGATGTCTACAGGTATAGTTCTGATTTTTTATCATATTGATTTTGTATCGGATTTGACATTGTGTCTTTACCATGACTCCGATGATTGCGGGTGCTTGACGGAGTTTTGTTTTTGAGTTATCTGCTCATTACTCATGCGCATGCATTGCGCTATGATACGTTTTATGTATTGCTGATTTCGGAGCCCCGATGACTTGGAATTTGTGTTAGAATATTTTAGTATTTGGGGGTTTGAATTTTAAATTCGGGGACCGAATTTCTTTAAGGGGGGTAGATTGTAACGTCTTCAAAATAATAAAATATGATTTTTGGGAAATTTTATAATTTAATATTATTTTAATGAATATTTTAATATTCAGGTATAATTAAATACAAATAAATGGGGAAAAATTTCGGAAAATTCTAAAATAAGGTATTTTATGGAATTATGCCATTTTAAAGTTTTTAAGATTTGTTATATGCTAATTTAGTGTTAATCGCGATTAAGAATCGCTAATTGGATTTTTAGCACTTTAGAGCAAAAATGTGCACATATCATTTTTACACTTGTTACACTTGTGTTACATTTGTGTTGCCATGGTTCTTTTGGATTTACTATTGGAGTGAGAAGGAAAAGAAAAGGGAAAAGAAAAGAAAAGGGAAAAGGGTAGGTAATGAGTGAGAGAGAGAGACCAAGTCAACCCCACTTTTGAACCATCCCTCATCATTTTCCCCTTCTCATTCTCCCTCCTCTCTTTCCTCTTGCTGCGGCTCTCTCTTTCCCTCTCTCTCCCTCTTCATAAAATCCTAGATCCATAATGAAAACCAAGCCAAAACCTCATTCCCACTTCACAAAAAGTGTTCCCGAGCTCACTAGCTACACATTGAACCTAGCAAGATTGGATTTGGTAGACTTTGAACAACTCTAGAATTTTCTTGAGTTGCCAAAGGAGGTAATTTCTGCACCTATAGAGTAGTATTTCAATTCCTTTTGCATCCATACTAGTTTTGTATCGATATTGTGATGTTTGTGGATTTTAGAGAATTCAAGTTAGGGTTTAGGGTAAAACTGAAACTTAAGATGAAATTGAGGATTGTGGTGACCTTAGAATCCCTTGTGTGATGCTAATTTGGACCCAAACCTGGAACTTGAAAACAGAATACTGAATTACGGAATCGATATCGGAAAAACTGGAAATCTGTCACTGTTTTGTGTAATCTGCTATCACCCCGAAATCCCTAAAATAAAACTGAGTTGACAGTGAGATGTGCAGGCACCAGAGAACCACCACCCCAAACCCTAGCTCCCCACTCCAAAGTGAGGCCGCCAATTCTCCCATTCTGGCCGCAATTTGCTGCCAGAGCCGGGTGGATTTGCCTCGTTTTCTGTGCATGGCCCCATTTCCTCTAGTATTGACCCTGGGTATGTCTAGTTTTGACTGATTCCATCTAGGGTGAAATCTGGGTTGATTTTCCAATGTTGGTGTATGATTTACGACTTGATTTAGCATGGATTTTAGTGTTTTGTGATTCATTCCTGTCGGGTGGCATTTGGACGTCAACGACAAGTGGATTTGATTGTGTTTACATGTGAGTCGATAGGTTTTTACCTATGCGGGTAGCGTGTGCTATTTTGGTTTCCGATGTGATTTTCATGTGCTTTAGCATTGTGATGTACTTGTAGGTACCCTACGAGATGTTGAGACAAAGAAGATGAAGATGGCGACATCGGCACCGACACACGAAAAGCAAGATGAGTAGATTTATATCTACGGGGAGAAGTCGGGTGGATGGCGTATATGTAACGTTTTGAAAATCGTTTCGGTGAAATTTCGAAAAAAATCGGTAAAATAAGGGGGTTTTCTGTAAAAAGTCAAAATACAAATATCTTATTATAAAAATTAAATATACACATTCTAGCTATGTAATTGCTATTATTTGGTGTTTATTGAGCCGCTAGTGAAATTTCAAATTTTCTGAAAAAAATATTATTTTATTATTATTTTAAGCCGTCACTAATACATTTAATTAGGGAAAATTACAAATTGGAATGAGTTGAAACAAATTTTGTGCATCATAAAACATTAAATAAAATTTTATCATGTGGTTTTTGGAACGAAATCATTTGCCAAAACGGTTTAGAAATTATTGAAGAAAAAAGGCTTTTTTTAGCGTAAATGGATGTTTGGGGTATTGTATTTATCATTTTTCATCACCCCACACCCGTACCCACACCCACACACCCCCATTCACTTATCCCCTTGAAGAATTCAGCAGCCCCCTCTTTTGTCCCCACTTGGATTTTAAAGAAAAGAAATGAAAGAAAAGAAAAGAAAAAAAGAGTAGAAAATGGTATAATTTGAGTTGACTTTGACTTGAACTAACTTTCCCCACCTCACTCTCTCTCCTCCCTCACCCAATCCCCCAAGATTTCTGGCCAAAACCTGAACCAAAACAGCCCCAAATACTTCATCTCATTTTTCCATCAAAATCCCCAAAATTTCTATCAAAAAACCACCCTTTTTCTCAAAAATTCAAAGCTAATTCTAAATCCAAGCTTTACCCATTATTCTTTAGCTATTCAAGCATGGATCTTGGAGCATGAAATCATTGTTGGAGGCTAAGATTTTTGCAAGTTTGATCTCAAGCTTGTGAGGTATAATCATAACCTTATGCTTAATTTGTTGTTAAATTACTTGAATCTAGCTATTAGATGTTAAATTAGGGTTTTAAATTTCAAGTTTTGAAATTTAAAGAAAGAGTTTTGATTACTAAGTTAGGGTTTGTTGTGGAAATGAGTTGTGTTTGATTGTGTATGGTTTATTGAGGTGGATTAATATATTTAGTTTTGTAGAAAACTAATCTAGTTGTTAATTACAAGTTGTTACTTGAAAAATGTCCAAATTAAGCTTTTTGTTGCAAACTAGTTTTTTTGATTTAATTCGAAATATGAGATTAAAAATATGGTTAGGGTTTTTATCATATTTTTAACTTTATTAAGTGTAGTTTAACACTTTAGTTCATGGAAATCCAACCTAAATTGTAGTTTGTGCATTTTTGCTATGAAATTGTTAAAACGGGTATTTTGTAAACTAGAATATTAGGATTTTTGGAATTTAATGAGATTAAATTCCGGAAATTTGTTTATACGACTTATTTAAGATATTTAATAAATATATTGGCCACTACATTCATTTAAACATCCTGTTTTGTACAAAAACGGCGAATTGTGCTTGCTAGATTTTCGGAAAAATGACTTTTTAAGCAAAATTGAGGTTTTTGTGAGTTTTAACCTAGTTTATATTAAAATTACTGTTCGTGAATGTGCAAATGAGTGTGATTGGATTTTTCTCGATGGTTTGACGTTTGTATATCGACATCGAGGGTTGGTTTGACTATTCTTGCATGCGTAGGCGATAGGTTTGGACCTATGCGTGATACGCGTGCCGATTTGATTTTCGTATGCCGTTTCGATTTCGAATTTAGTTTTAATGCGATATGGTGCGTTATGATATGTAGGTACCCCCATGTGGACTTCGAGACGACAAGCAAGCGCGTGGCGACGTCGGTACCGGCTAGCGAGGACCAGGTGAGTAGATTTATATCTACGGGGAGAAGTCGGGTGGATGGCATATAGCACCCCCGCAGTCCGTGGTGATGTATACGGATGCGTATACACACCAACAATTTATGATATGTTGTTAGGATTTATTATTGATGATTTTAGATGGATATTGGTGTTCGATTGGTGCATGGTTACGAAACCTTAGGTAGTGGGTGTACTACACTTACACATACACACATATACATACTTGCTACATTCCTTATTTCATATGTGCGTGTATGGGAATATATTTATATGTTCACATGGGTATGGGACTATGTGTTCACATACGGATTTGAGGAGGATACTTGGGATTGAGATGTGTCGATGAGATTTGTTTGTGGTTGTGATCTCGGTGATATGGCAGGATTCGTACTTAAGGTACGTCCTGGTGTTATAGCGGATCTTGCGGCGGCGATACGGGTGAATAGTGTTATAAATAAATGGTCGACATGTGATCGTGATATGAGGCATAATATGCTAGGATATTGATATTAGGCCGTATCGGGCGATGTATACCCCTTGATGATGATATGTGCTGACGATATCGGTTTGTACGAGATTGTCGATCAGTAGTCAGATCATGAGTATATTGAGGATATTAGTATTGTACTAGACATAGGTCAGTACCCTAGACTATGATCTTGGATAAAGAGGATACCAGAGGAATAGTGTGAGGAATATGATATTGACCCGTACCCAGATTTGGGGATGTCGTACGACGGATTTACGTACGAGCTATATCTTGATGATCGATCCGCACTCTTGACTTGCGATGTCTGATTATAGATATGGTATCGGATATGATATTATTGAGGCGGGATCACCGACTAATATATATACAGGTATGTATATGTATCGACTCAGATGTTAGGCGGTTTCCTTACCTGTAGTCTAGCTTATAGCGTAGCCCTTTAGTTTAGTTAGTTGTTAGA
The DNA here is from genome assembly GCA_030015575.1 of Agapanthus africanus. NCBI lineage: Eukaryota > Viridiplantae > Streptophyta > Magnoliopsida > Asparagales > Amaryllidaceae > Agapanthus > Agapanthus africanus. The sequence goes on from JASDDO010000016.1 coordinate 331,630,789, forward strand.
TTAGATTCGGTTCCTACCTATTTCAAAGCTTACGAATCGTGCGTATTTTTAAAGACAGCCTAAGGGATCCTACGGATATTTCAAAAAACGTATCTTTTCTTAAAAACACCGTAGCCCCTATTTTCAAAACCCCACGATTCGTGTTATTTCAAAGGCACCATTGTAGGACTTATATTAGGTTAAAACAGATTAATTATCGTTGCGTCTAGTATTCAGCTCCCGCTCATTATTGTTGTTTGCTCCGCATCACATGCTTATATTATGCTTCATATTCTACTGTTGATATCTTGTGGTTAGGACACCAGCACCATTACCGATGATGCGTATGTACCACGTACACTTACTTGCCGGCTCACACACATCTTCATCGGTAATTGCCATGTCACGTACACCTTAGAAAATATTATTGCTTGACATAGCCTGTTAGCTAATAGTTTAGACTTGATATTAGTGTACTTGCCTTATATGTTAGTTTAGACATTATAGTTATTACCTGCTACCTCATGCATACTGTTATTCATTGTTATGCCGCATTCATGGATTCTCATGCATATATTCACTTTTTACGTGCTATTGAGGTTTTGATTTGGATTTCCATGAGATTTTCTGGATTTGGGGAAAACCGCAAAACATATACAAACTTCTTCTTTTTCTTTTTAAATAAAAAGCGCGGTTTTTCCCATGATGTATGAGTCGTCCACCATGAGTTTGCTGATAGATTTGGAGACCCGATTCGAGGAGTTTGATGAACCGTTTCGGGTACATGGTGGACCCGGTAAGGTACCCCGGGGCAAGAAGCTCGTGGTGATGACGATGAGCCTGGCAGGGGGAGACTACCTACCGGTGATTTTACCCGATGCGTCGGATATCCGGAGGATACCGTCGTGGTCTTGAGATGGATGGTAGGGGCCGGTCTGGACTGACGGCGCCCTAGATATTGAGATTGAGACATTGAGATTTCGAGATATTGAGGTACTGAGATTTGATGATACAGGCCAGTCCGGATGGCCGGAGCCTGAGGTTTTGAGACATTGAGATTTATGTTTTGTGTCGATGCTAGACACTGTTGATGCTGATTTCATTTATGATACCTCATTTTAAAAATACAAAGGAAATCTCACTAATTTATGAAAACAGTTTCTTCATTTACATGTATTCTGTTTTCATGCATTCATACCTCATTCATATGATATATTGCTACCTGAGGCACTGACACGGGCACATGAGATCACACTCGGGTTAGATATTACCCTAGCCATTGTTATAGGCTGCATGTTATTCATATATTTGAGGATATATTATGATCATTGACCTAGGTTGCGTTATTCATGCGATTTTCTGTTCGTAGATCTTTTTCTACTCACGAGTTGGCAACTCACCCCCGTTGTGCCCCAGTTTCTTGCAGGTGTTGCCGTACGGATTTCATTACGGCTTTGCGGGCACGGTTTCTTTTCGGGTGACTTGCTAGTAGGTGGGTTTATTGTATCTTACCCATCATTATACCTTGTATATTATATTTCAGTTGTATCTAGAAGTTCCATCAACCAAACTTGTATTTTTTTGAGATAGAGACCAGTAATGTTATTCTTTCGACCATAGAGTAGCATGTTTTATTTCTTGAGTTTCTTGCTGGTTGAGTTCCATTTCTGTTGTGATCCTCGCCTTTAGGCGTTGTATATTATGTTGCATACAGGTTGATTTGATATGGTTCTTCCTATTCTCTACTACTTCTCTTGGTTTGGATTTCTGGGTTTCGGCTTACTTAGCATACGTACTCCTTGAGACGTTCGTAGTCTAAGTGCCGGTCATGTTCCGTACTTTCGGGTCGTGACAAAGTTGGTATCAGAGCGTTAGGTTTTACCTTCGGAGCGTAGGATGACCCTTGGTTGATGGAATAGGTGACTAAAGTAGAGTGACGTACCGTTGGTATGTTCCGCGGCATATTTACGACACGCCACTCCACTTAAGAAGCCTTAGGATGTACATTTCCTTGTTCAGTATTATATTCCTTCCTGATCTAGCCTCATCGGTACCAGTTTGGTTTTGCTGCCACGATTGCGGGCAGGGAGAGCTACGGCTAGAGTTGCGGTCAGCACGAGCTCGGCACGAACGAGGACTGACCAGGGCATGATTCCGGCGACACCCGATTATAGAGAGGTGTCTTTTGACTGTGTTTCCGCGCCACGAGCGTTTGGCGGATCGCCTTTATGAGGTTACTCGGATGTGCTGATCGACATTAGAGGATTGAGATAATGATAGAGGCCAGCCAGATCTTGATGACCGTTGGTGTGTTGCTTATTCATGATGATCGAGGCACTGTTCGGCGTGCAGACGAGTGAGCCAGTTATTGCTGCGAATGACGAGGTATTGCCCCAGATGCTGGAGTTAGTGCAGAACGAGTTGTACTAAGAGATGATAGAAGGTCGCTAGTCATCGTGGATGAATGACCAGGACATGTGGATCGTTCGCCTAACCCGATGCGAGGTCATCAGATAGATGGATTCCAGCTAGAGACGACTTCACGTGGAGACGTTGGGAGTCGACAGAGACGATCGAATGTCAGAAACCTATTATTCCAAGTTTAAGATAGTCGGAAAGACATGCAGGCAATTCTATGGTCCCTCTAGAAGAATGAAACCCTAACTCGACTTAATGACCGTGTGAAAGCCTTTGAACCTTAGGGTTTGCGGCAGTTCTGCGGCGCCATTAGTGAGGCTTGGGTTTGCCCTTCTACGGCTGGACCACCGATGCTGTGGTATGTACTCGATACTATTAAACTGTACCCAAGATGTTGAGCTCTTGAGGGATTATGAGGTTTTGACGAATCGATTGGATGGCTCGACTTAATTCGGATGCTAGGTGGTGAGATGCATTCTTGGGAGACTCCAGATATGAGGATAGCCGTTGGAGCTCAGTCCATGCAGCCGCGACGAGACGAGTCCAAAGCAGACGACATTAGAGAAAAGTGGAATAAGAGGTTCGCACTAGATCTAGATGAGATGACGTTCCACTCCGCCGACATCAGAGAGGCGATGCGCATGCCGAGGCATGGTACTTGGACTTACCTTCCAGAAGGAGTCGCGATGAGTATGCAGTCGTTCCAGAGCAAGATGCAGATATAGGAAAGGACAATGACTTCCGGACAGTTGGCAGAGACGAGACATGGAAGAGACCGTGAGCAGGATTCCTTCCAGGATACTGCTGCGATGATACTTGCACCCAGGATCAGATGTGTCACGTGCATTCAGAGAGCCAGAGGCCGACGCCAGTGATATGCTGCCTTGATAGGGCCGATGAGCCGATGGATTGTGAGATTGGTAATCCACGGAGAAGACTTGGACCCAGGAGTGGTCATGTTACACACACCAGCAGGCCAGAGTTCATGATCATCGACGAGACGTCCCACTAGTGACCGCGACAGTTGGCCCGAGATTCTTAGAGGATGCACTTGAGCGGTACTGTTCCGCCATTATTGATTTCGATGTTTTGGGTGATTTATTCGTATGATTTGATTTTGATGATTGAGGATTTACGATCTTTGCACAGTGTTGCACTTGATATCGTTTTCGTGCTTTAGTTTCACATGTTTGTGATTTTACGGTTTTAAACAGTTGAGTTGATTTTGTGCGTATGCACGCACGCGATTTGGTTCCTGCACTTTGTATAGTTTATATATGCTGGCAGTGCAGTGACATGTATTTTGTGCACTTGGATACACTGGATTTCGATTTCGAGGGTGATGCTCGACATTTGTTTTGTGCATTTTATGCACCGGATTGGATTTTTAGCGCCTGTTGGGCGCCTGTTACGAGATACGATTTGGTGCACACCAGATGCACTAATTCGAGATTTTTCGTACATGTCAGATGCACCTGATTTTGCTGTTAGGCACACATGTTGCCTACGATAGATGTTTCGTGCACACCTGATGCACTTAGATGTTGTTTCTGTGCGCATGTATGGCACATTCATGGATTTTGATTTCCGTGCGCACCAGACGCACGTAGTATTCATGTGCATATTTTGGGATTGATTTCTTATAGAGCAGTACGTTTTTATGATATTGCTATGTGTTTCCGTACTGAGCAGGACTAGTCAGAGGACAGTACCTAAATACATTTTGCATGCATTGATAGTTATTGAAGGGATTTCCAAAAAGCGAGCTATAGCCTCAGTATTTACCTACGTGTCTGATATGACACGAAATGTTTAAAACATGGAGACCCTTCTAAATTGTTTCCAAAACGGCGGAACGTACATTTCAAACAAAGGTATATATGTATATAGTTATTTTCTTATGGTAGACGTCCGCCACTGTGCAGTGTTATACGCGTTGCACAGCGACTTAAAGAGATTTGGCATGCATTTCCTTCAGATACTTACAGATATAGATTCGATATTTACATTTATAGTTTCGAGCTATATCATATTGGTTTTGATTTGGATTTGGCATTGATGTCTTCTCCATGACTCCGATGATTGCGGGATGCTTGACGGAGTTTTGATTTGAGTTATATGCTCATTTTTCAAGCGCATGCGCTGCGCTACGATTTGTTTTATGTAGTTACAATTTCGGAGCCCCGACGACTTGATGGTTTTTCTTAGATGTTTTAGTATTTGGGGGAGTTTGAATTTAAATTCGGGGACCGAATTTCTTTAATGGGGGAAGATTGTAACGTTTTGAAAATCGTTTCGGTGAAATTTCGAAAAAATCGGTAAAATAAGGGGGTTTTCTGTAAAAAGTCAAAATACAAATATCTTATTATAAAAATTAAATATACACATTCTAGCTATGTAATTGCTATTATTTGGTGTTTATTGAGCCGCTGGTAAAATTTCAAATTTTCTGAAAAAAATATTATTTTATTATTATTTTAAGCCGTCACTAATACATTTAATTAGGGAAAATTACAAATTGGAATGAGTTGAAACAAATTTTGTGCATCATAAAACATTAAATAAAATTTTATCATGTGGTTTTTGAACGAAATCATTTGCCAAAACGGTTTAGAAATTATTGAAGAAAAAAGGCTTTTTTTAGCGTAAATGGATGTTTGGGGTATTGTATTTATCATTTTTCATCACCCCACACCCGTACCCACACCCACACACCCCCATTCACTTATCCCCTTGAAGAATTCAGCAGCCCCCTCTTTTGTCCCCACTTGGATTTTAAAGAAAAGAAATGAAAGAAAAGAAAAGAAAAAAAGAGTAGAAAATGGTATAATTTGAGTTGAGTTTGACTTGAACTAACTTTCCCCACCTCACTCTCTCTCTTCCCTCACCCAATCCCCCAAGATTTCTGGCCAAAACCTGAACCAAAACAGCCCCGAATACTTCATCTCATTTTTCCATCAAAATCCCCAAAATTTCTATCAAAAATCCACCCTTTTTCTCAAAAATTCAAAGCTAATTCTAAATCCAAGTTTACCCATTATTCTTTAGCTATTCAAGCATGGATCTTGAAGCATGAAATCAATGTTGGAGGCTAAGATTTTTGCAAGTTTGATCTCAAGCTTGTGAGGTATAATCATAACCTTATGCTTAATTTGTTGTTAAATTACTTGAATCTAGCTATTAGATGTTAAATTAGGGTTTTAAATTTCAAGTTTTGAAATTTAAAGAAAGGGTTTTGATTACTAAGTTAGGGTTTGTTGTGGAAATGAGTTGTGTTTGATTGTGTATGGTTTAGTGAGGTGGATTAATATATTTAGTTTTGTAGAAAACTAATCTAGTTGTTAATTACAAGTTGTTACTTGAAAAATGTCCAAATTAAGCTTTTTGTTGCAAACTAGTTTTTTTGATTTAATTCGAAATATGAGATTAAAAATATGGTTAGGGTTTTTATCATATTATTAACTTTATTAAGTGTAGTTTAACACTTTAGTTCATGGAAATCCAACCTAAATTGTAGTTTGTGCATTTTTGCTATGAAATTGTTAAAAAGGGTATTTTGTAAACTAGAATATTAGGATTTTTGGAATTTAATGAGATTAAATTCCGGAAATTTGTTTATACGACTTATTTAAGATATTTAATAAATATATTGGCCACTACATTCATTTAAACATCCTGTTTTGTACAAAAACGGCGAATTGTGCTTGCTAGATTTTCGGAAAAATGACTTTTTAAGCAAAATTGAGGTTTTTGTGAGTTTTAACCTAGTTTATATTAAAATTAGTGTTCGTGAATGTGCAAATAAGTGTGATTGGATTTTTCTCGATGGTTTGACGTTTGTACATCGACATCGAGGGTTGGTTTGACTATTCTTGCATGCGTAGGCGATAGGTTTGGACCTATGCGTGATACGCGTGCCGATTTGATTTTCGTATGCCGTTTCGATTTCGAATTTAGTTTTAATGCGATATGGTGCGTTATGATATGTAGGTACCCCCATGTGGACTTCGAGACGACAAGCAAGCGCGTGGCGACGTCGGTACCGGCTAGCGAGGACCAGGTGAGTAGATTTATATCTACGGGGAGAAGTCGGGTGGATGGCGTATAGCACCCCCGCAGTCCGTGGTGATGTATACGGATGCGTATACACACCAACAATTTATGATATGTTGTTAGGATTTATTATTGATGATTTTAGATGGATATTGGTGTTCGATTGGTGCATGGTTACGAAACCTTAGGTAGTGGGTGCACTACACTTACACATACACACATATACATACTTGCTACATTCCTTATTTCATATGTGCGTGTATGGGAATATATTTATATGTTCACATGGGTATGGGACTATGTGTTCACATACGGATTTGAGGAGGATACTTGGGATTGAGCTGAGTCAATGAGATTTGTTTGTGGTTGTGATCTCGGTGATATGGCAGGATTCGTACTTAAGGTACGTCCTGGTGTTATAGCGGATCTTGCGGCGGCGATACGGGTGAATAGTGTTATAAATAAATGGTCGACATGTGATCGTGATATGAGGCATAATATGCTATGATATTGATATTAGGCCGTATCGGGCGATGTATACCCCTTGATGATGATATGTGCTGACGATATCAGTTTGTACGAGATTGTCGATCAGTAGTCAGATCATGAGTATATTGAGGATATTAGTATTGTACTAGACATAGGTCAGTACCCTAGACTATGATCTTGGATAAAGAGGATACCAGAGGAATAGTGTGAGGAATATGATATTGACCCGTACCCAGATTTGGGGATGCCGTACGACGGATTTACGTACGAGCTATATCTTGATGATCGATCGGCACTCTTGACTTGGGATGTCTGATTATAGATATGGTATCGGATATGATATTATTGAGGCGGGATCACCGACTAATATATATACAGGTATGTATATGTATCGACTCAGATGTTTGGCGGTTTCCTTACCTGTAGTCTAGCTTATAGCGTAGCCCTTTAGTTTAGTTAGTTGTTAGATTAGATTCGGTTCCTACCTATTTCAAAGCTTACGAATCGTGCGTATTTTTAAAGACAGCCTAAGGGATCCTACGGATATTTCAAAAAACGTATCTTTTCTTAAAAACACCGTAGCCCCTATTTTCAAAACCCCACGATTCGTGTTATTTCAAAGGCACCATTGTAGGACTTATATTAGGTTAAAACAGATTAATTATCGTTGCGTCTAGTATTCAGCTCCCGCTCATTATTGTTGTTTGCTCCGCATCACATGCTTATATTATGCTTCATATTCTACTGTTGATATCTTGTGGTTAGGACACCAGCACCATTACCGATGATGCGTATGTACCACATACACTTACTTGCTTGCTCACACACATCTTCATCGGTAATTGCCATGTCACGTACACTTTAGAAAATATTATTGCTTGACATAGCCTGTTAGCTAATAGTTTAGACATGATATTAGTGTACTTGCCTTATATGTTAGTTTAGACATTATAGTTATTACCTGCTACCTCATGCATACTGTTATTCATTGTTATGCCGCATTCATGGATTCTCATGCATATATTCACTTTTTACGTGCTATTGAGGTTTTGGATTTGGATTTCCATGAGATTTTCTGGATTTGGGGAAAACCGCAAAACATATACAAACTTCTTCTTTCTCTTTTTAAATAAAAAGCGCGGTTTTTCCCATGATGTATGAGTCGTCCACCATGAGTTTGCTGATAGATTTGGAGACCCGATTCGAGGAGTTGGATGAACCGTTTCGGGTACATGGTGGAGCCGGTAAGGTACCCCGGGGCAAGAAGCTCGTGGTGATGACGATGAGCCTGGCAGGGGGAGACTACCTACCGGTGATTTTACCCGACGCGTCGGATATCCGGAGGATACCGTCGTGGTCTTGAGATGGATGGTAGGGGCCGGTCTGGACTGACGGCGCCCTAGATATTGAGATTGAGACATTGAGATTTCGAGATATTGAGTTACTGAGATTTGATGATACAGGCCAGTCCGGATGGCCGGAGCCTGAGGTTTTGAGACATTGAGATTTATGTTTTGTGTCGATGCTAGACACTGTTGATGCTGATTTCATTTATGATACCTCATTTTAAAAATACAAAGGAAATCTCACTAATTTATGAAAACAGTTTCTTCATTTACATGTATTCTGTTTTCATGCATTCATACCTCATTCATATGATATATTGCTACCTGAAGCACTGACACGGGCACATGAGATCACACTCGGGTTAGATATTACCCTAGCCATTGTTATAGGCTGCATGTTATTCATATATTTGAGGATATATTATGATCATTGACCTAGGTTGCGTTATTCATGCGATTTTCTGTTCGTAGATCTTTTTCTACTCACGAGTTGGCAACTCACCCCCGTTGTGCCCCAGTTTCTTGCAGGTGTTGCCGTACGGATTTCATTACGGCTTTGCGGGCACGGTTTCTTTTCGGGTGACTTGCTAGTAGGTGGGTTTATTGTATCTTACCCATCATTATACCTTGTATATTATATTTCAGTTGTATCTAGAAGTTCCATCAACCAAACTTGTATTTTTTTGAGATAGAGACCAGTAATGTTATTCTTTCGACCATAGAGTAGCATGTTTTATTTCTTGAGTTTCTTGCTGGTTGAGTTCCATTTCTGTTGTGATCCTCGCCTTTAGGCGTTGTACATTATGTTGCATACAGGTTGATTTGATATGGTTCTTCCTATTCTCTACTACTTCTCTTGGTTTGGATTTCTGGGTTTCGGCTTACTTAGCATACGTACTCCTTGAGACGTTTGTAGTCTAAGTGCCGGTCATGTTCCGTACTTTCGGGTCGTGACAGTATAGCACCCCCGCAGTCCGTGGTGATGTATACGAATACGTATACACACATATATTTATTATGTGTTGTTTAGGGTTATTGATGGTAATAATGGATCATTGGTGATAAAGATGTATTGGTTGAGTAGTGCGAACCCTAGAGTAGTGGTTGCACCCACACTCACACATACACACATACTTGCATACATTCTTTCATATATCTGTGCGCATATGATGGTGGGTATGTCTACACATGGGTATGGGACTATGTGTTTATATACGGGTTTTTGAGGATGATACGTGGGATTGAGTTGAGTCGATGAGATTCGATTGAGGCCGTGAGATTTGGCGACATGACAGAGTCGTATTGGAGATGTGATGTGATGGTAGTGATGCCTGTCATGTGATGAGATAGTGTGATATCGACTCAGATTTAGGTGGTTTCCATACCCCTCTCCTTTGACTTGACTGTGGGTTCGTAGTTCGCATAGTAGGCGTTAGACTAGACCCGAGTCATACCTATTTCAAAACTAACAATCGGGGATATTTTTAAAGATAAGCAAAAGGGTTTATACGGATATTTAAAAAGGCGCATCTTTTCTTAAAACACCGTAGCCCTTATTTTACCAAAAGCCCGGATTCGTCTTATTTCAAAAGGCAATGTTGCATGATATAGCTACTGAGGTAGGCTTTATACTGTTGCGTTGATTACTTGATTCCGCACCTTCATGCTGTTTGCATTGCGTCGCTTGTATTGTTGCTATATTTCAGTCATGCTGTTAGGACACCAGCACCATTATCGATGTTGCGTATGTTCCACGTACACTGTTGCCGGCTCACACACTTCATCATCGATAATTGCCATGTCACTACACTGTAGTACTGTTGCATTCAGGATATGACCCTTGCATGACATACTGATATGCTTACCTTTCTGCTATATGTCGCATATATGCTGCTTTCTGATTATACGCATTGAGATATGATGTTTCCATGATATTTCTGGTTTTGGGAACCGTGGGTGTTTCAAAGAGAATATGTAATTGTTTTAAAAACCCGGTTACCCGTGATATGATATTTTGGTGTGTCCACCACGCGTTTTCTCGGTGCTGAGACGTGTGCTTGAAACCCGATTCGAGGAGTGGATGTTCCGTTTGCGGGTTCGTGGTGGGCCCGGTATGGTTCCCCTCGGCGAGATGATCGATGGGTTTTGCCGATTGAGCCTGGAGGTGGGCGAGTACCTACCGGTGATTGGTTGGACCTGGCAGTTGTCTGGAGGATACTGACCAGAGTCGAGAGATGGATGCGGGATGATCCGTACTGCCGGGGCCGAGGGCCGATACCGCAGATTGACCCCGTGGGCCGATCCGGACTGACGGAGCCCGATATATGAGGATTTACGTGCCGATGCTGGGCACAGTTTTCATGATGTTTTCGAGTGCCGATGCTGGGCACTCCGGTTCCATGATTTTGACATGTCGCGAGAGGCACAGGTGGTTTATATCCTCATATTTCCATGCATATGCTGATGATATTTACATGCATGATGGTTATTGTCATTGGGTGATGAGTGGACGGGATCCACGTACATGCAGATTGATTTCATTGATTGTACCTCACATTTATGATATGCTACTACCTGAGGCACTGGCACGAGCACTTGTCATTACACTCGTGTAGAGATTACATTGCCAGTTTAGCATGTTTCAGACTTTTTCATATTGAGGTTTATTTATCTGATCGTATTGACCTAGGATGTGTCATGCATTCGATCTCTGCTTGTAGATATTTTCTATTCACGAGTTGGCAACTCACCCCCGTTGTGCCCCAGTTCTTGCAGGTTGCCGTACAGATTCCATAGCGGCATTTCTGGCACACTGCTTCCTTATGGGTGACTTGCTTGGATAGGTGGGTTCTTTTGTATCAGAACCGCCATTGTTCATGTATTATTTATTGTATCTAGAATTTCCATCAACCCAAAACTTATATTGTTTCAGACTTAGAGACAGTGTTGTATTATTTCCACCTTAGAGTCGCGCTTGTAGTATTACGGTTTTCTGGCTGTTTGAGTTCTTTTTGGCTTTTGATCCTCGCCCTTTGGCGTTGTATATTATTATTGCTTGCGTGGTTGTGACCGTCGATTGACGAAGAGCTAGCTCCCGCTTGGGGATGCCTTTTATCATTTCTTATATATTATTCTTGTTGTACCCCGTTCGGGACCAGTTTTTACAAAGGAAACTCTGCCGAAATTTTCAGGAAAGGTTACACATTTTAAAAATACACATTCGGCTTAGTTATTTAAAAACTTGATTTTTGAAACGTGATTTCCTTATCTTTTCAAAACCATTTTTCCTTATTTACTCTTTAAATGGTTTTAGATTACTGGGCTTTTGGCTTACTTGGATCAGATGGGGTCCTATAGACTTCATATGGTTCAAGGGCCAGTCACGTGCTCTTTCGGGTCGTGACAGGTCTGATGCAACTAAGATAGTATACAGGTGCTCACTGGGTGTGAGTACACTGGACGGACTCGTCGAGAACTTCCATGTGGTACTATACCTATCGTCAGATGGAAGTTCTCAGGTGACATGTGTACAGGTTAGTCTTTGTACTCAAGATCAGCATTTCTCTCATGTGAGTTCCCACTGATCTTTAATCACTACCCTACCACGGCTCTACTGAGTCATGCAAACAGGTTTTTGTTGGGTTCGGTCCCGATCCTTATGGAGGTAGTGAGCGATTGTCAGGGGATTCTTCTCTCCCGGTATAGGGAGTCGATATCACACTGTGATTCGATTGGTCAGGACCATAAGACCTTGGCCAAGGCACTTGGGAGTTACTGATAGGTTGATCAGCAGTTTCCCGAATTGGTCCTGAGCCACATCGGCACGACTTATCAGGTCATTAGGGTCTGACGTTCACCATACCCTGGACCCGGTATGCGATACTCTTTGACGAAGAGACCGGACTGTACGGATATTGTCACGGATAGGCTCAGTAGGAGATCCGGATGAGTTTGCTCATCGGCCTTCTTTTCGACAGGTACCTGGGTAGCCGTTACGTACAGCTAGTGCCACTGACGTGATTGTGGTTAAACCCACTGCCAGAGTACTGTCGAGTCTTTAGAGTCCTACACAGAGGGTGTTGGAGATAGTGCCCTCAGAGTCAATTATTAGGTCACAGGTACGTGATTGCAATGATTGATGGAGGACCTATCCCGGTAGGACAGTCTTACTCGAGATGATAGTATGCTATCTGGTTTACCTTTATCATCGTGTACTGTTTCAGGTGACCTGACAAGTTGCTATTACACGTTGATAGAGCCCCTAGGATTCTTGCTTGACCACCAGCAGTATGAGGACGATCATATAAGTGGGAGCTGGGGTCTATAAGCATATCCTTAAATGGTCCCTAGTCGTGTGAGTTTCGAGACAGGGCATCGATACTCCAGAGTAGACTAGTGTGTACATTCGAGACCCCGTCGAGGGGCGGTGGCCGGTCTCACAAGCCACTGGTGTCAGTTGGATCACCTAAGATGTATACAGGTGCTCATTGGGTTATGAGTACACCGGACAGGACTCGCCGGGAACATGCTAGTTGGTCATATACCAGACGTCAGATGGCAGTTCCCTGGTGACATGTGTGCAGGTTAGTTCATCGACCTGGGGATCGTCATTTGTCTCGTGTGAGTTCCCACTGTACTTTGATTACTACCCTACCACAGCTCAAAGGAGTCGTGCAAACAGGTTTTAGTTGGGTACAGTCCCGAGCCACATGGAGGCAGTGAGCGTATCTTCAGGGGTTCGTCTCTCCCGGTATTGGGGGTGAGGTCGCACTGTGTCTAGGAGAGCCATTACACGAAGTCCTTGGCCAAGGCAGGAGATTTACTGGTAGGTATTCCAGTAGTATCTCAGGGTGTTCTGGGCTACACTCCGACACGACTTGTACCGCTTTTGGGGGTCTGACTTTTACCAACCCCCTAGGCCCGCCATGCGATACTCATAGACGAACGGACCGGACTGTACGGATATTGTCACTGACAGGCTCAGTAGGGTTGTCGGGCTGAGTTCGCTCACAGACGTCCCTTTTAGTCAATACCTGGTAGCCTGTTACGTATTCGCTTATACCTCTGACGTGCTAGTGGTTAAATCCACAACCAAGGCGTTGACGAGTCTTTAGAGTCCCCCACATTCAGTTACTCAGCTTTCGGGCGAAAAGTTGTAGAGGCCGTATGGAGATATGGCAAGGTCCGATCAGATACGTGCGGTATTGCACGGATCAGGATCGGACAGTTTGTACTACAGGCCGTATGGTTATATGGCAGGGTTCGATCAGATACGTGCGGTATTGCACGGATCAGGATCGAACGGATGTTACTAGCCGGCTTTGGTTTAAGCCGGATCCTAGTATAGTACGGTGTAGATTTTGTCTCATTGCATTTGTATTTCGGTCGGAATACAAATGCGGGTGTGCATGCACAGTATCGGGGTTTTCCTGTAATTTATTACGGGACCAGTTTTCTGGAGTTGCCAGTTTGCTTTCCGTTTCGGCCAATTTCCTTTGTATCGTTCATTGGCCGAAGGTTGTGGAAGGGGGTTCTTTGCATATATTTGTTTCATGATGGAGCCCATCCTTTGACTCTTTCTTTTCCATCATGGCTTGACTTTGGCTCATCATGGTTGTTGATGATGAGGTTGGTGGAAGGTGGTTGAGTGTGGGTTTTGATTTGGTGTGACCTTATCTTTATCAATTCTTTTTGCACTTGAGATTTTCCATTCTTTTTCTCCACCCATTTTCTTGTGTGGGGGCCGGCCACTGTTTGGGTATGTAGTGAGGATTATTTTGGTGGAAAATCTCTTTCATGCTTAATTGGTGGACCCCCCCCATTTGTGCTTTGCAATGAAGGGTTTTAATTCTGGGTTGCATTTTTTTTTGATTAATTCACTTCAACCACATTCCTTTTCCTGTGAGCTTGCTACTTGATTTCCAGAGAGCTTGCTTCATGATTTTCCAGTGAGCACAATGGGCTGGCCGAGCTCATATTTTTCCAAGGATGCTCCATTATTCCCTCAAGCATCCATGAATATCTTTGTGCAAGATCCCTCCAACCATGGAAACCTCATAACCCCAAAAAGAGACACAAGTTCTACACAATATTCTACAGCAAATCTTGGGCACGTCGACTAGCCAGCTTCGTGCCCGAGTTGCCTCGGCATTGAGGTGGGAGCCCGTAAAAGAAGTAGGCGATGTGGTGTACTTCCGGCGATGAGGTGGAGACCGAAGCTTCCGCAGGAGATCGGGACGACGACGAGAAGACCGGAGGACTTGGACCAGTCGGTATATCTCTCTTCCCATCTTATAGTTAGCTAGGACTAGTTAATGGTTCGATCCGGCTATTAGTGCGCGGCGGTTTGCCGGTTCAAGTAAAAATTAAAGTTTATCACCGCTTCCGCATTTGGCCGTCGGATTGACGGCCGGGGCGCCGACGTGCACTTACAGAGGGTTTCCCTGATTCAGGCGAAATAATGTAGTAGCCGTATTGGATACGTGCAGGGTTCGATCGATTGATGTACTTTGTACTCGGACTTTCGATCGGACAGTATTATGTTCTAGTATTATTAAATCAGATAATACCAGCCGGCTCGGGTTTGAGCCGGATTATTAAATCTGGTATTGATTTAATAATTAACGTATATGTATTTCGATATATATATTCTAGTATTATGTTTTTCGTGTTATTCCGCTCTTTAGGCGTTCGGATTTTTATCTGAATGCCGGTATATATGTACAGTAGACTGAAATCTGTATTTATTACAGATTTCCTTCTAGAAGGTGGCCACTTCACTTTGGATTTTCCATTTATTTGATAAATGGAAATGAGGTCTAAAGTGAGAGGTGAGGGAGGTATGGAGTTGACCATGCTTCAATAGTTTACAAATGAATTTATAATTCATTTTGGGTTTACTATTGAAGCATGGTTGCTATTGTTTAATGAAAGAAATAAGCATACAAAACTCTTGTGTGTGAATTTCTCTCTCATGCTTGATCATTATTTTCTTGAGCTCCATTTTATCTCCAAGCTCCTCCCTCCTCTTGCTTTCCTCCATCTTCATCTTCTTCCT
Organism: Agapanthus africanus; assembly: GCA_030015575.1. Lineage (NCBI taxonomy): Eukaryota > Viridiplantae > Streptophyta > Magnoliopsida > Asparagales > Amaryllidaceae > Agapanthus > Agapanthus africanus. The sequence goes on from JASDDO010000016.1 coordinate 331,646,131, forward strand.
CTTCACTAACATTTTCATGTGTTGAGAAACAAGTGAAGAGGTTAGAAAAGAGATAGCAAACACTTAGACACCCTCACTACATCCTAGCCCACTTGGTTTAGCAACCCAAGTTCTCTAGTTGCTCCTTATAGTCATTTGATTAGGAGCTAGAGCCATGGATCATATTCCCTAGGTGGATCATCTACGACAAAGCAAGACCGGAGAACAAGCTCGATACCGAAGGACCGATGGAGCCGGAATTGGAGATCAAGCAAGTTCAAGGTGGTTACAAGGAGACAAAGATGAAGACCGATGGACTTTGTTCGTTTGGTGAGAATCATTTATCATAGTAGATAGAACTCTAGAATAGCTAAACTGGGTTTATGGTAAAGATCCGGTTAAAGGTTAATCTAGTGCCAAATTTTCGTTCGTCTTGAAATTTTTGTTCCGCATTTGGCCACGGAAGTTGGCCGGGGCACTAGGGTAACCCTTCAGAAACAAGGTAATACAACGACCACAAGTCAAGAAAATGAATCAAAATAGGACTCCAGGTTACCTAAATAGAGTACCGCATTATAACCATGCCGCGGTACATAGTTACAATCATATAACTCCATTCAAGTAAGCCAAATTCTACTATCAGAATCGAAGGAATAAGAAGAGAGAAACAATAAAGAATCAAGAGGATTCCAAGTTGAGATGCAAAGTCATTTCCATATCGTCAAGATAAAAGAGTTAATAGAAAGATAAGATTCAAGAATTTGAATGACAAGACAATAATTTGCCAGGACATATTCCTAAAATTCTAGGTTTCCTGATTAGTGTATTGGGTCCAATACCTAACTACAAAAGAAACAAAATCCAGCTAACCTAAAACATATGGCTCTGATACCAACAAAATCTTATCACACCCCGGTTCCCAAAGTACAAAAAATTGACGTAACAAAACCAACCATGCTACCTATGGTAAGATTACATCCTTCCATGGTCACATTAAGATTGTTAATCGGTAATCAAGAACAATAAAGTACTAAATCTATCTATTACATGTTCAATAGCCACAAGAATAATAACCGAAAAAGATAGTGAAAGCAATAAAGATCCAAGGAATAACTAACCCCCATAAGAGCTATATCAATGAGATGGTCCTCACTGATCGGCGATCCTGTCGAATACTCACATGCTATGTCAAGTATCTGGGTCATGCAAAACCCAGACGTTAGTGCGTCATGAATATCAAAATGATAGTGTAATCAGAACAAGATGCTATAAAGAAGATATGAGTATAAACCATAATCACAGGTGTAAAACGGTAGGCTATAGGTATGTCACGCGTATCCTAAAGTTTGTGCTTCTAGATTATCTATTCTACGAGTCTTTGAAATCAATTAATGGAATCATCGATATAACTCAATAGTATCCCGTGCGTGCCTGGGACCACGGTCAACACCCTCGGGGATGAATCCGAGACGTGCCGCTAAGCAGTAAAAATAGGGTATTGTTCCCCTCTGAACGGCGGCCGACGACGCGAGGACGTCTCGCCTGAGATTCGGGGCAGATGCTATTTGGTTTTATCCGTCCACCTCTCCGAAGATGCCAAGTTGATTTATGGCACCGTGTATCGGAGGTTTAAACGGATGCGGCCGATGTAGCAGACTTCGTCAGATTCCCCCTCATTTGAGGGGTTTTTTATTGTGGGGACGCTCTTCCCTGCAGGCGCAAGCCCCTGCAGTTAATTACGCTACCGCATCGCGGTAACCACTTTCTCCTACTCCAGAATTTCACTTCATGTCGTGTATGTTTGTTTTGTTTGTGGTTGCCCGTGGATTGTATACGGAGACTGAGTGACGCCGTCGCCCGTAGGACGTGGATTAGTCCAAATCCGTATTTACTTAGATTTGGGTTTGGTGTTTTTAGTTTAAGGATACATTAGCCGTGTTGAGGCTAAGATCAACTTAAACATTCGTTAAGGATACGTTAGTCCTGTTTGAGACTAAGATCTACTTAACGGGATCGTCTAGATCCATTTAATGCATGGCCATCGGGACTCGTCACCTCTCTGACGTCGTTGAAGGATTACAACGACAGGTGTCAGAGGAGTTCAGAGATGTACCCTCGAACCAGAGCTGATTTAGAATTTTATAATCCATTTGAATGTTTAAGGATACGTTAGCCGTGTTTGGGGCTAAGATCGACTTAAACGGGATTGTTTAGATCCGACAAAAGAGCATTTGGGGGCTCTATTGTTCCAGTTTAGGGACATAGAGGTCCATGTTCCGGTTTAGGGACATAGGGGTCCATACTCCAGTTTAGGGACATGGTGGTCCATCGCCAGTTTAGGGACGTGGTGGTCCATCGTTAGTTTAAGGACGTTTCGGTCCATCATTAGTTTAAGGACGTTTCGGTCCATTGCCAGTTTAGGGACGTGGTGGTCCATGTTCCAGTTTAGGGACGTGGTGGTCCATATTTCAGTTTAAGGACGTTTCGGTCCAATATTAGTTTAAGGACGTTTCGGTCCAATATTAGTTTAAGGACGTTTCGGTCTACGAGTTTAAGGACCCCACAGTCCTTATTCATGTGTGGTCGTTGGGACCCGTCACCTCTCTGACGTCGTTGAGGAATTACAACGATAGGTGTCAAAGGAGTTCGGAGATGTACCCTCGAACCGGATGTAAATTGATTTAGGGAGCAGCCGTGTTCAGTCAATTTAATTTGAGGACTTATGGCCATGACTGGGCTAAGTCCAATTAAAAAGTTCAACACCTTTATTTTTTTTTTGTTTGGGCTCTGCCCATAAAAGATACAGAGCATCAATTTATTTTGGGCCCTGCTCATTTTATAAATGATGCAGAATACCAATTTTACTTGGGATCTGCCCTTATATAAAGGATACAAAGCATCAATTTATTTGGGCTCTGCCCATTTATTGCCTTGCAATTTATTTTGGCCTGTTAGGTCATTTTGACTTGGGCCTGGCCCTTTAGCAGAGGAAATGCATTGCATTTTCAGGCGCTTTGCGCCAATCAAAGAGCGCAAGCGCTTGTGATGATGATACGTGTCATGCAGCGCAGTACGCTGCGCTAGTGCGCTACGCTTGCGCTGCTGACACGTGGCGCGCTCTAGTGAGTTGCGCCAATTACAGAGAGCAAAGCTCTATTTCAAAAGCGCGTAGCGCAACTGGTTCTGATGCTGACACGTGGCGCTCTCTGGTGGCTTGCGCCAGCCCAAGAGCGCAACAGTGCAGATTTATAAGTGCAAGGTACTATTAATTTAAGAATCTTTTAGATTCAAGAACCAAAGGTTCATAAAAGAAGTGCAGAGCACTATTGATTTCTTGATCTAATTTAGATCAAAGAAAAACAAGCTTTTTCTTATTTCAGGAACCAGAGGTTCATAAAAAGTGCAAAGCACTATTTTTATTTTGTTTTTTTATTAAAGATCATTGATCTTGTTTTTAGATCAATGATATGTTCATAAGAGAATTTTCTCTTTTTCTAAGGGTTTTTTACCTTTTTTGTTCTTGAGAATTTCTCTCCAATTCTTCAGAGTTCTCTCTGTTTAATTTCTCACAAAATGTTGATACCTTTGAATTGAGGCTTAGGGTCCTTTTTATAGTGCCCATAAATTAGTTAATTTTGTTAAAAATATCTTTCCCTGAGTGATTTGGGGGATTTTTCCCACCGTTGGATCTTTGATCCAAAGGCCTCTGTCTTATAGAAGAAAATCTTCTTGTTTTAACAAGAACAGAAAGATTTCGTTGAAATCTTAATTCTGTTTGGCGCAGATGCCCCAGCGCGTGACACGTGTCGCGCAGCGCACATCGCAGCGCAACTACGCTAGCGCATCTGCCAAACACGTGTCGCGCAGCACAAAGCGCAGCGCAACTGCGCTAGCGTATCTGCGCTGACACGTGTCGCACAGCGCTTGCACAACTGAAGCGTTGCTTCATTTAATTAGAGCTTTGCTCTGATTGGGCGCGCTGCCATGGGCGCTGCGCTGATGTGTCTGCGCCTGACACGTGGCGCGTTGCGCGCAGCGCAAATAATCTGAAACGTTGCTTCATTTATTTAAGTTTAAATTTTCAAAGCAGAGCTTTGCTCTGATTGGGGGAAGATGAAGCGTTGCTTCATCTCCCGCTTCGGAATTTGAACAGAGCTTTGCTCTGATTGGGGTAAACAAATGCCCCCCCACCGTTGCGTTTACGTGGCCCCAAACATGAGCGCAACGGTGGCGGAATTCCAACCGCCGTGGCAACTTTTGGAAGTTGAAGAGGCACTTGATGCCTATCAAAAGTGGTCCCCCACAGATGCTTATCATCTTTCAGATTTTTTATTTTTCAAAAAGCTTCAGAGCTCTACTCTTGCCTTCAAGAACTCCAGAGCTTTGCTCTCCTTTCCAAAGTTTTTTAGAAAAACTTTAGGAAAAATTGATTCTCAGATTAAATTAGTTTTAATTAATCTTAACCAGCAGAGCTTTGCTGTCTTAGATCTTCTGATCTAAAGAAAATCCCTTCGGGGTTTCACCAGCAGAGCCTTGCTCATTTTCAAAGTTAGAAACTTTAGGTAAAATTAATGTAAATCAAATTAATTTAAATTAATCTCAGTCAAAGAGCTTTGCTCTCACAGATCTTTTGATCTAAAGAGATCCCCATTGGGGTTTCGTAAACAGAGCTTTGCTCTCAAACACTTATAGATCTGCAGAGATCTTGTTCATGGGTTCTAACCCATGAACAGAGCTTTGCTCTCGAGGAATTTAGCCTTCTGTGTATATTATTTTTCTTTTATCGCTAATCTTCCTGTGGTATTTTCTCCAGGCATAATGGCGATGCGTCTTTACAGTTTGCACGAGTTCATCACCTATGACGATATCCGCGCACAGGGCCGTCATCAAAACCAGGAGCTTACGGACGCCCAGTGCGCGGAGGTCATGGATCGCCTCAACGCAAGAGGTGGTTGGCTACTTCCTCATCGTTCAGCTCTCTTGAAGGTCGTGTTGGGAGCAATATGGAGAGCACTTCCGGGTCTTCACGAGGCCCTACCGCTCAATGCGCTGGATGATGCCGAAGACAAGGTGCATTCAGTATACCTGACGGGGCTGATCTCGAAGAAACGGCGGGACAGCCTCATTGACATCCTATATCAAATCTTCAAGCATACGACGATAGTTGCTGCTTATCGAAGGCCGGGAGGGCTTGCCGAGGATCTTGACACAGAGAAGCGTGAGAGGCTGCGCATAAGAATAATCAGAAAGGCCAGAAGAACTCTGGATGGCCTTACTTTTGACTTTCTCAATCCGTGCCCTGGATCTGAAGTTATTCCATTGTAATAATATTTTTCGTTCACTGCTTTTTATGATTGTAAGAATTTTTGGCAATATGAATGGAAACTTTTTATTTCAGCTTGTCTTATTTCTCGTCCTGAGTCTTCTGTCCATGCATGAATGAGTGTGTCTCGAATGCTCGATTAAATGTAAATCGGATGTTCTTTCTGTCATTTTCTCCGTCTTTTCTTTCTTTTATTATCAGTATGCAACCTTAGTAACCATGGTTGATGGATGATTAGGAAGAGTATCCCGACCCCATCAAGAAACAGCGATGGCTTAGGCCGCAGGTTCAGATCTGCTGTCTAAGACTTTTCAATTCTATGAGCCGTGAGGGTCTCACAGAGATTTTTCTCCCTACGGATCGAGGGGATCTCGTCGGTGGGTTTTTCTCCTTAGGGGTCGTGAGGATTCCTAAGTGTGTTTTCTCTTATAGGTCGTAAGGATCCTGTAAGAGAATTTTTCCACTTACGAGTCGAGAGGATTCGTAAGCGGTTGTTTCCATCCTTGTCGAAACTCGACTTCGGATAGTGAGACCCGTGAATAGTATGCAAGAGACCATTTTAGATCGACTTGCAGGGTCCCATTGTTCAGGAAGCAAGTTTTTTTTAGTCCCTGCTGCCTGAGGCTTCATCTTGCAAGTTGAGACGAATCGGGAATTTTCCCGCGGAGACACTGGTTTCTCTGCAAGCCGACGAGAATCAGGAGGCTCTCGTCAGGGAGTGTTTGTATCCGTGAGTCGAGGAATTTGCTAGGGATTATTTGTTTCCCTAACGCCAAGGATTATTTGTTTCCTTGGGGTTTGAAACGAGTCGAGAATTTCCCACGGAGGCACTGGTGGCTCTGCGAGTCGACACGGATCAGGAGGCTCTCGTCAAGGAGTGTTTGTATCCGTGAGTTGAGGTGTTTGCCAGGGATTATTTGTTTCCCTAGCGCTAAGGATTATTTGTTTCCTTGGGGTTTGAAACAAGTCGAGAATTTCCCACGGAGGCACTGGTGGCTCTGCGAGTCGACGCGGATCAAGAGGCTCTCGTCAAGGAGTGTTTGTATCCTTGAGTTGAGGAATTTGCTAGGGATTATTTGTTCCCCTAGCGCCAAGGATTATTTGTTTCCTTGGGGTTTGAAACGAGTCGAGAATTTCCCACGGAGGCACTGGTGGCTCTGCGAGTCGACGCAGATCAGGAGGCTCTCGTCAAGGAGTGTTTATATCCGTGAGCTGAGGTGTTTGCTAAGGATTATTTGTTTCCCTAGCGCCAAGGGTTATTTGTTTCCTTGGGGTTTGAAACGAGTCAAGAATTTCCCACGGAGGAACTGGTGGCTCTGCGAGTCGACGCGGATCAGGAGGCTCTCGTCAAGGAGTGTTTGTATCCGTGAGTCGAGGAATTTGCTAAGGATTATTTGTTTCCCTAGCGCCAAGGATTATTTGTTTCCTTGGGGTTTGAAACGAGTCGAGAATTTCCCACGGAGGCACTGGTGGCTCTGCGAGTCGACGCGGATCAGGAGGCTCTCGTCAAGGAGTGTTTGTATCCGTGAGTCGAGGAATTTGTTGAGGACACTGGTTTCTTCGGAGTTGGACTGAACCGTCGATATTTGGCTTCGTCTTCTGGCGGAGCCTGTTGGGAAAGTATGGTTCCCTCTTTGTTTACGCCCTTGGATTGTATACAGGGATATGTTCCCCTCCGAACGGCGGCCGACGACATGAGGACGTCTCGCCTGAGATTCGGGGCAGATGCTATTTGGTTTTATCCGTCCACCTCTCCGAAGATGCCAAGTTGATTTATGGAACCGTGTATCGGAGGTTTAGACGGATGCGGCCGATGTAGCAGACTTCGTCAGATTCCCCCTCATTTGAGGGGTTTTTGATTGTGGGGACGCTCTTCCCTGCAGGCGCAAGCCCCTGCAGTTAATTACGCTACCGCATCGCGGTAACCACTTTCTCCTGCTCCCAAATTTCACTTCGTGTCGTGTATGTTTGTTTTGTTTGTGGTTGCCCGTGGATTGTATACGGAGACTGAGTGACGCCGTCGCCCGTAGGACGTGGATTAGTCCAAATCCGTATTTACTTAGATTTGGGTTTGGTGTTTTTAGTTTAAGGATACATTAGCCGTGTTGAGGCTAAGATCAACTTAAACGTTCGTTAAGGATACGTTAGTCCTGTTTGAGACTAAGATCTACTTAACGGGATCGTCTAGATCCATTTAATGTATGGCCATCGGGACTCGTCACCTCTCTGACGTCGTTGAAGGATTACAACGACAGGTGTCAGAGGAGTTCAGAGATGTACACACGAACCAGAGTTGATTTAGAATTTTATAATCCATTTGAATGTTTAAGGAGACGTTAGCCGTGTCTGAGGCTAAGATCGACTTAAACGGGATCGTTTAGATCCAACAAAAGAGCATTTGGCGGCTCTATTGTTCCAGTTTTGCGACATAGTGATCCATGTTCCAGTTTAGGGACATAGGGGTCCATACTCCAGTTTAGGGACGTGGTGGTCCATCGCCAGTTTAGGGACGTGGTGGTCCATGTTCCAGTTTAGGGACGTGGTGGTCCATCGTTAATTTAAGAACGTTTCGGTCCATCATTAGTTTAAGGACGTTTCGGTCCATCGCCAGTTTAGGGACGTGGTGGTCCATGTTCCAGTTTAGGGACGTGGTGGTCCATGTTCCAGTTTAGGGACGTGGTGGTCCATTGTTAGTTTAAGGACGTTTCAGTCCAATATTAGTTTAAGGACGTTTCGGTCCAATATTAGTTTAAGGACGTTTCGGTCCAATATTAGTTTAAGGACGTTTCGGTCCACGAGTTTAAGGACCCTGCAGTCCATATTCATGTGTGGTCGTTGGGACCCGTCACCTCTCTGACGTCGTTGAGGAATTACAACAATAGGTGTCAAAGGAGTTCGGAGATGTACCCTCGAACCGGATGTAAATTGATTTAGGCAGCAGCCGTGTTCAGTCAATTTAATTTGAGGACTTATGGCCATGACTGGGCTAAGTCCAATTAAAAAGTTCAACACCTTTATTTGTTTTTTGTTTGGGCTCTGCCCATAAAGGATGCAGGGCATCAATTTATTTTGGGCCCTGCTCATTTTATAAATGTTGCAGAATACCAATTTTACTTGGGCTCTTCCCATAAAGGATGCAGAGCATCAATTTATTTTGCGCCCTGCTCATTTTATAAATGATGCAGAATACCAATTTTACTTGGGCTCTGCCTTTTTATAAAGGATACAAAGCATCAATTTATTTGGGCTCTGCCCATTTATTGCCTTGCAATTTATTTTGTCCTGTTAGGTCATTTTGACTTGGGCCTGGCCCTTTAGCAGAGGAAATGCATTGCATTTTCAGGCGCTTTGCGCCAATCAAAGGGCGCAAGTGCTTGTGATGATGACACGTGTCATGCAGCGCAGTGCGCTTGCCTAGTGCGCTACGCTTGCGCTGCTGACACGTGCCGCGCTCTGGTGAGTTGCGCCAATTACAGAGAGCAAAGCTCTATTTCAAAAGCGCGTAGCGTAACTGGTTCAGATGCTGACACGTGGCGCTCTCTGGTGGCTTGCGCCAGCCCAAGAGCGCAACAGTGCAGATTTATAAGTGCAAGGCACTATTAATTTAAGAATCTTTTAGATTCAAGAACCAAAGGTTCATAAAGGAAGTGCAGAGCACTATTGATTTCTTGATCTAATTTAGATCAAAGAAAAACAAGCTTTTTCTTATTTCAGGAACCAGAGGTTCATAAAAAGTGCAAAGCACTATTTTTATTTTGTTTTTTTTATTAAAGATCATTGATCTTGTTTTTAGATCAATGATCTGTTCATAAGAGAATTTTCTCTTTTTCTAAGGGCTTTTTACCTTTTTTGTTCTTGAGAATTTCTCTCAAATTCTTCAGAGTTCTCTCTGTTTAATTTCTCACAAAATGCTGATGCCTTTGAATTGAGGCTTAGGGTCCTTTTTATAGTGCCCATAAATTAGTTAATTTTCTTAAAGATATCTTTCCATGAGTGATTTGGGGGATTTTCCCCACCGTTGGATCTTTGATCCGAAGGCCTCTGTCTTACAGAAGAAAATGTTCTTGTTTTAACAAGAACAGAAAAATTTCTTTGAAATCTTAATTCTGTTTGGCACAGATGCCCCAGCGCGTGACACGTGTCGCGCAGCGCACAGCGCAGCGCAACTGCGCTAGCACATCTGCGCTGACACGTGTCGCGCAGCGCAAAGCGCAGCGCATCTGCGCTGACACGTGTCGCGCAGCGCAAAGCATAGCGCAACTGCGCTAGCGCATCTGCGCTGACACGTGTCGCACAGCGCAGCGCTTGCGCAACTGAAGCGTTGCTTCATTTAATTAGAGCTTTGCTCTGATTGGGCGCGCTGCCTTGGGCGCTGCGCTGATGTGTCCGCGCCTGACACGTGGCGCGTTGCGCGCAGCGCAAATAATCTGAAGCGTTGCTTCATTTATTAAAGTTTAAATTTTCAAAGTAGAGCTTTGCTCTGATTGGGGGAAGATGAAGCGTATGTTCATCTCCCACTTCGGAATTTGAACAGAGCTTTGCTCTGATTGGGTTAAAAAATGCCCCCCCACCGTTGAGCTTACGTGGCCCCAAACGTGAGCGCAACGGTGGCGGAATTCCAACCGCCGTGGCAACTTTTGGAAGTTGAAGAGGCACTTGATGTCTATAAATAGCACCTTTGGTCCCCCACAGATGCTTATCATCTTTCAGATTTTTTATTTTCAAAAAACTTCAGAGCTCTGCTCTTGCCTTCAAGAACTCCAGAGCTTTGCTCTCCTTTCCAAAGTTCTTTAGAAAAACTTTAGGAAAAATTGATTCTCAGATTAAATTAGTTTTAATTAATCTTAACCAGCAGAGCTTTGCTCTCATAGATCTTCTGATCTAAAGAAAATCCCTTCGGGGTTTCACCAGCAGAGCTTTGCTCATTTTCAAAGTTAGAAACTTTAGGTAAAATTAATGTAAATCAAATTAATTTAAATTAATCTCAGTCAAAGTGGTTTTCTCTCACAGATCTTTTGATCTAAAGAGATCCCCATTGGGGTTTCATAAACAGAGCTTTGCTCTCAAACACTTATAAATCTGCAGAGATCTTGTTCATGGGTTCTAACCCATGAACAGAGCTTTGCTCTCGAGGAATTTAGCCTTCTGTGTATATTATTTTTCTTTTATCGCTAATCTTCCTGTGGTATTTTCTCCAGGCATAATGGTGGTGCGTCTTTATAGTTTGCACGAGTTCATCACCTATGACGATATCCACGCACAGGGCCGTCATCAAAACCAGGAGCTTACGGACGCCCAGTGCGCGGAGGTCATGGATCGCCTCAACGCAAGCGGTGATTGGCTACATCCTCGTCGTTCGGCTCTCTTGAAGGTCGTGTTGGGAGAAATATGGAGAGCACTTCCGAGTCTTCTCGAGGCCCTACCGCTCAATGCGCTGGATGATGCCGAAGACAAGGTACATTCAGTGTACCTGAAGGGGCTGATCTTGAAAAAACGGCGGGACAGCCTCATTGACATCCTACATCAAATCTTCCCACAGAAGACGATAGTTGCTGCTTATCGAAGGCCGGGAGGGCTTGCCGAGGATCTTGACACAGAGGAGCGCGAGAGGCTACGCATAAGAATAATCAGAAAGGCCAGAAGAACTCTGGATGGCCTTACTTTTGACTTTCTCAATCCGTGCCCTGGATCTGAAGTTATTCCATTGTAATAATATTTTTCGTTCACTGCTTTTTATGATTGTAAGAATTTTTGGCAATATGAATGGAAACTTTTTATTTCATCTTGTCTTATTTTTCGTCCTGAGTCTTCCGTCCATGCATGAATGAGTGTGTCTCGAATGCTCAATTAAATGTAAATCGGATGTTCTTTCTGTCATTTTCTCCATCTTTTCTTTCTTTTATTATCAGTATGCCACCTTTGTAACCATGGTTGACGGATGATTAGGACGAGTATCCCGACCCCCTCAAGAAACAGCGATGGCTTAGGCCGCAGGTTCCGATCTGTTGTCTAAGACTTTTCAATTCTATGAGCCGTGAGGGTCTCACAGAGATTTTTCTCCCTACGGATCGAGGGGATCTCGTTGGTGGGTTTTTCTCCTTAGGAGTCATGAGGATTCCTAAGTGTGTTTTCTCTTATAGGTCGTAAGGATCCTGTAAAAGAATTTTTCCCTCTTACGAGTCGAGAGGATTCGTAAGCGGTTGTTTCCATCCTTGTCGAAACTCGACTTCGGATAGTGAGACCCGTGAATAGTATGCAAGAGACCGTTTTAGATCAACTTGCAGGGTCCCATTGTTCAGGAAGCTAGTTTTTTTTTAGTCCCTGCTGCTTGAGGCTTCATCTTGCAAGTTGAGATGAATCGGGAATTTTCCCGCGGAGACACTGGTTTCTCTGCAAGCCGACGCGAATCAGGAGGCTCTCGCCAGGGAGTGTTTGTATCCGTGAGTCGAGGAATTTGCTAGGGATTATTTGTTTCCCTAGCGCCAAGGATTATTTGTTTCCTTGGGGTTTGAAACGAGTCGAGAATTTCCCACGGAGACACTGGTGGCTCTACGAGTCGACGCGAATCAGGAGGCTCTCGTCAAGGAGTGTTTGTATCCGTGAGTTGAGGTGTTTGCCAGGAATTATTTATTTCCCTAGCGCCAAGGATTATTTATTTCCTTAGGATTTGAAACGAGTCAAGAATTTCCCACGGAGGCACTGGTGGCTCTGCGAGTCGACGCGGATCAGGAGGCTCTCGTCAAGGAGTGTTTGTATCCGTGAGTCGAGGAATTTGCTAGGGATTATTTGTTTCCCTAGCGCCAAGGATTATTTGTTTCCTTGGGGTTTGAAACGAGTCGAGAATTTCCCACGGAGGCACAGGTGGCTCTGCGAGTCGACGCGGATCAGGAAGCTCTCGTCAAGGAGTGTTTGTATCCGTGAGTTGAGGTGTTTGCTAAGGATTATTTGTTTCCCAAGCGCCAAGGATTATTTGTTTCCTTGGGGTTTGAAACGAGTCGAGAATTTCCCACGGAGGCACTGGTGGCTCTGCGAGTCGACGCGGATCAGGAGGCTCTCGTCAAGGAGTGTTTGTATCCGTGAGTCGAAGAATTTGCTAAGGATTATTTGTTTCCCTAGCGCCAAGGATTATTTGTTTCCTTGGGATTTGAAACGAGTCGAGAATTTCCCACGGAGGCACTGGTGGCTCTGTGAGTCGACGCGGATCAGGAGGCTCTCGTCAAGGAGTGTTTGTATCCATGAGTCGAGGAATTTATTGAGCACACTGGTTTCTTCGGAGTTGGACTGAACCGTCGAGATTTGGGTTCGTCTTCTGTCGGAGCCAGTTGGGAAAGTATGGTTCCCTCTTTGTTTACGCCCTTGGATTGTATACAGGGATCGATGTGATCTTAACTGTAGGGCCAAAGTTTTATCATCATTCTTTTTTATCTTCGCGATGCTCTATCATTTCAGCTTTTATATCGCGAAGGTCGCTATTTCCCAATCATTTCGGCTATTTCTCGCGGTGCCCAATCATTTCGGCTGTTTATTTTGTTTTCACTCACTGCTTTTTATTGCTAGTTGCCCAATCATTTCAGCTATTTTGCATGCATACATTTTACTTACTGCTTTTTATTGCAAGTTGCCTTATCATTTCGGCTATTTTGCATGCATACATTTTTACTTGCTGCTTTTTATTGCAAGTTGCCCTATCATTTCGGCCATTTCGTATGCATGTGCGGCCTACTGGCTTTCCGCCGTAAACCTGAAATTAGAAACTGATTTCGGCATCAGCACCGCTACAACAGGGATATTGCCAGGAGCAAATCATCATCTGCCTCTGTCGATGTCAAACAAAGGTGGCTTAGTGATCAGGGTTAAGGTCCTGTCGACTAAGGCTTTCGACTTCGTGAGCCGTAAGGGTTTCACAAAGGTATTTCTCCCTACAAGTCGTGAGGATCTTGTAGGTGTATTTTCTCCTTAGGACTCGTGAGGATTCCTAAGTGTTCGTCTCCTCTGTAAGTCGTAAGGATCTTACAGGAGGGTTTTCTCCTCATAAATCGAGAGGATTTACAAGGGTTGTTTACCATGCGAACATATCCCCTGTCACGGATGAGACTTGGTTAGGGAAATGTTTATTCGCGCCCGTGGATTGTATACAAGAGCCAGTACTGGACCACTTGTAGGGCAATATTAGAGGTTGTGGGGGTTGCTTAAGCACAGGTTTAGGTCTCTGTAACTTAAGACTTTCAAATCTTATGAGCTGTGAGGGTCCCATAAGAAAGTTCTCCTTACGAGTCGTGAGGATCTCGCAAGTGTATTTTCTCCCTAGGAATCGTGAGGATCCCTAAGTGTGTTGCTCCCTTGTGAGTCGTAAGGATCTCACGCAGGTGGTTTCTCCTTACAAGGTCGAGAGGATCTTGTAAGTGTCCTTTAACGAGGTTGTGCCCTTTCGGGTTTTCACAAACACTCGCCGGTAGTCCTGCTGTTTTTACTCACGGAGCCCTTTCAGGTTTTCATCCGTGCCCTTTTTTCTTATGGACATACCCCTTTTTTATTCTTTTATTTTTATATATATTATTTTTTTTTACGAGGTCGCGCCCTTTCGGGTTTTCACGAACACTCGCCGGTAGCCCTGCTGTTTTTACTCACGGAGCCCTTTCGGGTTTTCACCCGTGCCCTTTTTGCTTATGGACATACCTTTTTTTTATTTTATTTTTATATGTTTTTTTTCTTATCTCGTCAGCCTAAGGATGCTGCGGTAGTAGTTTAAAGACGTTTCGGTCTGCTATTAGTTTAAGGACATTTCGGTCCGCTATTGAGAAAGCTGGCTACTGCTTATAAAGCTTGAGCTTAGGAAGATAGCGAGCGGACATAGTCGTCGTCATCTATCATTGACCTAGGCTGTGGCTCATTAAGCGTAGTATCTCTTTAGGAAGCGACCGTTTATCGGCCTGAAAGGCCTTTCACCGTGCATGTCCATGAGTAGGTAGGCCCCACCCAGGTAGACCTTATCTATGATGTATGGGCCTTCATAGTTTGGCTCGAATTTTCCCCGCTTGGCGCGATTGGGGATCATAGGCCTTTTGACCACTAGCACGAGTTCGCCTTGGCGGAATGTCCTCAGTCGGGTTAATCTTTCATATGAGCGCGTCATCTTTGCTTTATAAGCTTCCAGATTTTGCTGTGCTATGAGCCGGGTTTCATCAAGGGCGTCAAGCTCCTCAAGCCGAAGGTGAGCATTTTCTTCGTCTGTCAGCTCGTAGTGGACTACCACTCGTAGAGAGGGTAATTCTATCTCGAGAGGGAGTACTGCTTCTGTACCGAATACCAACACATATAGTGTTGCGTTCGTGGCCGTTTTAAACTTAGTTCGATACGCCCAGAGTGCCTCTTGCAGTCTTTCGTGCCAGTCTTTCTTATTTCATGACACCGTTTTCTTCATGATCTTCGTCAAGGTCTTGTTGAAGGCCTCAGGTAGACCGTTAGCTCGCGGATTATAAACTGAGGAATATCTCTAGTCTATATTATGCTGTTGCGCGAAGCGACTGATTTTGTGGCTTCTGTAGGCTGGCCCGTTATCGGAGATGATTCGTCTTGGCGTTCCAAACCGATATATGACATGCGTCTTGAAGAAATGGAGGATATTCTCCATCTTTACTTCCCCCAGCGGTACCACTTCTGCCCACTTAGAGAAGTAGTCAGTCGTCGCTAGGATGAAACGATGTCCTCTGGATGATGCTGGTTCGATGGGGCCGACTATATCAGTCCCCTACATTTCGAATGGCCAGCTAGCCACCGTTGGATGTAGTAGATTCGGATGCTGATGGATGAAGTCCCCATGAATTTGGCATGAGTGGCATTGCTTCGCATATTCGAGGCAGTCCTGAATCATCGTGGGCCGGTAGTAGCCCATCCGTTTATCTTCAACTTCATCTTTGGGCCTGCTTGGTGAGAACCGCAGAGTCCGTCATGAACTTCCTGGACGACTCTTTTCGCTTCATTAGGTCCCAGGCATCTCAACCACAAAGAATCGAATGACCTCTTGTACAGAATATCATTGACGAAGGCGAAAGACAGAGCTCGTTTCATGAGCTGATGTCTTTTGGACGCTTCTTCAGGCATTCGGTGGGACTTGAAGTAATCTATGAAGACTTCTCTCCAATCCTCGGTATTTTTCCAATCTTTTACTTGCAGGGTCGTCTGCTCGCTCGCTCCCTTTTCTTCGGATGATTCCGAAGATATTTCTGCTGGGGCAAGCACCCGACGGCTTTGTACCACGATTCTTACGTTATCGAGGTTCTCATCGGTCAGTTCCTTGGCGAGCTTGGCCAACGCGTCCGCTTTGCTGTTTTCCGCGCGCGGTATGTTTTCCAAAGTGTAGGAAGGAATTTGGTTCAACAATTGTTGCATTTTTTCGCCGTACTTCACCAATTCTGGTTTGCATGTTTGGTAGTCGCCGTTTACTTGACTAACGACCAGTTGGGAATCTCTATATATGAGGAGGTTTTCAATCCCCATGTCGATGGCGATCTCGAGGCCTGCTATTAGAGCTTCGTATTCGGCTTCATTGTTTGTCCTTGGCTCTGTTAGGGAGAAGGCAAAACGCATTATCCCACCTTGTGGAGTTACAAAGATGAGTCCTACCCCCGATTTGATTATAGGGGTACTTTGTTTGCGCTTCTTCACGGAAGATGCTCCATCGAAATAAAGCTTCCATCGGGTATCATTACCGTCGATCGCATCAAATGCATGTTCGTCTGGAAGATCGCAATTCAGAGGAGAATCGGCGGGTATCGGATGCTCAGCGAGGAAGTCGGCGATGGCCTGGCCTTTCACCGCCTTGAGAGGCTGATAGGTTATCGAGAACTCCATCAAGAGCAGGGCCCATTTAGCGAGTCGCCCCGTCAATATGGCCTTCGACATCAAATATTTAAAAGGGTCTACCTTCGAAATGAGACGGACTTCATGTGCCAACGCATAATGTCTGAGCTTTGTTATCGCAAAGATCAACGCCAGGCAATGTTTTTCAATAGGGGAGTAGTTGCTTTCTGCCCCCAGTAGAACTCGACTTAAGTAGTAGAGTGCTCTTTCTTTCCCTTGGTCGTTCTCTTGTGCCCATAATGCGCCTAAGGACCTTCGAGGGCGGTTGTATAAAGAATGAGGGGCTTTCCCTTGACCGGAGTAGCCAACACCGGCGGGTTCTGCAGGTATTGTTTGATCTCGTCTAGTGCGTTTTGGCATTTTTGGTTCCAGACAAACGGGGTTCCCTTCTTCATCAGGTGGCTGTAGGGACGGCACTTGCCTGAAAGATTGGCTATGGACCGCCGTATGTATGCGAGCTTCCCTTGGAGAGACCGCAACTGTCTGAGGGTCCTTGGCGGAGGCATTTCCATGATCGCCTTGATCTTTGACGGATCTATCTCGATACCCCGATGTCGAACAATGAATCCCAGGAATTTGCCTGAGGAAACTCCGAATGCACACTTGAGCGGGTTCATTTTCAAGTTATATTGTCGAAGGCGTTGAAATACAGTCTTCAAATGCTCGAGATGTTCCTCGTATGATTTGCTTTTAACCACGAGGTCATAGATATAGCATTCGACGATTTCATGTATAAGGTCATCGAAGATCTTCATCATGGCCCTTTAGTAAGTGGCACCGGCATTCTTTAAACCGAAGGGCATCACTTTGTAGCAGAATATACCCAAAGGAGTCCTGAAGGCGGTGTGCTTCTGATCTTCGGGATGCATCTTTATCTGATTATACCCTGATGAGCCATCCATGAAGGAGAAAACCTCATGAGTGGACGTGTTGTCTATCATCAGTTCGGTGACTGGCACTGTGAAATCGTCTTTCGGGCAGGCTTTATTGAGATCCCGGAAGTCTA
Organism: Agapanthus africanus; assembly: GCA_030015575.1. Lineage (NCBI taxonomy): Eukaryota > Viridiplantae > Streptophyta > Magnoliopsida > Asparagales > Amaryllidaceae > Agapanthus > Agapanthus africanus. The sequence continues at coordinate 331,663,299 of JASDDO010000016.1, forward strand.
CGCATATGCGCACTGTCCCATTTTTCTTCATCGCCGGGACGATGTTGGCGATCCATTCAGGGTATTGAACTTCCTGGATGAAGCCAGAGTCGATCAGCTTTTTGACTTCAGCATTGATACTCATTTCAAGCTCGAGCCGCATTTTTCTCGGCGCCTGTTTGACTGGCTTGACGTCCGAGGATATCGCCAATCTGTGTACAGCAATTTCTGGATCTAGTCCCGGCATTTCGGAATAGTTCCATGCAAAGCAATCTCTATGCTGTAGAAGCACGTCCTTTAATGCAGCCACCCTTTCTTCAGATAGCAGCTCACTGACGAACGTCGGCCGTGGATCGTTTGCCGTCCCCAACTCAATTTTCTTGAGGTTATTTGCAGTGGTATGGATTCCATTTTCCAGCTCTTTTGGCGCTGGTGGGAATTCTGAGATTATCTCGTCGCTGCTGTTTTCGAAGAACCAAGGGAGCTCATCTATGTCCTCGGGCTCTTCTTTTAATATTGTAATCATGTGACAGGTGCGAATTCGCTTCCAATCCCAATGTGGAACCGGTTCTTCTTTCGTGGCCTTAGGCTCGTGCTTCTGTGGCGGCGCTACCCTCCAACTGTCAGACATAATGAATTTCCCAAGCTGATATTGATCTTCGACCCAATTCTTGAAAGTGAAGCAGTCCTCGAGAGGGTGCCCTACCACTCGGTGATAAAAGCAATAGTCGGGGTGTGAGACTTCGCCTGCTTTTTCGGGGTGTTTGGACTCCGGCAGTGTAAGCATCTGATGTTTTAAAGCGAGGTCAAGTATCTTCTTCGTCTTGTCCCGAGGAAACGAGTATGCTCGACCCATTTTCTTCATAAGGGATAGATCAATAACACTTGACTCCCGTTTGCGTGGCTTCTTAGCCCTGCTTTGTTGCTGTTGAGCGCCTTTTTCGCGTTTCGACTTGTTTCTGCCTCTGCGTCGAGCCTTCTTTATAACAGGTTGACAAGGAGCGGCATTTTCATCTTTCACGTCCTGTTGGAGAAGGCGTTGCGTTTTGGCTTTCTCGTAGATGACTATTTCGCGGTTATGATCGTCCCGGACTTTTTGACCCCGCTTCCTTTATAAGCTTGTCCATTTGTTCTTCGAACGACGGACTGGGCTCTTTTGCATCTGGAACTTTCACTGACTCAGGATTAGCGTCCTACCATTGAGCATCCGCTTCTTCATCGAAGTCATACACGACGTAGCAGCTGTTTAGTAGCTCTCGTTTCTTTGATCGGATGTATCCAAGTCCTTTTGTCTCCATTCTCCCATTAGGCAGTTTGCGTTGAGTCCTGGGAACGTTCCAGACTTTGTCATAGAACTTAGCTTTTCGAACGGTCTGTTTGAAGGATATCCCCTGGCGTTTCAGCAGCCTTTTCAAACCTTCCGTATAATATCTGAGAAGACGGATAGGCTGAAGCCTGTCGAGCGTAGGATCCGCGCCATGCCAGATTTCTTTCTCCACTTGGTTTCTTCAGAGCGGTAGAATAGAATTGCTTTTTCGCTTTCTCATTTGGGAGGGATATAGAACGTTTGTAGCTCTTCTACATTGTAAATATCAAGCGCATCCAGTTCTTTACGGTGTTTAAGCGGCACCATGGCGACTTGTAGACTTTGTTCTTCATCAGCGGACGTTCGTATTGAAGGTCGAGCAGAGAATACAGCATGGATCTCACCCTCCGAGTCGCTACCAAAGACCAACGTAGAAGTGGACGGTCCTGGCTTGTTGTGTTGGGGCGGACCCGAATAAACTATCTCCTCTTCCTCTTCAGTATCACTGCCGAAGACAGGGATGGTGGCGTTAGCTTTGTTCTCCGGCTTGTGATACCTCTCCGTGTCTTCGAAATTCGGTAAGAAGTATTTGGCATCTTCATATTTTCGGACCTCGTTCACAGAGAACGGGTTCAGTTCTCCCGTCACGGTATACTCGAAACCATCCTTAAAATACTTCATACACTGATGTTGTGTAGAATGGATGATGTTGTACTCATGTAACCATGGTCGGGCGAGCAAAGCGTTGTAGCATGTCTTGGCATCTATGACGTGGAACTTAACGTCCGTGACGAGTAGCCCGAAGCGTAGCGTCAGTATCACAGACCCAAGAGTTCTTGATGACTGGGAATCGAACCCGGAGATGGTGATCTTGTCACGAGCAAGGTGCTGGACGCTTATGCAGATTTCTTTTAACACCCGCACATTGAGGAGATTAACGGAGGATCCATTGTCGATCAGGATTTTGCCTATCTTAATATCGTGGGAGTATCCTGAGACATAGAGGGGGCGATTGTGTTCGCACGTCCCAAGGAGAAGGTCCTCGTCACCGAAAGTGACATCGGTCGTGTGCACTTCTTCCAACTCATCCTTCATCTTGTCCTCGGAAAGGCAAGCTTGGAATTGTTCCGGATCTTGTAGTGCCTTGATCAACGAATCTCTCGCCTCCTTTGATAGCAAAAGGGCGTCGAGAATGCTGAGCTGTGAGGGTAGTTTCCTCAGGTGCGCTAGGACGTTGTAATCCACCTTATTCTTCTTCGGCGGGTCTTTGGCACTTAACTCCTCCACCACTTGATCATCTAAGACGATATCTTCAGAGACCTTTTCTTTCCCTTTATCTTTTCTGTTCGAGGGTCCGAGATTCTTTTCGGGCAGCGTCCGATTCCGCAGCCGGATATTTTCGCAGACCTTCAGCTCTCCTTCTTTTCCCGAAGTGGATTCTTTAAAGAGAGGGGCAAGTTCCATCCCCTCATCAGAATCGCTCCCGAATGTAGGCACTTGTGACCCGCCGGTGTTAACCATGCGACAATTGCCGGTAGTTCTTTTAATCCCTTCGGTCGTATTTCTTTGCTCTCGAGGAGTTTTACGCTTTTCCCGCTTAAAGCGTTGTCGATGAGCAACATATCCTTGCCACCATCTATCGAAAGCTTTGCACTCTTGAGTGGGGTGCGAAATCTTTTGATGATATAAGCAATAGGATGGGTGCATTTCTATTTTATCGGTGATGCTTCCTTCAGAGGATGGTAGCTTCATGCCCATTGATATGGCCTTAGCAAACTTTTTCCTCGTCTTGAATTGGCTTTTGTCGGTAGCGGAGGTATTTTGCTCCAGCGGGATCATCTCAGCTCTTTCATCAAGTCGCTGGCGCTTGGCCCTTTCAAATATAGCCGTCTCGCGTTCTCGATCAGCTTTACTTTTCAATCGAGCTTCGTTAAAGAACGTGTCAATCATTTCATCTGATAGCTCCGGAAATTTCGGTTGAAGATCTGCCCCCAGTGCTTCGGTACAAGGAGTTTCCTCATCGTCCATGAACGAATGGGAAATCACATAACAGCTCGACACGTATTCCTCAGATTCACCTGACGAACTTTCTCCCTCACCTTCTTCTTGGAAGACGTGATTGAGGAACTCTTGGAATGTAATGGGAGTCCGTGGCTTCTGGTTGTATTCCTCCAGCGCGTCAGTTTGTGCGCTTGTCGCCAGGCTTCACGGGCTTCTTTGACTTCTTTTTCTTCTTCTTCGAAGATTTTGACGGCTGGCTGCGAATGCTTGAGCCACCACCATCGGTCTTTGGAGTTGGACGTGGCTTCAGCATCCCTTCAATGACCTGCAGTTCTAACGGGTTCTCCCACTTGATCGCTCGGCACGCCTGAAGGTCGTTCAGCATTTTCTTTGTCTTAGCTGATAATACAACCTCCCAAGGAGCTTCTTCAACGACGGAGCATGTTGCCCCCGGCGTACTCGTCCCTTTAGAGGTGTGGGGCTGCGGGGGATTCACCTTCCATTTGTCAGATAACGCGAATTTGCCCTGTCGGTACTGGTTTTCAAGCCAATTTTTGAAAACGTAGCAATCTTCGATCGGATGGCCCAGTACTCGATGATAAGGACAGTAATTGGGCTCGTTGACATCACTTGGATGCAACGGACGTTTTGGTTCCGGCAGATTTATGAATCTGTTGCGCAATGCCAGCTCGAATAACCTTCTCGTTTTATCGCGGGGAAAAGAGTAAGGACGCCCTAGCCTCTCCTCAAGGTCTACATATGGGCGCATGTTATTTTGATGCACAACCGGCTTCGAGTTGCTTGGTTGTTGTTGAGAATTAGCGACGACGATCGCTTTTCCCTTCCCTTTGTCATTTCGGGAGTCCGGCTTTGGAAGAGAAGGTTTATGGCCCATCTGATCCATCTGTGCTAGCTTGTCAATCAAGGCCTGGAATGTAGTCGGCTTGAAAAACATCATAAACTGTGAGATGGTTGCTTGCGGATCAAGGGTTCCCACAAACATACCCACCGCGGGAGCTTCTTCAATGCGCTGCTCGCACTTCGACCATAAGTTTCGCCACCGTATAGCATACTGAACCCACATCTCGCCTGGCTTTACCCTGGCGTTAATCAGTGCTGTCACCGGGGTGCGTTCACTGGCGCTTGCAAAACGCTGAGTAAACAGCAGCTCCATCTCCGCGAAGGTTTTAATAGAGTCGTTCGGGAGCTTAGAGTACCATTCGAACGCCGTATCTGATAAGCTTCCAACGAACTGGCGAAGCAACAGCTTGTCGTCACCGCCGGTGTTGCCGCAAAGTGCCCTGAACTGGGCAACATGCTGATGAGGATTGCCCGTCCCCTTGTAGACATGGAACTTGGAAATTGTATAACCTTGCGGGTACTTGATTTGATCGTACCAACTCGGATATGGCCGTCCCGTTTTTACGACCTGGCCGGCTGCTTCGGTCGCATGATGAACCCGTATTTGTTGGGCGATGTACTCGTCCAAATCAGCTTTAGAGATTGTATCCTCTTTAGCCGTCGACAGAGCTGGCGGAGGATTTGATGTCTCTCCCCTATCGTCTCCAAGGACGATCGGGGGCTCTTCGGCCGGAGGATCTTGTTTTATCATCATCCCTATCATGTCTTGGAAGAGGAGGCCCATACGCTGTATGTTGGCTGCTTGTTCAGCAGCCTCTTTGTCCTTCTTCTCCAATATCCGACGAAGGAATTCAGCGTCAGTTTCTTCCTCCTGACATTCGTCCGAGGACGTTTTGGGGTTTTCCTTTGGCCTTGTAACTGCGGCCATAGTGTTCATCATTTCTTGGAGCTTTTGCTGTTGCTCCTGCGCCTTGGTCACTGATCGGGTAAGCGGTCGATGACCTGTAGATATGCGGCTATCTTCTTTACCAGATGCCATGTAGACGGTATGAACTATAATGCCCCTTGACTTAGGGCGTTTGGGTTCACCACCTCTGATATTTGTCATTGGCGCGGGGGTTTTCTCCGGCCTTCTTCTTTAGTGGGCCGTTGAAGTTGAAGGGGCCGTTGTAGTTGGCACCCTGGCGATTGTTGTCCCCTGCTGTTTAATAGGACGGTCTTTTTCTTTTTGCACTTTCGTCTTCTTTTGTTGACGAGAGTGATCTGGGTCGATCACGGAGTCTTGAACCCTTCGCCAAACCTTGTATATTTTTTAGGACAGCCGTTGAGGGGGCTGTTCTTGCTTCGTTTCTGGAGTTCTCTCCGCAGGTGGTGGAGATCTCTTTAGTGTAGCGGTTGGAGAGTTCTTCCGTACCCTTCTCAGCAGTTCAAAGCTGTTCCCAGTTGGAACAGCAGCGATGACTTCTACCACTGGAGCCGGTGGAGTTAGTCCTGAGGGGGAGTTGCCCCCTGCCTTCCTCACTCGTTGCCAATGGCGACGTCGAGCATGACGAGCCGTTGGGACTGGCTCGGAGATTGAGACATCTTCTTTTTGCCCCCTGTCTGAATGAGGGGCCGCCGGTGTTAACCTCTTAAAGACTGAGGTCATCTTTTGAAGGGTGATATTCAACCTGTCGAAGACGGATCCTCGAGCAGAGGCAGGAGCAGGAATCGTCAGTCTTGAAAAGACTGACTCTTTGACAGGGGAAGCCGCCTTGACGACTTCTGGAGCAGAGTTATTGCCTTCCTTGGGACAGCCAGTTTAGAGTTCTGATCTAGCCTGGTGAAAACAGAGGCTGTCGGTTTGGTAGTTGGCGACTCGTTGACAGGGGCCGTCGTAGCAGTGAGCCGGTCGAAGACTGACTTCTTGTTCACTTCCGGTGCAAGTATTGGCGCAGAGAAGCTTGTAGGTGGGATCATGGTCCCGAAGAACAGGCCAGCGGTAGCTTGGGTCACCTGGTCTACCGGCAGAGCGAGGAAGGAAGCTGCTTGGGGCCTATATGCTACACCTCCTGGTGAGGTGGAGCGTCCGTTGCAGTGGCATTTCGAGCAGTTGGTGCAGTTAAATGCCATTGAATCTTGAGTTCTGCACCAGGAAAAAGACCAAATCTTAGTAACTTGAAATCCGAAGGCAACCATTAACAAACCGCGATTGGTTCACGAAGACGACACACGAAGTGTGGAGTGGAAAGAGGAAAAGGTCCCACCGGGTGTGCCAGAATCTGTTCCCCTCCGAACGGCGGCCGACGACGCGAGGACGTCTCGCCTGAGATTCGGGGCAGATGCTATTTGGTTTTATCCGTCCACCTCTCCGAAGATGCCAAGTTGATTTATGGCACCGTGTATTGGAGGTTTAGACGGATGCGGCCGATGTAGCAGACTTCGTCAGATTCCCTCTCATTTGAAGGGTTTTTGATTGTGGGGACGCTCTTCCCTGCAGGCGCAAGCCCCTGCAGTTAATTACGCTACCGCATCGCAGTAACCACTTTCTCCTGATCCAGAATTTCACTTCGTGTCGTGTATGTTTGTTTTGTTTGTGGTTGCCCGTGGATTGTATACGGAGACTGAGTGACGCCGTCGCCCGTAGGACGTGGATTAGTCCAAATCCGTATTTACTTAGATTTGGGTTTGGTGTTTTTAGTTTAAGGATACATTAGCCGTGTTGAGGCTAAGATCAACTTAAACATTCGTTAAGGATACGTTAGTCCTGTTTGAGACTAAGATCTACTTAACGGGATCGTCTAGATCCATTTAATGCATGGCCATCGGGACTCGTCACCTCTCTGACGTCGTTGAAGGATTACAACGACAGGTGCCAGAGGAGTTCAGAGATGTACCCTCGAACCAGAGCTGATTTAGAATTTTATAATCCATTTGAATGTTTAAGGATACGTTAGCCATGTTTGGGGCTAAGATCGACTTAAACGGGATCGTTTAGATCCGACAAAAGAGCATTTGGGGGCTCTATTGTTCCAGTTTAGGGACATAGGGGTCCATACTCCAGTTTAGGGACGTGGTGGTCCATGTTCCAGTTTAGGGACGTGGTGGTCCATCGTTAGTTTAAGGACGTTTCGGTCCATTGCCAGTTTAGGGACGTGGTGGTCCATCTTCCAGTTTAGGGACGTGGTGGTCCATTGTTAATTTAAGGACGTTTCGGTCCAATATTAGTTTAAGGACGTTTCGGTCCACGAGTTTAAGGACCCCGCAGTCCATATTCATGTGTGGTCGTTGGGACCCGTCACCTCTCTGACGTCGTTGAGGAATTACAACAATAGGTGTCGAAAGAGTTCGGAGATGTACCCTCGAACCGGATGTAAATTGATTTAGGGAGCAGCCATGTTCAGTCAATTTAATTTGAGGACTTATGGCCATGACTGGGCTAAGTCCAATTAAAAAGTTCAACACCTTTATTTTTTTTTGTTTGGGCTCTGCCCATAAAGGATGCAGAGCATCAATTTATTTTGGGCCCTGCTCATTTTATAAATGATGAAGAATACCAATTTTACTCGGGCTCTACCCTAATATAAAGGATAAAAAGCATCAATTTATTTGGGCTCTGCCCATTTATTGCCTTGCAATTTATTTTGGCCTGTTAGGTCATTTTGACTTGGGCCTGGCCCTTTAGCAGAGGAAATGCATTGCATTTTCAGGCACTTTGTGCCAATCAAAGAGCGCAAGCGCTTGTGATGATGACACGTGTCATGCAGCGCAGTGCGCTGCGCTAGTGCGCTACGCTTGCGCTGCTGACACGTGGCGCGCTCTGGTGAGTTGCGCCAATTACAGAGAGCAAAGCTCTATTTCAAAAGCGCATAGCGCAACTGGTTCAGATGCTGACACGTGGCGCTCTCTGGTGGCTTGCGCCAGCCCAAGAGCGCAACAGTGCAGATTTATAAGTGCAAGACACTATTAATTTAATAATCTTTTAGATTCAAGAACCAAAGGTTCATAAAGGAAGTGCAGAGCACTATTGATTTCTCGATCTAATTTAGATCAAAGAAAAACAAGCTTTTTCTTATTTCAGGAACCAGAGGTTCATAAAAAGTGCAAAGCACTATTTTTATTTTGTTTTTTTTATTAAAAATCATTGATCTTGTTTTTAGATCAATGATCTGTTCATAAGAGAATTTTCTCTTTTTCTAAGGGCTTTTTACCTTTTTTGTTCTTGAGAATTTCTCTCTAATTCTTCAGAGTTCTCTCTGTTTAATTTCTCACAAAATGTTGATGCCTTTGAATTGAGGCTTAGGGTCCTTTTTATAGTGCCCATAAATTAGTTAATTTTGTTAAAGATATCTTTCCCTGAGTGATTTGGGGGATTTTCCCCACCGTTGGATCTTTGATCCAAAGGCCTCTGTCTTACAGAAGAAAATCTTCTTGTTTTAACAAAAGAAAAGAAAGATTTCTTTGAAATCTTAATTCTGTTTGGCGCAGATGCCCCAGCGCGTGACACGTGTCGCACAGCGCAGCGCAACTGCGCTAGCGCATCTGCGCTGACACGTGTCGCACAGCGCAACGCTTGCGCAACTGAAGCGTTGCTTCATTTAATTAGAGCTTTGCTCTGATTGGGCGCGCTGCCTTGGGCGCTGCGCTGATGTGTCTGCGCCTGACACATGGCGCGTTGCGCGCAACGCAAATAATCTGAAGCGTTGCTTCCTTTATTAAAGTTTAAATTTTCAAAGCAGAGCTTTGCTCTGATTGGGGGAAGATGAAGCGTTGCTTCATCTCCCGCTTCGGAATTTGAACAGAGCTTTGCTCTGATTAGGGTAAACTGGTATCATGTACATACGAATGATGTCAGTATCATCATTCCGGAGCCCGAAGCCCATATCGGTTGATCAGTATCTGGAAAGTTTCGAACTGTTGAGTTACAAGTCAGGTTTCATTATTGATTTCCCTTTTTCCCCTAGGTTTTGTGTTCAAGTCAGGTATTGATGCTATCTACCTAATGTCAATACAGGATCAAGCAGGTACATGTCTCGTCTATCTAGACAACAAGTTACATCTATCAGGACAACAAGTCATGATTGTCGGCATTAGTAATAATCCAAGTAAGAGGACTTGTAATATGGAGTGAATATGTCAGGCATGTGTATTAAACAGGAATAATACTTAACATAGAACAGTAATCAGTTTATTAAAACAATGTTGAAATAACTAATGTATATTATCTATTTTGTTAGGTATAATTAATCTATTCATATATATATGTATACCTATTTGTAATAACATTTTACCATTTGCTACTAAATATACTGTAGTCTAAGTAAATGATAATGAAACGACAGTGAAAATTATAATAAAATTATAATGAACTAGCATGCAACGGGATAAAGCTATTATTGATATAAATACGGATTTATTACTGTAAAATTGTATATTGAAAATAACTTCCTAACTATTAACATACGTATATTAATAAATAACTATATATTGGAATATGTAATTGTCACGACCCGTAATTTAGCACGTGACCGGCAATTAAATTACGCAACGTCTAAAAGCGTAACGTAAATCAAGTAAGCCGAAGCCCAGAAAATCTAAACCTTTTTGCGGAAAATAGTGGGGGTGCAGTTTGAATTAAAGGTATAATGAATCATGTTTTTCTTTGAATGCATAGCTAATGAAACATGAAAATGCAAGTGGATTATACTACAGTTGAAAACATGTTTCGTCTTTTAAAAAATTTGGGCAACACCTCGCTTGTATATTTTGATCCAAAAACATATACACAACAATATATAAGCATCCCTAAGTGGGAGCTAGCTCATCGCCAACTGGCGGAATCACAACCACGCAACAATATATATACGATGCCCAACGACGAAGATCAACCCAGAAAAAATAAATAAAGAAGCAAGACATCAAAACTCAAGAAAAGCGATCATAAACCCATCGCTCTAAGTCTCGCACAATACCCAAGTCTGATTAGGTCTACCAATATACAATCTCTAGTCTCTAATTTGATTTGATCTGATGGAGTTTATCTACATACAGTGGAGTATAAAGTACGGGAGTGGGCACAATCTAACATGTGTTCCACCTACCAAAGCAAAACACCCTGGATAAAGCTGTGGGCCAGCGATACTGCAACTGATCCCAAGCGGTCAAACCTGCAAGAACTGTGGCATAACGGGGATGAGTTGCCAACTCATGAGTAGAAAACATCAGCAAGTAGAAATCGAATAAAACAACGATTTCCTAGGTCACTATATCCTGAAGGTAATATTATGATATCTAGGATGACCATGTATGCATATATGTCAACAATCGAGTCAATGCAAAGACATATATAAATAAACATCTGACATCATACGCCTATATGCATGTGGATATCATCCACGTGTCCATCAACAACACAAACAATATCATGGAACCTGAGTGTCCCACACCGACACTCGAACATCATGAAAACATATGTCTGTATATATATATATATAAGAATATCAACCACGTGTGTCCATCAACGACACATCAAAATCATGGAACATGGGTGTCCAACACAGACACTCGAAACAACATGAAACCCGTGTCCAGCATCGACACGTAAATCCTCATATCTCAGGCGCCGCATACTCAGATTGACCCTCATATCTATCTCATCTCAGGCACCGCATCCTCAGATCGGTCCTCATATCCATCACATATCATAACTCCAAAACGGTATCCGCCGGATATCCGCCGAGTTCTATACAATCACCGGTAGGTAGTGCTCCCCTGCAAGGCTCACCGTCTAACAATACGAGTCTTCTTGCCCTGGGGTACCTCACCGGGTCCACCATGTACCCGCAGACGGTGCCTACCGCTCCTTGAATCGGGTATACTCACTGCTCAGAACCAAGAAAACTCATGGTGGACACCTCGAAATATCATATCAAGAGAAACCGCGTTTTAAAGCAATACATAATTCCCTTTGAAATATAATTGCGGTTCTCAAATCCAGAGATCTCATGAAAACAACATCTCAAGCATATAACCATAAAGTACGATGTATGCAACATAGAGTAGTAATATGAGCATATCGAGTATATCATGCGAGCATGTCAAGTGATAATACTGAACAATGAATATACTTTTACTTTTAAAATTAATCTCATAATATAGCAGTTCTATTGTGTAAGTGGCATGGCAATTACCGATGATGAATGTGTATGAGCCGACAAATCTGTGTAAGTGTAACATACGCATTAACGGTAATTGTGTAGGTGTGCTAGCAATGATATCATATAACATTACATACTGGAAACATGATAAGTATCACACGAAGAATAATCCAACAAAATATGAACTATAATAAGGTAGCCTCTTTATGTCAACGATCCCGCCTCATAGTATCAGGTGTCGCAATATTCTCGATCATCATTCTCAACTCATGAGCGCGGATCAAACATTCGGTAAACGCATCGCGTACGGTAATCCATCGCACGGTGTCACAAACATAGTAGGAAATCTATCATCTTATTCACCAGCAAAAGGTAAGGATCTATAGCTTCGTACAGCATAACTAATCAATCACATAACACATCTATAACAATCTTATATCATGTCATCTTGCATATACGTCATATCTTGTAAATCTCAATTCATATCGATCTCGATCATATATCGTATCATTATCAATTCATACTTGTCCTCTTTCAATTCATACTTATCATGATTCACTTTCTCATTTCATATTATCATATATCAATCTGAGTCATCTATATCTATCATCTCAATATCCCACATCATGTTACCCTATATACCTATATCACATTCTCAAGCCAATAAATATTCATTAGCGTCAACTTTTATCATATCATCTCTTTCTAAATCCTATAAACATGTTATCTTATATACCTATATCATATCATCTTTTACTAAATCCTTTATCAAAATTATAAATTATAAAACTATCTTCCATATCAATGGTTGGTTGCGGGGGTGATATACGCCATCCACCCGACTTCCCCCGTAGATATAAATCTACTCACCTGCTAAACTCCTCGCTTAGCTGAAGTCGATGTGCTTCGTCGTCTCGGAAGTCCACACAAGGTACCTACAATCAATACACAATCGCAATGCAATTTTGTTAAAATCAATATCCGAAAACCGATACGGCACACGAATCGCTTATAGGTTAGAACCTATATCCTACGCATGAAAAATCAACCAAACAACCCTCGTCGTTGACGTACAAATGTCCAACGACCAATTAAAATCTCAAATATAAAAACCGAGAATTCACATATCGGAAAACATAGCCAAAACACTCTCAAGTAGTTCCCAGATTTTGGCTCAGGTCAATTGGGACTAAACAACCAAGTACAGGGGATAGGTTATAGGATAAGTGAGCTACAGGCAAAACTCAAACACCATAGCAAATAGGGGACCCGGCGAGATAGCCAATTAATCCGGTGTCGCCGGTCAAGGGAAACGGATTTGTACTTCGGTGGTGGTCTTCTAGTGGTTTATCTAGGTCAATAGACTTGTTTGATTTTCTTAAAAACGTCCCATATTGCTCCAGATACCCTGTAGTTCTTTAGGTTTCACAAAACCGACACGAAAATAATCTAAGTTTGTGTATCGGGTTCTATTGTCTGTTCTTGGCCCAGAAATCAATTTCTAAGGTCTTGTAACACTCACTACACCTCTATTGCATCTTAACAAGTCCACAAATCACTAATTATCATCTTGGAAATTTCCAAGATCATATAACCTAACTAAATCAAATTCTAAACTAAACTAGGATATATAAACACAAATACTAATCTAAAAGTGAAGGGATTACCTCATTTGGCAACTTAGAAAAATTCTTAAGTTTCCCAAAATCTTCAAAATCCAAACTTGAATGGTTCAAAGGGTTTAGAACAGGCTTGTGAAGGTGGCATGGGGTTTTAGAAAGTATTTGGAGATGATGCATGGAGGTAGAGAGGGATGAAGGAGATGAGGGAAAGGATGAAAAGGATGATGAAATGAAGAAGGAAGAAGAATGGAGAAGTAGTCAAAGGTCTCTCTCTCTCTCTCTCTTAAGCTCACTCCCCTTTACCCTCACTCTCTCACAAATATCTTCTTTGTTTTCTTTCTCTTTTTGTTTTTCAATCATAACTTCTCTTTTCTTTTTGCTTTTCTTTTCTAAATCTCACATACCACAAGTCACAAACACAATGCATAACATGCACATGACATGGTGCACTAGCCATGGAAAAATGTAAAAATACGGATTTGGCTAAATCACGATTAGTAGTGAAATAATCAATTTTAATTTAAACTTGCATATAATTAATTATAAAAATGCCAAAATCCGATAAATATCTTTTTAATGAATAAATCATTTTAATCTCCGATTATTTTCCAAATATTGGTATATACTTATACCATTTTACGAAAAACCGCTATTCGCAAATCGAATAGTTTTCACGAAACATACTATTTTAATATTAAATTTCCAGAAATAATACTTTATATTTCTAAAATGTTACAATCTTCCCCCCTTAAATAAATTCGGTCCCCGAATTTAAATTTAAACCCCCAAATAATAAAGCATTTCAATAATCAGCTCAAATCAACGGGGCTCCAAAATCACGGAAGATACAGAAATACCACAGCGCATCGTGTGCGCCTGAAAACGAGTAAGAAACTCAAAATCAAACTCCATCAAGTATCACACAATCATCGGAGTTATAAAGGAAATACGAATATCGAATTCCACTACTGGAATCCAAATACACTATAGTCAAATCATAATACGTATATAGCACGCATTTTTGTAAAACCATTTTAAAAGCTGAATAACTCATGCTAAATCTTTCCCAAGTCTCCGTGCTATGCGTAGCTCACGGCACAAGTGGCGGACGATCATTTGTAAAGTAGTAAATATATACTTATATATGTTTTTGATCAATTATACGTCCCGCCTTTTCTGAAATATCCCAGAAGGCTCTCCTTGTAAAATTTTGTTTCACTCACGGACACGTAGGAAATAACGAGACTATAGCTCCTTTTTGAAAACCTTTTGGTAATTTTTTATGTATGCAAAAGTACTCAGGTACTGTCCTCAGACCAGTCCTGCTCGGCTACTATATAATACAGTATCCTTCATCAAAACGCGATACTCATAAATAAAATCAACCTAAAAAAGGCGTATCCGACATCACATGCATCTGGTGCGCATGGAAATCAAATCTAATACAAGTGCCACAAATGTGTATAAAAGAAAAACTAAGTACAACGGGTGTGCACAAAAGCATCTGTCCAGTGAAACAGATGTGCACGACAACGATATCAAGTGCATCTATAATGTACGAAAATCTTAACCCAGTGCAATGTCACGACCCGAAGGTACAGAATGTGACTGGCACTTAAATTACGAAACGTCTAAAGGCGTAACGTAATCTAAGTAAGCCAAAACCCAGAAAACTAAACCGTTTAACAATCAGAGTGAAGGAAAACTTGTTTTAAAGCAAGTGGTTTTAACAAAAATAAGTGGCATTAAACATTAAAAGCAACATCATATTTTCCCGAAAATTTCGGTAGAGTCTCCTTTGTAAATACTGGCCCCCAAACGGGTACAACACATGAAAATACATATAAATGATGAATACAGGCATCCCCAAGCGGGAGCTAGCTCTTCGCCAAAGGCGGAATCTGTTAGATATGTATGCCCTAGAGGCCTGTTTTGTATAGGATGCTAGGCATGAATATGTACATAAACAATCTTTGCTCGAAATGATAGTATGCTATCTGGTTTATCTTCATCTTAACGTGTGATGTGTTGTATTTCATTTTTTATATACATGTTGATGAAGCCCTAAGGATTATGCTTGACTACTGGGATTATGATGTAGATCATACTAGTGGGGCTTGTACATTCTATAAGGATATCCTTTAATTGTTCCTAGTCGAGGGTATATCGAGACAGGGCATCGATATTACCAGAGTAGACTAGCGTGTACGTTTCTTGACCCTGGGGACGATGGTTGATCCCACAACCATTGGTGTTTGACATCAAAGATTGTACACATGTGCTCATTGGAGAATGGGTACACCGAACAGGACTCGTCGAGAACTCCTAGATGGTTTATATACCTATTGTCAGATAGCAGTTCTCTGGTAACACTTGTACAGGTTAGTCTGTAGACCCGAGATCGTCATAGTGTCTTGTGTGATTCCCAATGTGCTTTGATTTCCTCCCTACCACGGCTCTACCGAGTCATGCAAACAGGTGAATTTGGGTACAGTCCCGAATCGCATGGAGACAGTGAGCAATAGGAGGGGTTTCGTCTCTCCAGGTATAGGGAGTTGATGTCGCGCTTGTTCCCGCCAAAATCTTCGGCCAAGAGCTATTAGTTCCTATTTATGTCGGCTTAAGTTTCGTTTACAGATATGTGTGAAACCAGGCTCATTCATATACGCACATGCACACATCAGAGGAAGAACAGGTGTTCAACGACAAAAACAAAGCATTTAATTGAACATTTTATTCTACAGGAAATAGATCTCCAAACATGGGATCGAAAGTACAGGGTGTTGGAGATAGTGCCCTCAGAGTCAATTATTGGATCACAGGCACGTGATTGCAATAATTGAGGGAGGACCTATCCCAGGAGGACAGTCTTACTCAAGATGATGGTATGCTATATGGTTTACCTTTATCATCGTGTACTGCTTTAGGTGACCTGACAGGTCACTATTGCACGTTGATAGAGCCCCTAGGATTCTTGCTTGACTGCCAGCAGTATGAGGGCGATCATATACATGGGAGCTGGTAGTCTATAAGCACATCTTTAAAAGGTCCCTAGTCGTGGGAGTTTCGAGACTGGGCATCGATACTCCAGAGCAGACTAGTGTATACAGTCGAGACCCCGACGAGGGGCGGTGGCCGGTCTCACAAGCCACTGGTGTCAGTAGGTTCACCTAAGATGTATACAGGTGCTCATTGGGTTATGAGTACACCGGACAGGACTCGCCGGGAACATGCTAGTTGGTCTTATACCTGACGTCAGATAGCAGTTCCCTGGTGACATGTGTACAGGTTAGTTCATCGACCTGAGGATCGTCATTTGTCTCGTGTGAGTTCCCACTGTACTTTGATTACTACCCTACCACGCTCAAAGGAGACGTGCAAACAGGTTTTAGTTGGGTACAGTCCCAAGCCACATGGAGGCAGTGAGCGGATCTTCAGGGGTTCGTCTCTCCCGGTATTGGGGGTGAGGTCGCGCTGTGTCTAGGAGAGCCATTACACGAAGTCCTTGGCCAAGGCAGGAGATTTACTGGTAGGTATTCCAGTAGTATCTCAGGGTGTTCTGGGCTACACTCCGACACGACTTGTACCGCTTTTAGGGGTCTGACTTTTACCAACCCCCTAGGCCCGCCATGCGATGCTCATAGACGAACGGACCGGACTGTACGGATATTGTCACTGACAGGCTCAGTAGGGTGTCAAGATGAGTTCGCTCATCGACGTCCCTTTTGGTCAATAGCTGGTAGCCCGTCACGTATGGCTAATACCTCTGACGTGCTAGTGGTTAAATCTACAGCCATAGTATTGACGAGTCTTTAGAGTCCCCCACATTCAGTTACTCAAGTTTCGGGCGAAACGCTGTAGAGGCCGTATGGAGATATGGCAGGGTTCGATCAGATACGTGCGGTATTGCACGGATCAGGATCGGACGTTTAGTACTAGAGGCCGTATGGAGATATGGCAGGGTTCGATCAGATACGCGCGGTATTGCACGCATCAGGATCTGACGGATAATACTAGCCGGCTTTGGTTTAAGCCGGATCCTAGTATAGTACAGTGTAGATTTTGTCTCATTGCATCTGTATTTCGGTCGGAATACAGATGCGGGTGTGTATACATAGTATCGGGGTTTTCCTGTAATTTATTACGGGACCAGTTTTCTGGAGTTGCCAGTTTGCTTTCCGTTTCGGCCATATTTCTTTATATCTTTCCTTGGCCGAGGATTGGTGGAGGAGGGCTTATTTGCATTTGTGCAAATTAGCTATTTGGAAGGTTGTCTTTGCATACTTTTGTATCATTATGGTTTCATGATGGTGCCACATCCCTTGACCTTCCATGGTTCATGATTGCTTGACTTTTTGTAGCAATCATGGTTGTTGATTAGTTGATGGAGTGTGGTTTTGCTAGTGATCATGATTCTTGCATGATGACCATTCCTCTCACTTGCATTATTCTTGTGGCTATCTTTTTCACTCACTCCCTCACTCTCATTCTCTCCACTCCCATTTTGCATGGCCGGCCATATTGGGGAGGGGCTGCCCATGTTATTTGGTGTGGGATTTTTGCATCTTTGGCTTGGTAAAATCCCCACAACACCATCTCCAAAAGCATATATCATTTCCTCCACCAAATGGCAATCTCCACTACCCTAAAATGAGACATCAGTTCTACACACATTCTATAGCAAACCTTGGGCACGTCGGCTCGCCAACTTCGTGCCCGAGTTGCCTCGGTATAGAGGTGGGAGCCCGTAAAAGATGCAGGCGACGTGGTGCTCTTCCGGCAAGGAGGTGGAGACCGGACATTCCGCGGGAGATCGGGACGACGGCGAGAAGACCTGAGGACACGGATCGCTCGGTATATCTCTCTTCCCCATCTTGTAGTTAGCTAGGACTAGTTTAATGGCACAATCCGGGTTTATAGTGCGCGGTGGTGCCGGTTTGAAAAATCAAAGTTTAGCATCGCTTCCGCATTCCGGCGTCGGATTGACGGCCGGGGCGCCGCCGTGCACGTACAGTGGTATCAGAGCCTCGCCATTAACATAGTCTAGCTTTGTCTAATGTGTTTTATATTTCCGATCGAACAAAAATCCCAAAACCGCGTTTTCATGTACAATCAGTTTCTGTCGAAATTTTTTTGTTTCCAAAAATTTTTCAGGGTGTTGCAGAATGATGTGCAGGGAATCCTAAGAACACTGTAAAATTTTGGTGACCTGATCTTTCCATACGACCGCGGAACCGCGGCCATAACCCCACTTTGGCCGCGGTTCCGCCGCAGGAATTTGGATTCATTCCACCAATTTTTTGCAGTGGGCTTTTGGGCTGAAAATAGGGGTTTTGGTATACTTTGTTTGGGCCCAGATTTTCTGTGAGTGCTACAGTATTGCTTGGGGGCCCACTTGGTAAAATTTGATCGATCAGATATTTTAAACACATTAGTTCATAGTATTTACATTATATCTGTGACCGTGAATGTCACTTGATCGGTAAATCCCGTCCAACTGCTATAGCCCGGTTAGACGGATTTGCGAATGTGACATTCACGTTGATGTTCTGTGATTGTGCTGTGATGTTGCGGATTGGTCGTGGTGGATAGCCTGGATGCAATGCTAGTACAGTTTTTGTTGTATTATGTACATTTGATATTGCGGGGCGAGCGTCCGACATGTGGACTGCCGTCACTACCTGTTTGTATTATTATTTTGGGGGAACGACCAGGTTGCGGTCGATGTACCCGTTGTATGTATATATTACTTTCTGTACTAGAATTACCCCAAGGTGTGGTGCACGGATAGCCGGGTTCTAGAGGGCAACAAGCCCGCATCTCATGGCATTGAGACGGAGGGAGCTTCACTCTAGAATTGGCGGGCTATTCACCGCACTCGTAGGGGGTACAGGTTGACCCAGGAGGGGTGCCCAAGTTACCGGATTCCGTGAAGTGCCGGGTGGTCCATTCATGTTGCTGAAGGGGGCTGCCTCGCTTCAGGTTTTGGCGGATAACTTGCCGCACCCGTAGGGGTCTAGGATTTCATTGCACAAGCTATCCACACGACCAGGGGAACGTCAGGTTTCAGTAGTGGCTCTGTGAAACCCGGGAATCTCAGATATCTGTATTGTTCTGTGATGCTGTACATTTCTGTGCTGTTGCATTTTATCACGCCTTGAGCGAAATATTATATATTGGTATATATAGTAGATGTTGTATATGTTTTGCATCCGCGCTAGTCCAGTCCCCGCTCTGTCGTTAGTTAGCTAAACTAACGGGTAATGACGGTACCCAGTGGCGAATGCGGATGGCATATACGAACATCAATATATTTTCGTTCTTTGTGGTGTGATCAATTGATGGGACTGCGTTGATTCGGATCAATGCAAGTTAAAAACAAACCTAATCTGATGTTGTTGGAACACTTTTCAAAAAGCTATTATTGCAAGGACGTTCTCTTTTGTTTTGCACCGTGGTATTCAGTTGGAATATCCTGCACCTCATTCTACGAGGAAAGAGCCGAGATCCCTTCACCGGGAGTGACCTCTTTAGCAAAGGTTTTCGTCACTATATTTTAAAAACTATCTGGTTCCTTCAACGATATCAAGTTCATTACGTTAAAGGTTTTCGTCAGAAACCATTCATAGCCCTCCGTCGTTTCATATGGGTAGTCAATAGTATTCAAGCTGTGTATGTTGGCCAAAGTCAAGGCACAGTGATTGGTAGCTATTGGGTATTCATATGCAGCATAGATAGATGAGTTGGTTTGGGCAGTCGTACTACTATTTTGGCCAAAGTCAAGGGTATGTACGGGTGGGCTCAAATTAACCTGGAGAATGACGGGTAGAACTTGACATGTGACTTATGATATGTTGGCCAAAGTCAAGGTCATAAGAGCATGGGGCAGAAATCACATCGGGAGTTTCTAAAGAAACTGAAACTTGCCAGATATGCGCATACCTTCTGGAGTGTGATGACGTGAGCGGATTCCGTCACGTTATCATGCGATGATAATTGGATCCCGATTCCACTGATGAGTCGGTTTACTCCTCGGGTGACCCCGACTAATTCTTCTTTCAGGTTTGGAGGAGAATTTGAGGTGACAGTGGGAAGTTTCCTGATTAGATAAATTGGTAACCATTCTGATCTAGGTCAGAGTGCATGCTGAGTGTTTCTTTTCTCTCTCTTTTTGGCAGCGACCATTGACCCGACCCTAAGACTATGACTCAGTGACCAAGTTGACCGAACCTTCTTAAACACTGGCTTTTAGATTGTCAGAGTTGCAAACCTCATTGCCACTCCTACTTTTACCCTTTTCTCCAGGACACCCCGTATTACTACGAACGTCCACTTCCACTGGACAAAACCATCGTATGGTTATATACGAACTCGAAAGAATTTATTCGAGGATGGTTTCCGGTTCTGGAGAAAACGAATAGGACTATTCAGTTGTCTTTTCCTTTTACCTTCTCTCAGATTGCGAGTGCTCCTTGGTTTAGGAGATAGTACACCTATTACGCAAATTGGATAGTCTTCTTCCAAACCTTAGGCTGGTGCCGACAGGTAGGGAATGAAGAAAACCAGTTAGCCTAAACGGTGTACAAAAGGTATTGAGTTAAGACAAAGCAAGGGATTAGTAAGAGAGCAAAGTAAACTGCGACTGCTATTCACGACCAAACCAAGTATTCTTCGCCAATCCTTAAATCACCTTTGTATTTCTCCAGAACACTCCGTATCACTACAAAGATCCACAGTTTATTGGATACTCCATCGTATGGTTATATACGAACTCGAAAGGAACTCGTTCCAGTTCGGGGATGGATTCTGGTTCAGGAGAAATAGGAATAAGGTTTATTCGGTTGTCTTTTATCTTCACCTTCTCTCGTATTGCGAGTGTTCCTAGGATTAGGACAGTACACCCATTATGCTTATTGGATAGTCTTCTTCCAAACCATAGGCTGGTGCCGAACGGTAGGGAAGGAAGAAAACCATTTGGCCTAAAGGGGTGTACAGAAGGTAATGACTAAAGACATAGAAAGGGATTTGGAAAGATGGCAAAGAATTACACGGTTACAGTTGTGAATCTGGATAATGGAAGAGGCATTACTAGGAATACCAAGATACCCCTACGAAACATTTCAATGTTTCAGTTTCACTGTGTACTGTTAAAGGAAAACTGATTTCCCAATTAAACACTTGCTCCAGGGTATGTATTTACCAGGTATGATTCTCACATCTCTATGGTTTTACAGATGATGAGTGGGAGTAAGTTATTGGGAATTGGGTGATCATCCTCATTATATCGGGACTCGTTGTAATTGGTGATATTTGAGGAAATCACCTGGGCTGTTTGCCGGTCGGCAATTATTTGGTTTTGAATATCCGCTGTTATGCACCAATTTCAAATCGATATATCTGTACGTCTATTTTCATAGAGTGAGATATACCTTTCTGAAATTATGTCTGTGACATTTACCTATATCAGTGGATGGTTAAGTAAGGAGCATTGAACAGCGGTGTAATTCTTCTTAACCATAAGTACAGTTTTCAACCTACGACACACAGTGAATGAGTTATCAGACTCAAGGGACTTATACAGAGTATTGTATGTTGTCCAGGGTCCATCAGGACAGAGGGGTTGGTCCTCGTACTATATTCGATTTACTTATGACTTCTCTAGTTTTTAGACAGGTGTTTCGTGGAAACACAGGGTCCGAATTTTGAGAAGTTATAGGTATTTGAATAAAGTAGAGAACCAGGTATTGCAAGTATCGGGATTCTTCAAAGTGATCGAAGATGTAGGTACTTGTGTATGGTATTCAGTTGATAGTAATGACTAAGAGAACTTGCTTCTCTTTCAGGTTACTCATAATTGGAAGCATTCCTAAATTGAGTAACGCTGATCGGCATCTTTCCATTTAGTTGACATGCACTGGAGACAGCTGCATGATTTGAATCAGGTTCAATTAAATCAGTGCCTCTGGTTCTATATTGGATATAGAACAGTTCATATTGTTAAGATACGGGGAGTTGTCCGGCTTATGATTAAAACCAGACTTTAGATAACTCAAGGCACGTTTCTGTAATGGCTGTTTGTGGGTTGACCCAGGCTATGACGAGGGTGACTTTCTACCATTTGGAAGATCAATAGTGATATTGTTCTAGACTCGCCACAGTTTTAAAAATGGAATTTTTTTCTTCAGAAAACAGTAGTGGGAGTATGGTAGAACTGGAAGTGATTCCAGAACCACAAATGATTACTGAAGATTTGATAGGAACCTAAAGATTCAATCTGGTTTGACATTCCATTGGCCACTCCGCAGATAAGGTGGGTAACCTCAGGCACCCGAGAGGTACTCCGGTAGCTTCAAGGACGGTGACAGGGAGGTTCTTGTTTACCCACACTTGCCATTGTTGTTGTTCCAGGCTGCGAGACCCGGCAGGAGGATGAGTATAGCGTCGTTCTAAACTAGCTTTAGAAGTGTATGTGTATATGACTCTGCCAGAGGGTTGTCGTAGTCAGTGGGAGCAGCGGAAGCATTGGTGGACAGGTAGCTTATGTCTATTTATAGACTAAAGCAGAGTAGCGGAGATAGATCATCTATTTCTGATGTGACGGTCATAGGTTTGACTTCATCAGAATAGAAAATGGATCTGTTAAGAAGGTAGTAAGGTGTGATGTCATGGTATTTGGATGACATACACAGATTAGGAAGTGATATTCCTATACTACGATCGGTTATACTTTGGTAGTCACACAGTGTTTTCTCCACATGGGACTTGGACATTATATCAGACATACTGGTTACTAGATCTATGGTTTTAGATCTGGATTTGGGTGGTTTCCCAATCAGGGTACTTAGACAGCATTCTAAGAGTATTTAGAATGGACGACTCCTGGCACGGTAGTGTACCTGCAGGTAATGGAGTCATCCTCTCTAAAGGTGTCTTACAGACTAAAGGGGAGAGGGATGTGCATGATTGGCAGATCACTTGCTCAGGCAATTGAGTCAATCATGAGATGTCAAGTACCACACCAGATGTTTCTTTTGCACTAGATGCAATAAGTTGACATTGATCCAATCCTGGAGAAACAGTCGGAAGCAGTTTTAGAACATAAGTGGATGTTCTAGGGATATGATAACGACAGCCTCATTCAGGAGACAGTTATCATTCCAGGCTTCCAAGGTGACCTGGACGACAAGGAGGTTGTCAGAGTTATAGTTTTCCTTCTGACGAGGGGCAGTATTTTGGACAAGTGGTCCAAGGCAATACTGAGGGAGGCATGGCGCAGGATACTGATTAAGTTCAGTTGACGATACAGTCTAAGAAGTTTGGATTTGGAGTTCATTTATGAGCTAGGTCCCATCAGAAATCCAGACACATTCTAAGACAGGTATTGCTCATTTCGGGAGATGGCTTTCTCCGCGAACTTGAGATATAGAGAGACATAGAAAGAAACATCAAAGCGGATCCAATCGCTAAGGCTATTCCTCGAACGCAATAGTTTCGCAAACAGGATTTGTGAGACTGACTAGTAGAGGAGTTGGGTGTTCGGTATCATACGGGCTGTGAGTATGCGACATCGCAATAATTAGCCTTGAGTGCAAGTGGGAGATTGTTGGAGATAGTGCCCTCAGAGTCAATTATTGGATCACAGGCACGTGATTGCAATGATTGAGGGAGGACCTATCCCAGGAGGACAGTCTTACTCAAGATGATAGTATGCTATCTGGTTTACCTTTATCATCGTGTACTGCTTTAGGTGACCTGACAGGTCACTATTGCACGTTGATAGAGCCCCTAAGATTCTTGCTTGACTGCCAGCAGTATGAGGGCGATTATATACGTGGGAGCTGGTAGTCTATAAGCACATCCTTAAAAGGTCCCTAGTCGTAGGAGTTTCGAGACTGGGCATCGATACTCCAGAGTAGACTAGTGTATACAGTCGAGACCCCGACGAGGGGCGGTGGCCGGTCTCACAAGCCACTGGTGTCAGTAGGTTCACCTAAGATGTATACAGGTGCTTATTGGGTTATGAGTACACCGGACAGGACTCGCCGGGAACATGCTAGTTGGTCTTATACCTGACGTCAGATAGCAGTTCCCTGGTGACATGTGTACAGGTTAGTTCATCGACCTGAGGATCGTCATTTTTCTCGTGTGAGTTTCCACTGTACTTTGATTACTACCCTACCACGCTCAAAGGAGACGTGCAAATAGGTTTTAGTTGGGTACAATCCCAAGCCACATGGAGGCAGTGAGCGGATCTTCAGGGGTTCGTCTCTCCCGGTATTGGGGGTGAGGTCGCGCTGTGTCTAGGAGAACCATTACACGAAGTCCTTGGCCAAGGCAGGAGATTTACTGGTAGGTATTCCAGTAGTATCTCAGGGTGTTCTGGGCTACACTCCGACACGACTTGTACCGCTTTTAGGGGTCTGACTTTTACCAACCCCCTAGGCCCGCCATGCGATGCTCATAGACGAACGGACCGGACTGTACGGATATTGTCACTGACAGGCTCAGTAGGGTGTCAGGATGAGTTCGCTCATCGACGTCCTTTTTGGTCAATAGCTGGTAGCCCGTCACGTATGGCTAATACCTCTGACGTGCTAGTGGTTAAATCCACAGCCATAGTATTGACGAGTCTTTAGAGTCCCCCACATTCAGTTACTCAAGTTTCGGGCGAAACGCTGTAGAGGCCGTATGGAGATATGGCAGGGTTCGATCAGATACGTGCGGTATTGCACGGATCAGGATCGGACGGTTAGTACTAGAGGCCGTATGGAGATATGGCAGGGTTCGATCAGATACGCGCGGTATTGCACGCATCAGGATCGGACGGATAATACTAGCCGGCTTTGGTTTAAGCCGGATTCTAGTATAGTACAGTGTAGATTTTGTCTCATTGCATTTGTATTTCGGTCGGAATACAGATGCGGATGTGTATACACGGTATCG
Organism: Agapanthus africanus; assembly: GCA_030015575.1. Classification (NCBI taxonomy): domain Eukaryota; kingdom Viridiplantae; phylum Streptophyta; class Magnoliopsida; order Asparagales; family Amaryllidaceae; genus Agapanthus; species Agapanthus africanus. Next base: position 331,688,147 of record JASDDO010000016.1, read on the forward strand.
GGGTTTTCCTGTAATTTATTGCGGGACCAGTTTTCTGGAGTTGCCAGTTTGCTTTCCGTTTCGGCCATATTTCTTTTTATCTTTCCTTGGCCGAAGTTTGGTAGAGGAGGGCTTATTTGCATTTGTGCAAATTAGCTATTTGGAAGGTTGTCTTTGCATACTTTTGTATCATGATGGTTTCATGATGGAGCCCCATCCCTTGACCTTCCATGGTTCATGATTGCTTGACTTTTTGTAGCAATCATGGTTGTTGATTAGTTGATGGAGTGTGGTTTTGCTAGTGATGACCATTCTTGCATGATGACCATTCCTCTCACTTGCATTATTCTTGTGGCTATCTTTTTCACTCACTCCCTCACTCTCATTCTCTCCACTCCCATTTTCCATGGCCGGCCATATTGGGGAGGGGCTGCCCATGTTATTTGGTGTGGGATTTTTGTATCTTTGGCTTGGTAAAATCCCCACAACACCATCTCCAAAAGCATATATCATTTCCTCCACCAAATGGCAATCTCCACTACCCCAAAATGAGACATCAGTTCTACACACATTCTACAGCAAACCTTGGGCACGTCGGCTCGCCAACTTCGTACCCGAGTTGCCTCGGTATAGAGGTGGGAGCCCGTAAAAGATGCAGGCGACGTGGTGCCCTTCCGGCAAAGAGGTGGAGACCGGACATTCCGCGGGAGATCGGGACGACGGCGAGAAGACCAGAGGACACGGATCGCTCGGTATATCTCTTTTCCCCATCTTGTAGTTAGCTAGGACTAGTTCAATGGCACGATCCGGGTTTATAGTGCGTGGTGGTGCCGGTTTGAAAAATCAAAGTTTAGCATCGCTTCCGCATTCCGGCGTCGGATTGACGGCCGGGGCGCCGCCGTGCACTTACACAGGGATTCACAAAACTATGGATAAAATTATCTAACTCCCTCTCTTCCTTCTCCACCATGACAAAGCGGCGATCTTCATGAGGAGTAGCTACCCATCGGTCAGCACCGCACCCATCAGCAAAGGCAGACATGACGACCCGCTGAGCCCGTATCAGGATTAGCAGCCGGACAGAGCGATCCCTCAGAGCTGTGGTTATCAAAAGTGCCTCATGGAAGCACTCGATCTTGTCTTCCGCGGTGTCGAGCATTGCCGGAGTCATCTCCGCCGGAGGAGGGGGAATGTCATTGATCACGGACAAGAAAACCATCCGGAGCCAAATAGAGCCGATGGGGAGAGGAGATCCTATACGAGTCAAGAGCTCGTGCAGCACCGTGTCGCATTGGTCATCCGTAAGAGTAGGGTTCACCAAGCGCGCAGCAAAACGAGGAACAATTTCCTCAATGGGCACCTCCGATGGCTGACAGCGAGCATGTGGGCGATTACAAGTCATAGCTCTTCTTTGTTAAAATGATTCTCTGAAAATGAGAGAGAAAAGAAGCATTGCTTGAGATTATGAAGGGAACATTTAAGTCTAGGCACAGAAAATGATGTGCATAATGGAACTATTTCCAAGTTCTGGGAAACAGAAGTTTGACTCAGGAAAAGCGGAGAAGGAAAGTGAAAAGACACCTTCAGTAATGAGGCAGCGCCTAACGTGCAAAGCACGAGAGCGCTGAGTGCCAGCGCTAAAGAGTCAAAGTCTCTGAGGCAGCGCATCACGTGCAAAGCACGAGAGCGTTGAGCGCCAGCGCCATGAGTCAAAGACTCTAAGGCAGCGCCTCACGTGCAAAGCACGAGAGCACTGAGCGCTAGCGCTAAAGAATCAAAGACTCTGAGGCAGCGCCTCACATGCAAAGCACGAGTGCGCCAAGCGCCAGAACTAAATGTTCTCCACCGTTGGATCAAAAATCCAATGAATATGATTAAAAATTATCAATTGACCAGAATAAAATTCTGTTAAGGAAACACTCCTCAAAATCTTTCCAAACAGGAAAGATTATGCTCTGAAAATCAGAGCACCGTTGGATCAATGATCCAATGGTGATTAAAACTCACCAAAATACAGAATAAATTCTGTATGGGAAAAGATTTCCCAATCTTGTTAAAAACAAGAAGATTGCCTTCTGTAAAACAGAAGCCCTAGGATCAAAGATCCAACGGTGGGGAAATCCCCAAATCAATTAGAGAAAAGATCTCATCAACCGATTCAACAAATCAGCCTACCCTATATAAAAGCCCCAAGACTTCAAGTCTCACATAGAGGAACCCTCCCATAAACTTTGAGAAATTTCAAGAGAGAAGAGGAAGCTATCAGCAGAAGAAGAATTTCTTCAAGGTAAAATAAAGAGATCAAAGCATCTCATCAGAAAAAGAACTTAGTTCTTATGCTAGATCATAGATCTTTAAGACAAATTGCCTTTCACAAAAGAGATCATAACATCTCATTATAAAAAAAGGGGGAAGAATAATTCAATTCTTTTAGGATCACAGATCCATAAAGGCAAAACCTTTCATCAAAAACATAAGAGATTGAAACATCTCCTATATAAATAAGAACTTTGTTCTTAGATTCACGAGATAAAGTCTCTTATAAGAGAGAATTTAATTCTCAAAGAGCAGAATTACCCAAAAAGAGCCCTACCGCCCCAATTAAACGAAGCACTTCAACGATCCAAATCTACCGTACAGCGCTGCAGAGCCTTAGCGCTCCAAATTTAAAATAAGCGCTCCGTGCTCATTGTCTGGCGCACAACGCCAAGCGCGCCACGTGCTCCTCACGTGTGTGCTATTTCACAGAAGCCCTCAGCGCTCCAAGTCCGGCGCACAGTGCCAAGCGCGCCACGTGCTCCCATGTGTGCGCTACTTAAACAGAAGCGCTCTGCGCTCATTGACTGGCGCTCAGCGCCAAGCGCGCCACGTGCTCCTCACATGTGCGCTACATCACAAGAAGCGCTCTACGCTTATTGACTGGCAAACAGCGCCAAGCGCACCACATGCTCCTCACGTGTGCGCTACATCACAAGAAGCGCTCTGCGCTCATTGACAGGCGCACAGCGCCAAGCGCGCCACGTGCTCCTCACGTGTGCGCTACATCACAAGAAGAGCTCTGTGCTCATTGACTGGCGCTCAGTGCCAAGCGCGCCACGTGATCCTCACGTATGTGCTAAGAGAACATAAATTGTTCTTTAAATGATAAAGCCCGTAGCCATAATGAGTGCTCAGCATTCAATCAAAAAGTTGTCAGAACCAATGCTCAACATTGTTAAATGAAAAAGGACTGGGCCTAATTAAATGTCTAACATTCTAAATGAATGGGCCGAGCCCAAGTTGGCCACAGATCTATAATTCAGATTAACTGAGCCCATATGCTCATAAATCTTTGATCTTAGTCCCAAATTGGACTACAGATCTCCCAAACAATATTGGTTCAAGGGTACATCTCTTCACTCCTCTGATATTTGTCGTTGTAATCCTTCAACGTTTTCAGAGAAGTGACGGGTCCCGACAACCAGACATTCCATGGACTGTGGGGTCCTTAAACTCATGGACTATGATATCCTGAAACTTTATAGACTATGACGTCTTTAAATTACGGATGTGGGGTCCTTAAACTCATGGACTATGATGTCTTTAAACTTTACAGACTATGATGTCTTTAAACTGGACCGCAAAGTCCATAAACTAAAACAATGGAGCCAAAATGCTCTTTTGTTGGATCTAAATGATCCTGTTAAGTAGATCCTAGTCTAAAATTAGACTAACATATCCTTAACAAATTGTTAAGTTGATCTTAGTCTAAAATTAGACTAATGTATTCTTAACAAACGTTTAAGTTGATCTTAGTCTCAAATGAGACTAACGTATCGTTAAACCCAAACCAAAACCCAAATCTAAGAAAATACGGATTTGGACTAATCCACGCCCTACGGGCGACAACATAAATTAGTCTCCGTATACAATCCACGGGCAACCAAAAATAAAACAAACACACACGACATGAAGTGACCATCTGTAGAAGGAGAAAGTTGTTACCGCGATGCGGTAGCGTAATTAACCGCAGGGGCTTGCACCTACAGGGAAGAGCGTCCCCACAATCAAAACTCCCTCAAACGAGGAGGAATCTGACGAAGTTTGCTACAACGGCCGCATCCGTCTAAACCTCCGGTACACGGTGTCATAAATCAACAAGGCATCTTCAGAGAGGTGGACGGATAAAACCAAATAGCATCTGCCCCCAAATTTAGGCAAGACGTCGGTCTTTCCCGGTCTTTCGGCGGAGAACAGCGCTATGTTTGATCGGCCATAACAGCAAATCCCTGGCCAGGGTTCTCGAGATTTACTGTCACGCCCCGCTTCCTAATGTACGGTGAAGGGGACGCGGCGAGGTCCGCTACGTATGTACTCAGAAATACATACGCTAAGTGTAGCTAAGCAATATAAAATAAATACACAAGAGACAAGAGTATAAAAGAACATCAACTTTTATTTATTAACATTTTTTGTACAATACATGGAAAGGAAAATACAACTGAAATAAAAATGCCTAAACAGTGGCATAACAGGAAAAGGAAAGTACTGAAAAGAAAAGTGTACAATGAAATTATACTGCTGGGTCTTCGGCAAATTGCTCCAAGTCTTCTTGGGTTGGTTCAACTTCTGCCGGGTCCAGGTCACCTGACGACATTCAAAGAAGAGAGAAACAGAATGTCGTCAGCGAACAGATCGCTCGGTAAGTCCCAAGGGTAAGAGAGAAGTAGAGAAGACAGAATAAGAAGATACATTTTTAAAATGTAAACTATTGTTGTAATATTATGTTAATGTTGTTGTTTGTAGCTTGGTACAGAAGAATGCCAGTGTATACGAGGGGAGTCTCACTTGCCAGAGACTAGGGCACGTGTAGTACAAGGAACCGTTATGCCACGGTACAACAGCAATGGGATTCAGGTTAGGTGTATTAATCTGACCCCCTCGTGCCACCTTTAACACCTTCCGTACCAATCTACCCCTTAAACCCCGCGATGTCTTATTTGTATTGTTATCTTGTAAAATTGTATTGATTGTAAGATTGATTAAGTGACTGACCGAAACCATGATATCAGGAAACGGTTATAACTGTAGAGTCATGTAAATGGAATACTGGGAAACATGTAAAAGGAATATCCATGGTTCGGTTCAGTCAAGTAGATTGTTAACTGGATTCTGGAATTCATGTATTCATCTTGAGTTGAAATATTAAAGAATATAGATTGAATTGAATCATATTCAAGTCAGAAATAGTCAGACTCAAACCCGAGTCAGACTAAAAGAAGATAATTTGAAGTTCAATAATTGTTAGGGGCCTTATTGCAATTTATAAAACTTGAGGGGGTTTTATGTAAAAAGCACTATTGTATAGTTTTCAAAAATACACCTCAAGTATTTGTTACTCGTCTTTATAGTTATAATGGGTGTGGATTTTATTTGTGTTATTCTAGTGAATATATCCTAATAAAAGTATTAATTGATTTATTTGAAACTCATGGTATTTTAATGTAACTTTTAAACTTGTAAATTTTAGAAAAAGATGAAAACTTTATATTATAATAAAATAGGTGTTTAAATGATATTTATATATATATTAATACAAGAATAATTTTTAAATAATATTTTATTTTCCAAAATCTCATTTTTTCTTAAATGCCGTATTTTAAACCTTTCGAGACCGAATGCTCCTTGCGGAGGTCTGAATCTCGCACTACTAGCCCGCGGGTGCACGATGAACCGTACTTTCCCTAACGGGTTCCCCAAAGGTGGGTTGTAGCGGCGTTTTGCTTAGGTTTAATAAATACCATTCATTTAGTAAAAACGGTTTTATAAATATAAGGTATTTATTTAAAAAAAGGTATAACTTTCCGTATTTTATTTTCTAGGGTTTCCTAAGCCAACTAGTCTATTTCTAAGATCTAAACGATAAGTCATCAGAAGCCTCAAATCGCCTCTTCACCGTCAATTGCGGCCAGGTAAGTGCCAGGTAAGTGGGAAGGAACCACAGTCGTGGGCCTAATTAAAAACCACTAGCCTAGACACACTTGCCTAGACACCACAAGACAGTTTAGATAAACGATCGATGTCCATGACATATCGTGCTTTTATTTTAAAAGATTTTATTTAGAATTGTGTGCAACTTAAAACTTTTAGAAAAGGTTTATAAAGAATATGGTATTTTAGTGAAAAGTCCTGTATTTTCGTATTCTATATTTTGATGTTTATCAATTAGGGTTATATTTGTGTGTGTGTAGAGATAGGTCATTACCTCGTGACTTATTTTAAGTTTTAATGAAGTTTAGAGATTAAACATGATATATTAAACTTGAAGGTATTAAAACGCAAGAATACGGTATTTGAAAACGTTATCATTTCATGTGTGAAAATTCATTCAAATTGATTTTTACAAGTTTATTTATCAAGTTAAACATATTTAAGAGTGAGGGAATCAATTAGAACAAGAAAAATAAACTTTATGGTATTTTTATGAAAAGAATACGGTTTTACAAGAAAGCTATCATTTCATGTGAGAAACTTTATTTGAATTGATTTCTAGGTGATTAATAGTCATCATAGATAGGTTTGGGTATTATGTATTAGGTGACAAGTGGAAATTTGTAGAAAAACGAATCGGAAATCGGTTTGTTCCGATTTCCGTCGGGTTCCAAAAAGTCGTATTTTCTATTAAAAGAAAAGAGAGATAGAAGAGATGGGACTTACGGTTTTGGACAAACTAAGGAGGCTAAGGGAGGTGGTGATTGTCGGTGCGTCGAAAACGTCGCGAAGGTTCTACTACGATCGCCGGAATCCGTCGTCGGTTTCGGCAGCGCTTCGCTTCTCACTCTTTGTACCGAGTTCTCGAGAATTTGGGAGAGTGGACTTAGAGTTGTGAGGTGAAATAGTAGAGGGTAGGGGTCTTTATATAGGGCTAGGCTAGGGTTAGGGTAGATGAAAAGTTAAAAAATAAAAATGTGATAAAATGTAATAAAAAATGTATTAAAAGTGGAGTAATTGGGGTTTTTAAAGAGTTCTGGAAGTTGTATGAAACTTAAATTTTTCAGGTGCATAGGGAATATGAAAAGACACAACTTTCATGTTGTGACCATCGCCGGAATCGGCCGAATCGGGGGTGACTCGGCCGTGACTCGGTCGGAGCACTGAGTTGGCCGAGTCAAGGCCGAGTTGGCCGATTCCCGGCCGAGTCCGGTGGCCTGGATCTCCCCCGACGGTTCATCTACCCTCTGCAAGTGTTACATCTTTGGGTGTAGTGGGGTTTTTGTGAGATATGCACGTGTAAACTCTTGGTATTCTAAATTTTTTTTAAAAATCAATATTATAAATAATGTGGGGTATGGGATTCGAACTCTGATGGCTTGGTTCAGCAGTGCAAGGTATTACCAATGAGCTACAAGCTCCTTCTTGTAATTATTGTGGGGAAATAGATACTTAAAGTGTTTTCAGCAACATCAATACTCCAAGTATACTTCAAATTTAACTCAAATTTATGTATACAAAAATTGGAGTTGTTACAATCTACCCTCCTTACAAAAATTTCGTCCTCAAAATTTACAACTTTTATTTGAGGACTAGTTTACAAAAAGGTGTGGATATCTTGCACGCATTTCATCTTCCCTTTCCCACGTGGATTCTCCTGGAGTGTCTTTTCTCCACATTACCCGGACCAAGTTAACTTCCTTGTTCCGAAGTGTCTTCACTTTCCTGTCCAGAATTTCCACAGGTTGTTGCTCACAAGACAAGTCGGGCTGTATAGTGAGCTCGGAATGATCAAGTACATGGATGGGATCACTCACATACCTTCTGAGTTAGGATATGTGGAACACGTTATGCACTCCTTCCAATGAGGGTGGAAGCGCTAATCGGTATGCCACTTCACCGACTCGTTCGAGTATGTCGAACGGTCCAATGTATCTCGGACTTAGCTTACCCCGTCTTCCAAACCGGATCACTCCGCGGTTCGGAGATATCTTCAAGAATACATGGTCTCCTGGCTGGAACTCCAAGTGTCGCCTCTTCGCATCAGCCCAGTGTTTCTATCTATCTTGGGCTATGCGCATTCTTTTCCTGATAGTACGAACCACATCAACGGTCGCTACTATCATCTCTGGTCCAAGGAGTTCCCTATCTCCGATGTCGTCCCAACTTAATGGTGATCGACACTTCCTTCCATATAATGCTGCAAAAGGTGCCATTCCTATACTTGCTTGGTAGCTGTTGTTGTACGCGAAGTCCACAAGATGCAGGTGATCTTCCCACGATCCTTTGAAGTCGAGTATACATGCTCCGAGCATATCCTCTAAGATCTGAATAGTTCGTTCTTACTGACCATCTGTTTGTGGATGATAAGCCGTGTTGAAGTTCAGACTTGTTCCCAAGCTAGCTTGCAGACTCTGCCCAAATTGCGATCGGAACCTGGTGTCACGATCGGAGACAATGCAGACCGGTACTCCATGAAGTCTCACAATTTCCTGTATGAGTTCATGGGTATCAGAGATAGTACATTATGAAGTGTTTAAATCTATATTAGATTATTACCTCCATGTACTTCTTTGCTAGTGTCTCAGTTGATTGGCCAACTCAAAATGGGATGAAGTGAGCCGACTTTGTAAGTCGATCCACAATGACCCATATCGCATCGTTACCCTTTGTGCTGCGAGGAAGAGCAGTTACAAAGTCCATCGTGATGTGCTGCCACTTCCATTCTGGGATTGGTAACGGTTGAAGTAGTCCAGCTGTCCTGTGATGTTCAGCCTTTACTTGCTGACACATCAAGCATTTTGCGACACTTCTGGCTACTTCACGCTTCATTCCATGCCACCAATAGTTCTGACGTAGATCTTTGTACATTTTGGTACCTCCAGGATGTACTTAATAGGGAGAGATGTGAGCTTCTTTCATTAACTCTTCCCGAACAGGACCTTTTGGTACACACAATCTGCTGCCGTATCTCAAAGATCCGTCTTCATGGATGATGAAATCTGTTCTGAGTCCATTCTCCACCTGTTCTCTGATCTTTTGCAACTTAGCAATACTGGCTTGAGTTGCTTTGATCTGATTGGCAATGGTTGATTGAACTTGGAGATTCATCAAACTTGAAGCATCACCTAGCATGACTAGTTCAATTTCCATCTGATGTAGGTCTTGCTAAAGCTTCCACTGTGCGGTGAGATTCATTGCTAATGGTTGGCGACTAAGAGCATCAGGTACTACGTTCACCTTCCCTGGATGATATTGCAAGTTGATGTCAAAGTCCGCCATGAGTTCTAACCATCTTCTCTACCACATATTCAACTCCTTCTGAGTAAACACATACTTCAGACTTTTATGATCTATGTAGATGTTCACTCGTTCACCAAGTAAGTAGTGGCGCCAAATCTTGAGAGCAAAAATAACGGCTGCCAACTCCAGATCATGCGTCAGATAATTGCTCTCATGAGTCTTCAGTTGTCTTGAAGCATAAGCCACAACTTTACCGTGCTGATGTAGAACACATCCTAGTCCCTTACCGGATGCATCGCAATGCACTTCGAATCCTCCAGATTGATCTGGTACGACGAGAATAGGTGCAGATGTCAGTCTTGACTTGAGTTCTACGAAAGCTTACTCGCATGCTTCTGACCACACAAATTCCTCATCTTTTCGAGTGAGCTTGGTCAGGGGTGTTGCTATCTTCGAAAAGCCTTCAATAAACCTTCTGTAATATCCAGCTAAGCCCAAGAAACTTCGAATATCCTTTACTGATTTTGGTGTAGGCCATTCGCTAACTGCCGAAACTTTTGCTGGATCCACAGAAATTCCTTCTCCTGATACGATGTGTCCAAGAAAACCAACCTGTTTTAGCCAAAACTCGCACTTGCTGTATTTGGCATAAAGCTTATGTTGTCGAAGAGTTTCCAGGACAATTCGTAAGTGCTCCGCATGTTCTTTCCGATTCTTAGAATATACCAGGATGTCGTCGATGAAGATGACAACGAACCTGTCTAAATATTCCCAGAAAACTTGGTTCATAAGATTCATGAAGATTGCTGGTGCATTGGTCACTCCAAATGGCATTACTAGAAATTCGTAATGTCCATAGCGAGTTCTGAAAGCTGTTTTGTGAATATCAACTTCCTTGACCTTCACTTGATGATAACCTGAACGAAGATCTAGTTTAGAGAAGACACAAGATCCACTTAGCTGATCGAATAAATCATCGATGCGCGGGAGTGGATACTTGTTCTTTATTGTGACTTCGTTCAAGGCCCTATAGTCGATGCATATTCTGTATGAACCTTCCTTCTTCTTCACCAACAGTACAGGTGCTCCCCAACTTGAAGTGCTGGGACGAATCCATCCTTTCGCCGGTAATTCGTCCAACTGTGTTCGTACTTCCTTCAAACCTTCCGGACTTAGTCTATACGGTGCTTTGATCACTAGTTGTGCTCCAGGTACTAAGTCAATACTGAATTCAAGAGCTCGATCGGGAGGCAAACCTGATATATCGTCAGGAAATACATCATCGAACTCTCGAACTACCTCCGGTCTTGATTCTTCCTCTTCCTGAGCTGCCGCAACTACTGCTTCCCTTGGCTTTGCTTTGTAAGTACTTGGCTCCAATGTACGGTTTCCACTTTTAAAATAGAAGACCGGATGATCTGGAATCTCAAATACTACCCTCCTTTGACGGCAGTCGATGGTAGCATAAAAGGTTCCAAGCCATTCCATTCCTAGAACCACATCGAAGTTTGGTATATCCAGTACCTTGAAGTCAGCATAAAATTCTCGACTGCAGACGACGACTGGACACATGCTGTATCCCATAGTTGCCTTTAGAACACCATTTCCGGAACTGACGTTCCAGCTGGATACAAGCGGTGAGACTGGAATCGCATAGGTTCGGACAAACCGTTGCGACATAAAGCAGTGGGATGCTCCAGTATCAAACAGTGCAAGTGCAGGTAATGAAGCTACTAGGATTGTACCTAAGGTATATGGGATAGGTTTTAGGTATAGGGAAAATGTGTAGTTAAACAAGACTAAAAGATAAGTTTGCGAAGGAAGTTTACCAGTAATGACTTGGCCAGTCACCTCAGCTTCTTCCACAGACATCATGAAATCCTGGTGCTTCGGCACATTCCTCCTGGCCTGAGGAGCATTCCTCGGAACGTTCCTTTGAGCTTGATGGAACTGACGAGGAGGTAGTGTAGCTTGTGGTCCCCTGGGTGGTGCAGGCAGTGCAAGTCTGGGAGCAGGTGCCTGAAGAGCTGGTCGCTGCTGATAAGTATTAGCTGGCCTGGGTGCAGCAACTGGGTTCTGTCTTTGGGGACAAGATCTAATACCGTGAGTGGCTGAACCGCAGATCAAGCAAAGGCGGTTGGCTCGATGGCAGTCCTTCATCATATGTCCAGTTCTCTTGCAGTAGGTGCAAAAGGCTGGGCTAGGACGATGGGTTGGTACTCCGGGTCGCCTGGGCACGAAAGATGGTCTGGACGTGGCTCCACCTGCCATCTGGTTGGCAGAGCGCTTGACTCCTACAGACTATGGTCTGCCCCTCTCTTTTATCACTGCATCATAACTGCGGGCAGCTTCTAGGGCTTCCTCATGAGTCAAAAACTTTCCTGTGGCTAGAGCAACCTTAATCTCTGTGTCCAAACCTTGCTGAAAGCGACGGGCTCTGATCTCGTCCGTCGGTATCAAGTGTGCCACGAATCTGTTCAAAGATTGTGTTAGCTGTGTAGTATGTGATATTTAAAATTGAACTATTGTGACATATCTTACCGGCTCAACATGATGAACTCAGCGTCGTATTCATCTACCGATTTGTCCCACATTGATCCTTGCTGTAGATGAATAAACTGCTGCTCCATAGCAAACCTGGCAGTCACAGGGAAATATTTCGCGTCGAACATCTCACGAAATGCCTTCCATTCAATCGGCTGTACCAGACGGGTTTCTTCCGCCTTCCACCAATTGCGAGCATTATCCGTGAGCTTTAGTTTTGCTACACGGACCCAAGCGTTGTCTGGAACTTGAGCTGCTGCCAGATCGTCTTCGATGCTTTGTGCCCATTCTTCCGCTTCAAGAGGGCTTCCTTTACCAGAGAACTGCTTTGGGTGCAAAGCCCTGAATTGCTTTACTCCCGGTGCATCGGCCTCAGGACGGTTCAAAAGTTGTTGCTGTCCCTCGAGAAGACTGCGGATCGCCTCAAATAGCATCGTTTGCTCAGTGGGTGGTGCAGGAACAGCTGGTGTGAGAGGTAGTGCTGGAGGGGTGTTGTTAACGTTGGTGCTGGTGTTGTTCGGGGAATCCATGACCTTAAAGAAAAATTTGGATTAGGACAGATTCAAATACATGAACTGATAAGATTCAAATAATAGAAATTTGCAAGATTCAAGGAACATGAATTGTAAAGAATGTTTTAGTTGCTGGTTCTTGTGTTATATTGCTTAGGTTGTTCACGCAGACCAGAACTGCATGACAGGGATTCATACAGCTCTGACCTGTATGGGCCACCAACAAAACCTGTCACGCCCCGCTTCCCAATGTACGGCGAAGGGGACGCGGCGAGGTCCGCTACGTATGCACTCAGAAATACATACGCTAAGTGTAGCTAAGCAATATAAAATAAATACACAAGAGACAAGAGAATAAAAGAACAGCAACTTTTATTTATTAACATTCTTTGTACAATACATGGAAAGGAAAATACAACTGAAATAAAAATGCCTAAACAGTGGCATAACAGGAAAAGGAAAGTACTGAAAAGAAAAGTGTACAATGAAATTATATTGCTGGGTCTTCAGCAAATTGCTCCAAGTCTTCTTGGATTGGTTCAACTTCTGCCGGATCCAGGTCACCTGACGACATTCAAAGAAGAGAGAAACAGAATGTCGTCAGCGAACAGATCGCTCGGTAAGTCCCAAAGGTAAGAGGGAAGTAGAGAAGACAGAATAAGAAGATACATTTTTAAAATGTAAACTATTGTTGTAATATTATGTTAACGCTGTTGTTTGTAGCTTGGTACAGAAGAATACCAGTGTATACGAGGGGAGTCTCACTTGCCAGAGACTGGGGCACGTGTAGTACAAGGAACCGTTATGCCACGGTACAACAGCAATGGGATTCAGGTTAGGTGTATTAATCTGACCACCTCGTGCCACCTTTAACACCTTCCGTACCAATCTACCCCTTAAACCCCGCGATATCTTGTTTGTATTGTTATCTTGTAAAATTGTATTGATTGTAAGATTGATTAACTGACTGACCGAAACCATGATATCAGGAAACGGTTATAACCGTAAAGTCATGTAAATGGAATACTGGGAAACATGTAAAAGGAATATCCATGGCTCGGTTCAGTCAAGAAGATTGTTAACTGGATTCTGGAATTCATGTATTCATCTTGAGTTGAAATATTAAAGAATATAGATTGACTTGAATCATATTCAAGTCAGAAATAGTCAGACTCAAACCCGAGTCAGACTAAAAGAAGATAATTTGAAGTTCAATAATTGTTAGGGGCCTTATTGTAATTTATAAAACTTGAGGGGGTTTTATGTAAAAAGTACTATTGTATAGTATTCAAAAATACACCTCAAGTATTTGTTATTCGTCTTTATAGTTATAATGAGTGTGGATTTTATTTATGTTATTCTTGTGAATATATCCTAATAAAAGTATTAATTGATTTATTTGAAACTCGTGGTATTTTAATATAACTTTTAAACTTGTAAATTTTAGAAAAAGATGGAAACTTTTTATTATAATAAAATAGGTGTTTAAATGATATTTATATATATATTAATACAAGAATAATTTTTAAATAATATTTTATTTTCCAAAATCTCATTTTTTCTTAAATGCCGTATTTTAAACCTTTCGAGACCGAATGCTCCTTGCGGAGGTCTGAATCTCGTACTACTAGCCCGCGGGTGCATGATGAACCGTACTTTCCCTAACGGGTTCCCCAAAGGTGGGTTGTAGCGGCGCTTTGCTTAGGTTTAATAAATACCATTCATTTAGTAAAAATGGTTTTATAAATATAAGGTATTTATTTAAAAAAAGGTATAACTTTCCGTATTTTATTTTCTAGGGTTTCCTAAGCCAACTAGCCTATTTCTAAGGTCTAAACGATAAGTCATCAGAAGCCTCAAATCGCCTCTTCACCGTCAATTGCGGCCAGGTAAGTGCCAGGTAAGTGGGAAGGAACCACAGTCGTGGGCCTAATTAAAAACCACTAGCCTAGACACACTTGCCTAGACACCACAAGACAGTTTAGATAAACGATCGATGTCCATGACATATCGTGATTTTATTTTAAAAGATTTTATTTAGAATTGTGTGCAACTTAAAGCTTTTAGAAAAGGTTTATAAAGAATATGGTATTTTAGTGAAAAGTCCTGTATTTTCGTATTCTATATTTTGATGTTTGTCAATTAGGGTTATATTTGTGTGTGTGTAGAGGTAGGTCATTACCTCGTGACTTATTTTAAGTTTTAATGAAGTTTAGAGGTTAAACATGATATATTAAACTTGAAGGTGTTAAAGCGCAAGAATACGGTATTTGAAAACGTTATCATTTCATGTGTGAAAATTCATTCAAATTGATTTCTACAAGATTATTTATCAAGTTAAACATATTTAAGAGTGAGGGAATTAATTAGAACAAGAAAAATAAACTTTATGGTATTTTTATGAAAAGAATACGGTTTTACAAGAAAGTTATCATTTTATGGGAGAAACTTTATTTGAATTGGTTTCTAGGTGATTAATAGTCATCATAGATAGGTTTAGGTATTATGTATAAGGTGACAAGTGGAAATTTGTAGAAAAACGAATCGGAAATCGGTTTGTTCCGATTTCCGTCGGGTTCCAAAAAGTCGTATTTTCTATTAAAAGAAAAGAGAGATAGAAGAGATGGGACTTACGGTTTTGGACAAACTAAGGAGGCTAAGGGAGGTGGTGATTGTCGGTGCATCGAAAACGTCGCGAAGGTTCTACTACGATCGCCGGAATCCGTCGTCGGTTTCGGCAGCGCTTCGCTTCTCGCTCTTTGTACCGAGTTCTCCAGAATTTGGGAGAGTGGACTTAGAGTTGTGAGGTGAAATAGTAGAGGGTAGGGGTCTTTATGTAGGGCTAGGCTAGGGTTAGGGTAGATGAAAAGTTAAAAAATAAAAATGTGATAAAATGTAATAAAAAATGTATTAAAAGTGGAGTAATTGGGGTTTTTAAAGAGTTCTGGAAGTTGTATGAAGCTGAAATTTTGCAGGTGCATAGGGAATATGAAAAGACACAACTTTCATGTTGTGACCATCGCCGGAATCGGCCGAATCGGGGGTGACTCGGCCGTGACTCGGTCGGAGCACTGAGTCGGCCGAATCAAGGCCGAGTTGGCCGATTCCCGGCCGAGTCCGGTGGCCTGGATCTCCCCCGACGGTTCATCTACCCTCTTCAAGTGTTACATCTTTGGGTGTAGTGGGGTTTTTGTGAGATATGCAGTGTAAACTCTTGGTATTCTAAAGGTTTTAAAAAAATCAATATTAAAAATAATGTAGGGTATGGGATTCAAACTCTGATGGCTTGGTTCAGCAGTGCAAGGTATTACCAATGAGCTACAAGCTCCTTCTTGTAATTATTGTGGGGAAATAGATACTTAAAGTGTTTTCAGCAACATCAATACTCCAAGTATACTTCAAGTTTAACTCAAATTTATGTATACAAAAATTGGAGTTGTTACATTTACCGATAAGTGTTATCAGTAGTTTCTCGAACCGTTATGGGCCGTAAATCAGCATGACTTATAAAGTTACTGGGGTCTGACATTTACCACCCCTAGATTTCAAATGCGACGTATCAGACGAAGAGACCGGACTGTACGGTAATTGTTGCTTACTGGCTCGTTAGGGTTGTGATGAGTTCGCTCGTCGGCCACCTTTTCGTCATGTACCTGGGTAGCCGTTATACAGAGAGTTCCCTGGTTTAGGCGAAAGATGTAGAAGCCGTACGTTGTTACGGCAGGGTTTCGATCATGTTCGTGTAATTGTTACAGGAATAATGATCGGAAGGATAATACTAATAGGCTTTGGTTTAAGTGTCACGCCCCGCTTCCCAGAGTACGCAAGATTGGGCACGTGACATAGCCAACCATGCTACCTGTGGATAGGAAGTATCCATCCACAGTCACATTACGGCTGTAGAGATATCAAGAACAAGATAAATAAACTAATCTAACACATGTCCAAATCCATAATAACAAGAGTCAATGAACAATAAGTGCGGAAGCAAATGATCCAATACAATAAATAAATAGTACGTCCCATAATGCGGGCTCACATCTGGAAATGAAATGAAATAAATAAACTAATCACTATGGAACTCACAGATCAGCCTGCTGGCTGAAGTACTCCTGCTCGGTCGTCGACAGTGGTAAAGAATCTGGGCCATGCAAAACCCAGACGTCAGCGCGTCATGTCAACCAGTAATATAATATGAACATGGTAATAAGCAATGCAGGGATGAACATGAATAAAACAATAATATAAAATAACAGTGCAGGGTAGTGTGCAGTGGGTAACTATACTGTTCTATCGGGTTTCTATTCTAAAGTCTTTGAAATCAATTGATGACTCGTCGATGTAACTCAATAGTATCCCGTACATGCCCGGGACCACGGTCAAGACCCTCGGGGCTGAATCCGAGACGTGCCGCTAGGCAGTAACAGGTAGCAGGATGGACGAGTGATGTCAGCATCATCACTCCCGGACTGGCCAAGCCCGTAAGACTGATCAGAACAGGTATCGAACTGTTGAGTTACAAGTCGGTTTCACCTTTGATTTCCCCATACCCCCAAGTTATGTATGTCAGGTCAGGTATTCAGTAATCAAGAACTAATGCCAACACAGGATCAGGTAAAAGCAGGTCTGTCTGGATAGACAACAGGAATGGTCCATGAGGACCCCAAGTCAGGTTTGTTGGCATTAGGCATGAGATCAGGTAACAGGTCAGGTCAATATGTAATGCAATCGAATGTGTGCTCATAACAGGTATAGAAGCGAATAAGGAACAACAGCAGGAAATAAAGTAAATAACAATAACAGTTCATTTAATCACAATGGTGCTTTGTATTATCTTATTAACAGGTTCGAGCACCCTTGGGGTGCAATAATCACAAGGTAGTGCAATATCAATAACAGAAGGTAATGAAAATATATGAAATTAAAACTAAAGTATAAATAATTGTCACATGGATAGTCTAACAAATAGAAGCAAGGACGATCTAATTGATTTAGTTAGCTAAAAGCATGGATTAATAGCAGACCAAATAATTACATGAATCTACTATAATGATTCAATGTTAATGATAATTGCAACCGTCAATTCTAAGTTATACTATAATATCGATATTACCATCAACTGTGTTATTATATTTAATAATATGATAATTGAATGTATAGCAAGACTCAATCTTGTATATTAGCATGTTAGAGCAAGTATTCGGATACTTGCCTAGAGACGAATGCGGACACGACTGCATGCACCCATGACGCGAAGCAAGATCAGATCTTTGATCTCAACTTGGTGGCCACGATCAACGGTGACATGTCACGGGCTGCTCGATCCATCTAATGCCAAAGATCACCCCTCGGCCGGAACCTGATGGTGGCTACGTTGGTGGTTGTGGTCTGGATGCCGAGGCGAGGCAGGGGATATGGCGACAACGATGGGGTGGTCTACTCATGCTCTGAACTTCAGAGATGCCGAGGGTTGCTGCGACAGGGTTCCCAGTGAGGGGGTTCTCGACTTTCCAGAGGAAGTCGACGCCGGCGAAGGGAGGAAGAAGATGGAGAAGAAGAAAAGAGATGATGGTGTTGGGCGGTGCTCGGGTTCAGCAAAGGCGAGGAAGGGAGCGTGGGTTGATGGGTTTCTCCGTCGAGGTTGGGTGCGGGTTCTTTTGAAAGGGAGAGAACGGCGATGAGGACACCAGGAGGGAGGCGAGGACGAGAGAGTTGTGATGGTGACTAGGTGAGACGAAGGCGACGAGGCAAGGAGATGAGGAAGGGGTGAGGTAAGGGTGCAGGCGACGGTGACGAGGTCGGAGGTGAAGTCGATGATCGTTGCGAGGGGTTTGGCTCGGGGAAAAACGAGAGAGGAAAAAGAGATGGAGGTGGTGGCGATGCTCGAAGGCAAGGGGATGGTGATGGTGAGGAGGCGACGACGAGGCAGGGCGCGGCATGGGTTGGTGCTAGGGTTCTTGTCGTGGAGGTTTTAAGAACGAAGAAGAACGAGATGGAGAAGGGAGGTAAGCTTAAGGAAGGCGGGGGGTGACGGGATCTCGCTCACCGCGAGAGGAGCGAGAAAGAGAGAGAAGTTAGAGAGAGAGAGAGAGATAGAGGTAGAGAGAGGGTGAGGCGGGGCCCACGAGAGGGGTTAATTCTCCTGTGATTGGCTGGCGTGAAAATGAAAGGAAAACTTAAAAAGATTTAAAAGGTTTACGTAACAGAAAGGGGTTAAGTAAATATTAGTTTTAGATATTTAATTAAATTGGTATTTTGGCGCTAAATGAGACATTTCCAAATCGCGTCCGGGTTGCGCCCAAATGTTTCAAATTCAAATAATATGATTTTAAGCGGGTTCCAAATTTTAAAATGAGATGTCTTATGATTAAAATGCATGCCCCCAAGTCGGACACCTGTACGCGCGCGTAGCCGTCCAAACTCGCCCGTTTCACCAAACGGGATGAAATCTCGACGCGCGGACGCTACCACGCGATTAGTGGTGACGAGTACGCCAAAATGGATATTTTTAATTTCATTTTAGGTGTTAAAATTTGTTATAGGCAAAAATGACTTAGCCGGTTAAAATTTAGCAACAAGCACCAAACAATCAAGACAAATGAAATGAGCAATGTCAAACACTCAACCAGTAATAGAAACAGTACTATTGGGCTCGGGTATTACATCATACCCAACTACAAAAAGAATTTCGTCCTCGAAATTCCAAGAATACAAGATAGATAGCTACAGGAAAAGGTGAGGAAATTTCTGCAGGATCTCGTCTTCTCGCTCCCAAGTGGATTCTCCATGCGATCGGTTACCCCAAGAAACTAGCACAAGAGGGATAACCATGTTCTTAAGAACCTTTTCTCTTCGATCCTTGATTTCAACCGGTCGCTCCTCAAAAGTTAGGTCCTTCCGTACAGTCAACTCCGAATGATCTAATACGTGGGTTTCATCTCGAACATACCTCCGTAGTTGAGATACATGAAACACATCGTGCACTCCTGCCAAGGACCGTGGTAACGCCAAACGGTACGCTACTTCTCCAACACGCTCCAATATCTCGAAGGGTCCAACGAACCGAGGACTAAACTTTCCCCGACTCCCAAAGCGAATCACCCCTCTAGTCGGTGATATCTTCAAGAATACCAAATCACCCATGGCGAGCTCTAGAGGTCTTCTGGACGTGTCAGCCCAACTTTTCTGTCTGTCTTGAGCTGCCTTCCTATGCTTCCTGATTGTATTCACCTTCTCGACTGTCTGTACCACCAAATCTGGTCCTATCAACCTTCGTTCACCAACATCATCCCAACAAACAGGTGAACGGCACTTACGACCATACAACGCTTCAAACGGAGCCATCTGAATAGTCGCTTGGAAGCTATTGTTGTACAAAAACTCCACCAGGTGTAGATGATCCTCCCAAGAACCTTTGAAGTCCAACATGCAAGCTCTCAACATATCTTCAAGAGTCTGGATTGTTCTCTCCGATTGTCCATCAGTTTGAGGATGATAAGCTGTGCTAAACTTCAATCGAGTACCCAAACTTTCTTGTAAACTCCTCCAGAAGTGCGACAAGAACCGAGTGTCCCGATCGGACACGATGCTCACCGGTACTCCATGCAATCTTACAATCTCCTGCATGTACCGCTCTGCCAAAGTCTCTGTCGATTGACCAACCCGAAAAGGAATAAAGTGAGCTGCCTTGGTCAACCGATCGACAATCACCCATACTGCATTGTTGCCCTTTGGACTCCGCGGTAAAGCCGTCACGAAATCCATGGTTATATGTTCCCACTTCCACTGAGGAATCGGAAGAGGCTGCAACAAACCAGCAACCCTTTGGTGTTCAGCCTTGACTTGCTGACACACCAAGCACTTAGCCACGAAGCGAGCAATCTCCCGTTTCATACCTTCCCACCAGAAGTGCTGTCGAATATCTCGGTACATCTTTGTACCTCCCAGATGTACAGAGTAAGCAGAACTGTGTGCCTCCTTCATGAGCTCTTCACGTACATCCCCTTTTGGCACACACAAACGGCTACCATACCTCAACGAACCATCTTCGTGGATCAGTAAATCGGTTCGTAGTCCAGCTTCAACCTGCCCTCGAAACTTTTGCAGTCTAGGATCCTGCGATTGTGCCGCTTTAATCTTCTCAACTAAGGACGACTGTACTTGCAACTGCATCAACTGTCCCGTAGCATGTGGTAGCACAACCTCCAAGTCAAATCTCCGAAAATCCGCAATGATCTCCCTCTGTGTAGTCAATACCTGAATTGCTGGTAACCGACTAAGCGCATCCGGCACGACGTTAACTTTTCCCGGATGGTACTTAAGATCAAGGTCGTAGTCGGCCATCAGCTCCAACCATCTGCGTTGCCTCATATTCAACTCCTTTTGAGTGAACACATACTTCAAACTCTTGTGATCTGTAAAAACTTCGACTCTCTCGCCTAAAAGGTAGTGTCTCCAAATCTTCAAGGCGAAGATCACGGCCGCAAGCTCCAAGTCATGAGTCGGATAACTCTTCTCATGAGTCTTCAGTTGTCTCGATGCGTAAGCTACGACCTTCCCATTCTGCATCAAAACACATCCCAATCCTTTTCCAGATGCGTCGCTGTGAATCACCAGTCCTCCTGAATTGTCTGGTACGGTCAGGATAAGGGCGGTTATCAACTTCTGCTTCAACGTCTCGAAGGCCAATGCACATCCATCCGTCCAAATAAAAGGTACCTCCTTGCGCGTAAGCTTGGTCAACGGTTCTGCTAAACGAGCGAAGTTTTCCACAAATCTCCTGTAGTATCCAGCCAAACCAAGGAAACTCCTTATCTCAGCCACATTTCTTGGAATTGGCCAATCTCGAACTGCTGCAATCTTTTCGGGATCGACGGCGATTCCATCGCCCGACACGACATGCCCCAGAAACTTCACTTCTTCCAGCCAGAATTCGCACTTACTCATCTTCGCATACAATTTCTCTCGTCTCAGTGTCTGCAGTGCGATCTTCAAATGCTCAGCATGCTCCTCCGGACTCCTTGAGTGAACCAGAATGTCGTCAATGAATACCACAATAAACTGGTCCAAGAACGGTGAAAAGATTCCGTTCATCAAATCCACGAATATTGCTGGCGTATTCGTTACTCCGAAGGGCATCACCAGATACTCGAAATGTCCATATCGAGTTCGAAACGCCGTCTTGCAAATGTCTTCTTCTTTCACTCGGACCTGATGATATCCGGATCGCAAATCCAGTTTCGAGAATACTCTCGCGCCACTAAGCTGCTCAAAAAGTTCTCCAATGCGAGGGATCGGGTACTTGTTCTTAATAGTCACCCGGTTCAATTCTTGGTAATCAATGCACATCCTTCTCGTGCCATCCTTCTTCTTTACTAGAAGAACTGGAGCTCCCCAATACGAGTTGCTGCTTCGAATCCAACCCTTCGCAAGTAATTCACCAACTTGCTTCTTAACTTCTTCCAATTCCACTGGTGCCATCGGATAATATGATTTCGATACTGGCGCTGCACCAGGAATAAGGTCAATCGCGAACTCCACGTCTCGCTTCGGCGGTAAGCCCGATATATCTTCAAATACGTCCATAAAGTCGCGAACAACCGCCGGCTCTTCACCACGATCAACCTCCAAAGATGCAATAATATTGTTTGTCAGCCTAGCCCTAAACTCGACTGGCCCGACAGAACTTCTTCCTTCCCGCGACTGCTGTCTGCATCGTTGACAGCTAAAGGTCCAGCGAAACTTCTGAGTCTCGTCCATTCTGCTGCATGCGCGTCCATGGCGCTCCATTCTGCCTTAGTCCGATGAACTTCTCTTTCATTTCCTCCCGTGCAGTCCGCGGGAAGAATTTCTCCAGGAAACTTTTAGAGAAATCAGCCCAACTGATTGGCTTGGGCAAGCGGGTCTCCTCCACAAGCCATCACTCTCGGGCGTAATCCGCTAGCTGAAAGCACACCACAACAACTCTCGTATCCTCTGGGATCTGTGCCGCAATCAGCAAATTCTCCGTGTCACTAGCCTCTGCTCGGCTGGTAACAGCTCCTCCAGACCAGTGAAAGTAGACGGACCCAAAAGTCTGAAATCTGCTACAGTCCCTACTCGTTCGACTGGTCTAATTCCATCGTTGTTTACAGACTGCTGAACGATCTGCAAACCTTCCTGAAACGAATCTGCTGTTGCTGGATCAGCTCAGTCTGTCTCTTTGATTTCCAGCATTCCTCTTATCACTCCAAGCATGGCGGCTTCATTCACATGCCTCCGGTACGTCTTCAACTTCTTACCTGTCATAATCCTGAACTCAAAACACCCAACATTAGCATGATGATAGATTCTGAATGTGGATCAAGGCTAGAACTCTAAGATACTTAAATAGAGTACCGCATTGTAGCTATGCCGCGGTATCATAGCCGCAATTACTTAACTCCACCCAAGTCGCCCAAGTCCAAGGGATAACAAGAAATCAGGTTTTCGAGTCGACATGCAAAGTAAGTTTGCACGTCGTAAAAGATATAATCCGGAAGAATGTGATTCAAGAATGGTAAAACGGTCAAGGTGGCAGGACATGTTTTCCTAAGCACGGGTATCCTGATTCGTGTATTGGGTACAATACCCAACTACAAAAGAATTAACCCAACTATCCTATGTCTCTGATACCAAAAGAACCATGTCACGCCCCGCTTCCCAGAGTACGCAAGATTGGGCACGTGACATAGCCAACCATGCTACCTGTGGGTAGGAAGTATCCATCCACAGTCACATTACGGCTGTAGAGATATCAAGAACAAGATAAATAAACTAATCTAACACATGTCCAAATCCATAATAACAAGAGTCAATGAACAATAAGTGCGGAAGCAAGTGATCCAATACAATAAATAAATAGTACGTCCCATAATGCGGGCTCACATCTGGAAATGAAATGAAATAAATAAACTAATCACTATGGAACTCACAGATCAGCCTGCTGGCTGAAGTACTCCTGCTCGGTCGTCGACGGTGGTAAAGAATCTGGGCCATGCAAAACCCAGACGTCAGTGCGTCATGTCAACCAGTAATATAATATGAACATGGTAATAAGCAATGCAGGAATGAACATGAATAAAACAATAATATAAAATAACAGTGCAGGGTAGTGTGCAGTGGGTAACTATACTGTTCTATCGGGTTTCTATTCTAAAGTCTTTGAAATCAATTGATGACTCGTCGATGTAACTCAATAGTATCCCGTGCATGCCCGGGACCACGGTCAAGACCCTCGGGGCTGAATCCGAGACGTGCCGCTAGGCAGTAACAGGTAGCAGGATGGACGAGTGATGTCAGCATCATCACTCCCGGACTGGCCAAGCCCGTAAGACTGATCAGAACAGGTATCGAACTGTTGAGTTACAAGTCGGTTTCACCTTTGATTTCCCCATACCCCCAAGTTATGTATGTCAGGTCAGGTATTCAGTAATCAAGAACTAATGCCAACACAGGATCAGGTAAAAGCAGGTCTGTCTGGATAGACAACAGGAATGGTCCATGAGGACCCCAAGTCAGGTTTGTTGGCATTAGGCATGAGATCAGGTAACAGGTCAGGTCAATATGTAATGCAATCGAATGTGTGCTCATAACAGGTATAGAAGCGAATAAGGAACAACAGCAGGAAATAAAGTAAATAACAATAACAGTTCATTTAATCACAATGGTGCTTTGTATTATCTTATTAACAGGTTCGAGCACCCTTGGGGTGCAATAATCACAAGGTAGTGCAATATCAATAACAGAAGGTAATGAAAATATATGAAATTAAAACTAAAGTATAAATAATTGTCACATGGATAGTCTAACAAATAGAAGCAAGGACGATCTAATTGATTTAGTTAGCTAAAAGCATGGATTAATAGCAGACCAAATAATTACATGAATCTACTATAATGATTCAATGTTAATGATAATTGCAACCGTCAATTCTAAGTTATACTATAATATCGATATTACCATCAACTGTGTTATTATATTAAATAATATGATAATTGAATGTATAGCAAGACTCAATCTTGTATATTAGCATGTTAGAGCAAGTATTCGGATACTTGCCTAGAGACGAATGCGGACACGACTGCATGCACCCATGACGCGAAGCAAGATCAGATCTTTGATCTCAACTTGGTGGCCACGATCAACGGTGACATGTCACGGGCTGCTCGATCCATCTAATGCCAAAGATCACCCCTCGGCCGGAACCTGATGGTGGCTACGTTGGTGGTTGTGGTCTGGATGCCGAGGCGAGGCAGGGGATACGGCGACAACGATGGGGTGGTCTACTCACGCTCTGAACTTCAGAGATGCCGAGGGTTGCTGCGACAGTTGCTGCGACAGGGTTCCCAGTGAGGGGGTTCTCGACTTTCCAGAGGAAGTCGACGCCGGCGAAGGGAGGAAGAAGATGGAGAAGAAGAAAAGAGATGATGGTGTTGGGCAGTGCTCGGGTTCAGCAAAGGCGAGGAAGGGAGCGTGGGTTGATGGGTTTCTCCGTCGAGGTTGGGTGCGGGTTCTTTTGAAAGGGAGAGAACGGCGATGAGGACACCAGGAGGGAGGCGAGGACGAGAGAGTTGTGATGGTGACTAGGTGAGACGAAGGCGACGAGGCAAGGAGATAAGGAAGGGGTGAGGTAAGGGTGCAGGCGACGGTGACGAGGTCGGAGGTGAAGTCGATGATCGTTGCGAGGGGTTTGGCTCGGGGAAAAATGAGAGAGGAAAAAGAGATGGAGGTGGTGGCGATGCTCGAAGGCAAGGGGATGGTGATGGTGAGGAGGCGACGACGAGGCAAGGCACGGCATGGGTTGGTGCTAGGGTTCTCGTCGTGGAGGTTTTAAGAACGAAGAAGAACGAGATGGAGAAGGGAGGTAAGCTTAAGGAAGGCGGGGGGTGACGGGATCTCGCTCACCGCGAGAGGAGCGAGAAAGGGAGAGAAGTTAGAGAGAGAGAGAGAGATTATCGCAGGAGAGAGAGATAGAGGTAGAGAGAGGGTGAGGCGGGGCCCACGAGAGGGGTTAATTCTCCTGTGATTGGCTGGCGTGAAAATGAAAGGAAAACTTAAAAAGATTTAAAAGGTTTACGTAACAGAAAGGGGTTAAGTAAATATTAGTTTTAGATATTTAATTAAATTGGTATTTTGGCGCTAAATGAGACATTTCCAAATCGCGCCCGGGTTGCGCCCAAATGTTTCAAATTCAAATAATAGGATTTTAAGCGGGTTCCAAATTTTAAAATGAGATGTCTTATGATTAAAATGCATGCCCCCAAGTCGGACACCTGTACGCGCGCGTAGCCGTCCAAACTCGCCCGTTTCACCAAACGGGATGAAATCTCGACGCGCGGACGCTACCACGCGACTAGTGGTGACGAGTAGGCCAAAATGGATATTTTTAATTTCATTTTAGGTGTTAAAATTTGTTATAGGCAAAAATGACTTAGCCGGTTAAAATTTAGCAACAAGCACCAAACAATCAAGACAAATGAAATGAGCAATGTCAAACACTCAACCAGTAATAGAAATAGTACTATTGGGCTCGGGTGTTACATTAAGTCAGATACTGGTATTATATTATTAGATTGATTGTATTCGTATTTTTGGAATTCGAATACGGGTATACTTATACAATATACGGTGGAGGGGTATTCTTGTAATTGTTACATGAATACCTTCTAGAAGGAGACACCTCATTATTAGATATTTATTTTGTGAAAATAAATAAATGAGGTGGAATTTAGGAAAGTCTAAGCATGGATGAAGGAATGGCTTCTTTCATATTTTATTCATTTGGAGTTACTATTGAAGCATGGTGCAATTTTTTATTACATGCTCCAATTATTTCATTTTGTGCCATATGATATTTTTCCATGCTTGAACTTTTCATTATCACTTTGACATTCTCTCTCTTCATTCTCTCCTTCTTCCTCCTCTTTACTTTAACCTCACATGAGTTGTGAATCAAAAGCTTAGAGCAAAAATCAAAATCCAATACTTAATCTCTACATCATCTTAGTGATCACTTCTAGCAAACTTGATCTCTAAGTTGAACTCTTGTGAAGAGTTTGTAGCTTGTTCGATAGCTCTCGGGTGGATCGTCTTGGATCTTGAGGCGGCCGGAGATCGAGCTTATTGCAACCACAAGGAGCCTGGGAGTCACATTCAAGTGAAGACCCGAAGAACCGATTTTATTAGGTATAAATACTATCATAGTAGATTAGATCTCTTGATGGTTTTTTCTAGTTAGGGTTTAAGCACTAATCTTGGGTTATATGGGTGTTGCATGCAAGAAAAATTATTGTTTACCACTTCCGCCTCCTCATAAGTGTTGTGAGGGTGTGCAACATCCACTAACAGAATCACAACCACAAGCAATAAATATATATCATAAAGTGCACAGTAAGCATCTGAAAGAAAGAAATTAGAAAACACTCCATCGTCTCAAGTGAGCATCGACACCAAACACCAAAAATACAAGTCTCACGAGTCTCACCGTCTAGTCCAATATATAAGGGTAGATGGAGTATACTAGATACAAAATGATATACATGATGGAATAAAATATCCTCGCAACCCACTTACGAGCAATGCCGCAAGTCCAAGCAAAAGGAACGAAATGAGGAAGTGCGCCCGCCGCTACTGTGCTGACGGGTCGGACCTGCAAGATACTGTGGCACAACGGGAGTGAGTTGCCAACTCGTAAATAGTAAGTAACATCTCATAAGGCTATCGTAAGCATGCATGCAAATGCGTTACAGCCTACATATCTCAAAATGATACGATGTACTAGCATGGATGCAACATGAATGCATAATCAAACACGAAACCTGAACACGTCTGGTATGAGAAAATCTTTATTCTTATTTTAGAAAAACCTCTGTGCAATAAACCGAAACATCACCAATGAAATCAACCGAAAATCCATGTCAAACATCAACACAATATATATATATATACATATATATCCCAATATCTCAATACCTCAATATCTCAATGTCTCAATATCTCAATATCTCAAAATCTCGGGCTCCATCTGTCCGGATCGGCCCATATTATCAAATCTCATGACTACATCGGTATCTTCCGGATATCCTCCGCGTCAGACATCACTGGTAGGTAGTCTGCCCCTGCCAGGTCATCGTCATCCCCACAAAAACACTCTCGCCCCGGGGTACCATATCGGGTCCACCATGTACCTAAGACGGTTCATCCTCCTCCTCGAATCGGGTCTCGAAAATCAACAGAAATCAGGAAAACTCATAGTGGACGACACATATATCATATCAAGAGAAAGCCGCAACTTGCACTTTTAAAAATGATAATTTATTAATTTCTTGCGGTTTTCCCCAAAATCCATAAATCTCATAAACACGGAAATCTCCAAGAAAATTCACAATATGTGAACATGAGAGCGATGATGAATGCATATATTATCAATAGTATGAAATACTGTGTGTGACTAGAAAACTATGCATGAACGATGGTGCAATGAAGTATATACATATCACTAGCAATCCAACGTATCCAATCCTGATGAGATGAATATACAACTACAAGTCTACATATCATATATGATGCAAATGCATGGGTATCGATTCTAAGCAAGTTCTATAGTGTTCGTGACATAGCAATTACCAATGGCGTGTGTGTTCGCATGAATAGTCCACGTGCGGCATGAACCAATGGTGATCGTGCAAGTGTCCTATGAGATGATATCATATATATATATATATATATAGAAGAAGAAGATGCAATGCAATAAGATGAATAACTAGGAAACTACGCATATAAATGCAAGTACTACTAGTAATCCTAACTATCGGGCGCCTTACGTCATCCAGACGATTTTCTCGTAGATGTGTGCATCTACTCACCGGGACGCCTCGGCTAATCTGATCCGATATCAGCCCTGCATTTCCGCGCCACATCCGACGCCTCTGCACCCGATCCTAGAAACGCACACAAGTCAATACGAGAATAGATATATAAATAGTCGTGGACACAAACAATACAAATCAACCACGCGCACTAACCAGACGCTCATGCACTTGGTGTACAAAACACGCTCACGACAACGCCACAAACCATAATTAGGGTCGCTAAACGTGACCACTACCAAGCCTAGAACCCAATCACGCATTCACAACACATCAAATATTATAGGATATAGTATGTAAATCATTGCAACGTCAAATTGAACCAAAATCTAATTATTCCAAAAACCTAGTAAGCACATCAATAGGATTTTGGTATAAAAACTTCACGTATTAGCGATCTAGCGGCCACAATCATAAATAACTATCTTAATAAGCCACACAATTATTTACTAGATTTTAATCTCACCTATTTACATTAATCATAAAAATCTAGTTTGCAAGGTTCTTTAATTAAGACAATATAAAAGTAACAATTAGCAAATTAAAAACTAGTTTAGATTTTGCAAGTCTTAAGATATTTAACTTCACATTGCCACCATAATTAGATGATAAAACCTTGATTTAAACCAAACCCTTCTCTTTAATATTCAAAAAATGAAATTAAACTATATTTACACCTAATTAAAATTAGATTTAAAGCAAAAATTAACAAAGTGATAATTAGATTAAGATTTATACCTCACAATGGTTTCGAAAAGATCCAAACTTGCAACTGAAATATAGACTTGATCCAAACAACCATGCTTAGATTAAACAAGGAATTTTTGTAAAGGATTAAACTAAGAAAAATTGTGTTGATTTTGATGACAAAATGAGTTTTTAGCATGTGGGAATGAGGTTGAAGAGGAGGGAAGATGCTGCATGTGTGGCCGAGCCTAGTGAAGAGGGGGAGGGTGAAAGTGTCAAAGTTAAAGCCATGCTACCCATACCTCAATATAATAAGGCACCATACCTCTTTTTTTTTTTACTTTATTTTATTTGATTAGAAAATGAGGGGATTTTTTATGAGAAAAGAAGTGGTGAAATGGGGAAGGGGCAACTTGGGTCTCGGCCAGAAAATGAGGGGCGAGAGAGAGTAAGGTGTGTGGGTGTGTGTAGAAACATCCCCCCAAATATTACACCCATTAACTTATATTTTAATTATCTTATTTTCTAATTACCTTATTTTTTTTATCCTAGAATTCTCTAGAACTATGGAGACACACTTAAGAAAGAATGAGCATGTTACAAACTTGATTCTAAGTTGCCATGGTTCACTAATATATGATTAACCATTTTCATTTGTAATAATCACTAATTAAATGTATAAGTGAATCCTTGAAATAATATTTAAAATAATTAATTAAGAAAATATTTAAGTAAACTAGAAATTTACATGTGACCAATTAAATACCAAATACTAGCAATTACATAGCTAGAATAGGTATATTTAAGCCTATGTGGAAAAATCATTATATCTTGGTTTTTACGGAAAACACGTATTATATTACCGATTATCGGAAAATTCTCCTAAACGATTTTTAAAACGTTACATGCAACTAACATGCACGAATAAAAATCCCAATCAAGTGCATCCAACGTGCACGAATAAAAATCCCAATCAAGTGCATCCAAAATGCACGAATGAAAATCCCAATCAAGTGCATCCAACATGCACGAATAAAAATCTCAATCAAGTGCATTCAACATGCACGAATAAAAATCTCAATCGAGTGCACCCGGTTTGTACAAAATCTCATATCATGCGCCCAACATGCGCGAAAATCCAAAACAAGTGCGTCGGGTTCGTATAAAACATCTAGGGAAATAGTGTGCACGATAACGAACGTCAAGTGTAGATGCGCACGAAAACATAAATCTGGTGCAACCAATGCACGAAATACAATCCGGTACAACCAATGCACGAAAACTCATCAATATCTCGAATGCTCACAAAAACAACACCGAGAATACCAAGGTGTATAGAATCATAAACGTATGCAACTGTGTGCACAAGATCCATCCCAATGCACTGCAAGCACATATAAGCTATACCGAGTGCATACGTAAAAGCAAGTGCATACAACATGCACGAAATCGAATCGACAGTATCGAATCAACGAAACATAAATACGTGCAATGAAGGCATAAATCGATACCAAGTGCAATAGATATGCACAAATCATAAACCATTGTAGCTGTGTACAAAACATAAATCAAGTGCAATAACTGTGCACAAAATATAAATCTCCAGTAGGTGCAGCCATGGTGCATGAAAATAATATCATGAAACTCAATCATCGAAACTCAAATCCAAGCGATAAAAGTGTGATACTCAAATCACAAAACGCAATCGCAATAAATGACATTGAGGTACACCTCCTACAATGTCGAAAAATATGTCGGTGCGCCCAAAGCTGGCAGAGCAAGATCATCTAATTGCCTCCTGCTCACAATATGGCGTCCTCGGTCTCAGGTTCCTCATTTTTCTCTGTGGATTACCAATCTCACGATCCTTCTGCTCGTTGGCCTGGTCAGGTGTACTAACGGAACAATTCTGCTCTGGAACTCCTCTGATCACCGTTTGGCCAATCAACATGACCACTCTCAACGGCACATTACTGACGGCGGCATCTAGCCCTCTGAATACGCACGATATAACTGATCCTGGGTGCAAGTCTTATCGCTGCGGTGTCCTGGAAAGAACCTGCTCGTGGCTTCTTCCGATCTCTCCTATGCCGAACTATATGAAGGTTGGCACTCTTGATTAACTCTTTTCTCATAACCAGACAGCTGTGTCCTCAACACGGCTTTCATCTATAATTTGGCTGTATCCAACGCCTCTGCACACATATCAATCCTCTGGCATCAACGGAGAGTAAAAACCGCTCGTTAACATCTCGCACAAACCTCTTGTTCCACTCGTCTTTATTATCGTCCACTTCGACGTCATCTCTTGCTTTCTGCGTATTGCAATTCGTCTTCGGCTACAGTCAATCCGGAGTCTCTCACACGGACTCGAAATTAAAAACTCGGTATTTTCATCAATCCGTAGAAGATATCTAGCCGAACACATCCTCGGGAACTCGTCCAAATCATCGGAGGAATATACTTTATTCATCCGTTCTCGATCAACTCACAACGCATCTGGATGAGGTCCTTATATCCGAAACTGGTCAACTTACCGATCTCACATCGGAGCATCCGACGAACAACGTCCTCTCTTGATCGATCTACTCTAGATCCAAGTAAAATCCTTCAACTGGAATTCTTCAACTCAACTGAGCCTGTATCGGCACATCAAATTTGACGAATCATATTAGTCGCTCAACTCGAGATAGACAAGCTATCTCCTGTCATATCTCTGCCTGAAAGCTCCAGCGGTTTCATCTCATAGACTCTGGAAACAACATCCCATCATTCTCAGCAACATCTGGGTAACATGTCTGCAAGGTAGACACCATCACGATCTCTGAGGTAGGTTGTACATCAACGGTCCTCTCAATCTGGCAGCCTCTATCAATGGCCCGGTCATCCGGTACAAAAACGAACACTCGCCTCAAACGAGAGATCACAACACAACACTATACCTACACGTTCATGTGTCACCAGAAAACAACATGGTCAGTCCTCGTCCATGACAAGCTCACCCTGACCGCAACACTAGCAACAGCTCAATCTACGCTCAAACCATGGTGACAGGAACCTCAAGCAGGTATCAATGAAGATAGATCAAATGAACGAAAGAAATCAATAGATCCCAAATTGATATATGATCATAGGAACGAATAGTATCACAGATCTCAAGATATGTGCATCCTAAGAATTCTTATGTGGAGTATCGTATCATAAATATGACGCAGAACATACGTACGGTACGTCACTCTGCTCAAGCTACCTACTCCATCAATCAAGGTCAACCTATGAAACGAAAGTTCGGGTTTAATACCCCCCGTTAAGTCTAAGTTCCGTAAGGTCAAGCCTAGGTTCCGAAATATATACGCACAAGACTCCGCATAGTCAAACCCAGACTCAAACCAAGGTTAAATCTAACGCTTTGATACCAACTTTGCCACGACCCTTAATTTAGCACGTGACCAGCACTTAAATTATGCAACGTCTAAAGGCGTAACGTAAATCAAGTAAGCCGAAACCCAGAAAATCTAAACCTTTTTGCGGAAAATGGTGGGGGTGCAGTTTGAAATAAAGGTATAATGAATCATGTTTTTCTTTGAATGCATAGCTAATGAAACATGAAAATGCAAGTTGATTATACTACAGTTGAAAACATGTTTCGTCTTTTAAAAAATTTGGGCAGCACCTCCCTTGTATATTTTGATCCAAAAACATATACACAACAATATATAAGCATCCCCAAGCGGGAGCTAGCTCTACACCAACTAGTGGAATCACAACCACGCAACAATATATATTTGACGCCCAACGTCGAAAATCAACCCAGAAAGAACAAATAAAGAAGCAAGACATCAAAACTTAAGAAAAGCGATCATAAACCTATCGCTCTAAGTCTCACACAATACCCAAGTCTGACTAGGTCTACCAATATACAATTTCTAGTCTCTAATTTGATTTGATCTGATGGAGTTTATCTAGATATAACGGCGTATAAAGTACGAGAGTGGGCACATCCAACATGTGTCCCACCTACCAAAGCAAAACACCTTGGATGAAGTTGTGTGCCAGCGATACAGCAACATATCCCAAGCGGTCAAACCTGCAAGAACTGTGGCACAACGGGGTGAGTTGCCAACTCGTGAGTAGAAAACATCAGCAAGTAGAAATCGAATAAAACAACGATTTCCTAGGTCACTATATCCTGAAGGTAATACTATGATATCTAGGGTGACCATGTATGCATATATCAACAATCGAGTCAATGGAAAGACATATATAAATAAACATCTGACATCATACGCCTATATGCATGTGGATATCATCCACGTGTCCATCAACGACACAAACAATATCATCAAACCTGAGTGTCCCACACCGACACTCGAACATCATGAAAACATATGTCTGTATATATATATGAGGATATCAACAACGTGTTTCCATCAACGACACATCAAAATCATGGAACCTGAGTGTCCAACACCGATACTCAAAACATCATGAAAACCCGTGTCCAGCATCGACACATAAATCCTCATATCTCAGGCACCACATACTCAGATCGGCCCTCATATCTATCTCATCTCAGGCACCGCATCCTCAGATCGGTCCTCATATCCATCTCATATCATAACTCCAAAACGGTATCCTCCGAATATCCGCTGAGTTCTATACAATCACCGGTAGGTAGTGTTCTCATGCCAAGCGCACCACCTAACAATATGAGTCTTCTTGCCCCGGGGTACCTCACCGGATCCACCATGTATCCGCAGACGGTGCCTACCGCTCCTCGAATCGGGTATACTCACTGCTCAGAACCGAGAAAACTCATTATCATATCAAGAGAAACCGCATTTTAAAGCAATACATAATTCCCTTTGAAATATAATTGTTGTTCTCAAATCCAAAGATCTCATGAAAACAGCATCTCAAGCATATAACCATAAAGTAAGATGTATGCAACATAAGGTAGTAATATGAGCATATCGAGTATATCATGTGAGCATATCAAGTGATAATACTGAACAATGAATGTACTTTTACTTTTAAGATTAATCTCATAATATGGCAGTTCTACTATATAAATGGCATGGCAATTACCGATGATGAATGTGTATAAGCTGGCAAATCTGTTTAAGTGTAACATGCGCATCAACGGTAATTGTGTAGGTGTGCTAGCAATGATATCATATAACATTATATACTGGAAACATGATAGGTATCACACGAGGAATAATCCAACAAAATATGAACTATAATAAGGTAGTCTCTTTATGTCAACGATCCCGCCTCATAGTATCAGGTGTCGCAATATCCTCGATCATCATTCTCAATTCATGTGCGCGAATCAAACATTCGGTAAACGCATCGCGTACGGTAATCCATCGTACGGTGTCACAAACAGAGTAGGGAATCTATCATCCTTTTCACCAGCAAAGGGTACGGATCTATAATCTCGTACGGCATACCTTATCAATCACTTAACACATCTATAACAATCTTATATCATGTCATCTTGCATATACGTCATATCTTGTAAATCTCAATTCATGTCGATCTCGATCATATATCCTATCATTATCAACTCATATTTGTCCTCTTTCAATTCATACTTATCATGATTCACTTTCTCATTTCATATTATCATATACCAATCCGAGTAATCTATATCTATCATCTCAATATCCCGCATCATGTTATCCTATATACCTATATCATATTCTCAAGCCAATATATATTCATTAGTGTCAACTTTTATCATATCATCTCTTTCTAAATCCTATAATCATGTTATCTTATATACTTATATCATATCATCTTTTACTAAATCCTTTATCAAAATTATAGGTTATAAAACTATCTTCCATATCAATGGTTGCGGGGTTACTATACGCCATCCACCCGACTTCCCCCGTAGATATAAATCTACTCACCTGCTAAACTCCTCGCTTAGCCGAAGTCGATGTACTTCGTTGTCTCGGAAGTCCACGCGAAGGAACCTACAATCAATACACAATCGTAATGCAATTTTATTAAAATCAATATCTGAAAACCGATACGGCACACGAATCGCTTATAGGTTAGAACCTATAGCCTACGCATGCAAAATCAACCAAACAACCCTCGTCGTTGACGTACAAACGTCCAACGACCAATTCAAATCTCAAATATAAAAACCAAGAATTCACATATCGGAAAACATAGCCAAAACACTCTCAAGTAGTTCCAAGATTTTGGCTCAGGTCAATTGGGACTAAACAACCTGTTGGATATATGTATGCCCTGGAGGCCATTATATGATAGTGGATGTATTTATACATGTATATATATATATATATATATATTCAGTGTACATTCTTGCTCGACATGATAGTATGCTATCTGGTTCTACTTTATCTGACATGTTGACTTGATCATGCTATTATTCATTTACATATGTTGATAAAGCCCTGAGGATATTGGCCTGACTACTGTGATTATGATGGAGATCATACTAGTGGGACTTCTGTAGTTTATAAGCATATCCTGAAATATCCCTAGTCGTAGGTGTATCGAGACGGGGCATCGATATACCAGTGTAGACTAGTGTATATGATACTAGACCCATATGATGGGCGATGGATGATCCCATATCCATTAATGTTTGACATCGAGATCATATGCAGGTGCTCAGTGGAAACTGGGTACACTGGACGGACTCGCCGAGAACTCCTATATGGTATTATATCTATCGTCAGATAGCAGTTCTTAGGTGACACTGGTACAGGTTAGTCTGTAGACGCGAGATCGTCATAGAGTCTTGTGTGTTCTCCCACTGTACTTTGATTACCACCCTACCACGGCTCTACTGAGTCGTGCAAACAGATGGCTTTTGGGTACAGTCCCGAGACACATGGAGACAGTGAGCGATGGGAGGGGTTTTGTCTCTCCCGGTATTTGGAGTTGATGTTGTGCTGTGCTCGATTGGCTATATCAGTAAGTCCCTGGCCAGGGCTGTTGAGATTTACTGATAAGTGTTATCAGTAGTTTCTCGATCTGTTATAGACCATTCATCGGCACGACTTATTGAGTTATTGGGGTCGACGTTACCATCCCTAGACTCAATATGCAGCATATCTGACGAATAGACCGGACTGTACAGTAGTGTTGCCGGTTGGCTCGACAGGAGTTGTGACAGATTCGATTGTTTTCTTCTAATCGCTCAATACCCGGGTGGCCGTTACATTTAGCTGACCTCTTGCGGCTTGGGGGTGCTTGATATGATCATCGCCCACTGCTGGCGTATTGACGAGTCTTAGAGTCCCACAATGGAGTTACCTAGTCCAGGCGAAACGATGTGGTGTGCAAATATGATATGCGCAAGGACCCGATTAAATACGTGTATATGATACCGTATATTAATCTGGCAGTTTGCTATTGGTCGGGTCGTATGTGATATGACCGGTTTGCTAAATCAAGTGTTGATTTAACATTGACTATTAGCATTTTCACTTTAAACCCTTTTGTCTTTTGGTGTATGCATGCATGTATGCACATGTTTACATTGATGCACATATGGATGTGCAATCACACATACATGCATACACATTTCTATCATGGTTGTTGATACATTGGATGGTGGAAATATAAGACTCACACCTTAATAAATATGTTGATATTTATTTTTGAGATAAATGGAAATGGATAATTACTCATGGTTGATTATTTTATTCCTCCACTAAACCTGTCTTTAACCATGAGTTATTATTCTATGGCCATTAGTGCTCCAAAGATAAATATCTAGATATTTATTAATTTGGGTTAAGAATGAGAAGAGAAAATATATATATACATATTTTCTATTCTCATTTTTATCTTCATCTTTATCATTATCTCTTGAGCTCTCATTTGCCATCATCTTCTTCCTCCTCTCTCTTGCTCTCTAGCTTTCATTAGTGAGTAAGATAGTGATCAAATTAAGTGAGAAATTAAACCACATCGCCATTCTACACTACTCTTGCCCATTAGTTTAGAGTGTTCGCTTTTACTTCTTCTCCTTATCAAGTGGAGCTTCATGCTTGGACAAAGAGGACTCCGGGTGGATCGTCATGGACTTGGAGGATCTCAAGCAAGCTTCTTTCAACCCTCAAGTGGCCAAGGAGTCTAGCGTAGGGAGATACAAAGGTTGTATTCTCTAAACCTAGCTTTTACTACTTGTGGATTGTGTAAAATCTTTTGTTACCCTAACTTTTCTAGTGTGATCTTTAGGATAGTTTCTTTAGCACCTTATAATTTTTAAATATGGCATGAGATTGCATACCTTCCATATGATTGTTGGATCCCGATCCCACTGTGGGCAATAGTTACTCCCAGGAGAGTTTTGCAGTTTACAATTAGCTAACCTATTAGGTGTTTAGAAAGGTGTTAACGGGGCTACGCCTCTTGGAATACGAGGTTTATATTAATTAGGTCCGTGCGAAAGCACGGGGAACCTCTCTCAAGTACCGACACTGGCCTGGCTTAACGGTTAGCGAAGTTGTAAACTGTAATTAATCCTGGCTAGTTTTCATTTTAAGGTTTGAACGAAAAACTTGATTAAAGCAGTGGGAGACATCGATTAGATAAGATAATAACCAATCTGATCTTTGCAAGAGCTTTCGCTGAGTGTATTCTTTTCTCTCTCTTAATGGCAGATACCAATGACAGAACTCAAGTTTCTACTAGATAAAAATAAACTGAATGGGACCAATTATAAAGACTGGCTGAGCAACCTTAACATTGACTTGACTTATGATAAGGTATCATATGTCCTCACGGCTCCAGCCCCGCCCGTCCCAGGTCCTAAATCTCAGTTGCGGATATTGAAGTCCGCAAGACATGGGACGCTGACTGTGCCACGGCCAAATGCCTCGCGCTTGCATCAATGGATAACACACATCAGAAGCAGCACAAGAATATGGACGTCCAAGCCATATTTCTCCATACAAAGGAGTTGTATGGAGAGCAATCTCGTGTATTACGATACGAAGCATCCTGAAAGCTGTTTCAGATGTGAATAGCCCCTGGCATACTAGTAGGAGACCATGTTCTGAAGATGATAGCTCTCATAGAAGATCTTGAGGACCTTGAGTGGACAATGGACAATGAGCAATAAACTGATATTATTCTGCAGTCTCTCCCCTCCACCTTTGCTCAATTTATAGTTAACTTCAACATGCACAACATGGAGAAGGAAATACCTGAACTCCTTAATATGTTAAGGAATGCAGAGAGCACGCTGAAGTCAGTGAAGACTCCCGTTTTGAGTGTTGGTCCATCTTCCTCCTCTCGCCCGAAGGCTAAGGCCAAGGGAAAGATGAAGAAGAAACCCACCAAACCTAAGGGTGGAGTAAATAAGGCTAAGGGGAAAGACAAGTCCAAGGCTGGGGAATCGGGGAAAGGGGAATGTTATCACTGCCACAAAACAGGACACTGGAAGCGCAACTGCACGGAGTACTTGGATCTCAAGAAGAAGCATGGGGATGCTTCCGCTTCAGGTGTGTTTGTGACAGAAAACTGTTTTTCAATAAACTCTGCTTCTTGGGTATTAGATACCGATTCAGGTTCTCACATTTGCAATTCTATGCAGGGGCTGAGAAATAGCAAGGTTTTGAAGATAGGTGACCATACTCTCCGCGTTGGAAATGGTTCCAATGTACATACAGTTGCAGTGGGAGAGAATCACTTAGGGTTGCCGTCTGGGTGTATATTGGTTTTGAACCCATGTTATTATGTATCTAGTATGCTTTGTAATATAATATATATTTCTTTGTTAGACAATGAAGAATATAATTTTGTATTGCAGAATAATGTTATGAACATTCACCTGAATCAAATGTTAGTTGGGTATGGTACACTTAATAACGGGATATACGTCCTAAATCAACACACAGTTTTCAGCATACAACACACTAATAAGAGAAAACTTTCAGAAATAAATGAAGCTTTTCTTTGGCATTATAGACTTGGTCATATTAACGAAACAAGACTAAACAAGTTACACAAAGATGGATATTTAAACCCTTTTGAATATAAATCTTATGCGACTTGCCAGTCTTGTATCAAGGGTAAAATGACCAAAATTCCGTTTACAGGACACGGAGAAAGAGCTACTGAGCTCTTAGGCCTCATACATAGTAATGTATGTGGGCCAATGTCTACACAGGCTAGAGGCGGTTTTTCATACTTCATTACTTTCACTGATGATTTCTCAAGATTCGGTCATGTATTTTTATTAAAGCACAAGTCCGAAGCTTTCGAGAAATTCACTGAATATAAACTCGAAGTAGAAAAACAAACCGGCTTGAGCATCAAAATGCTTCGATCAGATCGAGGTCGGGAGTATCTCAGTACATTGTTTGTAGACTTTCTAAAAGAGAATGGGATTCTCTCTCAGCTCACTCCTCCTTACACACCACAGCACAACGGTGTGTCAGAACGACGGAATCGGACCCTATTAGATATGGTCTGTTCCATGATGAGTGATGCTGAGTTACCTGTCTCATTTTGAGGGCATGCATTGGAGACTGCAGCGTTTCTACTGAATAGGGTCCCAACCAAAACCATGTCTACCATACCATATAAGATATGGCATGGGAAGAGACCATCTCTTAAACGAATTAAGATTTGGGGGTGTCCGGCCTATGTTAAAAAGCAGAATCCGGACAAACTCGAGACACGGTCAGTCATGTGTATTTTTGTGCAATATCCAAAGAATTCTTATGGATATCTATTCTACCACAAGGAGGAACAAAAGGTGTTTTTTTCTCAGCATGCCATATTTTTAGAAAAAGAATTTTTTACAAATGATACAGATGGCAGTGTGGTAGATCTAGAAGAAGTTCTAGAAACACAAATTACGAATGACGACTTGGTTGAACCGGCTGTTGCAACAGAAACTGATGAACCCCGGCCACTCCGTAGGTCTGGTAGGACCTCTCGCCTACCGGAGAGGTATTATGGTTTCCTCATTGATGGTGACAGAGAAGACTGCTTCATGGAGGATGATGATCCTACCAGCTTTCAGCAAGCTATCACGAGTGGAGACTCTGTGAAGTGGCTGGAAGCCATGAGATTTGAAATGGAGTTTATGTACACCAACAAAGTGTGTACTTTGGACGTTGTACCCCCTGGGGTAAAACCTGTGGGGTGCAAATGGATCTTTAAAAGAAAGATTGGTGTAGATGGGCAGGTAGAGACATATAAGGCAAGACTTGTGGCGAAGGGTTTTCGTCAAAGACCAGGTCTGGACTATGACGAAACATTTTCTCCCATAGCTATGCTTAAATCCATTCGGATCCTACTTGCTATTGCTGCTCAATATGACTATGAAATCTGGCAGATGGACGTTAAAACAACATTTCTAAATGGAGATTTAGAAGAATGCGTTTATATGGATCATCCAGAGCGCTTTATTGACAGTGGGAGCAGTAGGACAGCATGTAGATTGCTTAAATCCATTTATGGATTAAAGCAGGCATCACGGAGTTGGAACATCTGTTTCGATGATGTTATCAAAGAGTTTGATTTCATCAAAAATCCAGAAGAACCTTGTGTTTATAAGAAGACTGTAGGGAGAGCTGTCACATTCCTCGTATTGTACGTGGATGACATTCTTCTAATAGGAAATGATATTCCTATGCTACAGTCGGTCAAATCTTTCTTATCACTAAGGTTCTCCATGAAGGACCTGGGTGATGCCATATACATTCTGGGCATTCAGATCTATAGGGATAGATCCAAGAGGTTATTGGGAATGTCCCAAACCAGGTACATCAACACCATCCTAAAAAGTTTTAGTATGGACGCCTCCAAGCGGGGTGCCTTACCCACTTGCCATGGAGTCACTCTCTCCAAGGACTTTTGCCCAAAGACCGAAGAAGAGATAGCTCGCATGAGCATTATACCCTATGCTTCGGCGGTAGGATCTATAATGTATGCGATGTTATGTACACGCCCAGATGTAGCTTATGCACTTAGTGTAGTAAGCAGGTATCAATCCAACCCAGGAGAGAATCACTGGATAGCTGTGAAGAACATTCTTAAGTACTTGCGAAGGACTAAAGAATTGTTCTTGGTGTATGGTAATGGAGATCTCCAAATGGAGGCCTTTACCGATTTGAGCTTCCAGAGGGATAAGGACGACAGCAAATCTATCTCTGGGTTTTTATTTACCCTCAATGAAGGGGCGGTAAGTTGGAAGAGTTCCAAACAGGGTACCGTTGCAGACTCTACGATGGAGGCTGAGTACATTGCTGCGAATGATGCCGCCAAGGAAGCCGTCTGAATGAGGAAGTTCGTCTCGGAGCTAGTAGTAGTTCCAACCATTATTGATCCAATACCATTGTATTGTGATAATAATGGGGCTGTGGTGTTAGCCAAGGAGCCCAGGTCCCATCAACGGTCCAGACACATCCTGAGGCATTTTCATTTGATCCAGGAGATTGTAGATCACCGCGAGATCGAGATTAGGAGAGTAGACACAAAGAATAATACCGCGGATCCACTCACCAAGGCCCTCCCTCAGCCGCAGCATGAGCGACTTTTTGATATGTTGGGTATGAGATACGCCAATAACTGGCATTAGTGCAAGTGGGAGATTGTTGGATATATGTATGCCCTAGAGGCCATTATATGATAATGGATGTACTTATACATGTGTGTGTGTGTGTGTGTGTGTGTGTGTGTATATTCAGTGTACATTCTTGCTCGACATGATAGTATGCTATCTGGTTCTACTTTATCTGACATGTTGACTTAATCATGCCATTATTCATTTACACATGTTGATAAAGCCCTGAGGATATTGGCCTGACTACTATGATTATAATGGAGATCATACTAGTGGGACTTCTGTAGTTTATAAGCATATCCTGAAATGTCCCTAGTCGTAGGTGTATCGAGACGGGGCATCGATATACTAGTGTAGACTAGCGTATATGATACTAGACCCAT
The DNA here is from genome assembly GCA_030015575.1 of Agapanthus africanus. Classification (NCBI taxonomy): domain Eukaryota; kingdom Viridiplantae; phylum Streptophyta; class Magnoliopsida; order Asparagales; family Amaryllidaceae; genus Agapanthus; species Agapanthus africanus. The sequence goes on from JASDDO010000016.1 coordinate 331,729,929, forward strand.
ATGATGGGCGATGGATGATCCCATATCCATTGATGTTTGATATCGAGATCATATGCGGGTGCTCAGTGGAGACTGGGTACACTGGACGGACTTATTAGTTATATGTATGCCCTAGAGGCCATTACTGTACATAGGATGTATATTGTAGTGGATGCTGGGACATATATAGGTATGACTTTCTTGCTCGACATGATAGTACGCTATCTGGTTGCTCTTTATCTTAACATATATACTTGCAGTCTCTCTATTACATGTTGATAAAGCCCTTAGGATGTGTGCTCGACTTCCAGGACTATGATGTAGTTCATACTGGTGGGGCCTGGGTAGTCAATGAGTACATCCTTCAATGTTCCTAGTCGTGGGAATATCGAGACGGGGCATCGATATTCCATAGTAGACTAGCGTATATCTTCTCGACCCATGTGATGGGCGATGGATGATCCTATATCCATTGGTGTTTGACATCAGAGATGGTATGCGGGTGCTCAGTGGTGACTGGGTACACTGAACGGACTCGCCGAGAACTCCCAGATGGTATTATACCTCACGTCAGATGGCAGTTCTCTGGTGGCACTGGTACAGCTTAGTCTGTTGACCCGAGATCGTCATAAAGTCTTGTGTGTCTCCCACTGTGCTTTGATTTCCATCCTACCACGGATCTATTGAGTCGTGCAAACAGGTGGTTTTTGGGTACATTCCCGATTCACATGGAGGCAATGAGCGATAGGAGGGGATTCGTCTCTCCCGGTATTGGGGGTTGATGTTGCGCTATGCTCGACTGGCCATAACTGGAAATCCCTGGTCAGGGTTGCATTGATATACTGGTAAGAGTTATCAGTAGTTTCACGCTATGTTATGGACCTTATATCGGCATGACTTATCAAGCTACTGGGTTCTGACGTTTACCACCCCTAGGCGAGATATGCGACATATCAGACGAACAGACCGGACTGTACGGTAAGTGTTGCTGGTTGGATTCACAGGAGTGTGAGCGGGCTTGCTCGTTGATCTTCTAATCACTCAATACCCGGGTGGCCGTTACGTTTAGCAGACCGCTTGCGGCTTGTGGGTGTTTGATATGATCATCACCTGCTGCCGGCGTATTGACGAGTCTTTAGAGTCCTACACAGAGGTTTCCTGGCTCAAGCGAAACGAAATAGGAGCGCATATAAGATATGTGCGGGACTGAGAATAATACCAGTATGTGATACTGTATTCCATTCTCGCGATTTGTATTATTGGACGATTATATAAGATATAGCCGGGTTACCGAATCAAGTGTTAATTCGATACATTGATACACTTGATATTAGTCGGTTATATGCAGTATGACCGGATCATTAAATCAAGTGTTGATTTAATGATTTAATGTATAATTATATATTTGATATATTACTTTACATTAACTAGTATTTGTTCACTTAAGATGGATTTTCTCACTTGATGTGCACAAGTAGTATATGTGATATATTTTTGTGCACTAGATTGTATCATGTTTGATGATACATGCAAACTTGGGTGTATGTTTGATTTAAACCATGTTTAAGTTAATGGTTAGGGTTTTGTTATCTTTGCTTATTTTCTTTATTCATTTTTGGGCAAGAAATAAAATGGTGGCTTCTTTTGATTTTTACTTGAAGCTTCATGAAGCTTTGAAAAGCTTTGACCATTTTGTTTCTTTCCTTAACCTAACCATTTACCTAAACCCTAGTTTATTCTCTACATGTGTTAGCCTCACCCATGGTTGCATTATGATAAGATCACTTGATTTATTATTATTCATCAATTGATTTTATTATTCTTATCATATTCTTTCTTCTTCTTCTTCTTCAAGAAGAAAAAACCTTGCTACCTCCAATGGTGCCATGAGAAAAAGAGTGAGAAATCCAAATCCAAAGTGAACCCAATTCCTATTTCTTCATCCTCTACCACTTTCCATGTAGTAGAGTGTGTTATCTTCATAAGTTCTATGACCAAGTGAAGATGGAGCTTGATCTTGAGTTGCCTCGACGTAGATCATCTTCGGCATCGAAGTCGACGACCTAGCCCACCAATTTCTCCGATGAAACCAACGCTAGAGTCTGGGATCCGATGATCGCAGCGGAGGGACGTCATCACGGAGCTAAAGAGGTGGAGGACCGGATCTACAAAGGTTGTAGTCACTTTCACTTTCTAGTAAAGTTGTTTACTTGTATGTATTTCGCTTTACCTCTAGTAACGATCTAGTTTAGGGTTCTTTGGCACATAGAAAATTTTGAATTGGACATGATTGATCAGTTGTAGAACCTCATGGGAGTGCATAGGAATCCTACAGGACTCGCCGAGAACTCCTATATGGTATTATATCTATCGTCAGATAGCAGTTCTTAAGTGACACTGGTACAGGTTAGTCTGTAGACCCGAGATCGTCATAGAGTCTTGTGTGTTCTCCCACTGTACTTTGATTACCACCCTACCACGGCTTTACTGAGTCGTGCAAACAGGTGGCTTTTGGGTACAGTCCCGAGACACATGGAGACAATGAGCGATAAGAGGGATTTCGTCTTGATTGTTCCAAAAATTGTAGTTTACCGTAATCAGAAACGGCGTCGCTTCGCAGCTAGCCGGTGAATACGGGTCGATCCGCAGGGATGTGTTAATTTCTAATTTTGTGTTATAACGAGTTGATTCAAATTGTGGTTGGTTTTTTTATCGATTGAGTTCAAGATGAATTTATGTGATAAGAAAGGACTCGTTAGGGTTAGGTCGAAGGTAGGGGTGTTGAGATCTATGTTTTCACCTCTTTCAATGCCATGATTTAAGCTTTTTAGAAATGTCACAACAATTATTAGCAAAGGGGATTAGGATGATCGGGAAGAAACAAAGTTTCTTCCTCTAGATCCTTGTCCGTCCTTTCCTATTAATTGATGTGATCTTCATGGATGTCATATAAGTCCGGCCTTTTATACTAAGGTTCACCGTTACCTTGTAGGTAGGGTGCCGTAGGGGGCGGATCTTATATGAATGCATGAAGATTTCGTTTTAAAAATAGGTTGGCGTTGAAGGAGGTGAGAGACATCCATCTCTCACTTACTCCCTTGTTCCTAACCCTAACGAGCGAGGATTTTATTCGCTCATTAGGGAATTGTTGCAAAGAGACATTTTTATGTTTATGTTTTAAAGGTTAACTACTTGGTGCAGATTAAGGAGGATTACACTAGAGCAAGAATTAACTAACTAGGGCAAGTAGAGGATTAAACTAAGGCAAGAATTAAATAAAACTAAAAACTTACAAGTAAAAGTGATGCTCCCAATTCTTCAACAAATCTCACTTTTTATTGATTATCGAGAGGCATACAATTTTTAGATCTAAAATTACAATTTATAAGCAAACAGGAGAATTAGGGTTTCAGAGTCTCGCACATGCGCAATTACTGATTTGCCCACTTAAAATCCCAACACCCACAACAAAGCACCGTCACAAGAAAACTGCGCCGACACGGGCATATAATGGCCGCGGATCCGCTGCAGATGCTGGCTTGGGCCGCGGATCCGCGGCCCTTTGGTGGGCTTGGGCCACCAAATTTCTGGGTTATTCTGCTGGCTTCTTTGGGCTTCTGTTTATTCATTTAGTTTCTCTTTTGGGCTTCTGGTTCTTCTCCAGATTTTTCAGTGAATATTTATAGCGATCTTTCAACCGTTCTCATTTGACTTTTTGGACCTTGCACTGTTCTTCGACTAGGCTTGACTAGGATCCGTCTACTTGCTGGTCAAAAGTCCCTTTTTCTGTTGTTTTGTGTCTTTTTCACTGTATTTGCTCCAGAAACCTGTAACCTGTAATATGCAACACACGTGCGTCAAGAGTACCTGTTTATTTATAAAAAGGGTAAGAATAGGGGAATGATAAATGCAATATTATGGTCTGAACACGTCTCTCCCGGTATTGGGAGTTGATGTTGTGCTGTGCTCGATTGGCTATATCAGTAAGTCCCTGGCCAGGGCTGTTGAGATTTACTGATAAGTGTTATCAGTAGTTTTCCGATCTGTTATAGACCATTCATCGGCACGACTTATTGAGTTATTGGGATCGACGTTACCATCCCTAGACTCGATATGCAGCATATCTGACGAAGAGACCGGACTGTACGGTAGTGTTGCCGGTTGGCTCGACGGGAGTTGTGACAGGTTCGCTTGTTTTCTTATAATCGCTCAATACCCGGGTGGCCGTTACGTTTAGCTGACCTCTTGCGGCTTGGGGGTGCTTGATATGATCATCGCCCACTGCCGGCGTATTGACAAGTCTTAGAGTCCCACAATGGAGTTATCTAGTCCAGGCGAAACGATGTGGTGTGAATATATGATATGCGCGGGGACCCGATTAAATACGTCTATATGATACCGTATATTAATCGGGCGGTTTTCTATTAGTCGGGTCATATGTGATATGACCGGTTTGCTAAATCAAATGTTGATTTAACATTGACCATTAGCATTTTCACTTTAAACCCTTTTGTCTTTTGGTGTATGCATGCATGTATGCACATGTTTACATTGATGCACATATGGATGTGCAATCACACATACATGCATACATATTTCTATCATGGTTGTTGATACATTGGATGGTGGCAATATAAGACTCACACCTTAATAAATATGTTGATATTTATTTTTGAGATAAATGGAAATGGTTAATTACTCATGGTTGATAATTTTATTCCTCCACTAAACCTGTCTTTAACCATGAGTTATTATTCTATGGCCATTAGTGCTCCAAAGATAAAGATCTAGATATTTATTAAATTGGGTTAAGAATGAGAAGAGAAAATATATATATAAATTTTCTATTTTCATTTTTATCTTCATCTCTATCATTATCTCTTGAGCTCTCATTTGCCATCATCTTCTTCCTCCTCTCTCTTGCTCTCTAGCTTTCATTAGTGAGTAAGATAGTGATCAAGTTAGGGTTTTTAAGTGAGAAATCAAACCACGTCACCATTCTACACTACTCTTGCCCATTAGTTTAGAGTGTTGGCTTTTACTTCTTCTCTTGATCAAGTGGAGCTTCATGCTTGGACAAAGAGGACTCCGGGTGGATCGTCGTGGACTTGGAGGATCTCAAGCAAGCTTCTTTCAACCCTCAAGTGGCCAAGGAGTCTAGCGTAGGGAGATACAAATGTTGTATTCTCTAAACCTAGCTTTTACTACTGGTGGATTGTATAAAATCTTTTGTTACCCTAGCTTTTTCTAGTGTGATCCTTAGGATAGTTTCTTTAGCACCTTATATTTTTTAAACATGGCATGTGTGATGCTACCAAACCCTAGTTGTGGTGCTAAGGAAAACCCTTCACAACCAAGTACAGGGGATAGGTTATAGGATAAGTGAGCTACAGGCAAAACCCAAATACCATAGCAAATTGGGGACCCGGCGAGATAGCCAATTAATCCGGTGTCGCCGGTCAAAGTAAAGGGAAACGGGTTCGTACTTCGGTGGTGGTCTTCTAGTGGTTTAACTAGGTCAATAGACTTGTTTGATTTTCTTAAAAACATCCCATATTGCTCCAGATACCCTGTAGTTCTCTAGGTTTCACAAAACCGACACGGAAATATTCTAAGTTCGTGTATCGGGTTCTATTCTCTGTTCTTGGTCCAGAAATCAATTTCTAAGGTCTTGTAACACTCACTACACCTCTATTGCATCTTAACAACTCCACAAATCACTAATTATCATCTTGGAAATTTCCAAGATCACATAACCTAACTAAATCAAATTCTAAACTAAACTAGGTTATATAAACATAAATACTAATCTATAAGTGAAGGGATTACCTCATTTGGCAACTTAGGAAAATTCTTGAGTTGTCCAAAGTCTTCAAAATCCAAACTTGAATGGTTCAAAGGGTTTAGAATAGGATTGTGAAGATGGCATGGGGTTTTGGAAAGTATTTGGAGATGATGCATGGAGGTAGAGAGGGATGAAGGAGATGAAGGAAATGATGAAAAGGATGAAGAAGGAAGAAGAATGGAGAAGTAGTCAAAGGTCTCTCTCTCTCTCTCTCTCTCTCTCTCTTAAGCTCACTCTTGCGTACCCTCACTCTCTCACAAATATCTTCTTTGTTTTCTTTCTCTTTTTTTTTCACTCATAACTTCTCTTTTCTCTTTGCTTTTCTTTTCTAAATCTCACAAACTCACAAATCACAAACACAATGCATAACATGCACATGACATAGTGCACTAGCCATGGAAAAATGTTAAAATACGGATTTGGCCAAATCACAATTAGTAGTGAAATAATCAATTTTAATTTAAACTTGAATATAATTAATTATAAAAATTTCAAAATCTGATAAATATCATTTTAATCTCCGATTACTTTCCAAATATTGGTATATACTTATACCATTTTACAAAAAAACCCTATTCGCAAATCGAATAGTTTTCGCGAAATATATTATTTTAATATTGAATTTCCAAAAATAATACTTTATATTTCTGAAATGTTACAGTAATGTAGCATGTCGCAAGTTTAGAAACTTGTCTTGGAAACAACGGTTGATGTGTAGGCGATGACGTCAATAGGTTAATCGACTACATAAAGAATCAAAAAACAATAGCGTCCGCAATAATAAACTGTTAGTTATATGTATGCCCTAGAGGCCATTACTGTACATACGATGTATATTGTAGTGGATGCTTGGACACATATAGGGAAGACTTTCTTGCTCGACATGATAGTATGCTATCTGGTTGCTCTTTATCTTAACATGTAAGCTGATTGTTTCTATGTTACATGTTGATAAAGCCCTTAAGATGAGTACTTGACTACAAAGATTATGATGCAGATCATACTAGTAGGGACAGTGTAGTCTCTAAGTACATCCTTCAAATGTTCCTAGTCGAGGGTGTATCGAGACAGAGCATCGATATACCAGAGTAGACTAGCGTATATCTTCTCGACTCATGTAGATGGGCGATGGATGATCTCTTATCCATTGGTGTTTGACATCAGAGACAGTAAACGGGTGCTCAGTGGAGACTGGGTACACTGAACGGACTCGCCGAGAACTCCCAGATGGTATTATACCTAACGTCAGATAGCAGTTCTCTGGTGACACTGGTACAGGTTAGTCTATAGACCCGAGATCGTCATAGAGTCTTGTATGATTCCCACTGTGATTTGATTTCCACCTTACCACATTCAAGAGAATGTGCAAAACGGTGGCTTTTGGGTATAGTCCCGAGTCACATGGAGGCAATGAGCAATAGGAGGGGTTTCGTCTCTCCCGGTATTAGGAGTTGATGTTGCGCTATGCTCGATTGGCTATAACAGGAAGTCCTTGGCCAAGGCTGCTTCAGAGATATACTAGTAAGTGTTATCAGTAGTTTCTCGACCCGTTATGAGCCTCATATCGACATGACTTATCGAGTTACCGGGGTCTGACGTTTACCACCTCTAGACGAGATATGCGACATATCAGACAAAGAGACCGGACTGTACGGTAGTGTTGCTGATTGGATTCGCAGGAGTGTGAGCAGGCTTGCTTGTTAATCTTCTGATCGCTCAATACCCGGGTGGCCGTTACGTTTAGCAGAACGCTTGCGGCTTGTGGGTATTTGATATGATCATCACCTACTGCCGGCATATTGACGAGTCTTTAGAGTCCTACACAGGGATTTCCTGGCTCAAGCGAAAAGGAGTAGGAGCACATATGTGATATATGCAGGATCGAGATTAATGCGATATGTGATACCGCATTCTATTCTCGCGATGTGTGACATGAAAGGTTATATGTGATATAGTCGGGTTATCGGATCAAGTGTTGATTCGATAAGATATTACATTATGATATTAGTCGGTTATAGGTGATATAGCCGGATTATTAAATCAAGAGTTGATTTGATAATCTAATGTATAATTATATGTTTGATATATTACATTACATTAACTAGTATTAGCTCACTTATGATTTCTTTTCTCACTTTGGATACATTGATGTATATGTGATATATGTTAAATGTATCATGCTAGGTTACAAATGCAACTAGGGTTAATGAGGGTTAAACCATGCTAGGGTTAAGATTAGGGTTTAAATTTTATCATTAAATAATTCAAATATTATGGATAATTGTCATGGTTGATATTTGTTGAAAGCTTGTAAGCATATTTGACTTTGTCCATTTTCTTTGTCGAGCTTAAGATATTTTTTGACCTAACCTTTAACCCTTGCTCATGGTTAACTCTTTACAAGGGTTAAGCATGACATGCTTAACCCTTGGTTGCATTTCTAACCTCACACATAATTCATATGATGAGTTCATTATTCTTCTTCTTCTTTCTCCTCAAAGCTTTCTAGCTTCAACGGAGGTATGAGAAAAGTGTGAAAAAATCAAATCTAATGTGAGCAAACTTCCTACTTCATCATCCTCTACTACTTGCCATTTAGTATAGGGTGTTTGCTTCACTAATGCCGTAATTAGTGAAGAGATAGCTTGGGTTAGCGTCTCCTCGACGTAGATCATCTTCGGCCTCGAAGACATCGAAGCAAGCATGTTCGTTTCTTCATGGAGCCTCTCTAGAGTCCGGAGTTCATGATCGCAGCGAAGGGACTACTACACGGAGCTAATGAAGTGAAGGACCGGTCTATAAAGGTTGTATTCCTTGCTCACTTAGGATGTAAAGTGTTTGCATTTCATTTCCGTCGATTTCTAGTTAACGATTCAAAGTTAGGGTTAGTTAGAACGGCAAATTTTTGAATATGGCATGGACGATGCCTCCCGAAATCTTGTTGCCGTGCTAGGTAACCCTGCAGTGGTATCAGAGCCATGCTAGAAATTTAGACGGATTTTGTTAGAATTCCGAAACCGAAACAACTCCGAAACTTGCAACACGAAACTCAAGTTTCTGTCGATTTTAAAAAGCTTTCAGAAAAAATTTTAAACAAGTGCAGAATGTTGTATGTGATACACCATGAACATACAAGAATTTCACCCACCCCCCCTCCTTGGAAAATGGCCGGCGACATGCCCAGGGATTCCGGCGACATCGGTTTTTTATGGAGGAATGGATTAAATTTTTGGGTGTGTTCCAGGTACTTGGGTTTGGTGTTTCATGTGTTGTTTGTTTTTGCTAATTTTGCATGTGATGTAATCTTGCACAATAAACAATTCGGAGTGTTTCATATTCGTTGTTTTAATATTGTTTCGGGTTATTCGCATGTTGTCTAGACGAAGTTAAAAAGTTCGATCGAATGTTAAAAACCCATTTTTTCAAGTTTAATGTATTCGGAAAAACATGCAAATGATCCTATGAACCCTCTAGAAGAATGAAAACCTAACTCGACTTTTTGGATCGCGGAACCGCAGTCAAACCCTAGGGTTTGCCGTAGTTCCATGGCAACATGAGTGAGGCTTGGGTTTGCCCTTCTACGGCTGGTGTATAGGTACTGTGGCATATTTTAGGTATTACTAAAACTGTGCTTAAGTGTTAAGATGTCGGGAAATTGTGGGACTTTGATAACTCGTTCGAAAAGTTTAACGTCATCTGGATAATATGTGATGGGATACAATATTTGGAATCCACAAAAGTAGTTATGAGATAACTAATTTGAATGTTATAAATCTAGCAGTTCAGTCTCATTTGATCGGTTGCCACGAGATTTTGATGAGATCAAAAGTCTGTCGCAATCACGTAGCGTACGCGGATACTCGTCGGGTAAACATAATAGATAGCTACACCCCATAGCCTCTACCAAGTGACTGTAGGAGAACCCCGTCACCAAAAGCATCCGTTCGGGCGCTCGAGGCAGCGGTGTTCCGCCTTAGTGCACTTCGTCGACGGTATCGGGGGTGCGGCCGTCTACTAAAGTTTTCAACGAGTATTCGATCAGGATATCGGGAATCTTGTTGAATTTACTGACTTGATATTGAAAAGTGTTTTCGATATTGAGACTAAAATGCGGGGTTTATAATTATTAGGCATGCGATGTCTAAGGAATTCATTTGGTTAGGCATGAAATCCAAAGTATAAGATACGTCGGGTTTATGATGTCTAAGGTGGTTGCGGATTCCAACTGTTGTAGTTTTTCACTTTCTTTTCTGCGACCGTAAGTGTAATATGTGGTGTATCGCCGGTTTCGCTGCTATATGTCAACGACAATTGGGATACGCATATTTACTTACGTTGATAACATGTGATATTATGTGTGGCTGTGATATGTTATATTAGATCGTCGTGTTTTGAATAGCCGGGGGTTTTATGTGAGATGAGAGTTTTTCATTTTCATTCATGTAAAATTCATTGTATGTAATATTCTTTTATTAGGGAACTTTCGGGTTGAGGATTATGTCACCATTGTATATTATTTACTTTTCCGCATTAGGATAGACCCAAGACGGGGAGCACAAGTAACCGGGTTCTAGGGTCCAGTGGGAGACCATCTCGAGGAGTCGAGACCCGGGTCTCCTAACTCTAGAATTGGTAGGGTTGCTTACTGCTCTCGTAGGGGTCTAGGGGTATGGAATTGGCTATTCATCACAACCGTGGAATCCGTGTTTTATACAGGCTTAATTTAAAACACGGAAATCCTAGTATATCCAATATTTCATATGTTGTGTTCTGCTGCGATATCTGTGATGTGATCATTTGATAAATTGATGAGATGAGTACAGGATATAGTATATGTGATATATTATATAGACGTTGCTTATGTTTTACACCCGCGCTAGCCCTGTCCTGTTCTGCCATTAGTTACATAACCAAACGGTGCACGAGGGGACATCGAGGCGAATGCGGATGGCATAAGTGTACGTTGTATTTATCTGTGATGTTTAGGTAACTTAATATGATGGGACTTCATTAATGAGATTAATGAAATAGAAGAAACCTAAAGATGTTGTAGAAACTTGTCTCGAAAACTGGTAGCTCTAGTTCTTGCTTTGCATAGCGGTATTCCTTGAAGAATATCCAGCACCTTATTCGATAAGGAAAGAGCCGAGATCCCTTCACCGGGAGTGATCTCTTTAGCGAAACTAGCAGATGCTACAAACTCGGTTTGTCTTTTGATTGCTTTTATAGTTTTTGCTTTGCATAGTGGTATTTGTGAAATATCCTGCACCTTATTCGATAAGGAAAGAGCCAAGATCTCTTCACCGGGAGTGACCTCTTTAGCAAAACTAATAAAAGCCTCAAAAACACTCCTTTTCAAAATCACTCGATTCTATGACGATATCAAGTTCATTACGCAAAGGGTTTTCTTAAAAACCTTTCGTAGCCCTCCGTCATTTCAAATAAGTAATTCATAGTATTCGTGCTACGTTTGTTGCCTGCGTCAAGGCGTAGTGTGCGGTAGCTATTTATGCTTATCTGTTAAAGCATATGGTGCGATTGAGTTAGGATAGCCGTGCGACTTTATTGGCCTGCGTCAAGAGTCGTGCGGGTGGGTTTAATTCAATCGGGAAATGTACAGGTTGAACTTGACTAGCGGACTATGGTTTGTTGGCCTGCGTCAAGGTCATAGGACACTGGGGGAAAAATATTATTGGGAATTTCAAGAGTTGAAATTTGCAATGAGATTGCATACCTCCTATGAGATAGTTGGATCCCGATACCCGCTACGAGTAAGAGTTACTCCTGGGAGAGTTTTACACATTACAATTAGCCGATCAAGTAGGTGTCTAGAAAGGTGTTAACCGGGTTACGCCCCTGGGAAAACGAGGTTTATTTTAATTAGGTCTGTGCGAAAGAACGGGGAACCTCCCTCAAAGTACCGGCACTGGCCTGGATGAAAGATTGGAAAAATTGTAGGGTGTAATTAATCCCGGCTAGTCTTTCCTTTTAGGGTTTGAAGGAAGATTTGACTAAAACAGTCGGAGCCATCCTGAATAGATATATTAATAACCAATCTAATCTTGCTAGAGCATACGCTGAGTGTTTTCTTCTCTCTCTCTCCAGGTAGCGACCATGTCACGCCTTAATGAAGATAATAATATGGATGTATTGACCGAACCCGCTTGTTATACTGAGCTGGGGAACGTTGGTCCCGCTCCAACTTATAATTGTTATAAGACCGAGCAGGAAATAGGGGATTACCAGAATTCCCGTGCCGCTCAAACGAAGAAAGTGCATGCTGATGCATCTTCTTCGGTGTATTCATTACCGAGAACTGTTTCTCAGTATTCTCTACGTCATGGGTATGTGATACCGGATCAGGATCCCACATATGTAATATGTCACATGGGCTACAGAAAGGTAGAGAATTGGGAATGGGTGATAAGTTTCAAAAGTTGGAAATGGTGCAAGTGTTGCAGCCAAGCTTGTTGGCAGTTATCACCCTATATTACCAAATACATTGATTATGAACGAATGTTATTTGATACCAAACCCGATTTACAACATCATATCAGTCTTTTTATTTAGTAAAAAAAGGATATAATTTTGTACTGTTGGATAATGTTTTGAACATTTCCTATATCAAGAGTTGATCGGTTCAGGCACATTATCTAAAATCATATACGTTCTAAATCAAACCACGGTTCTTAATGTACAAAACACACACAAGAGGAAAAGTTCATAAATGAACGAATCCTTCTTGAGGCATTGTAGACTAGGTCATATCAATGCGACCTGGCTAGCTGAGGTTACATAAAGATGCATATTTAAATCAGTTTGAATTTACATCTTGTGAAACTTTCTAGTCATGTCACAAAGATAAGATGACCATAACTCCGTTTATTGGAAACAGAGAAAGAGTTAGATGAACTCTTGGGATTGATACATGCTGATGTATGTAGGTCCCCTGTCTACACATACCAGGAACGGTTCTTTGTACTTCATTACATTCACTGACGATCTCTCAAGATTCGGATATATATTCCTGTTGAAACACAAGTCTGAACCTTTTGAGATATTCAAAGAATATAAGTCAGAAGTAGAGAACCACAATGGGTATAAGTATTATGTCCTTTGATGTGATTAAAGAGGAGAATACTTGAGCACAGAATTCCTGAACTATTCTAAAGGAGAATGAGATTCTCTCTCAACATTATTCCTCCGTATACACCACAGCACGATGGTATATCGGGGCGGAGCAATCGCACCCTATGTGATATGGTGTGCTCTATGATGAGTACTACTGAGTTGCCTATTTCCTTTTGGGGTTTTGCACTTATGAAGCTGCATGCCTATTGAATTGGGTTCTAATCAAATCAGGTGCCTGTTAGTGTATATGCCTTAGGGGCCATTATTGTATCATACTAGTTTGTATATTACTTAATGGAAGCTTGGGATATTCACATGTATATAACAGTCTTGCTAAACATGGTAGTATGCTACTTGGTTTTTCTATGTTAATATGTGAGTATACGTATTGATAGAGCTCTTAGGATCTTGCTTGACTACCAGCGTTGTGATGGTAGTCACACTAGTGGGGGCTGGGTAGTCTACAAGCACATCCTTATTCAGGTCCCTAGTCGTAGGATTATCGAGACAGGGCATCGATACTCCGGAGTAGACTAGTGTGTACGCTTCTCATCCCAGTTGGGGAGATGGTCTGTCCCACAGCCGTCAGTACGTCGTACTGGAGATAGTATGCAGGTGCTCGTTAGGCTACGGGTACACCGAACAGGACTCACAGGGAACTGTTGGTTGGTTTTATACCAGTCGTCAGTGAACAGTTCCCAGGTGACATGAGTACAGCATAGTCCGCAGACTTGACACTGCTACTTCGCCTCGAGTGTGTCCCACTGTTCTTAGATTGCTACCCTACCACGGCTCAAAGGAGTCGTGCAAACAGGTAGCGGTTGGGTGCAGTCCCGAGCACTTGGAGGCAGTGGCGGTTAGACAAGATTCGTCTCTCCCGGTATTGGGGGTTGATATCGCGCTGTGTTAGAGAGCCATTACGCAAAGTCCCTGGCCAGGGCAAGCGAGATTTGCTGGTAGGTTCCAGTAGTTTCTCAGGGTGTAATGGGCTTCGCTCCGACACGACTTATACCACTATTAGGGGACTGACGCTTGCCGCCCCCTAGGCCCGATATGCTATAGTCCTAGACGAACATACCGGACTGTACGAAGATTGTCACATCAGACTCAGTAGGAGTTCGGATGGGTTTCCTTATCGGCCTTCTTATCGACATCTACCTGGGGACCGTTACGTACAGCTAGTGCCGCTTGCGGTCTGTGGTTAAACCCACTGCCAGCGTAGTAGTCGAGTCTCTAGAGTCCCACACAGAGAGCTTCCCTACTCCAGGCGAAACGATATAGAGGTCGTATGGTTTTACGACAAGGGTTCGGACGCATACGTGTGTTTACGCACGTACGACTTTCGGACAGTTTTTACTAGTCGTCTTTGGTTTAAGCCAGTTACTAGTATCCGGTTATTGGATTTATACAGTCTAAAGTTTTTCTGTGTTTTCACGGATAGGAGGGGCGTTCTCGTAATTGCGCGAGAAGCTTCTAGAAGATGGTGACTACGGGGGTTAAGGTGGCATATACATTAAATGAGATTAGTGAGTCATATGGATGATTCATCCATGTCATTAATGCATCATAAATGCTTAATGACTCATGGAGATGAATCACCATTAGATATTTATCAAGCATGGTTGTAAATCATTTTCTTTTCTTTTCTTGAAAAACAATAATGCTTGATATATATTATGATAACTCATTTTCTCATTTCATTATTATTCTCACCTTCTCTCTCCTCAAGCTTCCTCTCTTCAAACCCTAATCCTCCCCTCTCATGTGTTGAGTACAAGGATTAGTTAGACTACTTAATCCATAACCCTCACTCTATATCATCTAGGTACTTTGATTAGCACTTAAAGAAACCTAGTTGCCTCAAGTTTAAAGGCAAAGCTTGGAGTAAAGCTCTCGTGGTGGATCGTCTACTGCTTGGAGAAGGCCGAGGAGGAGGTGGAGTTCGTAAAGACGAAGGACACGGTTCTTTAGGTATACTCACTTCACATAGTAGTTTAGAACTTCTATGATAGTTGTTAGTTATCGTTTAGCTTCGATTCATGCGGTTAGTCGATGTTTAAGCAAAGAACAGGATCGTTTTTCATATTTCCGCCTCCCCGCAAATCGTGGGGTGTTGTACATCGACTTACAGTGCCTACCACTCCATATATAGGTTGGTCAAGACGGCTTTCTTCCGCCTTCCACCAGACCCGTGCATTGTCCGTGAGCTGCAGCTTTGCAACTCGGACCCAAGCGACCTTTGGCACTTGTGCTGCTGCCAGGTCATCTTCAATACTCTGAGCCCATTCCTCGGCTTCTAGAGGGCTCTTCTTTCCTACGAACTGCTTGGGGTGCAAGGCCCTGAATTGCTTCACCCCAGGGGCTTCCGCTTCTGGTCTGTTCATCAGAATAGCAGTCTACTGTTGCTGTCCTTCCAGAAGGCTGTGGATTACCTCAAGAAATACCGTCTGCTCATTGATCGGAGCAGTTATGGAAGGTGTAATCGGTAGAGGTGGTGGAGTGTTGTTGAAATTAGTGCTAGTGTTGTTTGGGGAATCTATAACCTTAAATGAAAAACTTCAGTTAGGACAGATTCAAAATATATGAAATTGGAAGATTCAAGGAATATGAATTATAAAGAATGTTTTAGTTGCTGGTTCTTGTGTTAGATTGCATAGGTTGTCCACGCAGAATTGACCTGCGTGTCCATACAGTACTGATCTGCATGGGCCACCAACAAAACCTGTCACGCCCCGCTTCCCATTGTATAGGCAGAAGAGGCAATGGGCCCGCTATGTATTTACTCAGAAGTAAACACGCTAAGCGTATCTAAGAAATATGAAAAGAAATGTACACAAGAGACAAGATGTAAAAGAACAGCAACTTTATTTTTTAAACATTCTTTTTACAATACAGCGGAAATGTAAATACATGGAATGAAAGTGATGCCTAAACAATGGCATAACAGAAATATAAATGAGATGTACAAGTGACTAGTGCTCTGGGTCGAAGGCTAGCTGGTCTAAGTTCTCACTGGTGGGCTCGATCTGTAGTGAATCCGAATCACCTGATGACATTCCAAAGAATAAGAAAGAGAATGTCGTCAGCAAACAAATCGCACGGTAAGTCCCAAAGATAAATAGAGACAGAATAGACAGAAGGAGAATGTAACTTTTAGAGTTGTATTATATTGTTAACGCTGTTGTTTATAGCTTGGTACAGAAGATGCCAGTGTATACGAGAGGAGCCTAACTTACACCGTGGACTTTGGTAACCCGTAGTACAAGGCTCCGTCGATAATGTCACGACCCAAAGTTTGAATGTGATCGGCACTTAGATTGTATCATATCTAAAGATATGCACACAGTCCAAGTAAGCCGAAAACCAAGATCAAAATCCTTTTTGCAGAATTCTTTATATAGAAAATTTAGTTTTTAAGTAAAAATCACATGTTATGAAGTTAAAATATTAAGCAAGTATAAGGTGTTAAGTTTAGTTGCATCCCTAGTTGGGATCAACGATATCAACAACGGAAAATAAAATCTCAGTATAAAGGACATCAATACTAATCCCAGACATAAAGAAATGAAATAACAATTTATAGAACTAACCGATCTCAACTGTCAAATAATATACATATCATCTCTCACTCTAGTCAAAATACAGGTCTGATGGAGATTTTCTAGATACAACATACAATATCTAAAAGAGAAGGTTACTACATATGTAACCCACCTAGCAAAAGATGTGATAAAGCTGCAAACGTAGATCTGCACCGCAGCTAGCGGTCCACTCTACCCCTGTAAGGAACTGTGGCACAACGAGAGTGAGTTGCCAACTCAGTGAATATAACCAACATATAACGGTTAATTATGTAAATATGACGATCATACGAACTGAAATATGAACAAGTATAATATATGATTGTCTGTGGAAATCATGAATCTATAATATACGAATCTTATAATCAAAACTGAAATCTCATCATTTATTCCCAATAAAATTTTCATTTCCCCATGTCCATCATCGACACAAAACTTCCATTTCTCACAGGCATCATTTCTCGAATGATCCTGAAATCAACAAAGTCCACTATGTATCTGACTGTATTCCCCACCGACTCAATCTGGATAAAACTGTAAATTCGTAACCGTATATCCACCGACTCGGTTCGGAATAATACTATAAATCCGTAACCGTATATCCACCGACTCAGTTCGGAATAAAACCAAATCATAAAACATCTCAGGGTGTACATGTCACATCAATCATGAAAATCACAGGATTTATGTAATAGTATTCAAAACTCAAAACCATAAATCCTCAACAATACCATTACCTCTTACATCAACATAGAATAATCAGATATTAAACATGATATTAATGATGCAATTTACTACTATTATTGGGGTGTAAGATACGATATGAATCATTTTAACAATAAATTTGCTAAGTGTAAAAGTGACATGGTAATATCGACGAGGTGTGTGTAACATATAAGATGTGCACGTGGCATGAATCATCGATACTTGTGTAGTGTTCTAGCAACCAAACAAGTATATGAGAATGATGAATGCATATGGTCAATTTGGCATAACAAAATAATGCATTGAGTTAAATAAAACTACGGGCGTATCACGCCATATTTACACAATTCCCCGGTAGATGTTTAGTCTACTCACCGGAAACGTCGAATCTATCCGGGAATTGCCAATCCTTTCCCTTTCCTCGCTGACTCTGTAAATTCCGTATTCGAATCTAATATCACAATTTAATTTATATAAGGAAACAGCTATTCCGACATGACGGAAATGAAAAACACCCGTTCCCACGTACTAGTTATATTGTATACGACAATATCGAGCTATTAACCACTTAACCTTTCTGGATTTTTAACTCAAATATGTATCGCGACAGAAAACAGCTCGCGATACGCTTTAACCCTGTCATATTTTGTGTTTTAAGATATCCATTCCGATATACGCTTCCAGATTCTAACTGCAGTGAATTTAATTTATTTAAACAATACCAAAATGGCCAAAATGATACACTGAAATACACCCAACCAACCAAAACTACCTAGCCACCTACAAAACCGGCGTCGCCGGAATTCCCATGTTAGTCGCCGGCCCAAATCCGAGCCCTCTGGTTCTTGATCCTATGGGTTGCTCTATGTGTTACATACATCATTTTATCACTGTTTTGTTAAGTTTATTCTTCTCTGAATGATAGCAGATTTTAACAGAGTCTATGACTAACTAAAATACGATATTATGGAACTTGTTCATTTCAAAATAATTTAAGTACAGAACCTAAATTCCTACTGTGATTAAGAATTTACCCACAATATGTTGTTAGAATAACCCCTCCAAGATGCTAAGCCCCTTGTCCTAGCTTGATGGTGATGAAAAACTAGAACTTAGCTTCCTTCTTCTTCTTCTTCCTCTTGTTCTTTCTTTCTTTCTTTAGTTTTTTCTTTTTCACTCAGAAATTTCAGAATTTTTAATTAACTATGATATGAACCAGGTTTATATATGGCAATTGAAGGGATAAGGTGAAGGAGGAGGTGTGATCAAGGTAGAGGTAAGGGTTTCATGCAAGGAGGAGGTGTGAGGTGAGTGTTGTGCATGTAAGCAAGAGGTGTTCATGCCTTATCTTCATAATTTGTTTTAATTTGAATTTAAATTCTGAACTAAATGATTTTCCATCCCATTTCATTTACACCTTTAACAATTTTCCATTTGCACAATAATCCTAAACTTTACCTAAAAACCCCTCACAACTTAGTTTATTATAAAACACACATTTTATTAAAATAAAGCTAAAATTGTCACTAAAACTCTTATAACTTATTTATGTTGCATACTAAAAATTTTATTTAAATTGTTTTACATAGAACTTATGAAAATTGACTTATTTGTTTTTAACAACTTTGCGATTTATCATATTATTATTAAATTAATTAATTTTATTTATTTTTAAATTTTCAGAATGCTACAATATCCCCCCTTAAGAAAATTCGGTCCCCAATTTAAAATAATTAACTAAACATACCTTCGAAAAGATGTGGAAACTTCTTCCGCATCGTATCCTCGGTCTCCCAAGTAATCTCCTCGCGATTCTTTCCTTGCCAAGGAACCTTTACAGACGAAAGTACCATTGATCGTAATTTCTTTGCCTGCCTGTCAAGAATAGCGACTGGCTGCACTGTGTAGGATAAATCTGGCTCAGGCTGTAAGGTCTGATGCTGGATCGCGTGAGAAGGATCGTGAAGATACTTGCGAAGCATGGAAACGTGAAACACCGGATGCACATCGGGAAAACTCGATGGAAGTGCTAAGCGATAAGCTACAGCACCCACTCTCTCCAGAATTTCGTAAGGTCCGACATATCTGGGGCTGAGCTTCCCCTTTTTCCCGAATCGCATCACACATTTCATTGGAGATACACGAAGGAACACATGATCTCCCACTCCAAACTCGAGTCTACGACGTCGTCGATCTGCCTACGATTTCTGTCTGCATTGGGCCGCCTTCATTCTATCCCGTATTAACTGAATTTTCTCTGTAGTCTCCTGTACTATCTGCGGTCCCAAGATGCAACTCTCACTCAGTTCCGTCCAGCAAATGGTTGATCGACATTTCCTCCCATACAAAGCTTCAAAGGGTGCCATCTGGATCGTCTCCCGAAAACTGTTGTTGTACGAGAATTCTATCAAAGGTAGGTGATGACCCCAACTACCACCGAAATCAAGGCTAAAAGCCCAAAGCATATCCTCTAATGTCTGAATGGTCCGCTCCGACTGACCATCTGTCTGCGGGTAGAAAGCTGTACTAAAACTCAACCGTGTACCCAAAGCTTCTTGAAGTTTCTTCCATAGCCTGCTAGTAAACTGGGTACCCCTATCTGAAACTATGCACGTCGGAACCCCATTCAGACGTACAATCTCATCGATATAAATCTGAGCATACTATGCAAAACCATACGTCGTCTTCACTGGGAGAAAATGAGCTGCCTTTGTCAATCTATCAACAATCACCCAAATGGAATCGTACCCTCTACTAGTCCTGGGTAGACACACCACGAAATCCAAGGAAATCTGTTCCCATTTCCACTCTGGAATGAGTAAGGGATGCAACTCTCCGGCTGGCCTCTGGTGTTCTACTTTGACTTGCTGACAAGTCAAGCATCTCGAAACATATTCAGCAACATCCCTCTTCATTCCTTCCCACCAGTAAACATCCTTCATATCATGATACATCTTGGTGGAACCAAGATGAATACTGTATGTTGACCTATGGGCCTCCTCTAAAATTTCACGCCTCAATCCGTCAGAATCTGGCACACAGAGACGAGTCCTAAAACGTAATACTCCATGATCATCAATCACAAACTCTGTTTCCCTGACCTGCCTAACCTGATCCATGATCTCCATCATACGAGTATCTGCGGGCTGTGCCTCTCGAATGCGATCCAATAACTGAGGTCGGGTGCGAACATGTGCTAGCTGGCCTCCTGTCGCTGTGAACTAAAACTGTATACGACTATCACATAAAATCTGCCAGTCTGTAGAAGACTGTCTCTGCAAGATGCGCAAATGAGATAAGCTACCTCCAGGTCTCCGACTCAAAGCATCTGCTACAACATTCGCTTTGCCTGGATGATACAAGATCTCACAATCGTAGATCTCACAATCGTAATCTTTCACCAGTTCCATCCATCTACGCTGCCTTAGGTTCATATCTCTCTGCTGAAAAATATACTTTAAGCTCTTATGATCTATGAAGATTTGACACGACTCTACATATAAGTAATATCTCCAAATCTTCAAGGCGAATACCACAGCAGCCATCTCTAGATCATGAGTGGGGTAGTTTTGTTCGTGTCTCTTCAACTGTCAAGAAGCATAAGCTACAACCCTGCCATGCTGCATCATCACACAGCCTAAACCCACTCTAGAAGCATCACAATACACAACAAAACCACCTGACCCGGAAGGTAAAGATAAGACAGGTGCAGTCGTCAAGCGCGTCTTCAACTGCTGGAAACTCTGCTCACATGCATTTTTCCACTGAAATGGAACCTCCTTCCTAGTCAATCCGGTCAAAGATGCAGCTATCTGTGAAAAATCCTGCACGAATCGTCGGTAATAATCTGCCAGACCTAAGAAACTCCGAACCTCTGTAACTGACACAGGTCTGGGCCAGTGTTGTACCGCGTCAATCTTCTTTGGGTCCACACATATACCCTCTCTCGTAACTATGTGACCTAAGAACTCCACACTATCGAGCCAAAAAGCACACTTAGAGAATTTTGTAAACAGCTGATGCTCCTTCAAGGTCTACAACGTAATACGCAAATGCTGCTCGTGCTCCGTCCGACTCCGAGAATAAACAAGAATGTCATCTATGAACACTATAATAAACTGATCAATGAAGGGTCTAAAGATACGCTTCATCATATCCATAAAAGCTGCTGGAGCGTTGGTGAGTCCGAACGACATCACCAGAAATTCATAGTGCCCATATCTTGTACGAAACGCCGTCTTCGGAATATCGTCCTTCCGAACCCTCAACTGGTGATACACCGACCTCAAATTAATCTTCGAGAAATAACCAGCTCCCTGCAACTGATCGAACAATTCATCTATACGTGGTAGTGGATACCTGTTTCGTAAAGTTACGCGATTCAGCTGTCGGTAGTCGATGCACAGTCTCATACTACAGTCCTTCTTCTTTACAAATAAGACAGGAGCTCCCCAAGGTGATACACTGGGACGAACAAGCCCTCTATCTAACAACTCTTGCAACTGGCTTTTGAGTTCCTTCAATTCTGTCGGTGCCATTCGATAGGGTGGTATAGAAATAGGCCCCGCACCCGGAATCAAGTCAATGCAAAATTCAATATCACGATCGGGTGGCAATCCTGGTAACTCAGCAGGAAACACCTCAGGAAATTCTCATGCGATCGAAACCTGGTCCAATGGAATCTCAGCGACCCCTAAGTCCTGAACAAAAGCCAAGAACCCATGACAACCCTTTTTCAAGAGTCGCCCCGCACAAAGAGCAGAAATCATATTGGCAGGAGTTATTTTACAATCCCCCTGCACAACAAACACCGGTTCACCTAGAAAACAAAATCTAACCGCCTTTCCCCGACAATCTACATAGGCATGACAGGCGGCTAACCAATCCATACCAAAAATTATATCAAAATCTAACATATCCAGGAGAATCAGATCAACTAGTGAATCTCTATCACCAATACGCACAGAACACGATCTGAATACGTGCCGAGCTATAAAATAATCTCCCACCGGGGTAATCACTACTAATGGTAACTCTAACAATGACGACTCTTTCCCCAAAGAAAGTGCAAATCGTGAAGATACATAAGAATGTGTAGAACCGGGATCAAATAAAACATGTGCCTCTAACGAGCATACTGTAAGAGTACCTGTCACGACTGCATTTGATGCCTGGGCATCCTGTGGAGTCAGCGCAAATACCCGTGCCTAGCCCCTACCCGCATCATGTCGTCCTCTACCTCTATCTCCTCGACCTCTCTGAGAATGTCCCGCAAAGCCTCGACCTCGTGGTGCAACTTCCTAGCGTGTAGCGCCAACTGGGGGAGGAAGTAAATCCATCGGCGTAGAAAGTGGAAGGGGTAAAGCAGCCTGTGGAGTAACAGTCCCACTATAACGTGTACACCCTCTGGTCGTATGCCCTGGACGCCCGCAATTATAACATGTAAGTGGGCTCCCCTGATCATCGGGGTATGAACTAAACATCTAACCCTGAGTCCAACCTCGCCCGAAACTGCGGCCTGGAGTATATCTTCCTCTACTTCCACCAAACTGTCTAGCCAGTGGCCCGGTTGGCCTACTACTCTTTGGCTCTGGAACAACCACTGCCTCGCTCAAACGCTCCTCTACTCGTATTGCTGCATCCATGGCCTGTGCATACGTATCAAAATGTTGGGAGCCTATAGCCAGATACAACTGCGTGTCCAAACTCCTTAGGAACCTCTTCACCCTAAGCTCCTCCGTAGGTACTAAGTATGGAGCATAGCGCGACAGCTGGGTGAATCGTAAATCATACTCTGCCACCGACATACTTGCCGATTTCTGCAACGCTTCAAAACTGCTAGCTCTAGCGTCCCTCACACTCTGGGGAAGAAATCTGGCAAGAAAGACTGTGGAAAACTCGGTCCACGACATCGGAGGAAGACTCGTGGCTCGCCCTCTCTCCATCGACTCACACCACCCATGTGCAAGTTCCTCCAAATGAAAGCTAGTCAGCTCAACTGACCTCGCATCAGAACATCGCAATGATCTGCCAATCCTCGCCATCCTATCAAGAAAGGACTGATGATCTTCCGCTACATCGGTCCCTATAAATATCGGAGGTCTCAATCTCATAAACTCCACAAGCGATACCTCCATCACCCTCATATCTACCAGTGCCACCATCTGCGTAGGCTGTACCTCGGACTCTGCTACGGTCGGTGCTGGATCCTGTCTCAGTACTCGAGTGGCCTCAGCTAACTGTCCTACCACTCGCTGCAATCCCAACATGCCCTCCTCAATCCTAGTCATGCGATCTGGAGGAGGAGGATCAACATGCTCATGCACCGCCGGAACGTCCGGTGTACCAATCGCCGTCACAGGCGGACTCGCCCAAGCTGTATCTCTGGCTGCGGCTCGCCTAGCCCGCGTAGCCATAGCAATTGGATCAAGAAACGAGAGTTGATAAGGCGTACGAATAGGAACAATCAATAACAGAGAATCAACGGAAGGATAGATCAAGATTTACATCCTAAGGTTAGTTAGGCTGAATACGATAACGTAAATATGCCGCGGAATATACGTACAGTACTGCATTCATCCTAATTCACCTATTCCATCAAACCAAAAGTCATCCTAACTCACGGACTCACGTCAACCTATTTTAATCCCCTACTCAATTCCGTAAGGTTATTTCTAAGCTTCGATACCAACTTTGTCACGACCCAAGTTTGGATGTGACCGGCACTTAGATTGTATCATATCTAAAGATATGCATACGGTCCAAGTAAGACGAAAACCAAGATTAAAATCCTTTTTGCGGAATTCTTTATATAGAAAATTTAGTTTTTAAGTAAAAATCACATGTTATGAAGTTAAAATATTAAGCAAGTATAAGGTGTTAAGTTTGGTTGCATCCCTAGTTGGGATCAACGATATCAACAGCGGAAAATAAAATCTCAGTATAAAGGACATCAATACTAATCCCAGACATAAAGAAATGAAATAACAATTTATAGAACTAACCGATCTCAACTGTCAAATAATATACATAGCATCTCTCACTCTAGTCAAAATACAGGTCTGATGGAGATTTTCTAGATACAACATACAATATCCAAAAGAGAAGGTTACTACATATGTAACCCACCTAGCAAAAGATGTGATAAAGCTGCAAACGTAGATCTGCACCGCAGCTAGCGGTCCACTCTACCCCTGTAAGGAACTGTGGCACAACGAGAGTGAGTTGCCAACTCAGTGAATATAACCAACATATAACGGTTAATTATGTAAATATGACGATCATACGAACTGAAATATGAACAAGTATAATATATGATTGTCTGTGGAAATCATGAATCTATAATATACGAATCTCATAATCAAAACTGAAATCTCATCATTTATTCCCTATAAATTTTCATTTCCCCATGTCCATCATCGACACAAAACTTCCATTTCTCACAGGCATCATTCCTGAATGATCCTGAAATCAACAAAGTCCACTATGTATCCGACTGTATTCCCCACCGACTCAGTCTGGATAAAACTGTAAATCCGTAACCGTATATCCACCGACTCGGTTCGGAATAATACTATAAATCTGTAACCGTATATCCACCGACTCGGTTCGGAATAAAACCAAATCATAAAACATCTCAGGGTGTACATGTCACATCAATCATGAAAATCACGGGATTTATGTAATAGTATTCAAAACTCAAAACCATAAATTCTCAACAATACCATTACCTCTTACATCAACATAGAATACTCAGATATAAAACATGATATTAATGATGCAATTTACTACTATTATTGGGGTGTAAGATACGATATGAATCATTTTAACCATAAATTTGCTAAGTGTAAAAGTGACATGGTAATATCGACGAGGTGTGTGTAACATATAAGATGTGCACGTGGCATGAATCGTCGATACTTGTGTAGTGTTCTAGCAACCCAACAAGTATATGAGAATGATGAATGCATATAGTCAATTTGGCATAACAAAATAATGCATTGAGTTAAATAAAACTACGGGCGTATCACGCCATATTTACACAATTCCCCGGTAGATGTTTAGTCTACTCACCGGAAACGTCGAATCTATCCAGGAATTGCCAATCCTTTCCCTTTCCTCGCTGACTCTGTAAATTCTGTATTCGAATCTAATATCACAATTTAATTTATATAAGGAAACAGCTATTCCGACATGACGGAAATGAAAAACACCCGTTCCTACGTACTAGTTATATTGTATACGACTATATCGAGCTATTAACCACTTAACCTTACTGGATTTTTAACTCAAATATGTATCGCGACAGAAAACAGTTCGCGATACGCTTTAACCCTGTCGTATTTTGTGTTTTAAGATATCCATTCCGATATACGCTTCCAGATTCTAACTGCAGTGAATTTAATTTATTTAAACAATACCAAAATGGCCAAAATGATACACTGAAATACACCCAACCAACCAAAACTACCTAGCCACCTATAAAATCGGCGTCGCCGGAATTCCCATGTTGGTCGCCGTCCCAAATCCGAGCCCTCTGATTCTTGATCCTATGGGTTGCTCTATGTGTTACATACATCATTTTATCACTGTTTTGTTAAGTTTATTCTTCTCTGAATGATAGCAGATTTTAACAGAGTCTATGACTAACTAAAATACGATATTATGGAACTTGTTCATTTCAAAATAATTTAAGTACAGAACCTAAATTCCTACTGTGATTAAGAATTTACCCACAATATGTTGTTGGAATAACCCCTCCAAGATGCTAAGCCCCTTGTCCTAGCTTCATGGTGATGAAAAACTAGAACTTAGCTTCCTTCTTCTTCATCTTCCTCTTGTTCTTTCTTTCTTTCTTTAGTTTTTTCTTTTTCACTCAGAAATTTCAGAATTTTTAATTAACTATGATATGAACCAGGTTTATATATGGCAATTGAAGGGATAAGGTGAAGAAGGAGGTGTGATCAAGCTAGAGGTAAGGGTTTCATGCAAGTAGGAGGTGTGAGGTGAGTGTTGTGAATGCAAGCAAGAGGTGTTCATTCCTTATCTTCATAATTTGTTTTAATTTGAATTTAAATTCTGAACTAAATGATTTTCCATCCCATTTCATTTACACCCTTAACAATTTTCCATTTGCACAATAATCCTAAACTTTACCTAAAAACCCCTCACAACTTAGTTTATTATAAAACACACATTTTATTAAAATGAAGCTAAAATTGTCACTAAAACCCTTATAACTTATTTATGTTGCATACTAAAAAATTTATTTAAATTGTTTTACATAGAACTTATGAAAATTAACTTATTTGTTTTTAAAAACTTTGTGATTTATCATATTATTATTAAATTAATTAATTTTATTTATTTCTAAATTTTCAGAATGCTACAGATAAAACCATGGAACAACGGCATGGATGTAATTACGACTTAAGTGACCACCTCGTGCCACCTTTAACATATTCCGTACAAGTCTACCGCTTTATAACCCCGTAGTGTTTATTATATTGATTGTACGGAATGTATTGTGTTGTATTGTCTTATATTGTAAATTGTATAGAAGGATGACTTGCCGAAACCATGATATCAGTAATGGAACGGATATAATGGATGAACTTGTAAATAGAGTATATCCATGGTTCAGTTCAGTCAAGTTGTATTTTGATATAGATTGAATAGACGGATTCAAAGATTCATGTTGGATTTTAATTCTATACTTGAATCACATTCAAGTCAGATTAATTATATTGAGACTCAGTGTAACGTTTTGAAAATCGTTCGGTAAAATTTCGGAAAATCGGTAAAATAAGGGGGTTTTCCGTAAAAAGTCAAACTATAAATATCTTTTAATATAAAATTAAATATACATATTCTAGCTATGTAATTGCTAGTATTTGGTATTTATTGAGCCACTGATAAAATTTCTAATTTTCTGAAAAAATTTCCGAAATTAATTATTTTAATATTATTTTAAGCTGTTAAAAATATATTAAATTAGCGATAAATACAAATTTGAATAGGATAATTACACACTATAGAACCATGACAACTAAAATTTAATTAGTAATATAAATTTTTAGCAATTTATTTCAAATTCTAATTGGTTATAATTAAGGGAGAAACTAAAATTTAAATAATTTAACTAAAACTTGAAATTTGGTAACTTGAGGGGTTCTTTTTGCATGGAATCTTTTTGTATACTCTCTCACACACATTCACCTCCACATGTGACCGGACCCACCACCACCAACAGCAGCCCACTCACTTCCCCCCTCCTTTTTGTCTTCTTTCATGTGAAAAGAATGGTTAAAATAAAGGTTTTATTATATATTTATGTAGGTGGGGGTATTATAGTAAATTGAGAGGGCTTTAACTTGGGTTTTTTTCACCATTCCCTTAATTTTTTCCCATCCCTCTCCCCTTGGTCGAAACCATCCCTGCAGCAGCCCCATTTTTCCCCAAATTCCCATCTCATTTTGCTTCAAATCCACCTCAAAATCCATAAAAAAAATCCCCAAAAATCATTCGCTCATCCAAGCTAATCCCTATTCTACCTCCTCTAACACCCAAATTTGTTTGATACAAGGAGAAAGATGGTGTCTTTAGAGGCTTGAGAGCCTAGGGTTTCAAACTTGGGAGGTAAAAACACTAATCTAATGTTTAAATTGTAGCTTGTATATGCTAAATTAGTTATTTAAAGTGTGAAATTGGTTGTTGTTGCTAATTTATCAAAATCAAGAGAAGGGGTTGATTTGGAAATTGAAATTGAAGTATTGCATGTGGGTTATTTGAGTGTGGTAGCTAGCTAGTAGTGTGGATAGGGTGATTGTGCGATGTTGTGACAATTTTGTCGCAAATCCGCGATGTTTGCAAAAATTTTCTATTTTCATGCTTTCTAGGTTTTTGAAATTGAATTAAAATGTGGGATTAAAATTATGGTTAGGGTTTTTATCACCTCATGAGCAATATAATGTGTAGTTTAACACTTTAGGGTTATGCAAAACCTAGGCTAGTTGTTGAATTGTGAATCTTGCTTGAAAAATGTTAAAATTAATATTTTTGCAAACTAGGAATTTGGAATTAATACAAATTGATGAAATTAAATTGTGGAAATGGTTTGTATGGCTTATTTAAGTTGTTTAATTAGTATTATGGCCATTAGAATTGTTAAAACATCAAGTGTTGTATTAAAACGGTAAATTTTGCTTGCTAGGTTTTCGGAAAAATAGCTTCCAAAGTGAGTTTGGGGTTTTTGTGAATTATAACATATTTCAAATTATAATTAGTGTTTGTGAATGCGCAAATGGGTGCGTTTGGGATTTTTCTTGATGGTTTGACGTTTGTACATCGACATCGAGGGTTGGTTTGGCTATTCTTGCATGCGTAGGCGATAGGTTTTGAACTATGCATGATACGCGTGCCGATTTGGGTTTCGTATGCCGTTTCGATTTCGAGTTGGGTTTTTATGCGATACGATACGTTGTGACATGTAGGTATCCCTATGTGGACTTCGAGACAACAAGCAAGCGCGTGGCGACGTCGACACCGGCGAGCGAAGATCAGGTGAGTAGATTTATATCTACGGGGAGAAGTCAGGTGGATGGCGTATAGCACCTCCGCAAAGTTGTGAGGAATGAGGTGATGTGGTAACGATATACTTTTATATGTTATTATATGATATGAACACCTAGTAAGAGAAGCCTTAGGAGCTTATGGGTTTAGGGTTAGCGAGAATTGAAGAAAGGAGTTTAGCGGATTTCTTAGTCACGAAACCCTAGAGTAAGGATTTGCATAAACGCACACATATACACTTGCATATATCATTTTCTTGTGCGTATATGGGAATGTATATATATGTATATACGCATGGGTATGGGACTATGCATATATACATCCATATACACATGCATGAATTTAGAGGATATTGTATGATATTTGGAGATGAGTCGATGAGATTGGGCTTGAGACCATGAGATCGGTGATGTGATATGGTCCGTACTTGAGATACGACATGATATTTTAGCTGGTTCTTTAGGCGTGGTGTTTTCATACACACGCATGCATTTCATAGATGGTATCAATATTGTACTAGACGTAGATCAGTACCCCGATCATGATATTTGATAAAGAGGATACCATATGATTAATATGATAGATGTGACATTTGACCCGTACCCAGATTTGGGAGGCAGTACGACGGATTTACCGTACGAGCTATATATTGACGATAGATCCGCACTCTTGATTCGAGAATGTCATATGATATGTTGTATCGTACATGATATTATTGAGGCGGGATCACCGACTATTATACATGTATATATATATCGACTCAGAAGTAGGTAGTTTCCGTACCCTTTTTGATTGGTTGTTAGTTAGACCTATAGTTTACCTAGTAGATGTCAGACTGGACCTGAGTCATACCTATTTCCAAAACTGACGAATCGTGAGAATTTTAAAGACATACCAAGGGATACTACGGATATTTTAAAAGATGTATCTTTTCTTAAGAACACTGTAGTCCTTATTTTCAAACACCACGATTCGTACTATTTAAAATGGCAAAACATTATAACACATGTATAGTAAGGTAGATTCCTTGTTGTTACGTTATTATTCATGTTCCGCATATTATTGTTGTATTTACTATTCATTTTCCTTATTATTTTGTTATCGCCCATTGCATGTTATTATGTACGTAGTAATTATGAAACCATGCTGTTAGGACACCGGCACCATTACCGATGACGCGTATGCTCCACGTACACTCGCTTGCCGGCTCACACACATCTTCATCGGTAATTGCCATGTCACGTACACTTTAGAAAATACTATTTCATTGACATAGCTTACTAATTGATGTTGCAATATGTTATAGCTTTCATATGCTAGTTAAACTATTGCATTCATTGGATAATATCAGATGCATTCATATATTCATTGGTTATACAGTATTTAGGACATTATGTCTGTTTTCACTTTCATTGATATGGTGATTTGATGTTTTCGGATCCGTCTTGAGATTTTCTGGATTTGGAAAACCGCATGTGAAAGTTTTATAGCTGATGATGTATTTTAAAGAGAAAAATGTGTTTTTTCCTTGATATGATGAGTAGTGTCCACCATGATGTTTTCTCGGTTCTGAGATGTTTTCGAGACCCGATTCGAGGAGTTGGATGAACCGTCTGCGGGTACATGGTGGACCCGGTATGGTACCCCGGGGAAAGAAGTTCGAGTAGTATACGATGAGCGCGGCAGGGGAAGACTACCTACCCATGATTTTATCTAGCGCGGCGGATATCCAGAGGATACCGTTCGTGGCCATGAGATTGATGATATGGGCTGATCCATTCTGCTGGAGCCCGAGGGCCGATCCCGTAGATGATACGGATGCCTGAGATATTGATATTTGAGATTTGAGATTGAGATTTGAGATATTGAGATTTGATACTGTGATACTGAGACTTATGTTTTGTGTCGATGCTTGACACTGATTTCTCTGTTGCATTCATTGATGATACGTGATTGACATACATATAGAAATCTCATTGATTAAAGAAAACAGTTGTCTCACTCATGATAGATTCTATTTCCATTCGTAATGCATCCATACATCATATATTTAATATGTTGCTATCTGAGGCACTGACACGAGTAGGTAGTATTACACTATACATAGCTGGACCGGGATTTTATTTGAGGATATTACCTGATATGACCTAGGATAGCGTTATGCATGCGATTTCTACTCGTAGATGTTTTCTACTCACGAGTTGGCAACTCACCCCCGTTGTGCCACAGCTCCTTGCAGGTTTTGCCGTACAGGTTCTTTGCGGCTTTGCTGGCACGCTGTTCTTTCCGGGTGATTACTTTGGCAGGTGGGTTCTTTGCATCATGACCACCATTGATTATTATTATTTTAGTTGTATCTAGAAACTCCATCAACCAGATTGTATATTTGAGAGAGATAGAAAACCAGGCATGTTATTCTTTTGACCTTAGAGTCGTGCGTTGTATTATTATGGTTTTCATATTGATTTTGGGATTTCTTTTGAGTTCTGATCCTCGCCATTGGCGTTGTATATTATATTGCTTGCGTGGTTGTGACTGTCGATTGACAAAGAGCTTGCTCCCGGTTGGAAATGCCTTTTTATTGATTTCGTATACTATTCATGTTGTATTCCGTTTGGGGCCAGTATTTACAAAGGAGACTCTGCCGAAATTTTCAGAAAATACTTGAGATTTTAAAAATACATATTTCGGCCTATGTTGATTAAAACTACTTGTTTTCAATTGGTTTTTCCTTCACTCTACGGCTTCCTTGGTTTTGATTTCTGGGTTTTGGCTTACTTAGATTACGTACGCCTCGAGACGTTTCGTAATTTAAGTGTCGGTCATGTTCCGTACTTTTCGGGTCGTGACAAAGTTGGTATCAGTGCGTTAGGTTTTACCTTCGGAGTGTAGGATGACCCTTGGTTGATGGAGTAGGTAGCTTGAGTAGAGTGGCGTACCGTACGTATGTTCCGCGGCATATTTACGATACGATACTCCGCTCAAGAAGCCTTAGGATGTACATTTCCTTGCACAGTATTATATTCCTTCCTATGATCTAGCCTCATCAATACCAGTTATGGTTTTGTTATCATGCTTGTACGGGCGTGGAGAGCTACGGCTAGAGTTGCGGTCAGCATGAGCTCGTCATGGACGAGGACTGACCAAAAAGTGATTCCAGGGGCATATGATTGCATAGAGGCGTTGTTTTATTGTGTTTTCGCGCCACGAGCGTTTGATGGATCGTTTTTACGAGATTTCTCGGACGTGCAGATCAGCACCAGAGGATTGGGCCACTTCAAGAGACCAGCCAGATTGTAATGACCGTCAGAGTACAGATTAGTTTGATGATTGAGGCACTGTTCAGCATGCGGACGAATAAGCCAATGATTTTGGCGAATGAAAAGATGTCGCCCCAGATGTTTGAAGCTAACGCCGCACGAGTTATACTTCGAGATATGATAGGAGATTGCTAGTCACCAGAGATGAAAGACTATGACATGTGATTCATTGCTTACCCCGATGCAAGGTCATCAGATTGATTGATTCCAGCTAGAGACGACTTCATGCGGATACGTTGAGAGTCGATAGAGACGATCGAATATCAGGAACCCATTTTCCAAGTTTAAAGTATTCGGAAAACAATGCAAGCAATTCTACGGACCCTCTAGAAGAATGAAACCCTAACTCGATCTAATGACCATGGAACGCCGGTGAACCTTAGGGTTTGCGGCAGTTTAGCGGTGCCATTAGTGAGGCTTGGGTCTTCCCTTCTACGGTTGGTCCATAGGTGCTATGGCATATATTCGATACTATTAAACTGTACCCAAGATGTTGACCTCTTGGGGGATTATGAGGTTTTGATAAATCGATCGGATGATTCGACTTCATTCGGATATCAGGTGATGAGATGCATTGCTTGGGAGACTCCAGAAATGAGTATAGCCGTTGGAGCATAGTCCATGCAGCCACGAAGAGACAAGTCCGAAGCAGTCAACATTAGAGGAAAGTGGAGTTAGTGATTCGTACGAGATCTGGACGGGATGACGTTCCACTCCACTGACATCAGAGATGTAATACGCATACAGAGGCGTTGTGTATGAATATATCTTCCAGAATGAGTCATGATGAATATGCAGCCGTTCCGGAACCAGACATAGATTTAGTAAGAGATGATAACTTCCGGGTAGTTCGGCAGGAACAAGATTTGGGAGAGGCCCCGACAAGATCTTTCTGGAAATACTAAACGAGAAGACCTGGACCCAGGAGCGGTCATATGATGTACCTTCAGTAGGCTAGAGTTCGGCATCGTCGACGAGACATGTTATGAGTAACCATGATAGTTGACCAGAGATCTTTAGAGGATGTGTCAGAGCGGACTGTTCCGTTATCGTTTCTATATTGGACCGTTGAGTTGAGGAGCTATGTACTTAGCAATCTACAGTAGGAGACAAGAACCTAAGGGCACCAGGCAACATGCCATGATCAGAAGGCAAGTAGATATCTTGTTCTGCTAGCATTGGATGCACCGACACCTTCTCGACTTTGAAGGACGGACATATCGACGACAGTATTTATGAGTTGTGATTTTGTGATTGACTATCACGTATCCGTCACTTTGGATTTTAGTATTTTTGGGTGATTTATTTCATGATTGACTTTTGATGACCGGGTTTCATGATATGTGATTTCATGCCTAGGGCATGTATATGATTTGACTTATGCTTTCGGCATAGTTTTCATGCACTTCTAGTATTCGATTTGCTTTTGTGCACGCCGATGCACAGGATGCTGAGATTTTATACCACGGTATACCTGATTGGGATTTTGATTGAAGTGTGTTGTATACCGTCGATTTCAATTGTCATATTCGATATTCATTTTCATGCACATTGTGCACTTGATTTGGATTTTGCGCATACTTAAGGCACTTGATGCGATTTAAGTGCACACCAGATGCACTAAATCGAGATTTTTCGTGCATGTCATATGCACCTGGTTTTGCTGTCAGGCACCACGTTGCCTCTGACAGGTGTTTCGTGCACACCCGTTGCACTTAGATGTTATTTCTGTGCACATGTGTGGCACATTCGTGGATTTCGATTTCCGTGCGCACCAGACGCATATGGCATTCACATATATATTTGGGATTGATTTCTTTTGGAGCAGTGTATTTTATGATACTTGCTATCTGGTTTATTACTGAGCCGGACTAGTCTTAGGACAGTACATGAGTATATTTTTGCATGCATTGATAGTTATCGAAAGGATTTCCAAAGAGGAGCTATAGTCTCAGTATTTACCTACGTGTCAGTGATGACACGAAACTATTTAAAAGGAAAACCCTTCTAAAGGTGTTTTCAAAACGGCGGGACGTGCATATTAAACAAAGGATATATATATGTATATATATATAGTTATTTTCTTACGATAGACGTCCGCCATTGTGCAGTGTTATGCGCATCGCACAGCGACTTAAAAGGGTTTGGCATGCATTTCCTTCAGATATTTATATGTATAGTGTTGATATATATCATATTGGTTTTCGTATTGGATTTGGACATTGATGTCTTCCCCATAACTCCGATGATTGCGGGATGCTTGACGGTGTTTTAATTTTGAATTATACACTCTTTTTCATGCGCATGCATTGCGCTACGATATATGTTTTATGTATTTATGATTTCGGAGCCCCGACGACTTGATTGTTTTGCTGAAACGTTTTAGTATTTGGGGGGTTAATTTAAATTCGGGGACCGAATTTCTTTAAAGGGGGAAGATTGTAACTTTTTTAAAATCGTTCGGTGAAATTTCGGAAAATCGGTAAAATAAGGGGGTTTTCCGTAAAAAGTCAAACTATAAATATCTTTTAATATAAAATTAAATATACATATTCTAGCTATGTAATTGATAGTATTTGGTATTTATTGAGCCACTGATAAAATTTCTAATTTTCAGAAAAAATTTCCGAAATTAATTATTTTAATATTATTTTAAGCTGTTAAAAATACATTAAATTAGCGATAAATACAAATTTGAATAGGCTAATTACACACTATAGAACCATGAAAACTAAAATATAGTGAGTAATATAAATTTTTAGCAATTTATTTCAAATTCTAATTAGTTATAATTAAGGGGGAAACTAAAATTTAAATAATTTAACTAAAACTTGGAATTTGGTAACTTGAGGGGTTCTTTTTGCATGGAATCTTTTTGTACACTCTCTCACACACACTCGCCTCCACATGTGGCCGGCCCCACCACCACCAACAGCAGCCCATTCACTTCCCCCCTCCTTTTTGTCTTCTTTCATGTGAAAAGAATGGTTAAAATAAAGGTTTTATTATATATTTATGTAGGTGGGGGTATTATAATAAATTGAGAGGGCTTTGACTTGGGTTTTTTTCACCATTCCCTTACTTTTTCCCATCCCTCTCCCCTTGGCCGAAACCATCCCTGCAGCAGCCCTATTTTTCCCCAAATTCCCATCTCATTTTGCTTCAAATCCACCTCAAAATCCATTAAAACAAATCCCCAAAAATCCTTCACTAATCCAAGCTAATCCCTATTCTACCTCTTCTAACACCCAAATTTGTTTGATACAAGGAGAAAGATGGTGTCTTTAGAGGCTTTAGAGCCTAGGGTTTCAAACTTGGGAGGTAAAAACACTAATCTAATGTTTAAATTGTAGCTTGTATATGCTAAATTAGTTATTTAAAGTGTGAAATTGGTTGTTGTTGCTAGTTTATCAAAATCAAGAGAAGGGGTTGATTTGGAAATTGAAATTGAAGCATTGCATATGGGTTATTTGAGTGTGGTAGCTAGCTAGTAGTGTGGATAGGGTGATTGTGCGATGTTGTGACCATTTTGTCGCAAATCCGCGATGTTTGCAAAAATTTTCTATTTTCATGCTTACTAGGTTTTTGAAATTGAATTAAAATGTGGGATTAAAATTATGGTTAGGGTTTTTATCACCTCATTAGCAATATAATGTGTAGTTTAACACTTTAGGGTTATGCAAAACCTAGGCTAGTTGTTGAATTGTGAATCTTGCTTGAAAAATGTTAAAATTTATATTTTTGCAAACTAGGAATTTGGAATTAATACAAATTGATAAAATTAAATTGTGGAAACGGTTTGTATGGCTTATTTAAGTTGTTTAATAAGTATTATGGCCATTAGAATTGTTAAAACATCAAGTGTTGTATTAAAACGGTAAATTTTGCTTGCTAGGTTTTCGGAAAAATAGCTTCTAAAGTGAGTTTGGGGTTTTTGTGAATTCTAACCTATTTCATATTATAATTAGTGTTTGTGAATGCGCAAATGGGTGCGTTTGGGATTTTTCTTGATGGTTTGACGTTTGTACATCGACATCGAGGGTTGGTTTGGCTATTCTTGCATGCGTAGGTGATAGGTTTTGACCTATGCCTGATACGCGTACCGATTTGGGTTTTGTATGCCGTTTCGATTTTGAGTTGGGTTTTTATGCGATACGATACGTTGTGACATGTAGGTACCACCATGTGGACTTCGAGATGACAAGCAAGCGCGTGGCGACGTCGGCACCGGCGAGTTAAGATGAGGTGAGTAGATTTATATCTACGGGGAGAAGTCGGGTGGATGGCGTATAGCACCTTCGCAAAGGTGTGAGGAATGAGGTGATGTGGTAACGATATCCTTTTATATGTTATTATGTGATATGAACACCTTGTAAGAGAAGCCTTAGGAGCTTATGGGTTTAGGGTTAGCGAGAATTGAAGAAAGGACTTTAGCGGATTTCTTAGTCACGAAACCCTAGAGCAAGAATTTGCATACACGCACACATATACACTTGCATATATCATTTTCTTATGCGTATATGGGAATGTGTATTTATGTATATACGCATGGGTATGGGACTATGCATATATACATTCATATACACATGCATGAATTTAGAGGATATTGTATGATATTTGGAGATGAGTCGATGAGATTGGGCTTGAGGCCATGAGATCGGTGATGTCATATGTTCCATATTTGAGATACGACATGATATTTTAGCGGGTTCTTTAGGCGTGGTGTTTTCATACACATGCATGCATTTCATAGATGGTATCAATATTATACTAGACGTAAATCAGTACCCCGATCATGATATTTGATAAAGAGAATACCATATGATTAATATGATAGATGTAACATTTTACCCGTACCCAGATTTTGGAGGCCGTACGACGGATTTACCGTACGAGCTATATATTGACGATAGATCCGCACTCTTGATTCGAGGATGGCATATGATATGTTGTATCATACATGATATTATTGAGGCGGGATCACCGACTATTATACATGTGTATATATATATCGACTCAGATGTAGGTGGTTTCCGTACCCCTTTTGATTGGTTGTTAGTTAGACCTGTAGTTTATCTAGTAGATGTCAGACTGGACCTGAGTCATACTTATTTCCAAAACTGATGAATCGTGAGAATTTTAAAGACATACCAAGAGATACTACGGATATTTTAAAAGACGTATCTTTTCTTAAGAACGCCGAAGTCCTTATTTTCAAACACCACGATTCGTACTATTTCAAACAGCAAGACAGTATAACATATGTATAGTAAGGTAGATTCCTTGTTGTTACGTTATTATTCATGTTCCGCATATTATTGTTGTATTTACTATTCATTTTCCTTATTATGTTGTTTTCGCCTCGTTGCATGTTATTGTGTACGTAGTAATTATGAAACCATGATGTTAGGACACCAGCACCATTACCGATGACGCGTATGCTCCACGTACACTTGCTTGCCGGCTCACACACATCTTCATCGGTAATTGCCATGCCACGTAAACTTTAGAAAATACTATTTCATTGACATAGCTTACTAATTGATGTTGCAATATGTTATAGCTTTCATATGCTAGTTAAACTATTGCGTTCATTGCATGATATCAGATGCATTCATATATTCATTGGTTATACAGTATTTTGGACATTATGTCGGTTTTCACTTTCATTGACATGGTGATTTGATGTTTTCGGATCCGTCTTGAGATTTTCTGGATTTGGAAAACCGCATGTGAAAGTTTTATAACTGATGATGTATTTTAAAGAGAAAAATGTGTTTTTCCTTGATATGATGAGTAGTGTCCACCATGATGTTTTCTCGGTTCTGAGATAGTTTTCGAGACCCGATTTGAGGAGTTGGATGAACCGTCTGCGGGTACATGGTGGACCCGGTATGGTACCCGGGGTAAGAAGTTCGAGTAGTAGACGATGAGCGCGGCAGGGGAAGACTACCTACCGGTGATTTTATCTGGCGCGGCGGATATCCAGAGGATACCGTTCGTGGCCATGAGATTGATGATATGGGCTGATTCGTTCTGCCGGAGCCCGCGGGCCGATCCCGTAGATGATACGTATGCCTGAGATATTGATATTTGAGATTTGAGATTGAGATTTGAGATATTGAGATTTTCTGCTGTGATACTGAGACTTATGTTTTGTGTCGATACTTGACACTGATTTCTTTGTTGCATTCATTGATGATACGTGATTGACATACATATAAAATCTCATTGATTAAAGAAAACAGTTGTCTCACTCTTGATAGATTCTGTTTCCATTCGTAATGCATCCATACATCATATATCTGATATGTTGCTATCTGAGGCAATGACATGAGTAGGTAGTATTACACTATACATAGCTGGACCGGGATTTTATTTGAGGATATTACCTGATATGACCTAGGATAGCGTTATGCTTGCGATTTCTACTCGTAGATGTTTTCTACTCACGAGTTGGCAACTCACCCCCGTTGTGCCATAGTTCCTTGCAGGTTTTGCCGTACAGGTTCTTTGTGGCTTTGCTGGCACACTGTTCTTTCCGGGTGATTGCTTTGGCAGGTGGGTTCTTTGCATCAGGACCACCATTGATTATTATTATTTTAGTTGTATCTAGAAACTCCATCAACCAGATTGTATATTTGAGAGAGATAGAAAACCAGGCCTGTTATTCTTTCGACCTTAGAGTCGTGCGTTGTATTATTATGGTTTTCATGTTGATTTTGGGATTTCTTTTGAGTTCTGATCCTCGCCATTGGCGTTGTATATTATATTGCTTGCGTGGTTGTGACCGTCAATTGACGAAGAGCTAGCTCCCGCTTGGGGATGCCTTTTTATTGATTTTGTATACTATTCATGTTGTATCCCGTTTGGGGCCAGTATTTACAAAGGAGACTCTGCCGAAATTTTCAGAAAATACTTGAGATTTTAAAAATACATATTTCGGCCTATGTTGATTAAAACTACTTGTTTTCAATTGGTTTTTCCTTCACTCTACGGCTTCCTTGGTTTTGATTTCTGGGTTTTCGCTTACTTAGATTACGTACGCCTCGAAACGTTTCGTAATTTATGTGCCAGTCATGTTCCGTACTTTTCGGGTCGTGACAAAGTTGGTATCAGAGCGTTAGGTTTTACCTACGGAGTGTAGGATGACCCTTGGTTGATGGAGTAGGTAGCTTGAGTAGAGTGGCGTACCGTACGTATGTTCCGCAGCATATTTACGATACGATACTCCGCTCAAGAAGCCTTAGGATGTACATTTTCTTGCACAGTATTATATTCATTCCTATGATCTAGCCCCATCAATACCAGTTATGGTTTTGTTATCATGCTTGTACGGGCGTGGAGAGCTACGGCTTGAGTTGCGGTCAGCATGAGCTCGTCATGGACGAGGACTGACCAAAAAGTGATTCCAGAGGCATATGATTGCATAGAGGCGTTGTTTTATTGTGTTTTCACGCCACGAGCGTTTGATGGATCGTTTTTACGAGATTTCTCGGACGTGCAGATCAGCACCAGAGGATTGGGCCACTTCAAGAGGCCAGCCAGATTGTGATGACCATCAGAGCACAGATTAGTTTGATGATTGAGGCACTGTTCAGCATTCGGACGAATGAGCCAATGATTTTGGCGAATGAAAAGACATTGCCCCAGATGTTTGAAGCTAACGCCGCACGAGTTATACTTCGAGATATGATAGGAGATTGCTAGTCACCAGAGATGAAAGATTAGGACATGTGATTCATTGCCTACCCCGATGCGAGGTCATCAGATTGATTGATTCCAGCTAGAGACGACTTCACGCGGATACGTTGAGAGTCGATAGAGACGATCCAATGTCAGGAACCCATTTTCCAAGTTTAAAGTATTTGGAAAACAATGCAAGCAATTCTACGGACCCTCTAGAAGAATGAAACCCTAACTCGATCTAATGACCATGGAACGTCGGTGAACCTTAGGGTTTGCGGCAGTTTAGCGGTGCCATTAGTGAGGCTTGGGTCTGCCCTTCTACGGTTGGTCCATAGGTGTATTGGCATATATTCGATACTATTAAACTGTACCCAAGATGTTGAGCTCTTGGGAGATTATGAGGTTTTGACAAATCGATCGGATGATTCGACTTCATTCGGATATCAGGTGATGAGATGCATTGCTTGGGAGACTCCAGATACGAGTATAGCCGTTGGAGCGCAGTCCATGCAGCCACAAAGAGACAAGTCTGAAGCAGTCAATATTAGAGGAAAGTGGAGTAAGTGGTTCGTACGAGATCTGGACGGGATGACGTTCCACTTCGCTGACATCAGAGATGTGATACGCATACAGAGGCGTTGTGTATGAATATACCTTCCAGAAGGAGTCATGATGAATATGCAGCCATTCCGGAACCAGACATAGATTTAGTAAGAGATGATAACTTCTGGGTAGTTCGGCAGGAACGAGATTTGGGAGAGGCCCCGACAAGATCTTTCTGGAAATACTAAACGAGAAGACCTGGACCCAGGAGCGGTCATATGACGTACACCTAGTAGGCTAGAGTTCGGCATCGTCGACGAGACATGTTATGAGTAACCATGATAGTAGGCCAGAGATCTTTAGAGGATGTGTCAGAGCGGACTGTTCCGTTATCGTTTCTATATTGGACCGTTGAGCTGAGGAGCTGTGTACTTAGCAATCTACAGTGAGAGACGAGAACCTAAGGGCACCAGACGACATGCCATGATCAGAAGGCAAGTAGATATCTTGCTCTGCTAGCATTGGATGCACCGACACCTTCTCGACTTTGACGGACGGACATATCGACCACAGTATTTATGAGTTATGATTTTGTGATTGACTATCACGTATCCGTCACTTTGGATTTTAGTATTTTTGGGTGATTTATTTCATGATTGAGTTTTGATGACCGAGTTTCATGATATGTGATTTCATGCCTAGGGCATGTATATGATTTGACTTATGCTTTCGGCATAGTTTTCACGCACTTCTAGTATTCGATTTGCTTTTGTGCACGCCGATGCACAGGATGCTGAGATTTTATACCACGGTATACCTGATTAGGATTTTGATTGAAGTGTGTTATATACCGTCGATTTCGATTGTGATATTCGATATTCGTTTTCATGCACATTGTGCACTTGATTTGGATTTTGCGCATACTTAAGGCACTTGATGCGATTTAGGTGCACACCAGATGCACTAAATCGAGATTTTTCGTGCATATCAGATGCACCTGGTTTTGCTGTCAGGCACCACGTTGCCTCTGACAGGTGTTTTGTGCACACCCATTGCACTTAGATGTTATTTCTGTGCACATGTATGGCACATTAGTGGATTTCGATTTCCGTGCACACCAGACGCATGTGGCATTCACATATATATTTGGGATTGATTTCTTTTGCAGCAGTATATTTTATGATACTTTCTATCTGGTTTATTACTGAGCCGGACTAGTCTGAGGACAGTACCTAAGTATATTTTTGCATGCATTGATAGTTATCGAAAGGATTTCCAAAGAGGAGCTATAGTCTCAGTATTTACCTACGTGTCAGTGATGACACGAAACTGTTTAAAAGGGAAACCCTTCTAAAAGTGTTTTCAAAACGGCGGGACGTGCATATTAAACAAAGGATATATATATATATATATATATATATATATATATATATATATATATATGTATGTATATATAGTTATTTTCTTACGATAGGCGTCCGCCATTGTGCAGTGTTATGCGCATCGCACAGCGACTTAAAAGGGTTTGGCATGCATTTCCTTCAGATATTTATATGTATAGTGTTGATATATATCATATTGGTTTTCGTATTGGATTTGGACATTGATGTCTTCCCCATGACTCCGATAATTGCGGGATGGTTGACGGAGTTTTGATTTTGAGTTATACACTCTTTTTGATGCGCATGCATTGCGCTACGATATATGTTTTATGTATTTATGATTTCGGAGCCCCGACGACTTGATTGTTTTGCTGAAACGTTTTAGTATTTTGGGGGGTTTTAATTTAAATTCGGGGACCGAATTTCTTTAAAGGGGGAAGATTGTAACGTTTTTAAAATCGTTCGGTGAAATTTCGGAAAATCGGTAAAATAAGGGGGTTTTCCGTAAAAAGTCAAACTATAAATATCTTTTAATATAAAATTAAATATACATATTCTAGCTATGTAATTGCTAGTATTTGGTGTTTATTGAGCCACTGATAAAATTTCTTATTTTCTGAAAAAAAATTCCGAAATTAATTATTTTAATATTATTTTAAGCTGTTAAAAATACATTAAATTAGCGATAAATACAAATTTGAATAGACTAATTACACACTATAGAACCATGACAACTAAAATCTAGTTAGTAATATAAATTTTTAGCAATTTATTTCAAATTCTAATTGGTTATAATTTAGGGGGAAACTAAAATTTAAATAATTTAACTAAAACTTGCAATTTGGTAACTTGAGGAGTTCTTTTTGCATGGAATCTTTTTGTACACTCTCTCACACACACTCACCTCCACATGTGGCCGGCCCCACCACCACCAACAGCAGCTCACTCACTTCCCCCCTCCTTTTTGTCTTCTTTCATGTGAAAAGAATGGTTAAAATAAAGGTTTTATTATATATTTATGTAGGTGGGGGTATTATAGTAAATTGAGAGGTCTTTGACTTGGGTTTTTTTCACCATTCCCTTACTTTTTCCCATCCCTCTCCCCTTGGCCGAAACCATCCCAGCAGCAGCCCCATTTTCCCCCAAATTCCCATCTCATTTTGCTTCAAATCCACCTCAAAATCCATTTTAAAAAATCCCCAAAAATCCTTCACTAATCCAAGCTAATCCCAATTCTACCTCTTCTAACACCCAAATTTGTTTGATACAAGAAGAAAGATGGCGTCTTTGGAGGCTTGAGAGCCTAGGGTTTCAAACTTGGGAGGTAAAACACTAATCTAATATTTAAATTATAGCTTGTATATGCTAAATTAGTTATTTAAAGTGTGAAATTGGTTGTTGTTGCTAGTTTATCAAAATCAAGAGAAGGGGTTGATTTGGAAATTGAAATTGAAGCATTGCATGTGGGTTATTTGAGTGTGGTAGCTAGCTAGTAGTGTGGATAGGGTGATTGTGCGATGTTGTGACCATTTTGTCGCAAATCCGCGATATTTGCAAAAAATTTCTATTTTCATGCTTACTAGGTTTTTGAAATTGAATTAAAATGTGATATTAAAATTATGGTTAGGGTTTTTATCACCTCATTAGCAATATAATGTGTAGTTTAACACTTTAGGATTATGCAAAACCTAGGCTAGTTGTTGAATTGTGAATCTTGCTTGAAAAATGTTAAAATTTATATTTTTGCAAACTAGGAATTTGGAATTAATACAAATTGATGAAATTAAATTGTGGAAATGGTTTGTATGGCTTATTTAAGTTGTTTAATAAGTATTATGGCCATTAGAATTGTTAAAACATCAAGTGTTGTATTAAAACGGTAAATTTTGCTTGCTAGGTTTTCGGAAAAATAACTTCTAAAGTAAGTTTAGGGTTTTTGTGAATTCTAACCTATTTCATATTATAATTAGTGTTTGTGAATGCGCAAATGGGCGCGTTTGGGATTTTTCTTGATGTTTTGACGTTTGTACATCGACATCGAGAGTTGGTTTGGCTATTTTCATGTGTAGGCGATAAGTTTTGAACTATGCATGATACGCGTGCCGATTTGGGTTTTGTATGCCGTTTCGATTTCGAGTTGGGTTTTTATGCGATACGATACGTTGTGACATGTAGGTACCCCTATGTGGACTTCGAAATGACAAGCAAGCGCGTGGCGACGTCGGCACCGGCGAGCGAAGATCAGGTGAGTAGATTTATCTACGGGGAGAAGTCGGGTGGATGGCGTATAGCACCTCCGCAAAGTTGTGAGGAATGAGCTGATGTGGTAACGATATACTTTTATATGTTATTATGTAATATGAATACCTAGTAAGAGAAGCCTTAGGAGCTTATGGGTTTAGGGTTAGCGAGAATTGAAGAAAGGACTTTAGCGTATTTCTTAGTCACGAAACCCTAGAGTAAGGATTTGCATACACGCACACATATACACTTGCATATATCATTTTCTTGTGCGTATATAGGAATGTGTATATATGTATATACGCATGGGTATGGGACTATGCATATATACATTCATATACACATGCATGAATTTAGAGGATATTGTATGATATTTGGAGATGAGTCGATGAGA
Source organism: Agapanthus africanus (assembly GCA_030015575.1). NCBI lineage: Eukaryota > Viridiplantae > Streptophyta > Magnoliopsida > Asparagales > Amaryllidaceae > Agapanthus > Agapanthus africanus. The sequence continues at coordinate 331,774,310 of JASDDO010000016.1, forward strand.
TTGGGCTTGAGGCCATGAGATCGGTGATGTCATATGGTCCGTATTTGAGATACGACATGATATTTTAGCGGGTTCTTTAGGCGTGGTGTTTTCATACACACGCATGCATTTCATAGATGGTATCAATATTGTACTAGACGTAGATCAGTACCCCGATCATGATATTTGATAAAGATGATACCATATGATTAATGTGATAGATGTGACATTTGACCCGTACCCAGATTTGGGAGGCTGTACGACGGATTTACCGTACGAGCTATATATTGACGATAGATCCGCACTCTTGATTCGAGGATGCCATATGATATGTTGTATCGTACATGATATTATTGAGGCGGGATCACCGACTATTATACATGTATATATATATATATATATATATATATATATCGACTCAGATGTAGGTGGTTTCCGTACCCCTTTTGATTGGTTGTTAGTTAAACCTGTAGTTTACCTAGTAGATGTCAGACTGGACCTGAGTCATACCTATTTCCAAAACTGACGAATCGTGAGAATTTTAAAGACATACCAAGGGATACTACGGATATTTTAAAAGACGTATCTTTTCTTAAGAACACCGTAGTCTTTATTTTCAAACACCACGATTCGTAGTATTTCAAACAGCAAGACATTATAACACATGTATAATAAGGTAGATTCCTTGTTGTTACGTTATTATTCATGTTCCGCATATTATTATTGTATTTACTATTCATTTTCCTTATTATGTTGTTATCGCCTCATTGCATGTTATTGTGTACGTAGTAATTATGAAACTATATTGTTAGGACACCAGCACCATTACCGATGACGCGTATGCTCCACGTACACTCGCTTGCCGGCTCACACACATCTTCATCGGTAATTGCCATGTCACGTACACTTTAGAAAATACTATTTCATTGCCATAGCTTACTAATTGATGTTGCGATATGTTATAGCTTTCATATGCTAGTTAAACTATTGCATTCATTGCATGATATCAGATGCATTCATATATTCATTGGTTATACAGTATTTTGGACATTATGTCGGTTTTCACTTTCATTGACATGGTGATTTGATGTTTTCGGATCCGTCTTGAGATTTTCTGGATTTGGAAAACCGCATGTGAAAGTTTTATAACTAATGATGTAACAACAATAATTTTTCTATATACTTTTCTATACATTTTTTTTTAAATTTTTTTAAAAATCCATAAAGGAGTATTTTAACCTGAGCACAATATATATATAAGTAATTATTTTGTTTTTAAATAACTCCATTTTTAGTGTACATAAAATTGTTTTAAAATTAAAGTAATACTTGGAGTATTTAGTGTTGCTGTTACCACTTTAAGTAGTTATTTTCCCACAATAATTACAAGAAGGAGCTTGTAGCTCATTGGTAACACATTGCACTGCTGAACCAAGCCACCATAGTTTAAATCCCACATCCCACATTATTTTTGTATTTATTTTGTTTTAATTTCTTTTGGAAGTCAACGGTCAAAAGGCCATAACTCCCAAAATTTGTACTGGACATGAAAAAGTAAATATACCAAATTGTACCCCCGAAAAATCCCCGGCCATTGGCACCCTTACTCGACGCCGCCCGCCGGCGACTCGGCCGACTCGGTCCGGCGCCGCCGGCCGGACTTGGCCGGACGGCCGAGTCACCAACAGAGAAAAGTTGGCCCTTGACCTGGTCCACCCTCCTGCACACTCTAAATGCTTGGATCGGTTATCATTTGGCCAATAAATCCCTTTTAATCCTAGGTTTAATGATTTATAATGATTTTTATATATTTTTTATATTTTTTTATTTAAAATCCTAACCCTAACCTAACCCTATATAAACACCCCTACCCTCTACCCTCTCATCCTAAATTCCTAAGTCCACTCTCCTAAAATCCCAAGAGAACGTGGTACGTCGGAAAACGAGCGAAAGGCGAAGCGCTGACGAAATCGACGGCGACTTTCCAGTGATCGTGCTAGGAGCTCTCGACGACGTTTCGACGCGCCGGCAAACCCTCTACCTCCTTCTCACTCTCTAGCGTTGTCCAAACCGTAAGTCCCCCTTTTCTATCCTTTTTTTCTTTCATTAAAATACGACTTTTTAAAACCCGACGGAAATCGGAACAAACCGATTTCCGATTCGGTTTTCTATCAAATCTCACTTATCACCAATTCCATAATAGTTAAACATATTCATGTTGACTACTAATCACATAACAACTAATTTGGATAAAGTTTCTCACATGAAATGATAACTTTTGCAATATATCGTATTCTTTTACTTAAATACCACCATATTTAGTTTATCACATTTAACCTCTTAACCTTGCTAAACCTTAAAGTAGTTCACGAGGTAATGACCTACCTCCTCACACACTCATATGTAATCATAATACGCTACCTTGAAAATTTAGAATACGACAAAACAAGATTTTACATTAAAATACCGTTTTCTTTATAAAACCTTTTCTAAAAGTTTTAGGTTAATACATTCTTAAAACAATATCTTTTAATAGGAAAATACGATATGTCGTGGACATCGATCGTTTATCTAAACCTGACTTTGTGGTGTCTAGGCAAGTGTGTCTAAGGCGAGTGGTTACTTAATTAGGACCACTACTTGTAGTGGAGAGCCTCCCACTCACCTGGCACTTACCTGGCCGCAATTGGCGGTGAAGAGGCGATTTGAGGCTTCTAATGACTTGTCGTTTAGACCATTTAGAAATAGGCTAGTTGGCTTAGGAAACCCTAGAATCTAAAATACGGAAATTTACACCTTTTACAAATAAATACCTTATCTTTATAAAACCGTTTTCTAAATAATTAGTATTTATTAAATCTTTGCAAAGCGCCACTACAACCCACATTTGGGGAACTCGTTAGGGATAGTACGGTTTATCGTGCACCCTCGGGCTTAGTAGTGCGAGATTCAGACCTCCGCAAGGAGCATTCGGTCTCGAAAGGTTTAAAATACGACATTTAAGAAAAATGAGATTTTTGGAAAATAAAATATTTATTAAAAATTATTCTTGTATAAACATATGTATATTTATCATTTAAACACCTATTTTATTATAAGATAAAGTTTCCACCTTTTCCTAAAAATTACAAGATTAAAAGTTACATTAAAATACCATGAATTTCAAATAAATCAATATTACAAATTAATACCTTTATTTATAAAATTAGGATATTTTCACTAGAAATATTACAAAATAAATCACACTCATTATAACTATAAAGACGAATAATAAATACTTGAGGTGTATCTTGAAAAATATACAAAAGTATTTTTACATAAAACCCCCTCAAGTTTTATAAATTACAATAATGACCCTAACAAATATAGAACTTCGACTTACATTTCTTTTAGTCTGACTCGGGGTTGAGTCTGATTATTTCTGACTTGAATATGATTCAAGTCAATCTATATCCTTTAATATTCCAACTCAATATGAACACATGAATCCCAGAATCCAGTTATCATCTATACAACTTGACTGAATCAAACCATGGATATACATCCATTATTCCGTTATTCCATTTACCTGTTTATGCAGTTACAATCTGTTACTGATATCATGGTTTTGGTCAGTCATCCAACTTTTACAATACAATACAACAATACAATCAAAACACTACGGGGTTTAAGGTGTAGATTGGTACGGAAGATGTTAAAAGTGGCACGAGACGGTCAGATTTAAGACACCTAACATAAATCCAATTTCCGTTGTTCCGGGCCTTCTAACGGAGCCTTGTACTCTATTTTCCGTTTGCCCTGGTCTCTAGCATATAGAGACCCCTCTCGTATACACTGGCATTCTTCTGTACCAAGCTACAAACAAACAGCGTTAATACAACATTACTACAATACAATACAATATTAAAAGCTACTCTCTCTGTCCTACTCTTTGCCTATTTCTCCCCTATCTTTGGGACTTACCGAGCGACCTGTTCGCTGACGACATTCTATTTCTTTCTTCTTTGAATGTCGTCAGGTGCTTTGGACACAGCAGAGATCGAGCCCACCGGTGAAGACTTGGAGCAGTTGCACGAAGAACCCAAGCTCTAGACATTGTACCTTGTTCTATTCAATATTTTCATTTTCTGTTATGCCATTGTTTAGGCATCGCTTTTCATTCCAGTTGTATTTACTTTTCATTCATTGTACAAAAGAATGTTATTAATAAAGTTGTTGTTATTTCTATATCTCTTGTCTCTTGTGATTTACTTTTATATTGCTTAGATAAGCTTAGCGTATGTACTTCTAAGTATATACGTAGCGGACCTCGTCGCGTCCACTTCGCCGTACACCGGGAAGCGGGACGTGACAGGTTTTGTTGGTGGCCCATGCAGGTCAGAGCTGTATGAATCCCTGTCATGCAGTTCTGTTCTGCGTGAACAACATAAGCAATATAACACAAGGACCAACAACTAAAACATTCTTTATAATTCATGTTCCTTGAATCTTACCATTTCATATTCCTTGAATCTTATCATTTCATATCCGTTGAATCTATCCTAACCCTATTCTTTCACACTCACGATCACCAAATTGTTTTAAAACTGTTACACCTTCTTTTTACAAATTTCGAGGACGAAATTTTTATAAGGAGGGTAGAATGTAACAACCATAATTTTTCTATATACTTTTCTATACAATTTTTTTAAAATTTTTAAAAAATCCATAAAGGAGTATTTTAACCTGAGCACAATATATATATAAGTAATTATTTTGTTTTTAAATAACTCCATTTTTAGTGTACATAAAATTGTTTTAAAATTAAAGTAATACTTGGAGTATTTAGTGTTGCTATTACCACTTTAAGTAGTTATTTTCCCACAATAATTACAAGAAGGAGCTTGTAGCTCATGGGTAACACATTGCACTGCTGAACCAAGCCACCATAGTTTAAATCCCACGTCCCACATTATTTTTGTATTTATTTTGTTTTAATTTCTTTTGGAAGTCAACGATCAAGATGCCATAACTCCCAAAATTTGTACTGGACATGAAAAAGTAAATATACCAAATTGTACCCCCGAAGAATCCCCGGCCATTGGCACCCTGACTCGGCGCCGCCCGCCGGCGACTCGGCCGACTCGGTCCGGCGCCGCCGGCCGGACTTGGCCGGACGGCCGAGTCACCAACAGAGAAAAGTTGGCCCTTGACCTGGTCCACCCTCCTGCACACTCTAAATGCTTGGATCGGTTATCATTTGGCTAATAAATCTCTTTTAATCCTAGGTTTAATGATTTATAATGATTTTTATATATTTTTTATATTTTTTTATTTAAAACCCTAACCCTAGCCTAACCCTATATAAACACCCCTACCCTCTACCCTCTCATCCTAAATTTCTAAGTCCACTCTCCCAAAATCCCAAAAGAACTTGGTACGTCGGAAAACGAGCGAAAGGCGAAGCGCTGACGAAATCGACGGCGACTTTCCAGTGATCGTGCTAGGAGCTCTCGACGACGTTTCGACGCGCCGGCAAACCCTCTACCTCCTTTTCACTCTCTAGCGTTGTCCAAACCGTAAGTCCCCCTTTTCTATCCTTCTTTTCTTTCATTAAAATACGACTTTTTAAAACCCGACGGAAATCGGAACAAACCGATTTCCGATTCGGTTTTCTATCAAATCTCACTTATCACCAATTCCATAATGCTTAAGCATATTCATGTTGACTACTAATCACATAACAACTAATTTGGATAAAGTTTCTCACATGAAATGATAACTTTTGCAATATATCGTATTCTTTTACTTAAATACCACCATATTTAGTTTATCACATTTAACCTCTTAACCTTGCTAAACCTTAAAGTAGTTCACGAGGTAATGACCTACCTCCTCACACACTCATATGTAATCATAATACGCTACCTTGAAAATTTAGAATACGACAAAACAAGATTTTACATTAAAATACCGTTTTCTTTATAAAACCTTTTCTAAAAGTTTTAGGTTAATACATTCTTAAAACAATATCTTTTAATAGGAAAATACGATATGTCGTGGACATCGATCGTTTATCTAAACCTGACTTTGTGGTGTCTAGGCAAGTGTGTCTAAGGCGAGTGGTTACTTAATTAGGACCACTACTTGTAGTGGAGAGCCTCCCACTCACCTGGCACTTACCTGGCCGCAATTGGCGGTGAAGAGGCGATTTGAGGCTTCTAATGACTTGTCGTTTAGACCATTTAGAAATAGGCTAGTTGGCTTAGGAAACCCTAGAATCTAAAATACGGAAATTTACACCTTTTACAAATAAATACCTTATCTTTATAAAACTGTTTTCTAAATAATTAGTATTTATTAAATCTTTGCAAAGCGCCACTACAACCCACATTTGGGGAACTCGTTAGGGATAGTACGGTTTATCGTGCACCCTCGGGCTTAGTAGTGCGAGATTCAGACCTCCGCAAGGAGCATTCGGTCTCGAAAGGTTTAAAATACGACATTTAAGAAAAATGAGATTTTTGGAAAATAAAATATTTATTAAAAATTATTCTTGTATAAACATATGTATATTTATCATTTAAACACCTATTTTATTATAAGATAAAGTTTCCACCTTTTCCTAAAAATTACAAGATTAAAAGTTACATTAAAATACCATGAATTTCAAATAAATCAATATTACAAATTAATACCTTTATTTATGAAATTAGGATATTTTCACTAGAAATATTACAAAATAAATCACACTCATTATAACTATAAAGACGAATAATAAATACTTGAGGTGTATCTTGAAAAGTATCCAAAAGTATTTTTACATAAAACCCCCTCAAGTTTTATAAATTACAATAATGACCCTAACAAATATAGAATTTCGACTTACATTTCTTTTAGTCTGACTCGGGGTTGAGTCTGATTATTTCTGACTTGAATATGATTCAAGTCAATCTATATCCTTTAATATTCCAACTCAATATGAACACATGAATCCCAGAATCCAGTTATCATCTATACAACTTGACTGAATCAAACCATGGATATACATCCATTATTCCGTTATTCCATTTACCTGTTTATGCAGTTACAATCTGTTACTGATATCATGGTTTTGGTCAGTCATCCAACTTTTACAATACAATACAACAATACAATCAAAACACTACGGGGTTTAAGGGGTAGATTGGTACGGAAGATATTAAAAGTGGCACGAGACGATCAGATTTAAGACACCTAACATAAATCCAATTGCCGTTGTTCCGGGCCTTCTAACGGAGCCTTGTACTCTATTTTCCGTTTGCCCTGGTCTCTAGCATATAGAGACCTCTCTCGTATACACTGGCATTCTTCTGTACCAAGCTACAAACAAACAGCGTTAATACAACATTACTACAATTTAATACAATATTAAAAGCTACTCTCTCTCTCCTACTCTTTTCCTATTTCTCCCCTATCTTTGGGACTTATCGAGCGACCTGTTCGCTGACGACATCCTATTTTTTTCTTCTTTGAATGTCGTCAGGTGCTTTGGACATAGCAGAGATCGAGCCCACCGGTGAAAACTTGGAGCAGTTTCACGAAGAACCCGAGCTCTAGACATTGTACCTTGTTCTATTCAGTATTTTCATTTTCTGTTATGCCGTTGTTTAGGCATCGCTTTTCATTCTAGTTGTATTTACTTTTCATGCATTGTACAAAAGAATGTTATTAATAAAGTTGTTGTTATTTCTATATCTCTTGTCTCTTGTGATTTACTTTTATATTGCTTAGATACGTTTAGCGTATGTACTTCTAAGTATATACGTAGCGGACCTCGTCGCGTCCACTCCGCCGTACACAGGGAAGCGGGGCGTGACAGATGATGTATTTTAAAAAGAAAAATGTGTTTTTTCCTTGATATGATGAATAGTGTCCACCATGATATTTTCTCGGTTCTGAGATAGTTTTCGAGACCCGATTCGAGGAGTTGGATGAACCGTCTGCGGGTACATGGTGGACCCGGTATGGTACCCCGGAGCAAGAAATTCGAGTAGTAGACGATGAGCGTGGCAGGGGAAGACTACCTACCGGTGATTTTATCTGGCGCGGCGGATATCCAGAGGATACCGTTCGTGGCCATGAGATTGATGATATGGGCTGATCCGTTCTGCCGGAGCCCGCGGGCCGATCCTGTACATGATACGTATGCCTGAGATATTGATATTTGAGATTTGAGATTGAGATTTGAGATATTGAGATTCGCTACTGTGATACTGAGACTTATGTTTTGTGTCGATGCTTGACACTGATTTCTCTGTTGCATTCATTGATGATACGTGATTGACATACATATAGAAATCTCATTGATTAAAGAAAACAGTTGTCATACTCATGATAGATTCTGTTTCCATTAGTAATGCATCCATACATCATATATCTGATATGTTGCTATCTGAGGCACTGACACGAGTAGGTAGTATTACACTATACATAGCTGGACCAGGATTTTATTTGAGGATATTACCTGATATGACCTAGGATAGCGTTATGCATGCGATTTCTACTCGTAGATGTTTTCTACTCACGAGTTGGCAACTCACCCCCGTTGTGCCACAGTTCCTTGTAGGTTTTGCCGTACAGGTTCTTTGCGGCTTTGCTAGCACACTGTTCTTTCCGGGTGATTGCTTTGGCAGGTGGGTTCTTTGCATCAGGACCACCATTGATTATTATTATTTTAGTTGTATCTAGAAACTCTGTCAACCAGATTGTATATTTGAGAGAGATAGAAAACCAGGCCTGTTATTCTTTCGACCTTAGAGTCGTGCGTTGTATTATTATGATTTTCATGTTGATTTTGGGATTTCTTTTGAGTTCTGATCCTCACCATTGACGTTGTATATTATATTGCTTGCGTGGTTGTGACCGTCGATTGACGAAGAGCTAGTTGCCGCTTGGGGATGCCTTTTTATTGATTTCGTATACTTTTCATGTTGTATCCCGTTTGGGGCCAGTATTTACAAAGGAGACTCTGCCGAAATTTTCAGAAAATACTTGAGATTTTAAAAATACATACTTCGGCCTATGTTGATTAAAACTACTTATTTTCAATTGGTTTTTCCTTCACTCTACGTCTTCCTTGGTTTTGATTTCTGGGTTTTGGCTTACTTAGATTACGTACGCCTCGAGACGTTTCGTAATTTAAGTGCCGGTCATATTCCGTACTTTTCAGGTCGTGATACTCAGTCTGAGTCAGACAATTAGAAAAGAAATTGAAGTCCTGAATTAGTTTTTGATGTGAAATGATTCTCTTTCGGTAACTGCTGCATATAGACGACAGGATTTGTGTATTTTTCCAAGACAATTACCAAGTTGATAACACCGTTTGTTAGGTTCTCTACCTTAAATAGTCAAGCATCCATATCTCCGGCTCCCTGAGGCTCAAGAGACTGGTCCCGCTTAAACCTATGTTTACTAAGCTCCTTATTGTAATTTAGTATAACTTGAGGGGTGTAAAAATAATTTTGGTATAATTTCAATATATACCTCAAGCATTTAATTATCGTCTTTAGGGTGTTCATTGATGTATATTTTATAAATATGACATTTCTAGTGAATAAAACCTAATTTCATAATATATGGTATTTATTTGTAATATGGATATTGTTTTGAATTATCATGGTAGTTTCATGTAATATTTGAATTCTTTTCTTGAGTTTTGGAAATATGGAATATTATATATTTAAAATAAGTATTTTGGTAATAATTATATATACATATTAATGAAAATAATTTTATTTATTTTCTTGTATAAAATCTCATTTTCTAAAGAAAATATGTACAAAAAATCCATTGAGATCGAATGCTCCTTTCGGAGGTCTACATCTCACTCTACTAAACCCGAGGATGTGCAATAACCCGCACCATCCCGAACGGGGATCTCCAAAATGGGTTGTAGAGGCGCAATTGCATGGAAAGTTTAATACACCTTTTTTAAGAAAACGGTTTTATAAGTTAAAGGTATTTAATTGCAAAGTCGTATTTCCCGTATTCTATTGTCCCAAAATTCATCGTGCTATGATAGATATGTATGTTGTGATAAGGTAGGTCGTTACTTCGTGAACTATCTAAAGGTAATACAATTTTATATTGTTTTATGTCTATAAAAGAAGTATGTGGTATTTTTCTGTAAAAATGCGATAAATGTCACAAAAATAATTATTTTGAGGTGAAACTTGATTTAATGGTTTTGTTAATATTTGTTAAGCAATATGTGAGAATATGAAGTTATCTTGATTAAGAAAAGTATAGTTTTTATAGAAAACCGCATCGGAAATCGGACAAATTCTGTTTCCGTCGGGTTTTAGAATTAAAACTTTTTAAAGATGAAGATGAGAAGGGGAAATGGGACATACTGGCTTGGGGTCAAGAGGGGAGAGAGGGTGTCCTAAAAAAAGCTTCGGAGCATCGTTTCGTTGCCGGAATCTGCTCGGAAGTTCGTCGGAGCTTCGCCCTTCACTAACTCCACTTGTACACTAAGGACTTGGGAATTTTGTATAGTTTTTGTATAGAATTTTCAGTGTGAAGGGATGTAAAATGGAGTGGGTATTTATAAGACAAATTATGGTTTAGGGGGTGATAAAAAATGCATTAAAATAGAATTTAAAGGGGTTTTATTATTCTCTGTAAATGTGCAGAAAATAAACAATACTGAAGTTATGTGGGGTGTCCAAAGGTCTAGGGTTTACAAAAAAAATTGGGTTTGGGCTTGGAAAATCCGGCGGCGCCGGTTCATGGAGCATTCTCGCAGGTCTGATCATGGAGGTGGGAGCTTGGCTTGGGGCCACGTGTCCAAGTCGGTCTGAATACTAATTTGTATCTGTTTTTTTTTTAAGTGTGACTCTTGGTTTTACGTGTTGTTGTCACGGCCCGAAATTGGCACGTGACGGCCCTAATACTACGCAACGTGTACAGGTGTAACGCAGTAAAAGAAAGCCAAAACCCAGAAATCTAAACCATTAAAAGACAAGAAAAGATGAGAAACATTTTTAAAACCTTTGAAATCGCAAACCAAATTCTTTAAAAGTCTAACTTTATTTCCTTTAAAATTTTGGCAGCACCTCCTTTATAAAAACCAGCCCCAAAAATGGGTACAACATAAATAAAAGGAATGCATCCCCAAACGGGAGCAAACACACGCCCAAAGGAGGAAAACAATCACCACAACAGATATACGACGCCGTAGCGAACAAATAAAAGACGATAAAAAGGAAACTGCATAAAAGACAACCAAGTCATAAAATAATATACAAAATCGTCATCACACCAAGTCTCTAAGTCAAACAAGAAAGTAGTAGATGGAGAGTACAAGGATACAACGAATATACAATACAACAACGAATAACCACAAAACCCACCTAAGCAAACTGCACACTGTGAGCTGATGCGGTATCCGCAGCAAAAGATGATAAGATAGATGAATATAGCCCTGCCTCTGACTACTCTGAGGAAGACCTACAAAACACTGTGGCACAACGGGGGTGAGTTGCCAACTCGTGAATAGTAAATAACATATGCAGGTGATCGCAAGTATGCACGTACAGCGCGAATCTAACATATGCAATTAATAGCAATGAAAGGTCATATGAATGCAATAATCATGAAAGTACACTAACGGTTACTACAAATACATGAAGCAATAATATGACAATCGGTATGCAATAATCATGCAATAATGATATGAAAAGGTATATATGCAACAGTCATGAAAAGTACTCTAGCAGCTACAACTAACACATGAAGTAATGCATATAAATAAAGGTATGTAAATGCAACAGTCATGAAAGGTACACTAACAGGTACTACTAATACATGAAGCAGTGCATAAACAATAAATGTGGGGTATGGAATAAAATATGTCATTTCCACGGAATCCTGACATCGTGGTAGGATCAAAATCCATTAAGACAATCCAAATCCCAATTTCCTCAAATCAGCCCCCAAATTGGCTCTCATATCATATAAGTCTCACAAATCCTTAACGTACAACATCAAGTAAATATCATATATCATGAATGTACAAAATCAAGTGAAACTCATATATCCTTTATATACAATATCAAGTAATCTCAAATGTCATAAATCCAATGTCAAGTGAATCTCTTATATCCTAGGTATTTGCATGAATAAATATGATGAAATATATGAATTTATATGTATACATATATATCAGCGTCCCATTCCACTAATATATATATATATATATATATATATATATATATATGCATATATAACAGCGTCTCATTCCACTGTTATATATACTTAGAAGTAAAATATCATGAAAACAATGTGTCAAATATCGACACAGAAAGGCTGATCTATCAGGTGCTGTCACCATGACTGGCATCCTGATAGGTACGTATCATACGCTATACTGAAATCTCGAGTGCCTAGCTCTGACCCTCGCCTCTCGACGTATCCATACGTACATGACTCCTGTCGGTATCCCCATGATAACCGCCAGTCATTGGTTATGTCACCGGATGGTATGGTTCCCCCACTAACTCATCTCCTCACTGAGATTCTTGCCCCGGGGTACCTCCGGCTTCCATCATGTATCCGCACACGGACCCTTCCTTTCTTCGCGTGGGGTATATATTTCAGAACCGATAAAACTCATGGTGGGTGATGAAACATCATATCAAGGAAACCGGGTTTTTCAAATAATGCATAATTTCATGAAACTATCACGGTCCCCAAATCCAGAAAACATCATGAAAAATCCATATCTCAGTGCGAAAATCCATGAATATAATATATGCAACATAAAACTGTAATGAAAGCATATAAAGGAAAAGCCGCTAATTAACTGCAACAAGTTAATATAAATATAATGTGGTTCCTAATTTTTTCCAATTCTAAATAATATCAAGTAAAGGTAAATATGTAGGTATAACCAGATATATGTGTAAATATAAAGGTATAGCAAGATATATGTGTCTACCTATAAGTAATGATGTAATATACCCCCTGGGTATAAGTGAAGTATGTATGCAAAGTATACAAGTAGCTATATCATTATGTGTGTATGTACCTATCACTACTGGTACAATACTCTATAGGTATACAGGTAACTAACATGTAAGTATATCAAGGCATAAGTGTAAGCATGTAGGTATACAGGTATGCTATAAGTCCTACGCGTAAAGAAATATGAATCAATGTCTCAATGTCCCTAACCAAACTATATCATATCTATAAGTGGGTTGTGCGTGTCATGGAAATTATTGACGGTGTGTGTGGCATACAATCAGTGCTCGTGCAGCATAAGCCGTCAATAATTGTGCAGTGCGCTAAGGATACTAGTCCAAGCACAACAATTAACTAAGCAGTAGGGTGTATGCGCAATTCTAAATATGACATAGAATATGCAACAATATTAATATCTCTAGCCGAGACGCATAACGTCATGCGGACGATTCCCCTATAGATGTTAAATCTACTCACCAACGCTCCTGGCTAAGTGAAGCCAACCACTTGTTTTCCCCTTGTAACAGTGTCCGAAGTCCCCGCCTGCAAACCTACAACATTAAAACAATAAAACAAGTATATATTAGCAATAGACCCAAAACACGTACAAACTACATTTGACCGACGCAACAACACAAAATATACTCTCAAGTGTTCGTATTGTGGCTAATGTGCGTAGCAACACGACGAAAACAACATAAGAGCAAAATCACACAAAGTGCACGATTCGTGTCGTATAACGTATCGCACTTAAACAAAACACAAGAAACTACCTAGGTGATCCCAGATTTTGCATACAGAGAAAACTCAACAACTAAACAAAACCAAATACACCAAAACCACTGCAGACATCTACCCAGAAAAACCCAAACCCTAACTCTAACCCCAAGCCGAGGTCGCTGGAATTTCCCTTCTCCTCGCCGGCCGAGTCCGAGCTTCAGGGGTCCGTGCTCCAGGTGATGTCTTATGGTCTCAGGTACAACACAACTATATTGTTTGGTTTTCTAGTAAAATCTCTGGGTCACAGCAGATCACAGAAGTCATATATAGGCACTAAAAATACGATATTTGCATATAAACTTAACTTTAAACATCTAAACTAAAACTAAAAGTCTACACAACACAAAAACAACATAAATAATAGAAGGAGATCATTACCTACACAAAAGAACTCAAAAATCCAAGCTTTGCATGCTCCAAGGCATCCAAGAGGCAAAAGATGGTAAAATGTGTGATTTTTGATGAGATTTGTGAATAAATGAGATGGATTGTGAAGGAACTTGTGAAGTGTTCAGTTTAAAGTTGAGGAAGATAGAGAAATATGAAAGAATTAAGTGAGAGAGTGTGAGGAAAAGAGAGAGGGAGGTGAGTGTAGGATGAGAGTGAGAGATGAATGCACCTTGCATTAATTTTCCCATTAATGCATTCACACACCATCATTAGTCACCATGCCACCTTTCCCTCAAACAAAAACCCAAAAGAATAGCTCTCTCCCTCTCACAATATTTAACAAGAGGATTAAGGCTAGGTTAAAGCAAAGAATGGATTAAGGTAAAGGATTGGATTGTCATGGTCACTAAATCTAGATTAGCACAAACAACCCCCACATTTATGTGCACACGTGCGTGCATGCCCATAACAAGTAATATTGAAATAATAATTAAATGTTATAAAATGTGAGGAACCCGAATTGGTAAACTTTTTTTACAGTAAACCCGCATTAACGTCTAAACGAACACTAACCGAAATCTAAGGCGTTACAGTTGTGCTCGTGTAGACTCTTGGGCTTCTAAAAGATAAAAAGAAAATAAAACAAAAATATGATGTGGCTAACGGGATTTGAACTCTGGTGCTTTGTCTCAGCAGTGCAAAGTCTTACCAATAAGCTACAAGCTCCTACTTGTTGTTCTAAAGCAAAACAAATTTATAACTCGTGTTCAGGCTTAGGTGTCTCTTTCTGTATTTTGAAAATTTTCGTACAGAAAGTTAGGGTTGTTACACGTATCGAAACTCAGACTTAAGATTATGCTAATTTAGAGGCCAGGTAAGTGTAAGAGTGAAGAGATGTTTTCTAACGCTTTCGCGAAATTTCTTAATTTAAGAACCTTCTTTTTTTAGCACTTGCCTTAGACACCTCTTTGAATAGCAAACTGCTAAGCAAGAGTTGAAATACGGCCAAGTTGCCCTGTGATAGCGAAGTCCTTAGGGTCTAAGTTCTAATTTTCTTTTAGATTAATGAGGGAATGTGAAATACTTGTTTTGTGATTTGTGGGCTAAGAAAAGGGTGATAAAATCCATTATCTTATCTTATTCGATCAATTTCCCTTAATTCTGTATTATAGATGCAATGCGCAATCAAATCAATCAATTAATTCATGCAAGTCTTTTTCGTTTTTAGATTAGGCGATGCATCAAATACAGTTTGTTTCCTTAGCTTTTGCAGCGCGACTTCAAAGAAACCTACAGAAAAATAGAGTGTAGTGGAGGCAACAGGTTTGAGGAGAAAGAGCTAAAAGATCTCACCGAGAGGTTTTGGCTAAAAAGCCCACCTCGAAGTTAAGCTTTTGAACTTGCCGAATGTTGTGTATCACTTGAATCAGGATCTGTCTAGTCCTTCTCTTCAGCACAGTTATCTCAATACTTCTTTCTAAAGTGCACGTGCGCTGCCCACTTTAAGGAATCTGAAATACACCTCCTCAATGTGATCACTAAAAAAATATGAAAAATCGGAAAGTTTTGACGAGATGATGCGCTGTTCATTTAAAGAAGGATTTGCAGGTCAAAATTGAATTTGAAGCACAACATACCAGATTCCAAGAATAGAAGATAGTTTTTTTCTTTGTTTTGATTGAATTTTTTTTTTTGATTTAGTTTTAAAATATTTACAAAAATAACCCGAATAGCACAGTTATTAAGCAACCGTTCCCCAGTAACGACGCTATTTTTGTTGAGTGTGCTTTTTTGTGTATGTGAAATGCGAAAGTTTAGAAATAATGAATCACATAATCGCGTAATAGTAAATACCGCAATCAACATTTGCAATAAGCAAGTGATGAGTACGAGTCGTCCTCACGAAACAGTGTTAACAATTTTACTTTAGTCGAGCTATTTAAAGAATGGTTTAAAGATTGGTTTTGGAGTCTGTTTATGATTTATAAGTTTTTAAAGAATCAAAAGAATAATTTACTAGAAATGAGAATCAGATATCAGCAATTGGTCTTAACCCCTATACTTCTTTTTCAATGCTTGTCCTACCAAGTACTGGTTGTCAATCCATACTTAATAAATGAAAGCTCTTTAACTAGCTACTAACCTGGTGTCTGTGAGCACGAAAGATCTAACACATGCCGATTAGAGTAGCAGACATAATCTGTCAAAATACATCTAAGTTAACAAGTAATTAGAATTGTGCTATTAACAAACTAAAGAGATGTGGATTATGAAATAAAACGAATTGCGAGTATAGACAAGCCTTCCATGCACAAATTCATATCCTGAGATAGAAACATGCAGGTATAGAAGGTTAAGCCGTCTATTCACAAGATCGTCACCTAAATTTCCTTATCCTTCCATTTCTTTACTTTATTACTAACTCTCATCTCAATCAATCACGACATATTCCAATGGCCGGATTCAAGTCAACATCTAGTCTCGTATCAAGAACTAGAGGGATTGAAATTCCGGAATCGAGAGATTCGTGCTTTCTTGTTACGAGGTTCAGTTCTTTATAAAATTAGATTCAAGAAGAGTTAGTGAATACAAATCTTTCATTAAAATACCATCAACTCATAACATCAAGTAAAGATTCATGAAAATGAATGAAAGAATACATAAAGAAAAGACATGTATTAAAGCGAAAATATGGAAATCTAGAGGTCGCTAGTATTAGGATTCTTCTCAAATAAAAAGAGAACCAATTAGTATTATTGCAACTTAACAAACTAAATAAAAAAACAACATAGAAATCACAAGACAAGAATTTAAAGAAAACATCATAAATAAAACAAACTAGCTATAAAATAAAATCAAGAACTTGAATTAAAACTTACTTGAGCTTACAAATACACCAACTCTGATCTAGAAGATGAATAACTTGTTTAATGGCTGCAACAAACCGAATTTACACAAAAATATCCTAAACTATACAAAGTTATAGCTAATTTTTAATGCTATTCTATATCAAATGCTTCCCCAGAGATCTGCTATTTATAGAGAATTCATGGTGAGATTTCCATATGCTCAGAGGAGTGTGGGATCCAAGAGTGAGACCCCTGCCAAATTTGACTAAGTTTGGAGAACTTTTGGCTGCAAAATTGCGGCCAAAATCAACCGTATGGCCGCAAATGCGACCATACTTCTGAATTTGGTCACAAATTTTCTTTTGGCTTCTTGTATATTTATTTGCAACTTTTTGGCATGTCTACAATTTGATAATTCATTCAGAAATGCTCTCGGGTCTTCTGATCAACGAATGCAGCTCGTATTTTCTTTACCAATTCAACTCACAGGTATTAAATATTTTCCTCCACTCAATTTAGGTTGCTCATTTGACTCCTATTTCCTGGCTAAAACAAAGGAAAACCCTCTTTTATCAAGTTCTAGAAGTCCGTGAGTCGAACGTAGTGGATTTGAGTGGTCGAAATCTGTATTTTGATCGTTTTATCCATCCGTCGGCAGTTCGAACTTGAAATTTCATAGAATATGTGTGTTTTGCATTGATTGTGATTTTCACTGTTGAAAACCCGTTTCCTATACTTATTAGCGGTCATATGGTTAATAGCACTTGATTATTCATAAACCGATATAGAATGGACAGTATTAAATACAAATAAATGTGATGAACACGGCCATCCCCACACGCACCCTGCCTCCATCACTGACTCTTACTCCTTACTTTATGCAGAAGCGAAGAGCGTTTTGGTGATATGTCCTATTGTATCATGAAGACGATGTTTCGACACCCGCTGCAAGAACAGAGAACTAGCTTCTTACTACAATGGAATGAATTGTATTAAAGAGAGCAAGATATCTGTATCTTAGTCAATGGCTGCATCAACAACTCCAAATTCCTTGTTTTATTTTATTTTATGTAATTTTATTTTTATTTTATTTGGTTCCATGATCAATTGATAACTATGTTTAATTGCGCATTTTACCTACCATTTGTCTTCACTTATACATAATTAATTGCTGCCCGATGTACTTTGTGAATAATTGTAGAAACAGGTCTTAATTGCAAAATAGGATTAAAAAGAGGAAAACACAATGCGTTTACTTCTACAAAACAAGTTATAGGAGCCACGGGAGAATAAGGTACGCAATGCAACAATCAAGACTAGTCAACGCAACACAAGAAAGCAACAGAAGAAGACTGGAGCAAAATAAGTCGGATCAAACGGCACATTTACGGCCAAAACCGCCGATCAACGGCCTGTTCAATTCCGGCTACGATCAATTTTGGTTGGGCTTTCTAGGGTTTCTCCTCCTCTCTTTTGTTCTTTTTTAATTTCTTGCGGCGCTGCGAATTTTCAGAGGTGCTTCGCTGAATTTGAAGTACGTTTAATTTAATTTTAAGTCTTTCTTATTATTTGCTTGTCTTCTTTAATTATGTATTTTTATATTTTTGGTTGTTTGATTTTATAATGGGTAGCTAAATTTCTATGTACCTGGTGATGAATCTAGGCTTGATCATGTGTTAATATGTTCATAAAATACTTTTCTTGTACTTTAATGTTGATCTTAATTAATATAAAATAATCCATATCCTTGTTTAACATCTTTGATGAGTTATAATGCAAATCAACACTCATAATTTATGCTTAGGGTTGACAAAAGGTATGGATATATGTTATATTAATTTAGGCTTGGTAAAAATTAGATTTTTATATAGCAGATCTACAAGTTTGCAATTAAAACTTTGATGGGCTATGACCCATATAACCTATGCTTAGAAAGGTTAAGTTTATATTTGATGATATATTGATTTAGTTAAACCTTTTAATAGTTATGAATTATGATGATTGATAGGTTATATTGAAGGTAGAACAGTTTATGATTTTTAATAGATTGATGAATTATTTTGGGAATCAAATAATCTATGCTCTCTCTATCTAATTTATAATTATTAATAGAGAAAATTAAATAGAAAAGTATTTATGAAATATATGAGACATGTATCTATCCAGAGGATTCACTTCCTAGGTATAATTATTTTCATTGATTTCTTTGCTCAAGTAGTTAGTAACAATTTTCCTACATAAAAAATCTATTTTTAATTCGTCTGAAATTAATTAGGATTAACTCTCTTTTTATGGATTGACCTGTTTTTGTATTGGTACTAAAATTGTACACGGTGCACTTGCCGCTATTTAAAACATCACCTTCTCAATTTCCCATCAAAATCAAACTGTTCCCTTCAGATATCTTTTTTGGCGTTGTTTTCTTTGGTCAAAATGTTAAAACTTGAGACTCAATTATAACCTGAGGAGAGACATGCAAAAATCATGAGCCAGGGAAAAATGTAAAAGAACCTTATACCATCCCTCAGTTCAAAAATCATGGTGTGTACGTGGGAACTTCACATTTTGATCCCACATCTTGATCCAATTTATAATAATCGGAAACGTGACACAATCCAAAGTGGCCGAAAAGCCATTTATGGTTATATTAGTTGAAATATATGTTTAATGATGAATATTATACGGGACAGCTATTTTACTCTCTAGGTGTAGCTAACTTAGTTACATCCATCATGAAATAATGCACTACATGATTTTTTTTTCACCATATGCTCTGTCCATTATGATCTCCAGCATCTAAAATATAGGCACATCAAGTTTTGTGTGATTTGGATTTTGTTTATATATTTATCATTGGTTATAAAATGTCCTATTGTCGGAAAACTGTCCAGTTTGCAACCAATCGATGCATGAACAATAAGTTTTCAAATCACATGAAATTTGGTGTAAACATACTTTAGATGATGTAGATCAAGATGAATGGAGCCGATGGTGAAAATTAATTTGTCTATTAAGTTATTTCATGATAGGTGTCATTCATTTAATTATACACCCTTTAACATAGTAGACATAATTTGGAGCTAATTAGCAGATAAATTTATTATGATGATGATTGGCAAATCTTTATTTTCCTATGACTTTTCTAATAGAGTGATGCTAGATATTTCTCATATAATTTGGGTGAATGTTAAAAAAATGGGAATTTGGAAAATTAAATAATTATTATATATTTATTAAATGACTAAAATTCTCATATTATTTTCTAACATAAGTATGTTTGGCAGATTTATCAATTTAATTAAGAAAATATTTTTGCTAGAAATTATTTTTCTTTGATGAAATAAGATATGGGTTCACTTTTTATGAGTTAAGAAAATAAATTTATCTACTTTATGTACTATTTGTTTGAAATGCATTTTGGATTTTAGATACGAGTCATTCACTCAGAAACAATAGTTTCAAATCTCGGCCGATCTTAATATATATGAGATGATCAATTCTAATCTAGAAAATGAAATTCCGAGATGCGAATGGGACCGAGTATCTTAGGTTAATCATGTAATTAGTATTAAGTGTATTAACGGGTTAGTGGGTTTATTAAAATGTTACGGATCTAATGTTTTATTGACATCAATAATTACTACAAAAACAAATAAATATATTATAGTTATTTTTGCCAAACATTAAAATAATACTATACATCATCAATTGTTAAAGAGTTTGTCAAATTGTATATAATTGCTACTTATATTTATGTTAAGAATTCCATAATTATAAATTATATTGCCATGCAATATAATATCCGATATTTTCGATCCAAATAGACCAATACAGCTGAAATGAGCAATATGGTGTTGGGGTAATCGAGTTGATTTTTAATGGAGGTATGGCCTATGCAACTCTAGTTTGAAAGGCCTAAAAGTTGATCAGATGTTTAACTTTGTAATATTTGAACTCCAAATTTTTGTTTAGGAGTTATCTAAAATTCACAGCGGTTTTTTTTCATATATTTTGAGGTTTAGGAATTTTTGATCGGATCGAAGTTTTCTATACATCGGATGCTAAACTTTGGAGTTTAGATAACCGGATTTTACTTCCAAAATCAATTCCAAACGTGTCATATCAGGATTTTGGAAGTAAGTTGTTTGGAATCAACTACATTCCGAAATTCCAGGGATGGAGTTAGATAACTTTATGCGGCTCCAGTAATCCGTTCCGAAACTGGGTCTGAACCTCCTTTGAAACAAACAGCTGAAAATCAGGGCTTCATATACCATTGGCATATGCCCAAGTCCATACTTCAAAGTTCAAACTTCTAATTTTCAATCAAATCGTGCAGGAGTTGAAGTAATGTAATGAAATTTCGCCATAGAATTGAATGAACCAAGTGAAGCTAATATTCAAAAACCAACTGCTTACATGATTACATCAACCCAGGAGGGAAAAAAGGTTAAATTTGTTTGGCTACCCTCGGTTGGAAACATCGTTGGACCTCAATATCTTTGAACATGACTTTTTTCTGAACCTTGTAGGTGTAGGCGTATGTTTTTTTATTACCTCATCCAAACAGTGCTTCTAGAAAGAAAGCAAATTTCTAAACCAAGGAACTTTCAATTCATAACAAAATAAACTGGACTCGCTTCTCATCGTACCCAATTTTTTTTCCATGGGTCACTTGTCGCTGCATTTTTTTTTGCGTGAATAAACATGTAATGTGATAGTGATTAAAAAGTGATGTACCTAAAAAGCTAAAAAGGGCTCAGCAAAAGAGGATTCGGAATGGATGACGTTAGTGGCAAAATAACACCTGTGCTATTACACCTAACGGTCCAGCTCCATTTGCAATAGAAATTAACGGTCGAGATTAGTGTGAAACAGAGGGACTTTGGTATTGGTGTATCTAACGTGTTTTGCACGTAGAATTTATGGTTAGGATCGTATAAAAGCAGATTTTAATAAAAAAAATTGGATTAAAAAGAAAGGTTTCTGCTGCACCTGAGCCTTCATTGTCATGACCTGACCCATAGACAAAACCAGAGAACCCTTGTGGGCCCCATTATTTTTATACCTTCGTTGTTTCAGAGGTACATGAGCGGACGGTTGAGATTCTTCTGATCCTGATCGCAGCTTGCGCACGAATCCAGATGCAACAGAGCCGAAGTGTTGCACGTGCTCATCACGTGCGTAAGAGGGGTCGGCTGTAACGAGGCAGCGACCTTTATTTGGGCTGCTGCGCTCTTCCGCATTGAGCGTTTTGTACGGCAAGTATGTGAATTGACTCATTTGCCCTCAGCCGAATTTAAACGGGTCAGGCTTTGCGATGCAGATGTTCAACCATCGCGGTTCTAACGTGATTGAAAAAGAAAATTCAGGATGCAACTTTAGAATTCAAAAGAAAATGAGATGCTTATAAATTTAAAAAGAAATTTCCATTTTAACGGAAGAAATTTCAATGCTCCAAACCAAAGATCGCGTGGTTGTCAATCATAAAATTATTTTACAGGTTTAATATCACCTTCGGTCGTCATAAAACATAATAATAAATGATTGTATTTTAAGGAATGTGTTTACATGTTAAAAATATGTTAATGAAAAATTTTAGGCAGCGATATTGGCAAATATTAAATTGATAAATCCACACCGAAAAATTGTGTATGGACAAAATTAATCCCAACTACAACAACTTTTAATTTATTAAAATACCCTATTGAAACTTTTAAAATATTTCTTTCTAGCATGCACTAATGACATATTAATACATTTTTTGTGGATAATTAATTCATTTTTTAACTGATCGAAATTGAATTTTTTTCAAATGCTCAGAATATTTTTGATAGATCGTAATTTTTTGCATGTGAATGGGTTTGGAGGCGATGAGAAGGGCAGTAGAGAGAATATCAATGAGAGTGTTTTAGTAAATAAAACCAACAGTATAATTAACGGATGTTGTAGTTGGGGTAGTTTTGTTCATACACAATTTTTGGTGTGGATTTATCAATTTAAGGCTTGCAGATATCACTACCCAAAATTTTAAGAGTGATATTATTTTTTCTTAAGTATTGATTTGTGATTTAGTGAAAACATATTTGACAAGCATAAATCTGGACATTTTTTCCTTCAAAGATATAAAAATAAATATTTTCCTTCAAAGAATATTAAATATTATATCTATATTTTTGAGAAATAATACGTCCTTTGACTGGATTCGTTTACAATTGTAATAGTCCTTTACTTTTTCTTAATGAATGTGTAAATTGTTAAGAATCATATGGCTTGAAACATCCAAACACGCAAAAGATACGATCCATCTCTTATGTTCAGAGCAAATTTCTTCCTTAAACCAATATATTTTCCAAGTTCAAACCAAATCTCTTCTCTTAAACCGATATATTTTCGACAAAACAGCAATACTATGGTTCTGAAATTAGATTGAGCTTTATGGTATAAGTTTTCCTTACTAGCATATTATTCCTCTTCTATTAAGCAGCAATTTCTATAATGTTTTATACTTTTTAATTGCTAATCTTCGTTAACGTTTCAATCAAGAACATTGATTTTTATTTTTGAACTGGCCCCTGGTAAGACCGTATCTTTAATTGGTATTTAATTAATTATAATAATCCAATAAATAAGATAATTACAACTATTTATCTTGATCAAAATGGTAATTTAAAATGCTTAAAAGAACCTCCTTTTTCTTCTCCATTTGCTAATTCTTTTGTTCTCCAAATAGTTATTAAGACGGAGACAATAAAAAAAACACAACCCAGAAAAATTATTTTCGTTATTAATTTTATTGAATTTAGTTATAGGAAGCAATTTTTGTAGCCGTTTTTGTGATATATTCCAAATTTAAATTTTCATATATTTTTAATCACTTTCAATTACCATATAATTTCTTTTTGATGCCTCAATAACCAAATAAAATAACCGACACTTACGACGTAGAAATATACAAAACTTCTTCTAAAAATGAAACTAAACTTTGCCCACCCAAGAGACCCAAGAACAGAGAAACTTCGGGTCCAAGAAATCCGCTAAAACGACCCTCTAAACCGTTAACAGTCAGTGGCACTCCCGTAAAAATCCCTAAACATCAAGCCCTTGTCCTCAGAAAAAGACATGTTACCGAAACCACTGGCGCTGTTGTAGGTATCGCCCGTCGCTACTATAAAACCCATCATCGAAGAGAGAGAAAAGAGCGAAGTGAAAACGAGAAGAGAGAGAAACGAGAGAGAGAGAGAGAGAGAGAGAGAGATGAATTCAGATTACGGCGTTCCTCGAGAGCTGTCGGAGCTGCAGAAGAAGAGGGCTCAGTATCAGCCTGACCTCCCTCCTTGCCTTCAGGTCTCAACCCCCCCTCTCTCTCTAGGGTTTTGTGTGCTTTCGATCTGTCCATTTCGACATTAGATTTAGATCGAAGTTTTGAGATATTTAGAAACGAAAGATGAGATCAATGTTCTTCCCCTTTTGTTGTTTAAAGATCGGATTTTTGGTTTAAAGGTGCAATTTTGCAAAGATCCACCCCCTTATTTTCAGTGTGCAAGAAGTTTACTTCACTTCGTTACCTTAGATTTCTCATGCGAATCATAATCTAATTGCAATGATAGGTCAAAGTTCCCAAATTAGTGCAATGAACATTCCGTTTTTTGGGGAAATTGTATTTTGTGATTTAGTGCAACCATAAGCGAGTAATTCCATGATTATGAGGTTCATGTTTACTGAATAGAAAATTTTGGATGACCTTGATGATGTTGCCTTTAACAGTAAATTATTGTAGGGAAGTTAGATGTCTCTATCAGTAAGTCGTAGTATTTCAATTTTCAATGATTCTTCTTTTCATAATATAAATAGCAACATCAATTGGTTGAGTTGATTTTAGTTCGTCTTTTTTTCTTTTAACATTTGTAAAATTCATGATTGTCTATGATACAAATGATAGGGTACTACCGTGAGAGTCGAGTTTGGTGACGGGACGACCAGTGTAGATAACTCTTCTTCGCATGTGATTAGTCGGGCCTTCCCACACACTTATGGTCAGCCATTGGCTCATTTTTTGAGAGCGACGGCTAAGGTCCCTGATGCCCAAATCATAACGGAGCATCCTGCCATCAGGTGTGTATGAGTTTCTCTATGGTGATGTCTTCAATGCTAAAAGAACTATGCATTTGGAGATGTTGAAACCATGACTATAATCGGTTATGCTTTCTATAATTTTGAATGTAAAAACATATCCAGATGATGACTATCTCTATCTCGTGATGAGATCTTTGTCTGATTATAATGAAAGCAATAATTTATTAGAAGGAATATCTTTCGTGATTTTGGCCGTTTTTTGCATTGTCTTCTGCATACTGTAAACATTTACTCGGAAATTTTCATGTTCTATAATTTCGGGTTTGCACATATCGCCCCATCTCCCTTTTGATTTCCATTTTCCTTCTATCTTATCAAAGAAGGTAGCAATTAAAATACTCCATTTAGTTTCATGTTTTCCCAATAGTTAGCATGTCATCCAGTATTGACTTGATTGTTGATCTCAATACCCTTCTCTTTAGTTCTATTTCCTTATTGATAGAACGATTTTATACATGTACCGCTCTTGGTTTTGAATCGTTCTTAATTTAACCATTACCATCATACATGTGCGATTATATTCATGTCTATAATTTCCTATATCTCATCAGAGTGCTCAAGTTATCGTATAGATTATTATTAATCATAACCGTAGTTGTAGTTACAAGTTTTTCTCTTATGGTTCATTATACATTCCCCAGCATTAAGTCACATGACTTTCTCTTATGTTGTATCTTTAAGTGTTGCGTATTATCATGAAATTACTCGTTGCATGGCATAACAGAATGTTAAAAACCACTCAACCTAAAAGCTTCAATGCACATAATATTTTAACACTCCCCCCTCACATATCTCTCCTGTATAGTTGTGTTTCTTCAGCTTGATGCAATAATGGACCAAGTTACTTGTTGCAAGCAATATTCAGTTGTACCTAATTGGCCTATACTTGATGCATCTGCTCAAAGCTGTCTTCTCACATGTTTTATTGCAGGGTTGGTGTGGTCTTTTCCGGAAGACAATCCCCTGGAGGACATAATGTGATTTGGGCTCTTCATAACGCCATTAAACTTCACAATCCTGATGGTGTTTTGCTTGGATTCCTTGGTAAGCATGACTTCCACAGTGAATGACGATGTATTGATTCTAAAACATGATGGTTACAGTATTGTTATGTGCACAATTTTTGTTCCCTGTTGTTGATCGCTAACCATATTATATTGCTATGCCTACGAATGTTGATTTTGTTGCTTTTGCATATGCGACAAACTGAATGCGTGCGCATTAGCCTTGTAGAGATGAAGGGAAAGGAAAATGAGAAAAAACAACAAAACATAATAGACAAGTTTAGATTATAGTGAAGTTACTCCTTCAAAGGATAAGAGAAGTCGAGCTGCAAGATGGGTGTGGTGTGGCGACTGTCAGATGATATTTGATTGAAATCTGTGACCATCAGAACCAAGTCAGTTAGATCTTTTATCATTAATGTCTGACTCTATGAGGGGGTGTGTGTGTGTGTGTCTAATTTGACTGTTTTGGTGATAATCATTTCATTAGATTAGCATGTATGTCCCCCCCCCCCCCCCCCCCCCCAACAAACAAGAACATTTCCAAACGTCTGTACCATGTATGGTATCGAGAACTCAAAGATGCCTATATATTGTTTATCATATGTATGTTTTCGCTTGGCATATCTGACTTGAAATATCCTTACTACTTGTATCTCACGCCTTAGATCCTTTATCATTAATGTCTGACTCTATTGGGGGGGGGGTGTCTAGTTTGACTGTTTGGTGATAATCATTTCATTAGTTGAGCATGTATGTCCCCCCCCCCCCCCCAACAAGAACATTTCCAAATGTCTGTACCATGTATGGTATCGAGAACTCAAAAGAGGCCTATATATTGTTTATCATATGTATGTTTTCGCTCGGCATATCTGACTTGAAATATCCTTACTACTTGTATCTCACGCCATTTTCATAGGGCCATAATTCATCACTCAAGGTCAGAGGCAACTTACTTGCTAACTGTGGGTAACAGTAAATCACATATATGGCGTTGATTGAGAAAGTCCAATGCATGGTAGCAAATCAATGGTTTGCTTATTTGATTTCATGTTGCTCAACATTGCTGTATCGCTGGAAAATGGACAAGTATATGCTAAGTTGTATTGCTTGTCCCCTTTTCCTTTCAAGTGATTTCGAGATCAATTTCTGATTGAAGTTCGTTTCTTATTATTTCTTCAACAGCAAAACATTTTTTACCCTCTTCTTTCAAGTGAGAGGAAGCAACTTGGATTCCTTAGTGGAAGTGGATTGCCAAAACCATTAAAACTTCTTAATATATGAATACCATCTGCATAAATTGTGCATTGAGCTCCTAGTTGGTGCTTTATCAATCTCAACATGTTTTGAAAAGTTAAAAAACCCCAGGTTCTTCTTTATCTTCTTGAATTGTTGATCCGATGATGACAGCAGGGGTAACTTGTGTCTATTTAACAAAACTTATGACCTTGAGAGGAATGAACCTGAATCTGGAGCTCCTATATATAAGTGTATCCTTAAATATATTCGTAAAATGAAGAGCTTAAGCTTAAGCTAATATTCTTTGGTCATTTGCCCTTCACATTGCACATGGCGTGTTTCCAAGAGTATTCCGTCCTGATGCATTATAACTTGCAGAAGCAGAAACATTAAGTTGTTCCTGCAACGCTTCTTCGTATGGGAAGTCATGGGTTCTATTCACTCAATATAGGAATTAATGAACATATTTCCAAAAACGATTTTTAAATTTTTTTAAAAATGAACGCGTAGCATGTGCAAAATATTCATTCCATCAAACAAAACAACAAATATTACTGATAGAGAATGGTGATAGAGAAGCCGCATGGTGCCACTGTCTTCTGTTTTTTAGCATTGACGAACCATCCGTACTGAAATTTGGTCTTTTTTTCTTTCTTTCTGAAATCAACCCCTTCAGGGATCGAACTTGCGACCTCTCACATTGGAGAGGAAATTGGTACCAACTGAGCTAAGCCTAGTTGGTCAGAAATTTGGACTTCATTGTTAATATTCAGACACGTACGTTATCTGTAGCTTCTTTTGTGCACTTACCCAAATAAATTATGAGTTAGAACACATGGTCTCACTCTACCAACGAAAGTAAACACTATGCAAAGAACTTAGTATTGGTGTCTTCTTCATATTATGATTTTTTAAAAATCTACGCTGTTGTATGATCTATTGTTTATTTTACATTTCGTTCGCTCCTTGTCCCTTTAATATTTTAGTTCTCTGTACCTAGGTTTTACTCTTTCTATTCTCCTTTTCAGTGTCTTTGAATATAGGACCTACAAAGCTCTATTAAGATACTTTGGAACTTGCTTTCATAGCATATATGCAAAATTGCAAATAAAGCTATCTTGTGAGATTAATATTGTTGAACTGTAATATTTGGTTAATGCAGGCGGTACTGAAGGTTTATTTGCACAGAAAACTTTGGAAATTACAGACGACATTCTCTCTACCTATAAAAATCAAGGTTCCTTTGAATTTTTGTTTCTATTCTCTCCTATTTATCTTAATGACCTGCTAATACTCTAATGCGCATATATTTATTATTATTTATTTTCTGCTGAAGGTGGTTTTGATCTACTTGGCCGAACGGTTGATCAAATTCGAACAACCGAGCAAGTAAATGCTACAAGAGCTGCTTGCCTAGCCCTGAAGTTGGATGGCCTTGTTATTATAGGAGGTAACAAATTTTTCAGTCAAATTTCTTAAGCATGTGTTTTTAGATATGTACTTCTCCTTATATTTTTCAGTGTTCTTGTTCCTCAGGTGTCACGTCCAATACAGATGCTGCCCAGCTAGCAGAGACTTTTGCTGAGACAAAGTGCCCGACAAAGGTAATTGCATCATATTTACATGCCTACGGTTACACTGTTTTGCAAAGAAAAGAATAGCCAGTGAATACTCCTAAATTGGAGGCTCTAGTTTTGAAACTTATCATGCTCTGTCCTGTTGCTTATTATCGAGTAGTATTGTTATAGTTTTACTTTTACATCAGATGATAAGTTGGCATCCCTGTATATATCAGTAGGTTGTGTTTAATAAGTGCTTCCCCCTATAAATCATTGTTAGTTTGGCCTTTTCTGCCCTGTTTTCATAATACGCATCTCTTTCCTTTGATTTTTGTGATTCTTATCATTCTTTGGAAGATGTGCTTGTATAAATATAAATGGAAGACAATGTGAGTGTGAAATTTGTGCTTTTGAGTTCATATACATAACTTCATTTGAATAAGCACATTTCCAATACTCAACCTTCATGTCGAATTTAAATCAGAAAGAAATTTTGATGAATTAAAAGTGTAGATGATTTATGTTTTATTTATTTATTTATTGAGGAGGTATTATAAACTTCGTACAAGTATTACTAAAATAATCAATATAGTCGACTTCAGCAGCAAACTTCACATTCAGCAGTCAGCACATTATCATGACCCAGTAATGTAGTTTGCAAGCCGATTGTCATGCTGCTGTTTAATGTTCATGTTCCTCCAACATTAAGATATTTTTTATATTCATGGAGAATTACTCTATAAAGAGTAGGTAAGTGAACAAACCATGTTCCTAAATTACATCTGATCTTTCTCTTGCGAAATTACAAGTTATATATTAAAGGATTTGTAAACAGTTTTAATGCAATAATTGTCCAGATGCCTTGAATTATATGAAGGCGTAAAATATTCAAACTTTCGTTATATTTATGGTGTCAAGTTCTAACACCACCAATAAGCTTTAGTGATATTTCTTATAAGACTTATAATAATTATTTATTAAATTTACGAAGATTCCAATTTGATTTCCTTGAATATCAAGTGTACGCGCTGGATTTATAAAATGTAATATAAAGTATCACGTTTCAGACATGTACTGTAAGAATTATCAAGATTTGATGTCCATCATGATAATTATTGGAATGTACCGGCAATGTGGTTCATGCTAGTAACTAACAAAGATATTTAACAGGTGGTTGGTGTTCCTGTTACTTTGTATGGGGATCTCAAGAATCAGTTTGTTGAGATGAATGTTGGTTTTGATACAATATGCAGGGTATGAATCTAATGCCATTTACTTTCCAAAAAAAAAGTCGCTGAAGATCAACTAGATTTTATAGTCTTCTTTTTGTCTGATCTATTTATGATGGTTAGTTTCTTACTCCATTTAATCATAAATGCTAGAAGAACACACATTTCAATTTTCCCTCGTGACATTTTCAGAATTCTTGGCATGTGGAATGTGTTAATTTGATTATATCTTTATTTTTTATTGCCTTAAAGTAATAAAAGGCACCGCCAATTGACATTTTATTTCTCAATATTTTCCCTTAAAACTGCGAGTAATTTCCAACGATTTTTGTGCTTGTTTGGATCCCTGAAGTTCATTTCTATTCTTCCAGGTTAATTCACAGCTTATAAGCAATATCTGTGTAGATGCACTCTCTGCAGGGAAGGTAAATTTATATATTGGTCTAATTTTCATAAGCTCAAAATTTGTAGTTCAGTTTGAAGACCATCTTTACCATCATTTACTTTACTTGGTTGATAACCATCCTTCAAGAAAAGCTTGTGGATAGTTCATGATATAGTTGTACAAAATCTCGTCACTATATATTTATGTCAGCTGCTGTGTGTCTTGCCAATTTCCACACATTTTATCTTTTTTCTTGAACCAGGCATCAAGTTAATAAATGATTTCCAGAGTTTGTGCTTTTAGCTGACTGTAATCTACTGTATCCTATGTAAAGAGGGAGGCATACATTTGAATGGGGATCTGTCTCACTCACATCATGAGATCAGAGCATGCCATGTGACTAGCTTTTTATTTAGACTGTTCTTCATATGCCATTATGCTATATGCCTAAAAGAGGAAAGTGCTTACACTTTTCATATGCCAGGTGGCATATGCCTTGAAGAAGAGAAGATTTAGATTCTTCAAATAGGTCCTATATGGTCAGATCTATCTCGTTTGTAGATAAGACTTAAAAATATATATATATATATATATATATATATATATATATATATATATATATATATATATATATATTGCATTATATCACAGTTTCATGATGAAATAAATATGCAAAGTTGGTTTCAATTTTTACTGTACATACATAGCATAGGCTAGGAAACTAGGTACTGTAACTGCACCTAATTTTTGTATTACCAGTCCCTTCAACTGAAATAATATTTCGTTCGAGTGCAGTATTATTATTTCGTTCGCTTGATGAGTCGCAAGGCCTCTCATGTGGCATTGGAATGTGCTCTCCAGTCACATCCCAATATGGTAGAGATTTCAATCTACATAATTTAACGACTTTTGGAAAAACTTTAAGATAATCATGTTTTTTTATCTTTGATGATGCATCATACTATGATAGTTCCCTGATCGACAAAAGTGTATGCTCAGGTCATCCTAGGAGAGGAGGTTGCTTTGTCGAAACTTACCATTTTTGACATTACAAAACAGATTTGTGATGCAGTCCAATCAAGAGCTGAACAAGGTTAGGCATGAACAATTATTTGTATGCTAATCCTTATGGTATTAATTAATGTACTTTGTGTCTTTGGTGCAGAAAAAAACCATGGAGTTGTACTCATCCCTGAAGGGCTTGTAGAAAGCATTCCAGAATTATATGCTCTCTTGCAGGTAGTTTTTCTCACTATATATTATGCAAGCTGCATTATTTTTAACCATCATAAAACTTGCTGCAAATTGGTCGACTCTGATTATGAATGTCTCAGGAAATTCATGGTCTTCATGGTCAAGGTGTTTCTGCTGATAATATTTCATCTCATCTTTCACCTTGGGCATCTGCCTTATATAATTTCTTACCTCCATTCATCAGGAAACAGGTTTTCTTTCATTCTCTTGATCATCAGATAATTTTATATTCTTGTACTACTGTTTTAACTGCAGTTGTATCGAGTACCTGTCTTTTGACAATATTCTTCAATACAGTTGCTCCTCCATCCGGAGTCTGACGAATCTGCACAATTATCTCAGGTAACTATTCTTCCAACTTTTATATATAGCCATAGTTCTTTCTTTTTCTTAAAAGTTCTTTTCTACTATTTGTTTGATTGATGTTCTTTTGTCCAGATTGAGACAGAAAAACTTCTAGCCCATTTGGTGGAAGCGGAAATGAACAAGAGGACGGTAGGTGCAATTTTTTTCTTATGCCTTTGTTTTCCCCGCCTTTTACGTAAACATGTTGATAGCCTCAAATTATAACTGTCTCGACATACTAAACCACGACATCAAAATTTGTTAGTTATGTACATTATGTCTTGTATATGTTGAAATTGATTGAAAATTCAGAGCCCGAGATCAAGAGCCTAAATGCCCAAGATAGTGCCCAAGAGTGAATACGTGCAGTGCATGTAGTTGGGATTGGTTTTGATTTAGATTTAAATTAATCATTAATTTAAATTTTAATCTCATCTCTAAAAAAAATCTACATCTATATAAATTAATGCATGTGCAAAGGGATTAATTGAACAGAGCCTCATAATAGAGGGCTGCTGCTTTAATTAAATCCATCAGAGCCTTTAAGATGTCTGTGGCTACATTAATTAAATCCATCAGAGCCTTTAAGATGTCTGCGGCTACAAACAGGCTATAAACAGAGTCTTAATAGGATTTAAAGGGCTGCACCAATAAAGAACAGAGAGTTCTTAAAGGGCTGCACCAATGAAGATCATAGAGTTCTTTTGAAGCCTGCGCCAATAAAGAACAGAGTTCTTTTGGAGTCTTGCGGTGGCGGCACACACACACACACTGAGAGAGAGAGAGAGAGAGAGAGAGATTTGTATAGAGATTGTGCTTTGTATTTGGGTGAGATCGAGAGGGCAGAAATCATCTCTTATAATTCTTCGTTGAATGGTGGAAGCAATTCGTCGTCGGTTTGCAGGATTAGATGCAAGTGCGTACCGAACTCGGGTAATATCTTGTGCCCTTTACTTGGTGTGTTTTATTTTATTACTTATTGTTTTTGCGTAGTTGCCGCGTTGTCATCTTTTTCATTAATTCCGATTCACGCGTATCGATCATCCACTGCGTATTTTGGTGCCTATTTTATTTTCGCAAGTGGTATCAGAACTTTGTTACGGTGTTTCGGATTATTGGGAAGATGGATTCTACACGTTATAAGATTGATAAGTTTGACGGAAGGAACAATTTCAGTCTATGAATATTGAAGATGAGGGCGAGTCTAAAGCAACAAGACGTTCATAAGATAGTTTTCGAAGAAAAGATTTCTTCGACGACCACAGATATTCAGAAAGAAGATATGGAGGATAAGACTTTCAAATCGATGCAGCTAAGCTTGGTTGACGAGGTTCTATGCGAGATTGCGCAAGAGACAACGACAACAGGTTTATGGAGCGAAATCTTTAACAATTCATCTCTATCTCAAACAGCGTCTGAACACATTTAAGATGAAGGTATATCAATCAAAGACCACCTGGACGAACTCAACCAAATTATTATGGACTTACTCAACGTAGAGATGAAGATCAAAGACGAGGACCAAGTTATGGTTCTGCTTTGCTCTTTGACTTCTGAATATAGTAAGTTTGTGAAATCGATGGTGTGGCAGAGATGAAATTTCTTTATAAGATGTTAAAGTGGGCTTACACATAGAGGTGTTGAGAGAAGGTATTGGGTGATAAGGTTGGTCATGGTGACGCGTTGGTTTTTAGAGGCCGTTTTGAGAAGTGGTCACATGGTGGTTCCAAGAATAGAGCGAGGTTCAAATTGAGGAATCACATTAATCCCAAGTGCAATTATTGTAAGGTGAAAGACCATTGGAAGAGGGACTGACAGGAGTTCAAGGAGGATACTAAGGAGTTTTCTAATACTGCAGTTGTCATAAATGATTCAGATGACGGCAGCGATTTTTCCGTATTAGCAGTTTGTGCAGTCAGCGACGTACATGATCTATGGATGCTAAATTCAGAGAGCTCTTTCCACATGACTCCATATCGGAGTTGGCTTGCGACGTTTCGTTCTCTTGATCAGTCTTGATGGGGAATAATGCGGTGTGCAAGACCGAGAGGATTGGTTCTGTTCGGATACACATGTTTGATGGGGTAGCGCGGACTTTGATGGATATCAGATGTGTGCCAGATCTGAAGAAGAGTTTGATTTCTATAGGAGTTTTGACGGGGATCGGCTGCAAGTGCGTAGTCGATAGATGTTCTATGAAAATTTACAAGAGATCTGTTATTGTCATGAAAGGAAAGAAGGTGAGGAACTTGTACTTTTTAGAGGGGCGGTCAGTTATAAATGATATTGCTGCGGTATCTACTCGTTTAGGTGATTCAGATTTGGCTAGATTGTGGCACTTACGGTTGGGCCATATTGGGGTGTCAAGTTTGGAGGTGCTTCGTAAGAGGCAGCTATTTAGAGATGGAGATTTTGACAGTCTTGATTTTTGTGAGGAGTTTCCTAAAAAAGCAGACAAAGGTGAAGTTCAGGACAACAATATATGATACAAAGGGTATTCTTGATTATGTCCACACTGATATTTAGAGTCCAACACCGGTTCTTTCGCGAGGTGGAGTCAGATATTTCGTTTCCTTCATTGATGACCTTTCGAGAAAAGTCTCGGTACATGTTCTTAAGTCTAAATCTGAGACTTTTGAGAAGTTTAAGACGTGGAAAGTCAGGGTGGAGAAGCAGACTGGTAGGCACGTAAAGGTTCTTCAGTCCGATAACGGCGGAGAGTTTACTTCGTATGTGTTTTGTCATGTCTTGTTTCCCAAAATACGTAAATACGGTACGCGATAAAGCCAACCATGCTACCTAAGACGAGAAAATATCCTTTCATAATTACATTACGGCCGTCAATCAGATATCAAGAACAGTAAATAAATATCTAATTATTACATGTCCAAATTCCATAATAAAATAACAAGAAAAGTGGCTGAAACGAATAAAGATCCAATAAGAAATAATATCTTAAGCCTGTCCCTTATGGGATCATAACATTACAACCATAACTAGAAAATAAAATAAAACTAAATATCACTAAACTAAGCTTGCCTGTCAAAAATAGTCTCCATTTTCCTGTGATAAGGTTAAAGGAACTAGGCCATGCAAACCTCAGACGTCAGTGTGTTATAAATATCATAATAATAACAACAAAATGAACAATGTGCTATATAAGATGTCACGTGTAGAGCAAGGTACGTGTATAAACAATCACAGGTGTTATACGGCAGGCAATATGTATGTCATGCGTATCTTAAAGTCTGTGTTTCTAGGTTAACTATCCTACATGTATCTGAAACCAATGAATGTACTCCATATAACTCAAAAGTATATATCTCGTTATCCTCCGGAACCACGGATCAAGATGTATGAATCAATAATGATTCTGTTCCGTTACCCCCAGAACCACGGATCAAGTAATAAGAATCACGAATGATTTTGTTCCGTTGTCTCCGGAACCATGGATCAAGTAATATCCTTTTAAGTTACACTTCAGTTGCATTTTTGGTTTCCCTATTTTCCCAGGTTTCGTTTTTCAAGTAAGGTATGAATAATATCCATCTAATGCCAACACAGGAACATGCGGATACATGTTATGTCTATCTAGACAACAAGTCACGGCCATCGGGACAACAAGTCAGTATTGTTGGCGTCGGTAAATAATACAGGTAACATGTATAAACAATCTAGTAATAGCAGTAGCAAGATAGCAGCTCGCAAGTATGTCAGGTATTGTGTACTAAACATGTGACGTATTTACTTGCGCAAACAAATCATAATAAAAAGCAGGAATTTAATTGTCCTGGTTATCTAGCTGTACCGAATCGATGTATTCATTATTGCTTGTTAATATATATATATATATATATCAGTCACGTGCTCTTTCGGGCCGTGCTAGTTTTGAAATAGGTAGGAGTCTAATCTAACAACTACACTAAACTATACGGCTGAACTAACAAGCTGAGCTACAGGTAAGGAAACCGCCTAACATCTGAGTCGATATATATAGATATAATAGTCGGTGGTTCCGCCTCAATAGTATCGCGTACGATACAGTATATCATATGACATCCTCAAGTCATGAGTGCGGATATATCATCAATGTAAAGCTCATACGGTAAGTCGTTGTACGGCATCCCAATAGCTGGGTACGGATCAATATCACACTATCTCATCACATTTCGGGTATCACTTATCATCATATCATATAATCTGGGGTACTGATCTAGGTCTAGCACAACTGATACCATCTACAAAGTATGAATGCGGGGGTAAACACACATCCCAAGCCCGCATGAATCACATGTCGTATCCCAAATATGAACCATATCAAATCACCGATCTTGCGGCACAAGGCCCAATATAATCGACTCATCACCAATGTCGTCCAATATCATCAACGAAGTGCAAGTATAAGGAACACACAAATGTATGCGTGTGGGTGCAAATCTATCCTATGGATCACAACTAGGAACTATGCTAGTTATTTCTACCCCTAACTAACCATAACACACTATAACTATCACACACATAAATATAACTACATAGTACTAATTACGGACTGTGGGGGTGCTATACGCCATCCACCCGACTTCCCCCTGTAGATATAATCTACTCACCTTGCATCATCATTTGCGGACGTCACCACGCATTTGCTTGTCGTCCCGAAGTCTTCATGGGTACCTACATATCAAAGTATCGTATATGCGCATTAAAACCAAATCCAAGCTAAAACGGCACACGAAATCCAAAACGATACGATAAGGGGCCTATAGGTGAGAACCTATGGCACGCCTTCAAAACCATCAATAAATCCTCTATATCGTCGTATAAACGCCAAATAGTCGAGGCAAAACAAAATCCACAATTGCAGAATAAAAAATACGGAATACGGAAGCACGAATCCAAAACGGCAACTTAGGAAATATGTCCCAGATTTCATCCTAGGTCACTTTATACAAATCTATATATACCAGGGGCCTAACATGAACATGTAGGAGCTACAGCACAAAAACGAGACAAAATGGTGGGACCCAGGCCGCAATTTGCGGCCAATTGGGAGAAATTGGCGGCCGGGAAGAAGTGGGAGCTGGGGTCTTGGGGTTAGCTTCCTGGGCGCCTGCACATGTCACTGTCCACTCAATTTTATTTTAGGGTGTATCGGGTGATAGCAGATTCAATATACTCATTACAGATTGCACAAATTTTCCGATATCGGTTTCAAAAATCCGTATTCTGATTCTAGGCTTCAGGTTAGGGTCTCAATTTAGGCACTATGGTGTTTATATAACCTCAACTGAGCTTAATTTCCCAATACAACACAAGTTTCTCTCAAACCCTAACTAGGTTTTCATCAAGTCCATAATATCACACAATATCGATTAAATCTTAACATGGGGTTAAAGGAAAAGCTAGAATTAAGCTAATGGTCCAGAAATTACCTCATTTGGCAACTCAAGAAAATTCTTGAGTTGCCCCTAGTGGCCAAAATCCTTTCTTCTTTAGCTCCAAGTGTAGATCTAGGGATTGTGCACATTTTTAATGAAATGGATGTGTGGTTTTGGTGTAGTTTTTGAGATGATTTGAGGGTTTGAAGGTGGAGGAAGGGGGAGGAAGCAGCAGCTGCAGCCATGGGCTGAAGAGGGAGAGAGATGTATGAGGGGATGAAGGAAAATGGCTAAGTGTTCAAGTCAAAAGGAGCCCATACCTCTCTCTCACCTACTACCAATTCTTTATTCTTTTCTCTTTTCCTTTCCTTTTGAAAACCCTTCTCACTTAAATAGTAACCCAAAACAAACCATGGCAATAAAAATGTAACACAAGTGTGAAAAAGTGATATGTGCATGTTTTGCACAAAATTGCCAAAAACCCGATTAGCGATTTTTAATCGCGATTAGCACTAATTAAGCATATAACTAATCAATTAAACTTAGAAATGGCATAATTCTCCAATTTACCCTATTTTAGAATTTTCCAT
The DNA here is from genome assembly GCA_030015575.1 of Agapanthus africanus. Classification (NCBI taxonomy): domain Eukaryota; kingdom Viridiplantae; phylum Streptophyta; class Magnoliopsida; order Asparagales; family Amaryllidaceae; genus Agapanthus; species Agapanthus africanus. The sequence goes on from JASDDO010000016.1 coordinate 331,812,411, forward strand.
AATTTTTCTCAAATTTTTCCTATTTATTTGCATTTAATAATACCAAAATATTAAAATATTCAATAAAATAATATTAAATTATAAAAATTCCCAAAAATAATATTTTATCTTTTTGAAAATGTTACAATCTACCCCCCTTAAAGAAATTCGGTCCCCGAATTTAAATTTAAACCCCTAATACTAAAACAATTTCAGTAATAATCCAATTTGTCGGGGCTCCGAAAACATCAATACATAGAGAATATCATAAAAATGTACTGCTCTACTAGAAATCAATCCCCAAAATGCATATATAAGAATATCCTGTGCGTCTGGTGCGCAAGGAATCAAAATCCATATATGTGTCAAACAGGTGTACAAAACATCTAGGTGCAACTGGTGTGCACGAAACATCTGTCGTAGGCAACGTGTGTGTCTGACAGTAAAAAAAAATTCAGGTGCATGTGACATGCACGAAGAATCCCGATTTAGTGCATCTGGCGTGCACCAAAATCGTATATCAAAACACTAAAGGTGTATGAAAACTCTGCTGGAAGTGTAAATCAAATCACTGTAAAAGATGGGCGTGAATTTACAATCAATACCTCGAATGTAATAACTATGCGCAAAATATAAATATCCAGTGGGTGCATGAAACAAATATCATGAAACTCAGTCATCAAAACCAAATCATGCAAACAGAACGCCCAAAATACCGAAATCCAAAACGACGGATACGTGATAATATCTCACCGTATTTATAATAGCGTTTTACGATTGTTAATTATTATAAATTAAACTGTAACTACATACGTGCTAGTGTTGACTAAATAATAAAATACGGATTATCTATATAAAATTGTATATTTATAATAATTTACGACATTATAAATATATATCTGTAGGTATTAGAAACTTGCTTCGATCGATCATGGAAAACAATACGACGCGACGTAAGATCCAGGCTATGTGCTCGGCTTGGTGGACTTCGACGAACGACGACTAGGTGGCTGGAGTTCTCGGGTCTAGGGTTTGAGTTTGCTTTGCTCGAGGGCTTCGAGATGTGGGGATCTTAGATGGTGATGGTGGGGTTCTGTGAAGTTGAAGAGGGGTCGATGACAGCTGCTCGTTGACGCTGGGGAGATGGAGGTGATCTCGGCTGCTGGGGTTGTCGGTGGTAGGGTCGGAGGTGGTGTATGGCGATAGGGTGAAGGGAGATGGCTGGGTTGCTTGGAGGATGGAGATGGGTGTTTGGTGGTGAGGTGATAACGATGAAGAAGGAAGAAGGTGTCGATGATGGGGCGATTGAGTTGAAGAAGGGTTCTTGGATCGGTGGATGCTCGGGGAAGACGAAGGTGTCGACGGCGAGATGAGGACGAAGATGATGATGGAGGTGCGGCTAATGAGGGCGACGATGGGAGGAAGAAGGTGAACGGGGCTGTTGTGAGGTGGAGATGGTGAGGCGAGGTCAGAGAGATGGGTGCGAGGGTTTGGGCTCGGGAAAACGAGGACGAGGGAGATGGGAAAAAGAGAGAAGAGAGGGGGCGGATTATTTATTTATTTACAAGGGAATATAAATTATGTATATATTTATATAGTAAGTTATATATATATATATATATATATATGTAGTTTAATATAAAATTTATAGTACAAAAGATAGTATCAATCTTCGATTCGTCTCCACCAAAATCTCAGTGATGAATATATATATTGGAATAATAATACATATACGTAACCTATTTAACCATAATGCAAGGAATATAATTTAAATATCTTATACCCTTCACCTAAGATTTAACATGATTTTAAATATATTTAAATCTAATAAATATTTGATATCTATATTCTATTAGATTTAAGCGTAATAGATAAAAGTCAAAATAAAACATGAGATGCTTAACAACATGATAGTTAATATATATATATATAAATTATCTTAATGCGTGGCTACCAGAAGATATATGCATATAATTTAGATACTATATATATATGTCATACTAGATTCACATAGATTTAGTTTACTGATAAATATTAATAAAAAAATATAATCTAGCACTATAGTTGGTTTCACATATATGGGGCGGATCAGATAACCACTTCTACTATTCAAATCAATCGTAACCAAAAAGATAAATAAAACAAGTCTAAAGATACTAATTAATATCGTTCGATCGTGCTAGGGTGTTACACGTTTGTTGAGTTCTGCAAGTCAAAGGATTGTGCGCCATTACACCACTCCGGAATACCCTTAGTCAAATGGCGTTGCAGAACAAATGAATCGGACATTACCAGAGAAGACCATATGTTTGCGGCTTACAACAGGGCTTCCAAAGGAGTTTTGGGCTAAAGCCTTATCTATCGCCGTGTACCTCATCAATAGATCACCATCGGCGGTGTAAGAAAATTCCTGAGGAAGTGTGGACCGGGAAGGCTGGAGATTATAGGCGGTTTCGTATATTTGGGTGCCGAGCTTATGTTCAGCAGAGGAGCGATTAGATTGAAACGAGAGTTAGAAAGTGTCCTACTCGGCTACAGAAGTGAAGTCAAAGGGTATATAAGCCGTGGTGTCATGAGATTCAGAAGATAGTAATCAACCGGCATGTTATATTCAATGAGTCTGCGATGGTTCGTAGTAAACAGACTCAATCAGATTGTGAAGAGAGAACGGTTGTGCCACCAAGCGAGGTGCAGATTGACGTTCCGGTTCAGGATGGTAGAGGAGATGAGGTGATTAATACTCAGATTCAGGCGGGGGGTCCGGCAGAGCCTGATGGTCCAGTACAGACATAGGGCCAGAGATATACACGAGTTAGGTTTTCGCCGGTCAGACTTGGTTTTGAGGACATGACCGCAGTTGGTTTCAACGACGTGACATCATATGCATTAACTATTGAGCACGAGGAACCGTCCAGTTACAGAGAGGCTACCGATTTTCCTAGTTGGAGAGTTGCGATGGAAAATGATGTTTATGCATCAGCCAGATGGGTTCGTAGTCGATGGCAAGGATGACTATATTTGCAAATTGAAAAAGTCGCTTTATGGTTTGAAGCAGTCTCCGAGACAGTGGTACAAGCGATTTGATCAGTTAATACTGGCGATTGGGTACATAGAATATTAATGATCAGCGCATTTATGTGAGGCTGCTAGACGATGGGTCCCGGATTTATCTTTTATTATACGTGGACGATATGTTGGTAGCATCATGCATCATTTCAAAGGTCAACATGTTGAAACAACGGTTGAATCAGGAGTTTGAGATGAAAGATTTGAGGGCTGCGAAGAAAATACTTGGCATGAAGATTGTCAGGGAGAAGAAGCGTGTTGAGTTTCGTCTGCGACAAAAACAGTATGTTGAGAAAGTTCTTGCTCGATATTGGATGGAGAAGGCAAGGCCCGTGTCTACTCCTTTAGGGGTACACTTCATGCTTTCGGCGAAATTATCACCGGGGTCGGTTACGAACATAGAGGACATGTCTAGAGTGCCATATGCAAGTGCACTAGGCAGTTTGATGGATGTGATGGTTTACATGCGTCCAAACATTGCACATGCGGTAGGGATGGTTAGCCGATACATGGCTAATCCCGGTAAAGAGCATTGGCAGGCTGTAAAGTGGATTTTGAGGTACTTGAGGGGTACTACGGGGTTCGGCTTGTTATTCAGCAGAGGCAGTACAGATGGTTATATTGTGACGGCGTATCATGTCTCAGATTTTGCTGGTGATAGGGACAGACGAAAATCTACGACGGGTTACGTATTCACGTTGGGCACTGGCACAGTGTCATGGAGATTGACGTTACAACCCATTGTCGACGATTGAGGTAGAGTTGATAGCTGCTGCGGAGGCTGTCAAGGAGTATATATTTGCGTGGATTGATAGATGATATGGGTATTCCGTAGGATTTTACGGAGGTGTTTTGCGACAGTCTGAGCGCGATTCACCTGGTGGAGTATCAGACTTATAGTTCGAGAACTAAGCATATTGAGATGAAAGATTTCTTTTTGAAGTACGAGAAGGTTATTTCGTTTACGAAGTTGGTACCTTTGAAAATCCGGTGGATGCGTTTACGAAGGTGGTCCTAGCTTCAAAGTTCAAGCAAAGCTTGGATTTAATATGCTTAGTTGCTTGATAAAGGCCAGAGACGACGAATTGCAGAATTCCAAGTTTTTCATGGAAGTGTAGAGATTTTGCGAATTTGAATTAAGGTGGAGATTGCTAAAATTAATTGCAAATTCGGAGTCCAAAATCAAGAGCCCAAAAGCCCAAGATAGGGCCCAAGAGTGAATACGTGAAGTGCACGTAGTTGGGATTTGTTTTGATTAAGATTTAAATTAATCATTAATTTAAATTTTAATCTTATCTCTAAAAAAATCTACATTTATATAAATTAATGCATGTGCAAAGGGATTAATTGAACAAAGCCTCAGAACAGAGGGAGGGCTACTGCTTTAATTAAATCCTTTAGAGCCCTTAAGATGTCTGCGGCTACAAACAGAGCCTTAATAGGATTTAAAGGGCTGCGCCAATAAAGAACTGAGAGTTATTTTGGAGTCTCCGGCGGCCGAGAGAGAGAGAGAGGAGAGAGATTTGTATACAGATTGTGCTTTGTATTTGGGTGAGATCGAGAAGGAAGAAATTATCTCTTGTAATTTTTCGTTGAATAGTGGAAGCAATTCGTCATCTATTTGCAGGATTAGATGCAAGTGCGCACCGAAACCGAATCTGGGTAATATCTTGTGTCCTTTGCTTAGCATGTTTTCTTTTATTATTTATTGCTTTTGCGTAGTTGCTGCGTTGTGATCTTTTTCATTAGTTCCGATTCACGTGTATCGATCATCCGCTGTGTACTTTGGTGACTATTTTACTTTCACAACAGTAGACAACCTTGTGTAACTTGCAATGCTTGTTTATGGATTATCAGCTTTCATTGAACTCATATTTCTATTCCATAATCCTTTTGTGCTATAAACTTGACCGAACTATGTTTCTACATTTTCAGAAGGAAGGAACATATAAAGGAAAGAAATTCAATGCTATTTGTCACTTCTTCGGCTATCAAGCTCGGGGAGCTTTACCATCAAAATTTGATTGTGACTATGCTTATGTGAGTGCCAAAATGAATTGTTTCTTTCACCGGATTTTCTAGAAATCCTGATTATCCGATAATAACTTAATTAGACACATATGCTCAGGTTCTTGGACACATCTGCTATCTTATACTAGCAGCTGGTTTAAATGGCTACATGGCAACTGTTACAAACTTGAAACATCCTGTCAATAAATGGCGATGTGGTGCTACTCCAATCACAGTTCGGTTTCTCTTCTTAACTGTTTAAAAATTGAATCAGTATGGTATTATTGGACTATGTATATGATTTTTTTCTCTCTGCCGTTTATTTGTTTGTTTTAATAATGGCAGACAATGATGACTGTGAAGCGATACTCACGTGGTCCTGGAGCCACTCCAATTGGAAAACCTGCTCTCCATCCTGCCACCATTGACTTGAAAGGAAAAGCATACGAGTATGTTTCTCTTAGCACTAATCTTTTCTTCCTTTTTATCTGCAATGCAACTTTTTCTTATATAATGTTGTTCTTAAGACCTGGAAGTTAGGGTATAATACCGTGATTATATTTGGAAAAGTCAATGAAAAAGAAACACTAAACTATGTGTGGTGATAATGTTTGCTTTTGTAATACTGTAGGCTGTTGAGACAGAAAGCTTCAAGTTTTCTTATGGATGACCTGTATAGAAACCCTGGACCCATTCAATTTGAAGGGCCAGGGTCTGATGTCAAGCCTATTACGTTGTGTGTGGAAGACCAAGATTATATGGGTCGGATCAAGAAGCTTCAAGAATATCTGGATAAGGTTTATACTCTCTCTCATTTCATATTATGATTATTAGTCGAGCCTTCATTTTCAGGCTAATACATGTGAGCTGCAGACTGAACATGGACCGAAACCTAGGAGTATTGATTAGCTGTATTTTCATTATTCTGCTTTAAATGCTTGTCCAGTTGGATATTGTTAGGAATTTATCCCTTTTACGCATCAAGCTATGATGCCACTTGGTGGGAAAAATCCTGCTGTAACTTTCAAACATTCATGGCTTTGCCTCATGCCTTTTGCCAATTTACCATGATGAAAAAGCACATCTCTATTTATAGAATAGAATAAGCCTTCTCCTTCTCCTGTATTAGATAAAGATTAAATCTCATAACTAAATTAGGACTCCTTCGCCTTATCTTAAATAAGTCTCATTTCCTTTATCTAATAGGACTCATTCTTATTTAAATCTAAATATTCTCCTTAATTTAAATAAGAAACTTTTCTTATTCTATGTATAACAACTAACTAGTTAAATTTAAACTAATATATCAACAATCTCCACCTTAGCTTAAATTTTAACTGTTAACTCTCATCTTAGTAAGCCCATATCAGTGGATCAATCTAGCCCACCTAGCCCCAGGTCAAAACTGACATCTCTTTGATCCACAAAGCATTCAAAGAAAATCCTGTAGAAATCTTTAAGATTCTCAAAATGCCTCTAACCATATGCGGGATACAAACATAAAAATCTCCACCTTGACTCCTATCCCCGAGCCGAATACCTAAGAGATTGAGCACCAAGTGACATTCATGATTAACTGATTATGCCCAATATTTAGCAATCCACATTGCGCACTCATTCTACAAGCCCTCTGAAGTGTCTCCTTATCATGCGCTTCTATTATCTCTACTTTGACTTTGGCCTTGGCACAATGACGTCCTGAACTTTGTGAACTTTAAAAGAAAACTTTCAGGCGATGCAAAACCTGATGAATACAGCGGTATTTACCCAATCCGACATTACCACTGCATTCAGAACGCTTGAAAACGATAGGGTTACAATTTTAGATTGCCTGAATCCATCATCGATTCATGAATCTACGCTCAAATCAACCCTGGCCGTTGATATTCAGCTTTAACCCATTATGTTTCAGCCATAAGAACTGGTGTTTTTTGTTCTATTTTTGCAGCGGATCCAAAAATACATGGCATTAGCTGCAGCAATTGGCACCCACATGATGACCTTAGTATTTGTTTTCACATGCATTGCACGTGTATTCCTTTACCTCCAGCACATGAGGCAACCAACAACCTCTCTTCGCTAAACCCATCGCTGTGACTTCAACTTCATTTGCGTATACGAGACAATCACAAAGCAAACACACAATCGATAATGAAAAGAAAATCAAATCACATGCAAGATAGAAATACGAGTACTAACTACAAAACAAATAGGCGAAGCTTTATTAATAAACAAATATCGGACAAGTACAAATCGATGGAGAATACAATTCCCTCTCAAACCCTAGATCTCTCATAATTATCAATGAGTTCTTACAAATTAACAAAAGGCCATCAGATCTAGATCTAAAATAAACTATCATATATAATAGTATAAAAGATTTCCTTAAAAAACTAATTTCCTAACTAAGAAAATATCACACGGCTCAGTATGGCAGACGTCTGTACAAGGAATTTGGAGAGGTCTGCCAAAATATCACATAAACTTCAGAGCGCCTACCAGACGTCCGAACAAGGATGTGACAGACGTCTAGATTTCACACCAAAGAACAGAGCGCTCGGCAGACGTCTGAACCTCATCGAGGCAGACGTCTGCCCAAAGTATGCTCGTACATACAGAGCAGAGGCGGACGTCTGGCGCCAAGACTGTCAGACGTATGACCTGTAGATGACATCAAATCTCCATGTAGTTTCTTGGTAACTCCAGATCTTCGAGTAGGAAATCTTAGGGGATCGAATGTGAGGCACATCTAACAAGCACCCGTCACTGTCCACAGACACTGCACGCGCCTCATTGTGTTGTCTTTGACAAACTCCATCGCGATATTGATGCTCTCCTTCACAACCACTGCCCTTGCCGATGCGGGCCTTTAACTTGTGCTATCTCCCGTGCATTCTTTTACATGCTTTTAACATATTTTTGCTCGTCCAACACACCCATATGCACGTATATGATCGTGCCGTTGCAGACTCTTCGTACGGCCGTGTTGCTTCTTTCTTCTGCTCTGCTACTCTGCTCGCTGCTGTGAGCCTTCATGTTCATATCCTACAAAATTCGAACACCCTCGGTCATCAACACGTGATCTGGTTTCCAAACGTCTCTGTTGGCATCATCTTGATCGATCTAACTTTGACAACCGCCAATCCGACTCATTGTGTGATCAACCTCTTCTTTATGATGCCTTTGCGAATCCGACTCGACACGTCTACCGCCATCTTGCAAACTTGAAACTCCTATTGAACACCATTGGCGTTGATACCAGTTAATTTTTTTCCCTTGAGGGCATCAAGATCTGATACCACATGTTGGGAAAATTACTTTCTATAACTTTCTAGCACATAAGAAAACAATCCAGAAGAAGGGGTGCCAGGATTTAACATGATTTGACGAAACTCGGCATAATCCACGGAACAAACATGAGAATTCCTTTATCATGAAGAAGCATAAATTATATACTCAATCTTCTCCAATCTCTTTCGTAGTCTCTCTTGATCTCACCTTACTAGGGGATTTATAACTCTCATAACTTTAGAGATTATATCCTTTTGTATAGCCATAAATTATATTACTCAATCTTCTCCAATCTCTCTCGTCGCTTCTCTTGATCTCACTTTACTACAAGATTTATTACTCATAACTTTAGAGATTTCATCCTTTTGATGGCCTTTGCCTCTTGCCAATTTATCATATGATGAAAAGCACCTCTCGAGTTTCGATTTATAGCATAGAATAGTTTGCTCCTAGTTCGATAGAAATTACATCTACATAAATTAGGACTTCTTTACCTTATTTAAATAAGGCTCTTCTTTTATTTAATACGACTCTTTATTTAAATTTAAAACTTCTCTATAATTTAAATAAGAACCTTTTCTTATTTTGTCTATAACAACTAACTATTTTAAATTTAAACTAACTTCTCAACATATATGGACATTATTTGAGCTAGAGTTGAAGATGTGAGGTTGAAGACACGCATAGAGATGTAAATTCATATCCGTGGGTTCCATCTTTCTTGCAGGGAAACAGAGTATACATATTGTTGTGTATGCATCCCATTCGATCCTTATTGATTTCCTATTGATCCGGTGTTATCACATAGTCACGAAGATTCGAAGTTATCTGCAAGCCAAGAGGCCAGATGTATGCGAGTCATAACTTCATACGTCTGGCATTATTCTGTATACACGGTATACTTAATACTTTAGGCAGACGTCCGACTCGAAAGAGGTCAGACGGACGTCTGCGAGTGTTCTGTTGTTCTGAAGCCTGAAGTCCAGACGTCTGAAGATCCTTCTTCAGACGTCTGGAAATACCCCGTCGTTTCGAAGACTCTTGGGCAGACGTCTGGGAATTCCTTCTTCTGTCTACCGAGTTCTTGGGCCGGATATTTCCTAAGTTAGGAAATTAGTTATTTGGGTAAATCTTTTGTATGCTATATATATTGAAGTATGTAGCAACCCTAAAAGGTGATAGCTTTTTTGATAATTTGTGAGAACCTTTTTGTTATTTTGTAAGAGCTAGGGTTTGAGGGATTTGTGTATTTTGACCACCGTTTGTACTCGAATTTTGGATATTAATAAGGCTTCGCCTTCGCCTATTTTGATTTTGGTGGTTAGTACTTTTATTTTCTTATTTTCCCGTGATTGGTTTATTTCTTCTCAATATCGGTTGTTATTTGTCTTCGTGATCGTCTTGCCGCAACAAACTGGTATTAGAGCCACGTTGTGTTTGGTATCTTTTGGTTGAACCGTTGGGTCTTTAATTTTGCGATCTAGGTTAACGGTAGGTAACGTCACTTGTGTCCTTTCTTACTTAGATCGTGATTTTGAAGTTTTAGGGTTCGTTAGCACTCAAGATGTTTTAGATTGATCCCGCATCATGTCTCCGACAATAATGAAGTTCGATATCGAGAAGTTCGATGGAAATATGGCGATTCTTAGGAAGGATGCAAAGCCTTCCACTACGACGGAAGGAGCTTAGAAGGAGTTGGATGAAAATGCCTTTACGGCTATCCAGTTGTGTCTGAAAAACGAAGTTCTGCAAGAGGTTTTGGTAGAAAATACGGCGGCTAATTTGTGGCAGAAATTAGAGGAGTTTTATATAAAGAAATCTCTCACGAATCGACTCCTGTTGAAGCAGCGTCTCCACACACTTTGTATGCCAGAAGGCTCTCCAATCAAATCTCACGTCGGTGAGTTTAATTCACTCATAACAGATATGGGTAAGATTGATATTAAGATTGATAATGAAGATCAGGCTCTTCTCTTGTTATGTTCATCGTCATCATCATATAAGCACTTTCGTGACACCATAGTCTATGGACGAGATACAATCTCGATCAAGGATGTGAAAGAGAACTTGATGAAGGATGTGAAAGAGAAGATTGATAAGGAGTTGATTTCTAGCGAAGTTGACGGATCATCTTCTGACTTGTCTGTTCGAGGGCGAGCGGAGAAGAGAGATCCGAAAGGTAACAGGAAGAAGTTAAGGTCGAAGTTCAAGAATAAAAAAAACTTGACCTGCAACTATTGTAAGAAACCGGGGCACTTTAAGGTCGATTGTTTCAAATTGCAGAACAAGCAGAAGTTGGAAGACAAATCGAAGGGGTCTTCAGTCGAAATTAGTATAGCGGAAAGAGAGGGAGATTTTGTGGTTCTAGACAGCACACATCGATCCAAGGACGAATGGATCATGGATTCGGGATGTTCTTACCATATGTGTCCCAATAGGGATTTGTTCATCACCTATAGGTCCATTGATGGTGGAGTGGTTTTGATGGCAATAATAGTTCATGTCTAGCTAGGCAAGGGGACGATCCAAATCAAGATATTTGATTGTGTTGTGAGGACATTGGTGGAAGTAAGGCACGTACCTGTTAAAGAAGAATCTCATCTCTTTGGGTGCACTCGACGATAAGGGTTACACGTTTTCCGCAGAAGGTGGAGTTTTGAAGGTAACTAAAGATGCTCTGATTGTGATGAAGGGCTTGAAAGGGTCTTTATATTCATTGCAGGGTTCGACTTCTGGTTCGACAGACATTTCATCATCCAAATCTATGACATATTCAGACACTACCAGATTATGGCACATGAGGCTCGAACATATGAGAAGTATGGCCGAATTATTGAAGCAGGGTCTACTTGGTGGGAAGAGTACAATGAAACTGGAGTTTTGTGTACATTGCGTTTTTGGGAAGCAAAAACGTATTAGCTTTAGTTCTGCGGTGCACAACACAAAATGTACTCTTGATTATATCCATTCGGATCTTTGAGGACCATCTCCAGTTGCTTCTAAAGGAAGCGGCGCCAAGTATCTGCTTTCATCGATTTTTCGAGAAAAGTTTGGGTTTACTTCTTGAAACACAAAAGTGATGTGTTTACTACGTTTAAGCAATGGAAGAAGTTGCTTGAGAAGCAGACATGGAAGCAGATCAAGAGATTGAGGTCAGGCAACGAGTTAGAGTTTTGCCGTGGAGATTTCAATGATTTCTGCAAAATGAAGGGATTGCTCGGCATCATACTGTTGTCTACACACCACAGCAAAATGGAGTTGCGGAGTGTATGAATCAAACTCTTATGGAGAAAGCTCGGTGCATGTTGTCTAATGCAGCGCTCGATAAGGAGTTTTGGGCGGAAGCGGTGAACACGACATACTTCATTGTGAATCGGTCACCTTATACATCGCTAGGCAGTAAAACATTGGAGCATGTATGGTCTGAGAAGCACGCCGATTATTCTATATCTCAAGTGTTTGGTTGTGCTGCATATGCACATTGCCGTGATAGCAAATTGGATCCTCAAGCGAAGTGCATATTTCTTGGTTGTGCTACTGGTGTTAAAGGTTATAGGTTGTGGTGTTCGGATCCAAAGTCGCCAAAATTTATGATTAGTAGAGATGTGAGTATGATGAATCTGCTATGCTGAAACCGAAGATTGTGGAATCTCCAAGTAAAGACGATTCAAAGAAGAATGAGCCGAGCGTTGAAATTGAAGTCGGTGAAAGCTCTGGTTGCAGGAGATCTCTCCATCATTGTCTGAAGCTCATGATGAGCGGTCCCATGATGAGGCATATCTACTCGCTCGTGATCGAAAAAGAAAGGACATTAGACCGCCGCAAAGATACAGCTACGATGATCTAGTGGCGTATGCGTTCGTTGCAGAGACAGTTGATAGTAGCGAGCCGGCGAGCTATCAAGAAGCCGTCTCATCCGATGAGTCAGCTCGTTGGCTAGTTACTATGAATGAAGAGATCGAGTCTCTTCACAAGAACCAAACTTAGAAGCTCGTAAAGCTCGAAGGAGGAAAGGAAATAGTTACCTGCAAGTGGGTTTTCAAGAATAAAGAAGGTGATCAAGGGGCGGTTGATACTCGGTAGCTAAAGGCTTTTCTCATATTCGGAGAGTTGACTTCAATGGGGTATTTTCTCCGGTTGAATACATTTCTATACGTGTCTTGCTCGTTTTGGTAGTTATGCAGGATTTGGAGTTTGAGCAGCTCGATGTGAAGACAACATTTTTGCATGGTGATTTGGTAGAGAAGATCTACATGCAACAGCCCGTGGGTTTTGAAGTTGAAGGCAAAGAACACATTTGTTTGTTAGAGAAGTCTCTTTACGGTTTGAAGCTATCGTCTAGACACTGGTATAAGAAGTTTGACTCCATGATAGATATTTGGTTTACAAGAAGGGCGACGGTCGCCGAAGGTTCTTTCATATACTTGTTACTTTATGTTGATGATATATTGATAGCAGCAAGGTATATGATTGATATTCAGAATTTGAAAGAATAGCTGAAAAGCAAGTTCGAGACCAAGGATTTGGAAGCGGCCAAGAAAATACTTGGTATGGAGATAAGGCGAGATCGCAAAGGAAGAAAGTTTTACTCATCTCAGCAACGATACGTTGACAACATTTTAGAGCGTTTCGGCGTGGCAGACGCTAAATTTGTAAGTACTCCGTTGGCAGTCCATTTCAAACTTTCAGCTTGTTCATCACCGCAAACAGATGATGAGATTAAGTATGTCAAATGTTTCGTATTCGAGTATGGTGGGTAGTATTATGTATGCCATGGTTTGTACCCGACCCGACATTTCACATGCAGTTAGTGTTGGTCGCTATATGACATTTCCTGGTAAAGGCCATTGGCAAGCAGTGAAATGGATTTTACGATACCTGCGAGGTACGTCTGATATGGGGTTGGTGTTTAGAAGGAACAACGACGGTTTGATTGGATTCAGCGATTCCGATTATGCGGGTGATCTCGACAGACGAAGGTCGATCACTGATAATATATTCTCTTCAGGAGGATATGCTATCAGTTGGCGTGCTTCGTTATAGCCTACGGTAGCGTTGTCTACGACGGAGTATATGGTCGTTGTTGGGGCCGTTAAGAAAATGATCTGGTTGAAGGGACTATTTTCAGAACTTGGTATTCAAAAGGATACCATAATAGTCTACTGTGATAGCCAAAGCGCGATTCACTTGATGAAAGATCAGATGCATCATGATAAGACGAAGCACATTGATGTACGGTATTGGTTTGTTCCGGAAGTCATTGAAAAAGAAGAGAGTTGTGGAGAAGGGTGGCACAACGGATAATCTGGCCGACATGTTGACGAAATCTCTTTCGGTTAAGTTTGAACGTTGCTTGAACTTAATTGGAGTGTGCCGTACTCATTGAGCCCTTTAGAGGTTTTGTGGTGAAGATGGAGCTATTATTAATTTTGTAGAGTGTTGTCGGGAATGCGAGGAAAGGTGGAGATTTGCCCATTCGATCCCTATTGATTTTTCATTGATCCGGTGTTATCACGAAGATTCGAAGTTATCTGCAAGGCAAGAGGCCAGATGTCTGCGAGTCATAACTTCGGACGTCTGGCATCACTCTGTATACACGGTATACTTTGGGCAAGCGTCTGACTTGAAGAGGTCAGACGTCTACGAGTGTTCTGTTGTTCTGATGCCTGAAGACCAGACGTCCGACGATCCTTCTTCAGACGACTGGAATTACTCTGTTGTTTTGGAGACTCTTGGGCAGACGTCTGAGAATTCTTGCTTCAGATGTCTGCCGTGTTCTTGGACCGGATATTTCCTAAGTTAGGAAATTAATTATTTGGGTAAATGTTTTGTATGATATATATATTGAAGTATGTAGCAATCCTAGATGGTTATAGCTTTTTTGATAATTTAAGAGAACCCTTTTGTTATTTTGTGGGAGTTGGGGTTTGAGGGATTTGTGTATTTCGTCCACCGTTTGTACTCCTCCACTTTTGGATATTAGTAAAGCTTCGCCTTTGCCTATTTTGATTTTGGTGATTAGTACTTTTATTTCCTTATTTGCCTGTGATTGGTTTATTTCTTCTTCTCTATATCGGTTGCTATTTGTCTTCATGATCGTCTTGCCGCAGCACATATAAACTAGTTTTACACATGGAATGAGAACTTGCATTGTATATAAGATATCGAAATATTTTAATTTGTTTTCTTATATGGAAATATGAATTTGAAATTTAAAAACATGAGCATAAGACAGGTTAAGGCCATGTTTGGATATGAAGTTTGGAAAACTGTGGTTTATTTTTAAGTGGAGGTGGGGAGGAGCAAACTGTGGTTTGCAAGCCCCAAACTTCAAAATATGAAGTTCACAAAACTTTGATCATATTGGAGTTGAGATAACTCTTATCGCAAGTTTTGGAAGTTTTGGGACTGAGATAATTATAGTTATCATAATTGTAGTTATCTCAACTCCAAAATGGTTACTAAACAAAGCAAAGTTAGCATTTTGGAGTTGTGGTTTGCTGACTTTATGAAATCGCGGTTTAGAAAACAAAACTCCATTCCCAGTTAGGGCCTAAGAGATTTTATTTGGAGAGATAAGGCTGCAAAAGACGAACTTTTAACACCGATGCTTTGATTGCCGAAAAGGAAATAATACTATATAAAATTTTAAAATAAGAAAAATTTAGTATTGGTTCTTAAGAGTGCGATAAATAATTAAGGGAATTTTTCTTTTTCAAACCTTTTCTTATGAAAAGAGACTACAGATGATTTTAAATTTGATGGACACCATATGAATTACATTGCAATTAGGGTTGCATCCGGATCGAATATAATAATTACCATATCCGCGTCCGTTCTCTATTTTCGGATACAGATACGGATATGGTCCAGTAAGATATATTCATATCTATATCCGGAAAAAACGGATACAGAGACGGATACGGATACAAATTGGATATTCGTATAAATAAGATATATTATAAAAGAAATTTAAATGTGGAGCGAAAATGTGTATGTAATCGATATATCTCATTCAATGCTTATTTAATGACTTAAAAAATATTTGATAGAGACAAATTTGGATGAAAATGAATGTTATATGAATAAATAAATATGTTGACTAATATTCTAAATATAACTAGTGTATTTTACATATTTTTAAATAAATTTTTTGATGAAATAGTATGTAATAGTATTTATTTTAAATGCATAGAATATAGAAAGAGTAAAAAAACATATGGTTTAGTTGGGCATTATTAACGAAAAATTAATTTAAAAAGATATTTTCTTATATTTTTCATATCCGGATACACATCCGGATCCATATCTGTATCCGAATACACATATCCGAATATCCGGATAATTTTGCTAAAACCGTATCCGTATCTGGAAGAATATTTAAATATATATCTGTATCTGATGAATATCAAAACCAGTGAGTTCCATGTGTAAAGCCCTCATGCTCCATTAACCTATCTCTACTATTGCAATCAGGGTTGCATCCGGATGGAACCCACTGGTTTCTTGTACCTCTTTAGTAATACCATACTCCATAGGTCAAGAATCTTTTGTTTGAAATATAGTACAGGCTGGTTTCTTACACATGGAACCCACTGGTTTCTTATACCTCGTTTAGTAATACCATACTCCATCCGGATGGAACCCACTGGTTTCTTACACATCGAACCCACTGGTTTCTTATACCTCGATTAGTAATACCATACTCCATAGGTCAAGAATCTTATGTTTGAAATATCTTACGAGAAACGCCACATAATTCTTGAGATGCATTGTTAGAGCTTAAAAATTAGACCTCCCAAATTACAATTCATAAGATTTGATTTCGAACATTTTTCCTTTTCCACGTGCAGGTGAAGAGCATAGTGAAGCCTGGGTGCTCACAGGAAGTCTTGAAAGCTGCTCTAAGCTCTATGGCCTCTGTGACCGAAGTGCTCAGTGTTATGTCTGCACCTTCGTTTAATGGCCAAACCACTCTCTAAATTATATTGATCTATATCTTCTCTACTTGAAGAGAACCATCCTATTTGAGCTCGTGTAGCATAGAGGCATCCAACAGTTTTGATGATGGTGATCAATAAAGGCTGTTGATATATTTTCGTCGTGAGAGTAATGACGCGTTCGATGCCTGTACTATATTTTTACTGTGAAGTATGTTTAGAGTTTGGTAATGAGAAATAGTAACACATTTGTTTCCTTCGGAAAGCTGTAACTTTTAGAGGAACAACTGAATAATTATCTGCCTTCATTAGATTTCATGCTTGTCCTTTAACCTTGCGAATTATAACATAACTAAGGCTGTGAATGATCATTTACCATCTTTTAGTTTCACATTGTCATTTAAACCTGTAATTTCCATTTAATCCTGCTTATCGGACCAACAAAACAATTGAAGATGAAGTTAGCCAGGGGATGCTGTGAATCTACAGCTTACAGTTACATTTATTTTCAGTTTCGTCCCGATTAATTCTTAGTTGATGAATCATGGAAGTAATTAGTGAACTAAGTTGCTCTGTGTGTTTCAAAACCCTAGCCTTCTCTCTTTAATTAACCAAAGGGTTTTTACCCAATTAGGGTTACAAAATACAATTTCTAGCATGAGACAAATAGAGTAAAATTCGGATTTCTCAAAACAGCCTAAAATTTGGCCATACAGACCCAAAGGCGGCTCAACATTACCTTAAGCTGTCTCTGGCAAACAGAGAATAATTGATGTTTCCAAACGACTTCTCTTATGCAAACAGAAAGAATTATGTAATTTCAGACATGTTGTGAGCCGGCTCAAACTTATCTTCAGCCGTTTCATCATTCAGGGATCAGAAAATACGAGGTAAACTAAAAAAATCTCCACCTTGCCTTGCATTCGCTACAAAACTCCATAATATTAGCAATAGCTCCATTTTCTCCACAAAATTCCTAAAGGGCTCAATGAGTGCAACGCACTCCAATCAAGTTCAAGCAATACTTAAACTTAACAAACGAAAAAGACTTAGTCAACATGTCGGCCGGATCATCCATTATGCCAAGCTTCTTTACGATTATCTCTTCCTTTTTAATGACATCCTGAACAAACTAATACCGAACGTCGATGTGTTTCGTTTTGTCATGATGCATCTGGTCTTTTGTCAAATGAATCACGCTTTGGCTCACAATAGACTATTATGATATTTTCTTGAATATCAAGTTCCGAAAATAGTCTTTTCAACCAGATTGCTTTCTTAACGGCCTCAACAACGGCAATATACTCCGCCTCCATCGTAGATAACGCTACCGTAGACTGTAACAAAGCATGACAACTAATGGCACACCCTCCTAAAGAGAAAACATAACCGGTGATCGACCTTCACCTGTCGAGATCACCTGTATAGTCAGAATCGCTGAAACAAACCAAACTACCATTGTTCCTTCCAAACTCCAATCCCACATCAGACGTACCTCGTAGGTATCGTAAAATCCATTTCATTGCTTACCAATGGATTTTACCGGGAGATGCCATATAACGACTAACAACACTAACTGCATATGAAATGTTGGATCGGGTACATACCATGGCATACATTATACTATCCACCGCACTCGAATAAAGAACATGCGACATATACTTAATTTTTTCCTCGGTTTGTGGTGATGAACGAGCTGAAAGTATAAAATGAGCTACCAAAGGAGAACCTACAGATTTAGCGTCTGCCATGCCAAAACGCTTTAAAACTTTCTCAACGTATCGCTGTTAAGACAAGTAAAGTTTACCTCCTTTATAATCGTGCCTAATTCCCATACCGAGAATTTTCTTGGCCGCTCCCAAATCTTTGGTCTCGAACTTGCCTTTTAACTGTTCCTTAAGTTTTTGAATATAAATCATATACCTTACTGCTATCAACATATCATCAATATAAAACAACAAGTACATGAAAGAACCATCGGTGAGCTTTTTGCAGTAAACACAATTGTCGCCCTTGGTTCTCATAAACCGAATATCTATCATGAAGGAATCAAATTTCCTGTACCAACATCTAGACGACTGCTTTAAAGCATAAAGAGACTTCTTTAACAAACAAACGTGGTCTTCCTTTCTTTCAATTTCGAAACCTTCAGATTGTTGCATATAGATCTTTTCTACCAAATCACAATGTAAGAATGCAGTCTTAACATCGAGCTGCTCGAGCTCCAAATCCTGCATAGTTACCAAACCGAGCAAGACACGAATAGAGGTCTATTTTACAACTAGAGAAAATACTTTATTGAAGTCCACTCTCTTAACCAGTGAATAGCCTTTAGCTACCAACCGTGCCTTGTATCGAGTACCTGCAACCCCTTAATCTCCTTCCTTTTTTTTTATGAAAACCCACTTGCAGCCAACTATTTTCTTTTCTCCTTCAGACTTAACGAGCTTCTGATGAAGTTCCTTGCGCCCTTTCCGCTACAACCATGGCCTTTGAGGAATTAAAAACGAAAAATTTCGAGAGGCGCTAGAAACTAGAACCCTAAGGATTATACCTACACTAAAAGTAGCTAATTATAAAGAGTTTTAAACTATTCGGTTATGAGGTTATACCTAAGGATTCGTGTCCTTCGGTCTTCTATCAACTTTTTTAGCTCCTCGAAACTGCTGGATCAAACTTGTAGGCCGGTCTTCCTTGGTCCTAGATGATCCACCCGAGAGATATGGTTCAAGACTTTAGCTTCACACAAACAAGCATATGAAGCAATCAAAATCCCTAGGTTGCTAATTTAAGATATTTAGAGAAGTAGTGATGCGTTCTAGTATTTTTCTATCTCTTTCCCTTGATTCTCAACACATTAGAGTGTAAGGAAAATTAAAGAGGAGGTGAAGCTTAAGAACTAGAGCAAAAAAAGAGAGGAAAAACACAAGAGAGAGAAAAAGATGGTGAGAATGAAGTCTCTCATACAAATCAAGCATAACAAAAATGGTTTTATGAAAACCAATTTTTCATTATTAAAATGCAACCATACTTGAATAGTGTAGACAAATGAATTAACAATTCATTTGTCTACACCACTCACCATCCCTCACCTTTTTCTTTCCATGTCTCACTTTTACATCTCATTTCTATTTTTAAACAAAATAGAAAATCCATGATGAGGTGTGTCACGCCCCGCTTCACAGAGTACGCTAAAATGGACACGTGACATAGCCAACCATGCTACCTGTGGGTAGGAAGTATCCATCCACAGTCACATTACGGCTGTAGAGATATCAAGAACAATATAAAACTATCTAAAACATGTCCATAATCCAAGATAACATGAGTCAAGAATAATAAAATGCGGAAGCGAAAGATCCAATACAAATAACTGGAATGTATGTTCCATAATGCAGGCTCACATCAGGAATAAAATACAGGAAAGAAAAACTAACTAATACTGACACCTCACAGCTCAGCCTGCTGGCTGAAGTACTCCTGCTCGGACTGCAACAGCGGTACAGAATCTGGGCCATGCAAAACCCAGACGTCAGCGCGTCAAGTCATGAAGCAATATAATATGAACAGTGTAGCAGGCAATGTAATATAAACATGAATAAAACAAGAGTAACAATAATATAAGTCAGAGCAGTGCAGGATAATGTGCAGTGGGTAAACTAAACTGTTCTATCAGGTTTTCTGTTCTAAAGTCTTTGAAACCAATTGATGAATCGTCGATATAACTCAATAGTATCCCGTGCATGCCCGGGACCACGGTCTAAAACTCTCGGGCTGAAACCGAGACGTGCCGCTAGGCACTAACATGGAAAGGATAAAGACCAACGATGTTAGCAGCATCGTCACGAGGCGGGCCTGGCCTTTAAAACTGATCAGTACAAGTAGTGAACTGTTGAGTTACAAGTCAGGTTTCACCTTTGATTTCCCCATACCCCCAAGTTATATGTGTAAGTCAAGTCAGGTATCCCGAAATCAAGAAACTAATGCCAACACAGGATCAGGTAAACAGGTTTGTCTGGATAGACAACATGGACGGTCCATGGGGACTACATGTCAGGTTTGTTGGCATTAAACACAAGATCAGGAAATGGATCAGGTCATGGTACATCATGTCAAGTCAAGCAGTATACAGAACCATGTCGGGTCAATCAATATGTAGGTAGCAAGACAGGTCAAGAAGCAAGCGATATCATAGGTGTACTCACAATCAGTTATATAATCAAGCATGGTTATCAACAACATGATATGAGCAATGAAATAGGCAGATTTACTCAATTTTCCGTACAGTTATCAGTTGTGTCACAGAGATGATTTCAATGTTATGCGAATGCAGTATGACAATTATGGTCTTTTAATTATGTTAACAAGTTTAAGAACTTTAGAGGTGCAATGATTTATATAAAGGTTCAATACAGCTATTACAGATTAAAATGCACACGAGTGTCCAAATGGAACAAAACTATAGAGATAAATGCCATAAGCTATGTCAATATTAAAAATGTGATTAAACAGGTAAATGTGGTTATTAAGTTCACTACAGTAAGTGCAACAGGTAGGTTCCAAGTTTGAAGGATAAATGATATGTAACAATCTTGTACATGAAAATGAGAATGATTGTACTAATGTTAAATTTACAGGTTTAGGGTGTCATCAATAGGTATGTAAATATTATTTAGCATGTAGCAAGGGGTACTTGCCTCAACGGGCCGCGGATCGGAAAAACGGAACGATAAATATCGGCGGGGAAACTCGCGACGGGCGCACGGTTCACGGAACGAACCTAAACGACGAACAATGGAACCACACGGGTCGGGGTACCTCGCTGGAACGTCGGGACGCGTCGCCGGCGCGGCCGGATTCAGGTGAGATAAAAACAGTGAACAACCATACTAAAAAATGCATGAAAGATAGAGAGTAATCAAGAAGAGAGGAGAGGAGAGGAGAGGAGAGGAGAGGGTGCTCACTCAGATCTGTGGAGGGGTGGTGATCGCCGACGACGTCGATGGAGCTCCGGCGGAGATACCTGCAGCAAACACCAGCGATCAAGAATGGAAAACGACGCAAGAAAAGAAAAGAAAAGGAAGGAAGGAGAAGAAGTGGAGGAGGAAAAGCTTACTGGGAATGCACGAGGTCGGGGGAACGGATCGAGATCGCCGGCAGCGATCCCACGAGGTGCAAGCGGCCGCGGTTGCCTGGTGCAAGGCAGTGTGCAGGCGCGGGGAAAGAGGAGAAAGGAGGAAGGAGGTGGACGTGGCTGCGACGAGGGCGAGAAGACGACGAGCCCGGCGGTGCTGGCGCCGGCGCTGCAGCGGCGAAGGGGGATGAGGCGGCTGGGGCTGCGCGATGGGTTAGGGTTCTGTGTTTTTTAAAAAAAAGAAAGGAGGGGGAGATGTAAATATATATGAGGGAGAGAGACAGATTTATGGGGAGAGAGAGAAAGTGGAGAGAGATAGAGAGAGATAGGGGAGAGAGATAGAGATAAGACGAGAGAGAGAGATAGCGACGGGAGAGAGAGGAGAGAGACGTGGGGCCTACGGGGTTAAAGGAGAGGTTGCGATTGGCTGAGATTTGTTAAGGGAAAATATTAAAAAGATTTAAACGATTTTAAGGAATAGTGAATTTATATAGTTAAGAAAATATATGATGGTTTAAATATATTAAAATTTGGGATTTTGGCGCAAAGTGAAACATTTCCAAATTGCGTCCTGGTCGGGTCCAAAAATTTGAAATTGGAATAATAGAATTTTAAGCGGGATCCAAAACTTAAAATGAAGTGTTTTATGATCAAAAAGCATACCCCCAAAACAGACACACGTACGTGCGCGTAGCCGTCCAAACTCGCCCGTTTTACTGAACGGGACGAGAAAACGATGCACGGATGCTACAACAGGGTTAAGGGTGTCAAGTAGGCCAAGATGAATATTTTTAATTTTATTTTGGATGCCAAAAATTGTCATATGCAGAAATGAATTTGCCGGGTAAAAATTTATAGTAAGTAACAATTAAGCAAGATAAATGAAATAAGTGCCACACTACGTTCAAACGGTAATAGAAATTAGTAGCATTGGGCTCGGGTGATACATTATACCCAACTACAAAAGAATTCGTCCTCGAAATTCCAAGAATACAAAGATAAACAACAACTACAAGAAAAGATGAGGAAACTTCTGCCGGATTTCATCTTCTTGTTCCCAAGTGGACTCTCCATGCGAGCGATTACCCCAAGAAACAAGCATAAGAGAGATCACCTTGTTCTTAAGAACCTTTTCCCTTCGATCCACGATTTCAATTGGTCGTTCCTCAAAAGTCAAGTTTTCTCGTACTATTAGCTCCGAATGATCCAATAAATGTGTTTCATCTCGAACATACCTACGGAGTTGAGATACTTGAAACACATCGTGGACATTCGCCAAGGACTGCGGTAACGCCAAACGATACGCTACCACACCAACACGCTCCAAGATCTCAAAGGGTCGAACGAATCGAGAACTAAGCTTTCCTCGACTTCCAAAACGAATCACCCCTCTAGTCGGTGATATCTTCAAGAATACCAAATCACCCACGGTGAACTCTAGAGGTCTTCTTGACGTATCTGCCCAACTCTTTTGTCGGTCTTGTGCTGCTTTCATATGATTTCTGATAGTGTTAACCTTCTCAACTGTCTGCACAACCAAATCTGGTCCCAATAATCTTCGTTCACCGACATCGTCCCAGCAAACAGGTGAACGGTATTTACGACCATACAAAGCTTCAAATGGAGCCATCTGGATAGTTGTCTGAAAACTGTTGTTGTAAGAAAACTCCACCAAATGTAGATGATCCTCCCAAGACCCCTTGAAGTCCAACATGCATGCCCTCAACATATCCTCAAGAGTTTGGATCGTTCTCTCCGACTGACCATCAGTTTGAGGATGATAAGCTGTGCTAAACTTCAATCGAGTCCACAAACTTTCCTGTAACTCCGTCAAAAGTGTGATAAGAACCGAGTGTCACGATCGGACACGATGCTAACCCGTACTCCATGCAATCTTACAATCTCTTGCATGTACCGCTCTGCCAAGGTCTCTGTTGATTGACCAACCCGGAAAGGAATGAAGTGAGCTGCCTTGGTCAACCGATCAACAATCACCCATACAACATTGTTGCCCTTTGGACTTCGCGGTAAAGCCGTCACGAAATCCATGGTTATATGTTCCCACTTCCACTGAGGAATCGGAAGTGGTTGCAATAAACCAGCAACCCTTTGATGTTCAGCCTTAACTTGCTGACACACCAAGCACTTTGCCACAAAGCGAGCAATCTCCCGCTCCATGCCTTCCCACCAGAAATACTGTCGAATATCTTGGTACATCTTTGTGCCTCCTGGATGTACAGAATAAGCTGAACTGTGTGCTTCTTTCATAAGCTCTTCACGAATATCTCCCTTTGGCACGCACAATCGGCTACCATACCTCAACGAACCATCTTCAGGGATCAATAAATCTGTTCGTAGTCCGACTTCAACCTGTTATCGAAACTTTTGCAGTCTAAGGTCCTGCGATCGTGCTGCTTTAATATTCTCGATCAATGATGATTGTACTTGCAGCTGCAACAACTGTCCCGTATAATGCGGTAGCACAACCTCCAAGTCAAATCTTCGAAAATCTGCAACGATCTCCTTCTGCGTAGTTAACACTTGAATTGCTGGTAATCGACTAAGCGCATCCGGCACGACGTTAACCTTCCCCGGATGGTACTTAAGATCAAGATCGTAGTCAGCCATCAGCTCCAACCATCTACGCTGCCTCATATTAAGCTCCTTCTGTGTGAACACATACTTCAAGCTCTTATGATAAGTAAAAACTTTGACCCTTTCGCCCAAAAGGTAGTGTCTCCAAATCTTCAAAGAAAAACTCACAGCCGCAAGTTCCAAGTCATGCGTTGGGTAATTCTTCTCATGGGTCTTCAACTGTCTTGATGCGTACGCTACAACCTTCCCATGCTGCATCAAAACACATCCCAATTCTTTCCCAGATGCATCGCTGTGAATCACCAATCCTCCGGAATTGTCTGGCACGGTCAGAATAGGGGCGGTTATCAACTTATGCTTCAACGTCTCAAAAGCTAACGCACATTTGTTCGTCCACACAAACGGTACCTCCTTGCGCGTAAGCTTGGTCAATGGCTCCGCCAGACAAGCAAAGTTCTCCATAAATCTTCTGTAATACCCGGCGAGACCAAGAAAACTTCTTATTTCCGCAACATCCTTTGGAATCGGCCAATCACGAACTGCTGTAATCTTTTCTGGATCGACGGCAATTCCATCGCCAGACACAACATGCCCAAAAACTTTACTTCTTCCAGCCAAAACTCGCACTTACTCATCTTCGCATATAACTTCTCTTGTCTTAGCGTTTGCAGTGAGATCTTCAAATGCTCAGTATGCTCTTCAAAGCTCTTTGAGTAAACCAGAATATCGTCAATGAATACCACAATAAACTGATCCAAGAATGGTGAAAAGATTCGGTTCATCAAGTCCATGAATACTGCCGGAGCATTCTTTACTTCGAAGGGCATCACTAAGTATTCGTAATGTCCATACCGAGTTCGGAACGCCATCTTGCAAATATCTTCTGCTTTCACTCGGACCTGATGATATCCGGATCGCAAATCCAGCTTCGAGAATACCCTCGCGCCACTAAGCTGCTCAAAAAGTTCTCCAATGCGAGGGATAGGGTACTTGTTCTTAATAGTCACCCGGTTTAATTCTCGATAGTCGATGCACATCCTTCTTGTGCCATCCTTCTTCTTTACTAGAAGAACTGGAGCTCCCTTAGGCGAGTTACTGCTTCGAATCCAACCCTTCTCGAGCAATTCAGCCACCTGTTTCTTGACTTCTTCCAACTCTACTGTGCCATTGGATAATACGCTTTGGATACTGGCGCTGCACCAGGAATAAGATCAATTGCGAACTCCACGTCTCGCTTCGGCGGTAATCTCGATATATCTTCAAATACGTCCATAAAATCGCGAACAATAGCCGGCTCTTCACTTTCATCAACTTCCATTGCTGCAAGAATATTGTTTGTCGACTTAGCCCTGAACTCGACTGGCCCGACAGAATTGCTTCCTCCAGTGAAGCTAAACTCGGGATGTCCGGGAATTTGGAAAATTACTTTCTTTGCCCTACAATCAATGTGAGCGTGGAAAGTGCCAAGAAAATCCATTCCCAAGACGACTTCGTAGCTTCCCGTATCAATCACCAAGAAATCTGCAAAAAGCTCCCGTCCGCACACAACAACAGTACAATCTTTACATTCCCTACTAGCTATGATTTTCCCATTCCCAGCATGTATGTCCCAAAAACTAGACAGGGTCGTGCAGGTAATCGAGGGTGTAGATATAAACTTGGATGGCATAAAACAATGGGATGCACCATAATCAAATAACGCCAATGCGGGAAAACCATGAACGAGTAAAGTACCTGAAACCACTTCTCCTGACGCCTTAGCTTCTTCAGCTGTCAAGGTAAAAGCTCGAGCCTGGTTAGGTCCTTGAGTCAGCTGCCTCTGTCCCTGAAACGGTTTTTGCGGAGGCTTCTGAATATCATCCCTTGTACGAAGCTTCGACGGATATGAGTTAATAGTGTGATCTGCCGCTCCACAAACTAAACAGAGTCCTTACATCCTGCGACACTCCCTTTGCAAATGTCCAGGTAAGTGGCAATAGCTACAGGCCACGCGCTTCTTCTGATCAACGACAGTAGGCTTTTTCATCGGTGTTACGCCTCGACGGTCCACTGGAATACCTATGCGACCATGAGCTCGGTTGGGTACAAATGCCGACTTCCTTACCGCAACTGCTGTCTGCTGTGAATTCCCAGTTTTTCCCGATAGGCTTTGCTGTTCTCGAGCTGCCGTAAGAACCTGTGAGAAAGTGGTCAAACCCAGGGAGAGAATCTGCCTCTGGATGTCCACGTCCAAGCTGCGCATGAACTTCCGTGCCCTGTCTGCATCGTTGGCAACTAAAGGTCCAGCGAATCTACTGAGTCTTGTCCATTCTGCTGCATGCACATCTACGGGTGCTCCATTCTGCTTTAGCCCAATGAACTTCTCTTCCATTTCCTCCCGTGCGGTCTGCGGGAAGAACTTCTCTAGGAAACTCTTCGAAAAATCCGCCCACTTGATCGGCTTGGGCAAGCGGGTCTCCTCCACAAGCCACCATTCTCGGGCGTAGTCCACCAACTGAATGCGTACCACATCAACTCTTTTCTCATCTGGAATCTGTGCCGCAATAAGCAAATTCTCTGTGTCAACTAACCACTGCTCTGCTGGCAACGGCTCCTCCAAACCAGTAAATGTAAACGGACCCAAACGCCTGAAATCTGCTAGGGTCCCTACTCGGTCAACTGGTTTAGCTCCAACATTGTTCACAGACTGCTGAACGATCTGCAAACCTTCCTGAAACGATTCCGCTTGCTGCTGGATCAGCTCGGTCTGTTTCTTTTGATTCTCCAGCATTCCCCTTATCACTCCACGCATGGCGGCTTTGTCCACATGTCCTTGGTACATCTTCAAATTCTTATCGGCCATATTCCTGAACTCAAAACACCCAACATTAGCATGATGATAGATTCTGAATTTAGATCAAGGCTAGAACTCCAAGTTACTTAAATAGAGTACCGCATTATAACTATGCTGCGGTATCATAGCCACAATTGCATAACTCAACCCAAGTCACCTAAGTCCTAGAGATAACAAGGAATCAGGTTTCGAGTCGATATGCAAAGGAAGTTTGCATATCGTAAAAGATATAATCAGGAAGAATGTGATTCAAGAATGGCAAACGGCAAGGTGACAGGACATGTTTCCTAAACATGGGTATTCTGATTCGTGTATTGGGTACAATACCCAACTACAAAAGAATCAACCCGACTAACCTATGGCTCTGATACCAAAAGAACCATGTCACGCCCCGCTTCCCAGAGTACGCTAAAATGGGCACGTGGTATAGCCAACCATGCTACCTGTGGGTAGGAAGTATCCATCCACAGTCACATTACGGCTGTAGAGATATCAAGAACAATATAAAACTGTCTAAAACATGTCCATAATCCAAGATAACACGAGTCAAGAATAATAAAATGCGGAAGCGAAAGATCCAATACAAATAACTGAAATGTATGTTCCATAATGCGGGCTCACATCAGGAATAAAATACAGGAAAGAAAAACTAACTAATACTGACACCTCACAGCTCAGCCTGCTGGCTGAAGTACTCCTGCTCGGACTGCAACAGCGGTACAGAATCTGGGCCATGCAAAACCCAGACGTCAGCGCGTCAAGTCATCAAGCAATATAATATGAACAGTGTAGCAGGCAATGCAATATAAACATGAATAAAACAAGAGTAACAATAATATAAGTCAGAGCGGTGCAGGATAATGTGCAGTGGGTAAACTAAACTGTTCTATCAGGTTTTCTGTTCTAAAGTCTTTGAAACCAATTGATGAATCGTCGATGTAACTCAATAGTATCCCGTGCATGCCCGGGACCACGGTCTAAGACTCTCGGGCTGAAACCGAAACGTTCCGCTAGGTACTAACATGGAAAGGATAAAGACCAACGATGTCAGCAGCATCGTCACGAGGCGGGCCTGACCTCTAAAACTGATCAGTACAAGTAGTGAACTGTTGAGTTACAAGTCAGGTTTCACCTTTGATTTCCCCATATCCCCAAGTTATATGTGTAAGTCAAGTCAGGTATCCCGAAATCAAGAAACTAATGACAACACAGGATCAGGTAAACAGGTTTGTCTGGATAGACAACATGGACGGTCCATAAGGACTACATGTCAGGTTTGTTGGCATTAGACACAAGATCAGGAAATGGATCAGGTCATGGTACATTATGTCAAGTCAAGCAGTATACAGTATCATGTCGGGTCAATCAATATGTAGGTAGCAAGATAGGTCAAGAAGCAAGCGATATCATAGGTGTACTCACAATCAGTTATATAATCAAGCATGGTTATCAACAACATGATATGAGCAATGAAATAGGCAGATTTACTCAATTTGCCGTACAGTTATCAGTTGTGTCACAGAGATGATTGCAATGTTATGCGAATGCAGTATGACAATTATGGCCTTTTAATCATGTTAACAAGTTTAAGAACTTTAGAGGTGCAATGATATATATAAAGGTTCAATACAGCCATTACAGATTAAAATGCACACGAGTGTCCAAATGGAACAAAACTATAGAGATAAATGCCATAAGCTATGTTAATATTAAAAATGTGATTAAACAGGTAAATGTGGTTATTAGGTTCACTACAGTAAGTGCAACAGGTAGGTTCCAATTTTGAAGGATAAATGATATGTAACAATCTTGTACATGAAAATGAGAATGATTGTACTAATGTTAAATTTACAGGTTTAGGGTGTCATCAATAGGTATGTAAATATTATTTAGCATGTAGCAAGGGGTACTTGCCTCAACGGGTCGCGGATCGGAAAAACGGAAGGATAAATATCGGCGGGGAAACTCGCGACGGGCGCACGGTTCACGGAACGAACCCAAACGACGAACAATGGAACCACACGGGTCGGGGTACCTCGCTGGAATGTCGGGACGCGTCGCCGGCACGGCCGGATTCCGGAGAGATAAAAACAGTGAACAACCATACTAAAAAATGCATGAAAGATAAAGAGTAATCAAGAAGAGAGGAGTGGAGAGGAGAGGAGAGGGTGCTCACTCAGATCTGTGGAGGGGTGGTGATCGCCGACGACGTCGATGGAGCTCCGGCGGAGATACCTGCAGCAAACACCAGTGATCAAGAATAGAAACCGATGCAAGAAAAGAAAAGAAAAGGAAGGAGAAGAAGTGGAGTAGGAAAAGCTTACTGGGAATACACGAGGTCGGGGGAACGGATCGAGATTGCCGGCGGCGATCCCACGAAGTGCAAGCGGCCGTGGTTGCCTGGTGCAAGGCAGTGTGCAGGCGCGGGGAAAGAGGAGAAAGGTGGAAGGAGGTGGACGTGGCTGCGACGAGGGTGAGGAGACGACGAGCCCGGTGGTGCTGGGGCTGCAGCGGCGAAGGGGGACGAGGCGGCTGGGGCTGCACGATGGGTTAGGGTTCTGTGTTTTTTAAAAAAAAGAATGGAGGGGGAGATGTAAATATATATGAGGGAGAGAGAGAGAGATTTATGGGGAGAGAGAGAAAGTGGAGAGAGATAGAGAGAGATACGGGAGAGAGAGAGTGGAGAGAGATAGAGATAAGACGAGAGAGAGAAGAGAGAGAGAGAGATAGAGAGCGACGGGAGAGAGAGGAGAGAGAAGTGGGGCCCACGGGGTTAAAGGAGAGGTTACGATTGGCTGAGATTTGTTAAGGGAAAATATTAAAAAGATTTAAACAATTTTAAGGAATAGTGAATTTATATAGTTAAAACAATATATGATGGATTAAATATATTAAAATTTGGGATTTTGGCGCAAAGTGAAACATTTCTAAATTGCGCCCGGGTATGGTCCAAAAGTTTGAAATTGGAACAATAGAATTGTAAGCGGGATCCAAAACTTAAAATGAAGTGTTTTATGATAAAAAAGCATACCCCCAAAACGGACACACGTACGTGCGCGTAGCCGTCCAAACTCGCCCGTTTCACTGAACGGGACGAGAACACGATGCACGGATGCTACAACAGGTTAGGGGTGTCAAGTAGGCCAAGATGAATATTTTTAATTTTATTTTGGATGCCAAAAATTGTTATATGCAGAAATGAAATTGCCGGGTAAAAATTTACAGTAAGTAACAATCAAGCAAGATAAATAAAATAAGTGCCACACTACGTTCAAACGGTAACAGAAATTAGTAGCATTGGGCTCGGGTGTTACAAGGTGTCCGCCTTCTAGAATGTATACTTGTATACATACAAGAATACGTCTCCGTATTCGTATCGAAATACGAATACCAAAGAGATAGAATAATACAATGAACATAATACTAGAATATATATATATATATATATATATATATATATATATATATATCGAAATATACATATGTAAATTATTAAATCAATATCTGATTTAATAATCCGGCTTAATCTTAAGCCGGCTAGTATTACCATCCGTCCGATTCAAATCTGTGTAGCTACTACACGTATTTAATCGGAACCCTGCACGTATCAAAATACGCCTATTACATCATTTCGCTTGAACCAGGAAAACGCTCTGTGTAGGACTCTAAAGACTCAACATGTTCTTGGTTTACGGCGGAAAAGACCTCAGGTTGGAGGCCTTTGCTGATTCCGGCTTCCAGAGTGATAAGGACGATTCCAAGTCCATGTCGGGTTATGTCTTTACCCTCAATGGAGGGGCGGTGTGCTGGAAGAGCTCCAAGCAGGACACCGTTGCTGACTCGACGATGGAAGCGGAGTATATAGCTGCTTGCGATGCCGCAAAAGAAGCAGTCTGGATGAAGAAGTTCCTAACAGAACTTCAGGTGGTTCCTACCATAGTTGATCCAATACCTCTGTATTGCGACAACAACGGAGCTATAGCTTTAGCGAAGGAACCAAGGTCCCATCAGAAGTCCAGACACATCTTGAGGTGGTATCACCTGATCAGGGAGATCATTGATCGTCAGGAGATCGAGGTTCGGAGAGTTGCTTCAGAAGAGAACATTGCTGATCCATTCACGAAGGCCCTTCCTCAGATTCAGTTCGAGAGGCTGCTCGAGATCATTGGTCTACGATATGCCAGTACATGGCCCTAGTGCAAGTGGGAGATTGTTAGTGTTTATGCCCTAGAAGGCCATTACTGTATCATACTAGCTTGTATATTACTTAATGGAAGCTTGGGATATTCACATGTATATAACAGTCTTGCTAAACATGGTAGTATGCTACTTGGTTTTTCTATCTTAATATGTGAGTGTACGTATTGATAGAGCTCTTAGGATCTTGCTTGTCTACCAGCGTTGTGATGGCAGTCACACTAGTGGGGGCTGGGTAGTCTACAAGCACATCCTTATTCAGGTCCCTGGTCGTTGGATTATCGAGACAGAGCATCGATACTCCGGAGTAGACTGGTGTGTACGCTTCTCATCCCAGTTCGGGAGATGGTCTGTCCCACAGCCGTCAGTACGTCGTACTGGAGATAGTATACAGGTGCTCGTTAGGTTACGGGTACACCGGACAGGACTCACAGGGAACTGTTGGTTGGTTTGATACCAGTCGTCAGTGAACAGTTCCCAGGTGACATGAGTACAGCGTAGTCCGCAGACTTGACACTGCTACTTCGCCTCGAGTGTGTCCCACTGTTCTTAGATTGCTACCCTACCACGGCTCAAAGGAGTCGTGCAAACAGGTAGCAGTTGGGTGCAGTCCCGAGCACTTGGAGGCAGTGGCGGTTAGACAGGATTCGTCCCTCCCGGTATTGGGAGTAGATATCGTGCTGTGTCAGAGAGCCATTACGCAAAGTCCCTGGCCAGGGCAAGCGAGATTTGCTGGTAGGTTCCAGTAGTTTCTCAGGGTGTAATGGGCTTTACTCCGACACGACTTATACCGCTATTAGGGGACTGACGCTTGCCGCCCCCCTAGGCCCGATATGCGATAGTCTTGGACGAACGGACCGGACTGTATGGAGATTGTCACATCAGACTCAGTAGGAGTTCGGATGGGTTTACTCATCGGCCTTCTTATCGACAACTACCTGGGGACCGTTACGTACAGCTAGTGCCGCTTGCGGTCTGTGGTTAAACCCACTGCCAGCGTAGTAGTCGAGTCTCTAGAGTCCCACACAGAGAGTTTCCTACTCCAGGCGAAACGATATAGAGGTTGCATGGTTTTGCGACAAAGGGTTCGGACGCATACGTGCGTTTACGCGCGTACGACTTTCGGACAGTTTTTACCAGTCGGCTTTGGTTTAAGCCAGTTACTGGTATCCGGTTATTGGATTTTTACAGTCTAAAGTTTTTCCGTATTTTTACGGATCGGAGGGGCGTTCTCGTAATTACTCGAGAAGCTTCTAGAAGATGTGACTAAGGAGGTTTCTTTTGGATAAGAGAGTGAGTCATGGTGGTGATTCATTCATTTCATTAATGCACATTTATTGCTTAATGACTCATGCTAATGAATCACCACTAGATATTTCATGAAGCATGCTTATTCATTTCTTTTTATTCATTATTGAAAAATAAGAATGCTTCATAATATTATGATACACTCTCTCTCTTCTCTCATTATCTTATCTCACATTCTCTCTCCTCAAGCTCTCATCTTCAAACCCTAATCCTTAATCCTCATGTGTTGAGATCAAAGGATTAGTTAGACTAAACAATCCATAACCTTCACTCTACATCATCCTTTCATCTTTGATTAGCAATCAAAGTTGATTAGTTACCTCAAGTGAGAGGTTTAGCTTGGAGTTTCGCTCTCGGGTGGATCGTCTACTACCTAGAGAAGGCCGAGGAGAACAAAGGAGGACACAAAGACGAAGGACTAGTTTCGATCGGTATAATCCCTTAACACTATAGTTTAGTTTAGCTATGTGTTTAGTTATTATTTGTTTAGCTTCGATTCAAGCGGTTAGTCGATGTTCGTTGCTTAAACTTGATCGTTTTTGTAAAATTCCGCCTCCCCACAAGTACTGGGGTGTACTACATCGACTTACAGTGGTATCAGAGCCTCGCTAAACACTAAATAACTTAATCGCAAATTTGTACGAATTTCGAACGGAAAAACGAAACCGGAAAACCCTAAAAATTGCTAGTTTCTGTCGAATTTAAAACGATGTCAGAAAATTTTTCAGGTGTGTTCAGAGAGCTAGAAAGGAGTCCAGGAGAACACCCAAGAAATTCGAGCCCATGAATCGGCAACTCGGCCGCGAAAGCGCGGCGGATCGGTGGGATCCGCCGCCCTTCCGCGGCGCTTTGGCCTAGTCATGGACTCGTCTTTCTTGTGTGGGTCCCCTGTGAAATTTGGGGTTTTCTGGAATATTTAATTATTGCTCAGGTTACTGTTTAACAGAGCAGATTTTAGAGCAATATTGATGTTGTTTATTCGATCGAATTGTACAGTATTTGCGTATTGGATTATATCTGTGATTGTTTAATGTGTTCGTAAACCTCCCCTAACTGCTAGTATGTCGGTTGGCAGGGGGTTGCACATTTCTGAAATGGTTATATCTGTTTGTGCATATAAACTGTATTGGACTGTTGTGGTGTATAGCCGGGGTTAGCAATGGGTTATTGATTAATTCATTTGTTGTAAAGGTAATTTGTTGTAATATTATTTTCGCGGGGCACTTCCAGGTTGCGGTTGTAGCCACCGTTGTATTATTTCATTTTACTGTTTTTGCTCCTAGGACTGACCCAAGGTGGGGTACACAGACTGCCGGGTGGGTAGTTTGCCGTACCCGTAGGGGTCGAGGGTGGGGTAACGGCTATTCATCACAACTGTGTAATCTGTCTTTTCTTGCAGGCTCAAAAGAAATACAGATTGCTTGCAAATCCAATATTGTTTATCTGTGTTCTGGAATGTATATCATTGCGTCAGACGAATGTAAAATATCTATATTTATGATAGCTATTTAGACGCCACTTATATTTTACACCCGCGCTAGCCCAGCCCCCGCTCTGTCGTTAGTTAAGTAACCTAACGGGTGATGACGGGACCCCGTGGCGAATGCGGATGGCATAAGAGGACGTTGTATTTTCGTTGTTTTCTGCAATGATAAGTTAATGATGGGACGCATTATCTATAATGCAAAGTAAAACAAACCAAAGTTTTAATCGTTGGAACAATTTAAAAGAAACCACTCGGTTATTTTTAAAACAGATATTTTTAAATGCGGAGTCTTAACCACTCCTTTTAAAAGCTATCAGGTTCCTTCGGTTATATCAAGTTCACTACGTTCACGGTTTCGCCAAAACCATTCGTAGCCCTCCGTCATTTCATCTGGGTATTCAGTAGTATTCAAGCTATGTATTTTGACCTAACGCCAAGGCATAGTGTTTGGTAGCTGCTGGATATTCATTTGTTGCATAGATAGATGAGTTAGTTTGGGACAGTCGTATTATCATTTTGGCCGAACGTCAAGGATATATACGGATGGGTTCAAATTGACAAGATAATGATGGGTAGAACTTGACATGTGACTTATGACATTTTGACCTAACGCCAAGGTCATAAGAGCATGGGGCAAAAATCCATATCGGGAATTTCTAAAGAAACTGAAATTTGCAAAGAGATGCATACCATTTGGAGTTTGATGAATGTTGGTAGGATTCCTTCAACATTATCATACGATGATATTTGGATCCCGATCCTACTGTGAGTATATGCTACTTATCAGGATATTCGTCGCTTAACGATCAATGCTATAAACCTAGTAGGTGTCCAGAAAAGTGTCAGCGGGGTTACGCCCCCAGAGAAAAGAGGTTATTTAATTAAGGAACTTCGCGAAAGCGTTGGAAAACCTCCCTCGAAGTATCGACACCGGCCTGGCTGAACGGTTAAGCAAGTATTGTACGGCGAGAATAGTCTTGGCTAATTCTTCTTTTATGGTTTGAGGAAGGATTCGAGAAACAGTGGGAGCCATCCAGTTTAGATAAACTAAAAACCACTCTAAACTTGCAAGAGCATCATGCTAAAGAGTTTTCTTCTCTCTCTCCTAATTGCAGCGACCCTGAAAATGACTGGACTTAAGTTACTTTTAGAGAAAAATATACTGACGGGGCCAAACTATAAAGATTGGCTGCGGAATGTCAAGATGGCTTTGACCTATGACAAACTGGGGTACGTCCTCACCGCTACAGCACCTGCTGTCCTTGGTCCCAAATCCAGCAATGCGGATAAGGAAATCCGCAAAACCTGGGATTTAGATTGCGCGAGAGCCAAGTGCATCGTGCTTGCCTCGATGAACAATGAACATCAGAGGAGGCACGAGGATATGTCCCTAGATGGCATATTTCTCTATACAAAGGAACTTTATGGAGAGCAATCTCGTATAGCAAGATACGAGACCTCTAAGAAATTGTTTCGAGCGAGGTTGGCTGTCGGGTCATCGGTAGGTGAACATGTCCTACAGATGATCGGCTATATTGAAGAGCTCGCGGACCTTGGGACGACTTTGGATAATGAGCTCTATACAGACCTTGTTCTCCAGTCCCTTCCTCCCACCTACGCCCAGTTTATCCTCAACTTCAATCTTCAAGGAAAAGAAGTTGAACTTGCGGAACTCCTGAACATGTTAAGGAGTGCAGAGGGCACCTTGCAGAAGGCAAGGGAAACACCCGCTATGTTTGTTGGCGGTTCATCTTCTTCCGGGTTCAAGGCTAGGGCCAAAGGAAGGAAGAAGAAGGCCGCACCCAGACCTAGAGGAGGTGTTAGTAAGGTGGGAAAGAAGGGAAAGAAAAAGTTTACAGCACCGGTAGTTGGCCTGGATGAGTGCTTCCATTGTCACAGGAAAGGGCACTGGAAGAAGGATTGCAAGGCGTGGAACGCCAAGAACCAGGAACCGAAGCAAGCTGTGGCTTCGACTTCAGGTGTGTTTGTAATTGAGAATTGTCTGTCGATCAACTCTACTTCCTGGGTATTGGATACCGGATCAGGATCTCATATTTGCAATTCATTGCAGGCACTGAGAAACCGTAGAGTGCTGAAGGAAGGTGATATGATCCTCAGGGTTGCTAACGGAGCTAGCGTGGGAGCTGCGTCCGTCGGGGATTATCACCTAGGATTGACGAGTGGACACATTTTGGTTTTACATAACTGTTATTTTGTACCCAGCTTAACGTGTAATATCATATCAGTTTCCTTGTTATCAAATAAAGGTTATGATTTCACGTTTGTAAGAGATGTTGTCAACATCCACCTTAATCATGGTTTGATTGGGTCCGGTACTCTAAATAACGGCATATATGTGTTAAACCAACTCCAAATTTTCAATGTCCAGAACACACTAAAAAGAAAGTCTCCAGATTTAAATAAAGCTTTCTTATGGCATTGTAGACTGGGTCACATCAATGAGAGAAGGTTAACTAAGTTGCATAGAGAAGGATATTTGGACACGTTCGAATATCAAACTTATGACACTTGTCAATCTTGTCTCAAAGGAAAGATGACAAAGACTCCATTCACTGGACAAGGAGTAAGAGCGAGCGAGCTCTTAGGACTCATACACAGTGATGTATGCGGTCCAATGTCTACACATGCGAGAGGTGGTTTTTCCTATTTCATTACTTTCACGGATGATTACTCAAGATACGGATTCATTTATCTGATGAAACATAAATCCGAGGCTTTTGAGAAATTCCAAGAGTATAAGAATGAAGTAGAAAACCAAACCGGCAAAAGTATAAAGACACTTAGATCTGATCGAGGTGGAGAATACTTGAGTGCCGAGTTCCTAGGTTACCTAAAAAAGAAAGGAATTCTCTCTCAGCTTACTCCTCCGTACACTCCACAGCATAATGGTGTATCGGAGAGACGGAATCGAACCCTATTGGATATGGTACGATCCATGATGAGTAATGCTGAGTTACCGCGATCTTTCTGGGGACATGCGCTAGAATCAGCGGCATATCTTTTGAACATGGTACCTACCAAGACTGTGCCTACCACTCCATATCAGATGTGGAGTGGGAAGAAACCCCATCTACAGTATATAAAGATTTGGGGATGTCCAGCTTTTGTTAAAAAGCAGCATGTGGACAAGCTCGAGGCACGATCAGTAAAGTGTTTGTTTGTGGGATATCCAAAGCACTCCAGGGGATATCTATTCTATTACGCAGAGGAACAGAAGGTATTTGTTTCTCGTAATGCCCATTTTCTAGAACATCAGTTTTTAGAAAAGGAATCAAGTGGGAGCGAAATAGAACTGGAAGAAATTCCAGAACCACAAACTACTACTGAAATTTTGGTAGAACCAGAGGTTCAAGAAGAACAGAACATTCCCGCACCCCTCCGCAGGAGTAGTAGGCCGTCTCATCCGCCTGAGAGATACTACGGTTTTCTCATAGACGGGGATAGAGAGGATTGCATCATAGATGATGATGAACCTACTGACTTCCAGCAGGCCATCCAGAGCGGCGACTCGGTACGATGGCTAGATGCAATGCGGACCGAAATGGAGTCCATGTACACCAACAAAGTATGGACTTTGGACTTTGCTCCAGATGGGGTAAAACCCATAGGATGCAAATGGATCTTCAAGAAAAAGATTGGTGTAGATGGACAGGTGGAAACCTATAAGGCTAGACTTGTTGCAAAGGGTTTTCGTCAAAGACCTGGTTTGGACTATGACGAAACTTTTTCTCCAGTGGCTATGCTCAAATCCATTCGGGTCCTTCTTGCTATTGCTGCCTTCCATGATTATGAAATCTGGCAGATGGACGTAAAGACGGCTTTTCTGAATGGAAATTTAGAAGAGAGCGTCTATATGGATCAGCCAGAGGGTTTCAATCAGAGTGGGAGCAGCGGGAAAGTATGCAAGCTGCTTAAGTCTATTTATGGACTAAAGCAGGCATCGCGGAGTTGGAACATCTGTTTTGATGAGACAGTCAAAGAATATGACTTTATCAAAAATCCAGATGAACCGTGCATATATAGTAAAGTTGTGGCCAGAAGTGTCGTATTCCTCGTCTTGTACGTGGATGACATTCTATTGATAGGAAATGACATTCCTATGCTACAATCTGTCAAAGGATTCTTGTCACACAGGTTCTCCATGAAAGACCTGGGTGATGCCTCTTACATTCTGGGGATCCGGATCTATCGTGATAGATCCAAGAGGATGTTGGGACTTTCGCAGTCCAGGTATATCGACACTGTACTGAAAAGATTCAGTATGGAAGATTCTAAGCGCGGTAATCTACCGGCTTGTCACGGAATCACCCTCTCCAAAGAGATGTCTCCCAAGACTGATTTGGAAAGGGAACGCATGTCTATTATACCCTACGCTTCTGCGGTAGGCTCTATAATGTATGCGATGTTGTGTACCAGACCAGATGTAGCTTACGCACTGAGCGTGGTAAGCCGGTATCAGTCAGACCCAGGGGAGAAACACTGGATAGCAGTAAAGAACATTCTCAAGTACCTGAGGAGGACTAAGGAGATGTTCTTGGTTTACGGCGGAAAAGACCTCAGGTTGGAGGCCTTTGCTGATTCCGGCTTCCAGAGTGATAAGGACGATTCCAAGTCCATGTCGGGTTATGTCTTTACCCTCAATGGAGGGGCGGTGTGCTGGAAGAGCTCCAAGCAGGACACCGTTGCTGACTCGACGATGGAAGCGGAGTATATAGCTGCTTGCGATGCCGCAAAAGAAGCAGTCTGGATGAAGAAGTTCCTAACAGAACTTCAGGTGGTTCCTACCATAGTTGATCCAATACCTCTGTATTGCGACAACAACGGAGCTATAGCTTTAGCGAAGGAACCAAGGTCCCATCAGAAGTCCAGACACATCTTGAGGTGGTATCACCTGATCAGGGAGATCATTGATCGTCAGGAGATCGAGGTTCGGAGAGTTGCTTCAGAAGAGAACATTGCTGATCCATTCACGAAGGCCCTTCCTCAGATTCAGTTCGAGAGGCTGCTCGAGATCATTGGTCTACGATATGCCAGTACATGGCCCTAGTGCAAGTGGGAGATTGTTAGTGTTTATGCCCTAGAAGGCCATTACTGTATCATACTAGCTTGTATATTACTTAATGGAAGCTTGGGATATTCACATGTATATAACAGTCTTGCTAAACATGGTAGTATGCTACTTGGTTTTTCTATCTTAATATGTGAGTGTACGTATTGATAGAGCTCTTAGGATCTTGCTTGTCTACCAGCGTTGTGATGGCAGTCACACTAGTGGGGGCTGGGTCGTCTACAAGCACATCCTTATTCAGGTCCCTGGTCGTTGGATTATCGAGACAGAGCATCGATACTCCGGAGTAGACTGGTGTGTACGCTTCTCATCCCAGTTCGGGAGATGGTCTGTCCCACAGCCGTCAGTACGTCGTACTGGAGATAGTATACAGGTGCTCGTTAGGTTACGGGTACACCGGACAGGACTCACAGGGAACTGTTGGTTGGTTTGATACCAGTCGTCAGTAAACAGTTCCCAGGTGACATGAGTACAGCGTAGTCCGCAGACTTGACACTGCTACTTCGCCTCGAGTGTGTCCCACTGTTCTTAGATTGCTACCCTACCACGGCTCAAAGGAGTCGTGCAAACAGGTAGCAGTTGGGTGCAGTCCCGAGCACTTGGAGGCAGTGGCGGTTAGACAGGATTCGTCCCTCCCGGTATTGGGAGTAGATATCGTGCTGTGTCAGAGAGCCATTACGCAAAGTCCCTGGCCAGGGCAAGCGAGATTTGCTGGTAGGTTCCAGTAGTTTCTCAGGGTGTAATGGGCTTTACTCCGACACGACTTATACCGCTATTAGGGGACTGACGCTTGCCGCCCCCTAGGCCCGATATGCGATAGTCTTGGACGAACGGACCGGACTGTATGGAGATTGTCACATCAGACTCAGTAGGAGTTCGGATGGGTTTACTCATCGGCCTTCTTATCGACAACTACCTGGGGACCGTTACGTACAGCTAGTGCCGCTTGCGGTCTGTGGTTAAACCCACTGCCAGCGTAGTAGTCGAGTCTCTAGAGTCCCACACAGAGAGTTTCCTACTCCAGGCGAAACGATATAGAGGTTGCATGGTTTTGCGACAAAGGGTTCGGACGCATACGTGCGTTTACGCGCGTACGACTTTCGGACAGTTTTTACCAGTCGGCTTTGGTTTAAGCCAGTTACTGGTATCCGGTTATTGGATTTTTACAGTCTAAAGTTTTTCCGTATTTTTACGGATCGGAGGGGCGTTCTCGTAATTACTCGAGAAGCTTCTAGAAGATGTGACTAAGGAGGTTTCTTTTGGATAAGAGAGTGAGTCATGGTGGTGATTCATTCATTTCATTAATGCACATTTATTGCTTAATGACTCATGCTAATGAATCACCACTAGATATTTCATGAAGCATGCTTATTCATTTCTTTTTATTCATTATTGAAAAATAAGAATGCTTCATAATATTATGATACACTCTCTCTCTTCTCTCATTATCTTATTTCACATTCTCTCTCCTCAAGCTCTCATCTTCAAACCCTAATCCTTAATCCTCATGTGTTGAGATCAAAGGATTAGTTAGACTAAACAATCCATAACCTTCACTCTACATCATCCTTTCATCTTTGATTAGCAATCAAAGTTGATTAGTTACCTCAAGTGAGAGGTTTAGCTTGGAGTTTCGCTCTCGGGTGGATCGTCTACTACCTAGAGAAGGCCGAGGAGAACAAAGGAGGACACAAAGACGAAGGACTAGTTTCGATCGGTATAATCCCTTAACACTATAGTTTAGTTTAGCTATGTGTTTAGTTATTATTTGTTTAGCTTCGATTCAAGCGGTTAGTCGATGTTCGTTGCTTAAACTTGATCGTTTTTGTAAAATTCCGCCTCCCCACAAGTACTGGGGTGTACTACATCGACTTACAGTATCTGTCGAAAAGGAAGGTCAACGAGCAAGCTCATTCAAACCCCTACTGAGCCTATCTGGGACAACCTCCTTACAGTCCAGTCTCTTCGTCTAAGAGTATCGCATACCGGGTTTAGGGGTGGTAAACATCAAACCCTAACAACCCGATAATTCGTGCCGATATGGCTCAGGACCGATCCAAGAAACTACTGATCTAACTATCAGTAAATCTCATCTGCCTTGGCTAAGGTCTTATGGTGCTGACCAACCGAACACAGTGCGATATCGACTCCCTATACCGGGAGAGGCGAATCCTTAACAATCGCTTACTATCTCCATGTGGCTCAGGACTGCACCCAACTAAAACCTGTTTGCATGACTCAGTAGAGCCGTGGTAGGGTAGTAATTTAAGTACAGTGGAAACTCACATGAGACAAATGATGATATCAGGTCTAAAGACTAACCTGTACTCATTTCACCTGAGAACTATTATCTGACGATAGGTATAATACCATCCAGAAGTTCTCAGCGAGTTCGTCCAGTGTACTCACCCCCAATGAGCACATGTATATGATCTTAGGTGTCACACACCAATGGATGTGGGACCAATCATCGCCTCTCGTTGGGGTCTAGAAACGTATACACCAGTCTACTCCGGAATATCGATACCCAGTCTCGATACTCCTACGATCAGAGACATTTAAGAATGTGCTTATGGACTACCCAGCCCCCGTATGTATGATCGCCATCATAATGCTGGTAGTCAAGCAATAATCCTACGGAATTTATCAACATGTATTAGCGATACGTAATAACAAGTAAAACATATACACATGTTAAGATAAAGACAAACCAAATAGCATACTATTATATCGAGTAAGATTGTCCTGTACATATATATGCGTAAGCATCCACTATATATACACACACACAATAATGGCCTTTAGGGCATACACATCGTACAATCTCTCACTTGCACTAAGGCCAGTTATTGACGTATCAAGTACCCAACGTCTGCTCTGAGGCCAGTTGTTGGCGTACCGCATACCCAACATCTCAAATAGTTGCTCGAACCGTGCTTGAGGGAAGGCCTTCGTGAATGGATCCGCCTTATTTTCTTTTGTATCTACTCTCCGCACCTCGATCTCTCGGCGATTTACGATCTCCCTGATCAGGTGATACCACCTCAAGATGTGTCTGGATCTCTGATGGGACTGTGGTTCCTTCACTAAAATTATATCCCCATTTTTATTACAATACAAAGATATTGGATCAACAATGGACGGAACCACCTCAAGTTTAGTAATGAACTTGTTCATTTAAACCGCTTCTTTTGCGGTATCGTTGGCAGCAATGTATTCAGCCTCCATCGTCAAGTTTGCAATGGTGTCCTGTTTGGAGCTCTTCCACTAGAATGCCCCTCCGTTGAGGGTAAACACATAACTCGAGACAGACTTGCTGTCATCCTCGTCACTTTGGAAGCTAGAGTCGGTAAAAGACTCCTCCTGGAGGTCTCCATTACCATACACCAAGAACAACTCCTTAGTTCTTCTCAGATATTTAAGAATGTTCTTTACTGCTGTTCAGTGGTTCTCCCCTGGGTTTGATTGATGCCGGCTTACCACGCTAAGTGTGTAAGCTATATCTGGTCCGATACATAGCATCGCATACATTATATATCCTACCGCCGAGGCGTAGGGTATAATGCTCATGCGAGCCCTCTCATCATCAGTCTTGGGAGACATCTTTTTGGAGAGGGTGATTCCATGCTAAGCGGGTATATTACCGTGCTTGGAATATTCCATACTAAATCTCTTTAGTTTGGCGTCTATGTACATGGACTGTGAAAGTCCCAACACCATCTTGGATCTATCTCTGTAGATTTTTATCCTCAGAATGTAGGAGGAATCATTCAGGTCTTTTCATGGAGAACCTTTGTGATAAGAACAGCTTGACATATTGCGGTAT
This sequence comes from Agapanthus africanus, assembly GCA_030015575.1. Taxonomy (NCBI): domain Eukaryota; kingdom Viridiplantae; phylum Streptophyta; class Magnoliopsida; order Asparagales; family Amaryllidaceae; genus Agapanthus; species Agapanthus africanus. The sequence goes on from JASDDO010000016.1 coordinate 331,855,165, forward strand.
ATGAATATCATTTTCTATCAGGAGAATGTCATCGACGTACAAGACGAGAAATACGAAAGCTCTCGCTACAATCTTCTTGCAGATATAAGGCTCATCCTCGTTTTTGATGAAGTCAAATTCCTTGACTGTCTTATCAAAACAGATGTTTCCGACTCCGCGATGCCTGATTTAATCCATAAATGGATTTAAGCAACTTTCACCCATTCCCGCTGCTCCCACTGTCTATGAATCCCTCCGGTTGATCCATATAAACACACCTTTCTAAATTTTCATTTAGAAAAGCCGTTTACGTCTATCTGCCATATACTATAGTTATGGAAGGCAACAATGGAAAGTAGGATCTGAATGCATTTCAGCATAGCCGTTGGAGAAAAGGTTTTGTTATAGTCCATACAGGGTGTTTGACGAAATCCTTTTGCAACAAGTCTAGCTTTATAGGTTTCTACCTGTCCATCTACACCAAGTTTCTTCTTGAAGATCCACTTGCATCAAACGGGTTTTACCATAGGAGGAGCAACATCCAAAGTCCAAACTTTGTTGGTGTACATGGACTCCATTTCGGATCGCATAACATCCAGTCATTTCTCAGAGACCCTACTGATAATGGCTTACTGGAAACTAGTAGGATCATATTCTTCCAAGATACAATCCTCTCAATCCCCGTCTATGAGAAAACCGTAGTATCTCTCGGGCAGATGAGAAATCCTACTAGATCTGCGGAGTGGCTGAGATTCGTCCGGAATTATCGAATCTTGAGGTTCTACCAAATCTTTAGTTTCAGTTTGTGGTTCCTGAATTTCTTCCGGTTCTACCGTGCTCCGACTAATTTCTTTTGCAAGAAATTGTCATTCTAAAATGGTGGCGTGCTGAGAAGCAAACACCATCTGTTTCTCGGTATGGTAGAACAAATATCCATTAGAATGTTTTGGATACCCCACAAATTTACACAATACTGATCGTGTCTCGAGTTTGTCCAGATTATATTTCTTAACATAGGCCGGACAACCCCATATCTTAACCTTTTGAAGACATGGTCTCCTTCCTTTCCATATTTCATATAGAGTTTGAGGCACGGATTTGGACGGAACTTGATTCAATAGGTATGCTGTTGTCTCAAGCGCAAATCCTTAGAATGAAAGAGGTAACTCAACATTACTCATCATGGAGCGAACCATATTCAAAAGGGTATGATTCCTCCGCTCCGATATACTATTGTGCTATGGTGTATACGGAGGAGTAAGCTGAGAGAGAATACCATTCTCTTTTAAAAAGTCACGGAATTCCGTACTCAAGTACTCTTCTCCTCGATGAGATCGAAAGATCTTGATACCTTTTCCAGTCCGGTTTTGTACTTCGTTTTTATATTCTTTGAATCTTTCAAAAGCTTCGGATTTGTGTTTCATTAAGAATACATGTCTGAACTTAGAGAGATCATCAGCGAATGTAATGAAGTATGAGAATCCACCCCTTGCATGTGTAGATATCGGACTACATACATCACTGTGTATGAGTCCCAAGAGCTCTGTAGCTCTTTCTCCGTGTCCCGTAAAAGGAGTTTTGGTCATCTTTCCTTTGAAACAAGACTGACAAGTTTAATAAGATGAAAATTCGAACGGATTCAAATATTCATGTTTATGTAACTTAGATAGTCTTTTCTCATTGATATGACCAAGTCTACAATACCACAAGTAGGCTTCGTTCACATCTGAACTCTTTCTCCTGCATGTGTTTTGTATATTGAAAACCGTGTTTTGATTAAGAACATAGATACCATTACATAATATACCTTCGACAACCAGTACCTGATTAAGATAAATGTTCATGATATTTCTATCTAGAACAAAATTATATCCATATTTATTTAGTAAAGAAACCGATATAATATTGCAAAGCATGGGTATATAGTAGCGGTTGTTCAAAATCATAGTGTTGCCACTTAGCAACACTAGGTGATATTCGACGAGAGCAGCATCAACTTGTGCTTCGTTCCTTACTCTGAGGGACATATCACCTGGTCCAACCATTCTATTTTTTCTCAGTCCTTTTAATAAATTACAGATATGAGATCCTAATTCGGTATCTAGTATCCAGGAGGCAGGGCTGACCGAAAAACAGTTCTCAATAACAAATACACCTGAAGAAGATACATTAGAATACTTCTCCTTTTTCAGGGTCAAATGGAAGTCCATGCAATCCTATTTCCCTTGCTCATACTCGTGACAGTTGTCAGGAGTTAGAGCCGAACCAACATTCCCCAGCTCAGTGTAATAAGCTGGTTCGGTCAAGTCATGCATTTTATTATCTTGATTAAGGCGTGACATGGTTGCTATCTGGAGAGAGAGAAAAGAAACACTCAGCGTATGATCTTGCAAGATTGGATTGGTTTTTAATTTATCTAATCAGGATGGCTGATTGTAAAGATTTTTAGGATGTGTAGTTGGTAGAAAATTGTAAAGAAATCACAACCAAAAATATTTTGACCGCAATCAATAACGGTGTCGGATGCAGCGCTTTAGTAAGTGCGGATCGTCCACAGGGACAGTGTAATAGTTCGTCTTTCGAATTAGATGAATTGAAACTTTAACGAAAAGAAAAGAAAACAATTCATGATTTATATTTGAAGTTCAAGAATTAGAAAATATAGATCTAATAACAAGAAAAAGATAGAATCAAGAATTGATAGTTTGATGATTTTTCCAACAAAATATCAAGAATCGAAATGAGGCTCGTAGGAATCGATCGGATCTATAGATGTGATGCAATCTCACGATGACGTATTCTTATCCTTCGATGAATTGATACTAGATCGATGATGATCGATGAGAATTGGGGATTTCTAGTGAAACTAAGGTTTCATTATTTATCCCTTATTCTTTCGTCGATATCATTCACATTCTAGCCTCTAGTAAATTCAAGAAACGATCGTAAATCCCTAATTTCGAGCGATCACAATCAAGAAAGTATCGCAACGAAACTAGGTCGTCGATTCTTGAACTTGCTAGGGTTTACAAAACTCGTAGGACTCAAGAATCGTTTAAAGATTTGTTACATCATCATTCTATTGATCGTCTCGACTCTTTAACGAGCGGAGTTTTACTCAAACATCATCACAAGAACCACAATCATAAATTGAGATCGAATCATGATGCAAGAATTTAAAGAAAGCAAGATTAAAGAATTTCACCTTTTATTTATATCAACAATTTCATTACATTCGCTCAAGAACTGCAAGAGGAAGAACTCGATTGTCGATTTGGCTTCGCTCGGCTCCGTAAGTCGCGGATCGGCTTGGATCACTTGCTCGGTTGGAGATCGGCTCCGCTCCTAAAAGATTGAAGGGCTTTTTTCTTGATTGGTACTCAAGATCTTGAATTTTGATTGGAATTAGGGTTAGGGTTTCACACAAGTCTTGTCACTAGACTTGTGGAAGAAGATGGAGAATTGAACTACTAAAGATTAGGGAAGTAATGAACTAGCTAACTAAAAGATTAGCCATTAACCTTAGGTCTAGGCTTCTATTTATAGACTTCCCTAAACCGTAGATCTAGGATTAGAATTTGAATTTCCCTCCAAAAGTTAGTTAGAGGAGATTTGAATTTCCCTCTAAAAGTTTGTTGAGGAGAAGCTTCTAGATGTGATTAGTTAGGAGGGAGCTTCTAGAAATAGTTTGTTAGGAGCTTAATTAGGATTAGCTTAATTAATCATCTTTTGCTGATCTGGCAGAAGCTTCGAGGGTTTTCTGGAGATTGAAGTATATAAAAGGAATGTGGGCCCAGAGCTGAGAATTTTGCACTGAAATTGAAGTGCTGACGTGGCATACGCGCCGCGGAACCGCGGCGCAAGCCGGCTCCCGCCGCGGTTCCGCGGCTCTTTTGAAGCTTCAGGGCTTGGTTCTTCTGGTGATTGTTGGGCCTAACACTTGGGCTATTTTCTGATATGTGGAATTGTATTTCTCCCTTTGGATTGCTACCAGATCTCAAAACTTAGAGTTGGTGTAATGTTTGATCAGCAAAATGAAAATTTTGGCTTTTCTTCTGGATTTTCCTGCACAGACTTCGAAACAAGTGTTGCGCAATATAGGGATGATGCGATACCATGAAATGTGGTCAATTTCCTTTATAGTGCTGGTTTTAGAGTCTAACACATGCAATCTGATATTTAACGACTGATTTGCTAATATGTGCTATATGAATGCCGAACACTTCTAGATGAGTGCAAATGATAGGAAAATTGCCGTGTTAAAAATACAATATTTTCGACCGATCAATGGCTTTCACTACTTCCTCGAATTTCTTTCAAATCTTAAAAGGAAAACTAGTTGGAATCATTTACACCTTACAAGTTCGTTAACCGTTCACCCAAGTGGGTGTTGGTACTCTGAGGGAGGTTCCCCGTGCTCTCGCACGGACCTAATTAAAATAAACCCCATTTTCACAAAGGCGTAGCCCCGTTAACACCTTTCTAGACATCTAATAGGTTAACTAATTGTGAAGTGAACCTACTCATCAGTAGGAATCGGGACCCAACTGTAGGGAATGATGCTAGGGTCTTTATACCAGCGTACCGTGGCTGAAAACATAACAAAAAAATATGGAAAACATAGCACCATTTCTAAACACTAGATCATTCAAATACTAGTAGTTAACAAAAATAAAGAGATCAAGTTTAGAGTGCTACAACCTTTGTAGCGTGTCCGATCGCCTTCGGAAGACCCAAGCAAGACTTCGCGATCTTCGGAGAGTCTAGCCGAACGCCTCGCCGTAGATGATCCACAGTGAAGAGTGGCCACCCGATATTCCATCTTCACTTCTCAATTGAAGAAACTCACACATTGAACTAGATAGGTTAATGTGTGAGGTGATGTGATCAAGGAAAACACCCACTTTTTGAATTCTAACCTCATTTCTAACCTCTGCTATTTTTGTAGAGAGGAGGAAGAAGATGAAGAAGATGGCTCCCATGGAAAATATGTTTTAAAAGAATTAACATTAAAAAAAAAATAAGAAGAGAATATAAGAAAATGAATAAAACAAAGAAAATAAGTGATAAGAAGCAAGAAGAAGTCTACTATTCTTCTTTCTTCTTTTCATTACATTTCATTTCATTTCTAATCTTTTCTTTTCTTTTCTCTTTATGTTTATTCTTAACATATATCATTTCTCTTTACATTATATATATAAATATATATTTATAAAGAGAAGAAAATGTGTATCAATTACACTTCCATATTACGTATCATATGCACAATAATAATATATCAGTATCTCATACTAATATAATAAAAATAGAGAGAGTGTGTATCCAATACACAATGCTAGAAACCATATCGAAATGCAGTTATTAAGTTAACCTTTGACTTAATATTCCGGTTTTTAAACCGGCTAGTATTTTTCGGACATTTGATTAAATCATACATTTAATCGAACTCCTGTACGTATCCAATACGCACGTCACATCAACATTTTTCCCGGACAGGCACCTTCGTTGTGGGACTCTAAAGACCTGTCAATACGCTGGCAGTGGGTTATATACGATCATATCCGATTGAATCCGAAACACTTTCAGATCCAATCCCCTAACGGGATAACCCACAAGCACGTCAGTGGCACTAGCTGTATGTAACAGCTACCTAGGTATGAGCAAGATAAAAGCAGATCGACAAGCAAACTCATCCGGACCCTACAAAGTCTATCAGTGACAGTCATGGTACAGTCTGATCTCTTCGTCTACGAGTATCGCATATCGGGTCTAGAGTTTGGAATCTGTCAGACCCCAATAACTCTATAAGTCATGCGACAGAGGACTCATAACCAACCGAAGATACAACTGGTAACACTTATCATTTTATCTCCACTGTGGTGGCCACCGACTTGTGGTTGTTGTCATGTCCTGCACATCGCGACATTAACTCCCTATACTAGGAGAGACGAATCCCCTCGGCCGCTCACTACCTCCACGTGCTTCAGGACTATACCCAACAAAAACTTGTTTGCACGACTCCTTTGAGCCGTGGTAAGTTAGAAGTCTAAGTATAGTGGGAACATACATAAGACACTATGGCGATCTCAGATCCTAAGGACTAACATGTACTCATGTCACCAGAGAACTGCTATCTGACATTAGTTTATTACCAACTAGGAGTTCTCGGTGAGTCCGTCCAGTATAACTCATCCAATGAGCATCTGTATACAATCCTCGATGTCAAACACCAATTGCTGCAAGATCAGCTATCGCCATCCAACCGGATCAGGAAACGTACACAGTAGTCTAAACTGGAGTACCGATACCCAGTCTCGATACTCTTACGAATAGGGACATTTAAGGATGTGCTTATCAACTAGCCAGGCCCCACTAGTATGATCTCCATCATCGTCCTCATAGTCAAGCAAAATCCTAAGAGCTTTATCTCATGTATTAGCGATATATGATAACTAGTAAAACGTATTCACATGACAGATAAAGACAAACCAGATAGCATACTATCATCTCGAGTAAGATTGTTCTCTCGTATGGGTCCTCCTTCAATAACAATAATTGCCTTGAAGGCACCTATATCCAACAATCTCCTACTTGCATTTAAGGCCAATTATCGCGGTATCGCATACCCAACTTTTGTGCTAACAGTTTCGTAAACTGTGTTCGAGAACTAGCCTTAATGAGTTTACCCGACACATCGCATCTCTCTATTTCTCCCTAAATCTCAACTTCGCGGAGACCAAATATCTCCCGAATTGAGCGATTCCTGCCTTGATATTTGCTTAGACTGACGATGAGATCATGTTCATAAATGAACAATTATATCCAGCGAATTCTCAGGTGGTATCCTTTGCTGATTTACAATCAGTATATAGCACCACGACTACTTCAGTATCCCACTTGGAACCCTTTCGAATATACTGCTCCTCAAAAGAGGGTAAACTTATAACTCACGACAGACGCTCTGCTTCCTAAGTTACCTGGGAAGCTAGAATTAGTAACTACCTCCTTCAAGAGGCTGCCATTACCATATACCAAGAACATCAAATGCACTTTACTGCTACCTCGTGTTTATCCATAATTGGACCGATATCCATATCCTATATGGAGAAACACTTGTGTGATCACCATTGTTTTACCGATTGCAGTATAGGAACATCACTTCCTATCATGAGTATGTCATCCACATACCATATGAGGAATCTGACAACACTCTCTACTACTTTCTTTCAAATACCAGGTGTTTCCCCCAATAATAAGAGCAAAGCTCAGTTCAAAATTTAAGAGGCAACGCCTTACGTGCCTTCCACGAGGGCGCCAGCGCTAGAGTTAAAAACTCTTATATTGGCACCGCATGTGCTTTTCACGTGGGCGCCAATGTGCAAAGCACATAAAGGAATTAAAACCTTAATTAGCGCCCACGTGCACAATACGTGAGCGCCGGCGCCCAGGTAGAATTAAATTCTACTCTCTGTTAAACAGAGCCGTTGGATCAAAGATCCATCGGAGATGATAAATCATCAGAAGTACAGAATTAAATTCTGTCAGGAGAAAGCATTCCCCAAATTAAATTATAGAATAAAATTCTATTTTCGGGATATATTCTCTCAATCTTTCTAAACAAGAAAAAATGCCCTCTGTAAATAGAGAACCGGTGGATTAAAAATCCAACAGTGATTAAAAAAATCACCAGAATAAATTCTGTGCAAGGGAAAATATTTCCCCAATCTTGTTCTGTAAAACAGAAACCCTTGGATCAAAAATCTAATGGTGGGTAAAAATCCCCAAATCAATTAGGATCTCTTAATGAGGTATTTCTTCAACTAATCAACAAACTTACCTCTACTATATAAAGGACCAAAGACTTCAAGTCTGAAGAGGAGGACCCCCCCCATAATTTTCTAAAAACAAAGTAGAAAGCTTCAAAAAGGAACAAAGAAGAAGATCACCCTTCTAAAAAAAAAAAACTCTAGGTAAATAAAAATAAGAGAGATCAAAGCATCTCATTTACCTATTGAAGGGTTTAACCCTTTTAAAAGAATTTAGTTTTTTCTCTGGATCTGAGATCCACAAGACAAGTCTCCCACAAGTTGAGAATTTAATTCTCATCGGGAAGAACTTGTTCTTGAGAATCAAAGATTCAGAAAAGAATTAGGAAATCGAATTCCTCAAAACAGAGCATATAAGGAAAAATCTAGCGCCCAGCGCCTCACGTGCCCCTCACGTGGGCGCTACAGAAAAAGGGAGTGCTTAGCACTCAATGAGCGGCACTCAGCACCCAACAACTCACGTACCCCTCACGTGGGCACCACAGAAGAAGGAGTGCTTAGTACTCAATGAGCGGCGCTCAGCGCCCAGCGCCCCACGTGTTCCTCACGTGGGCGCCACAGAAGAAAAGAGTGCTTAGCAGTCATTGGGCAACGCCCAGCGCCTCACGTGTCCCTCATGTGGGCGCCATAAAAAAGGGAGAGCGCCCAGCGCCTCACGTGTTTCTCATGTGGACACCACATAATGGAGGAGTGCTTAGCACTCACTAGGAAGCGTCTAGCGCCTAGCAATTCACGTGGGCGTCTGTTCATATCAGAATTTTGCATTATTATATCACCCATTCTTAATCATATTACAAATAAATAATCCATGTTTGCTAAATAGTTGCAGGTTACAGGTTCTCAGAACACTACAGTGAAATTCAGGAAAAGACGCTACAAATGTGAGACTATGACCAACAACTAGATGAATCCGTATGATGCCGCCTAATAGTTCATGGAACAAATGAAGATCAGTAAACAGTTCCATGCACAAGACAGTTCAAGGGCAGCACAAGATACAAGACTTCAAAGCAAAGCTCACGGTAAAAGTCCACTTAATTCTGTTGGAAATCTGGAAGAAAGTAGAAAAGATTCTGAGGAACCAAGTGAAGAAAACAGAAGGAAAAAGCAACATGGAGTAGCCCTGAGAAACTGAGCCCAAGAGCCCACCATATGGCCGCGGAACCGTGGCCAAACAGGCCTTTCTGCCGCGGTTCCGCGGCTGTGCAATGCACGTGTCGGTGGGGTGTCGGTGCTTTGACTCGGTCTTTAGGGCTATTTTGTAATTTCATGTACGGATCAGAATGTAAACCTAGGGTTTTTCCTATCTATAAATAGGAGGGCTCAAAGCCAAATAAAATGTGCCTCTTCCAGGGTGCCTCTTTTGGATGCCACTTTTATTTTTAGATCTAGAATTTAAATTCACTTTGTAATGAATCGTTGAAGAGGTTATCAATAAAAGTAAGTTTTTTTATCTCGTATTCTTTTTATCTGCAATTTTAATTCCTGCAATTTTTATTTGTTCTTTTATTATCTGTAATTTATTTTTTTAATATTAAAAATTATAAAAATGAATTTGATTGTCACCTTCCTAATGAGTGAGTAATTCCTCACTTTTTAGGGTTAGGATAGGGAAGGTTTGAGAGAAGGAAATCTCCCTCCCTCCTTTCTTTGCCCAAATAATTTTATTTAAAGGACTCTCTTTAAAACAACCATAATCCGCTCACTATGGCACCCTATCTTACAAGATAGTGGTGATTCCCTAGTTAGACCGGCTGTGGTTGAATTAACCAGAGGTTAGGTCTAAGAGCTAAGAACGGACGGACAAGGACCAAAGGGAACTTAGTCTCTTCCTAGGCGTGCTAATCCCCGTTGTTGACTATTACCCTAACACCTATATTCTTAATTAGGGCATTGATAGAAGCGAGAAGAATCCCTTTTCCAAACTAACCTAATCCTAACCCTAGCAAGACTTTTTATCAATTTATTCTCATTCATAGATCTACAACAAAACCACCAATTTTTTTTGGAGTTAACTCGTTAGAACATAAAGAAAAGGAATCCTTCTCCCTGTGGACCGACCCGTACTCAACCGACTAGCTACCAAGCGACACCGTTATTGATTGCGGTATATTATTAATTTTGATTTCAAAACGCACGCATACAAAATCTCTCTCAATCAGCGCCATAAAGAGTGCCTAGTACTCCATACAAAGACAAAAGGGGTAAAGTGTTTAACACTTATTGGGAAATCCCAATGACTAAAAGCCCACATGATTATATGTGAGCGTCAGAACTTACATAAGTGCTCAGCACTCTTTGTACAAAAAGGGGACTGATTATACAGAGCCCAAACAAGTGCTTGGCACTTTTCAACAAAAAAACCGAATGGACCAAGCCTAAATTGGCCAGGTCCCCCCGAGGATAGAACCTCCTTGATTCAGACCATCCGAGCCCATGTGCTCATGACTTCCCAAGCTGATCTTAGTCCCAAATACGACTATTGATCTTCCAACTGGTGATATCCAAAACGGTACTCATCCCACATCCTCCTGAGGAAATCTTAGTCTCAAAATATGACTAATGATTTCCGGGTTTACCACTAACTCCTTTCCCCCTAAATACGGGAATTGGTTCAGGGGTACATCTCTCCACACCTCTGATCCATGCCATTGTAATTCCTCAACATCTTCATAGAGGTGGCGGGTCCCAACAACCAATGGCTTTTTGGAGCACTTCCAAACTGACGTGCACACCTCAGATCAGACTGCACCCTAAACTGGGTGCATCCCAAATCATCGTTGTTCATCCCATCACGTAACAAATACACGTCGCGTAAGATGAACAATGGACCGAAATATCCTTAAACTAACCGTTGCCTCCAAAATGGCAACAACGGACCGAAACGTCCTTAAACTAACCGTTGCATCCAAAATGGAAACAACGGACCGAAACGTCCTTAAACTAACCGTTGCCTCCAAAATGGCAACAACAGACCGAGACATCCTTAAACTAAAATCTCACCTCCAAAATGGTGGTCAACAGACCGTGACGTCCTTAAACTAAAATCTCACCTCCAAAATGGTGTTCAATGGACCGAAACGTCCTTAAACTAACCATTGCCTCCAAAATGGTGATCAACGGACCGAGACGTCCTTAAACTAAAATCTCACCTCCAAAATGGCGATCAACGAACCGTGACTTCCTCAAACTAAAATCTCACCTCCAAAATGGTGATCAACAGACTGAGATGTCCTCAAACTAGAACCTCGCCGCCAAATTGGCGATAACGGACCGAAACGTCCTTAAACTAAAACAGCAGAGCCCAAATGCCTTTTTGTTGGATCTAAAATAAAAATGATCCTAAAGCCTTGTTAAGTAGATCTTAGTATCAAATTGGACTAACGTATCCTTAACAAAAAACCAACCGAGCCCCCAACTGCTCGTATACATTTAAGTCGATCTTGATCTCAAAACAGATCAACGATCCTTAAATCAACCCAAACCCAAATATAAAAATATACGGATTTGGACTAATTCACGCCCTACGGGAGACGACATAAATTAGTCTCCGTATACAATCCACGGGCAACCAAAAATAAAACAAACACACACGACACGAAGTGAACTTTCGGAGCAGGAGAAAGTGGTCATTGCGATGCGGTAACGTAATTAACTGCAGGGGCTTGCGCCTGGATGGAAGAGCGTCCCTACAATCTAAAACCCTCACAAACGAGGGGGAATTTGACGAAGTCTGCTACAACGTCCGCATCCATCCAAACCTCTGATATATGGTGCCATAAATCAACTTGGCATCTTCGGAGAAATGGACGGATAAATCCAAATAGCATTTGCCCCCAAATTCAGGCAAGACGATCCATCCCGGTTCGTCTCTGTTTTCGGCGGTGAACAGATTCTGGCACGCCCGGTGGGACCTTTTCCTCTTTCCACTTTACACTTCGTGTGTCGTGTTTCGAGAACAAAATCGCGGTTTGCTATGGTTGCCTTTGGATTCGAGATACTAAGATTTGGTGTCTTGTTCCTGTGCAAAAAGCAGAAGAAAAATCGATGGCTTCCAGCTGCACAAACTGCAACAGCAACTCCCGCTCCGCCCCAACTGGAGGAGTGACTTATGGGCCCAATGCGGCCTCCATCTTTTCTATGCCGGTGGGGCAGGTGACTTAGGCCACCACTGGATTGTTCTTCGGGACCATGCTCTCGCCAGTGAGTTTCAGCGCCCCAGTGCCACCACAGGAAGCTACCAAGAAGTCGGTCTTCGATCGACTTCCAACCACCACGACCCCTCTCAACGGGTCGTCCAAGTCTGCCACCTCAGTCTTCAACAGGCTGAGCCGAAGCTCAAGTGGGCCCGCAAAGGGGCTCGCGATACCTGAAGGGACTATTCCAAAACGGATAGTCCTGCCCACTCCTGCTACGGGTGAAGTCGTCAAAGGTGCTTCCCCTACCAGAAAGTCGGCTTTCGAAAGATTGGCCGTTCCCTCTCAACGGACGTCGGTCTTCGATAGGCTGGCACCAGCAGCAGCCCCTAGCCGAAGCAGGGGGCACGACGGAGCCGCTTCCACAACTAAGGTGGTCCCATCTGCAAGGCACGCTCGACGTCGCCACTGGCGCCGAGTGAGAAGAGCTCGGGGCAACTCCCCCTCCGGATTCACCCCACCAGCTCCAATGGTGGAAGTTAACAATTCTGTTCCAACCGGGAACAACTTTGAACTGCTTAGGAGGGTGCGGAAGAACTCCCCAACCATCGTGTTGAAAAAATCTCCACTTCCTGCTGAAAATATGACGCAGGCAAAGCCGGATCAGCCCCCTCAGCGGCTGTCCTCCCAAATCCATAGAGTCTGGTGGAAAGTCCAAGATTCTGTGATCAACAAGAACTACTCTCGTCAACCGGAGAAAATGAAGGTTCGACAAGAGGAAAATCATCCCTCCAGCATACAGCAAGGGATTTCTTGCATACAGGCGCCTGCTACAATGGCTCCTTCAACTTCGACCTCCCACAAAAAGAGAAAGCCAGAGAATCTCCTACTACCGGCGGCAAATCCCAAAGGTGATGGATCCAAACGCCCCAAGTCTGGGGGCATGATCATGCACACGGTTTACATGGTTTCCGGGAAAGAGGAAAGCTGTACTTCCGTGGGTCATCTACTGCAAACTCGATCGTTGACAAAAGCTCAGGAGCAGCAACAAAAGCTCTAGGAGATGCTGATGAAAATATCAGCATTCACCGGACAGAAAGAAAGCCCGGAAGCAGCGTCTGAACCGCGCCAAGAACAGGAGACCGATACAGAGTTCCTGCGAAGGGTGCTGGAAAGAAAGGATAAGGAGGCCGCGGAACAAGCTACTAATATAAAACAAATGGCGCTCCTGTTCCAAGGCATGGTTAGAATGATGATCCAGCCAGAACCTCCAGCTGAAGACCCGCCGATAATTATCAAGGACGACAGAGGGGAAACATTAAACCCTCTTCCAGCTTTATCGACAGCCAGGGAGGAAACGATCTCCAAAGCTGCCCTTGATGATTACATAGCTCAACAAATACGAGCTCATCAGGCAAGTGAAGTGGCCGGCCAAGTCGTCAGAACTGGGCGACCGTACCCAGGCTGGTACGATCAAATCAAGTACCCGCCGGGATATACGATCCCCAAATTCCATGTGTACAAAGGGACAAGCAACCTGCATCAGCACGTCGCTCAGTTCAGAGCTTTATGCGGCAATACTGGAGGCGACGACAAATTGCTGCTTCGCCAGTTCGTTGGCAGCCTGTCAGAGATGGCGTTTGAATGGTACTCGGAGCTCCCAAATGACTCCATCAAAACATTCACAGAAATGGAATTGCTGTTCACATAGCTGTTCGCCAGCGCAAGCGAGCGCACCCCGATCACGGCACAAATCAATGCCAGGGTGAAGCCAGGAGAGACCTGGGTTCAATACGCAATCCGGTGGCGGAACCTATGGTCAAAATGCGAACAACCTATCGAAGAAGCTCCTGCCGTGGGCATGTTCATAGGAACTCTGGATCCTCAGGCGACTGTGTCCCAGTTTATGACGTTCTTTAAGAAGACCACCTTCCAGGCTCTGATCGATATGTTGGCCAAAATGGACCAGATGGGCCACCGACCTTCCTCTTCAAAATTGGACCCTCGGAATGCAAAGGGTAAAGGGAAAGCGACCTTCGTTGCCAATACTCAACAACAACCGAGTGACCCGAAACCGGTTGCTCGCCAAAACAACGCGCGCCCGCGCCAATCCCTGGAAGAGAAGCTAGGACGTGCTTACTCGTTTCCCCATGATAAAACGAGAAGACTGTTTGAACTGGCAATGCGCAACAAACTCATCACTCTGCCGGACCCAAAACATCCACCGCATCCCGGTGACGTCAACAACCCCAACTACTGCTCCTATCACAGAATGGTGAGCCACCCAATTGAAGATTGCTACGTCTTCAAAAATTGGATCGAGGACCAGTATCAACGGAGGAAATTTGCGCTTTCCAAGAACTAGAGGGTGAACCCGCCACAGAGGCACACTCCTAAAAAGGTGGATCCGCCGAGGGCATCATGTTCGTTTGTGGAAGAAGCTCCGTGGGAAGTGGTTCTTTCAGCTAAAACCAAAAGAATACTGAAGGATCTTCAAGCATGTCCGGCGATCAGGTGGAAAAGCCCGCTGGAACCCGAGATCATTGAAGGGATGCTGAAACCGCGTCCCACATCAAAAACTGCTAACGATGGGAAAAACACCCAGGTCAAGCCTTCAAAGTCTTCGAAGGGAAAGAAGAAGAACAAGAAGCCCGTGCAGCCTGACTGTTAGTGTATATGCCCTAGGGGCCATTATTGTATCATACTAGATTGTATATTACTTAATGGAAGCTTGGGATATTCACATTTGTATATACAGTCTTGCTAAAAATGGTAGTATGCTACTTGGTTTGAGTCTACTTTAATATGTGCATATGTTTCTTGTGACGTATCACTTATACATATTAGTAGAGCCCATAGGTTCTTTGCTTGATTACCAGCGTTGTGATGGCAGTCACACTAGTGGGGGCTGGGTAGTCTATAAGCAACATCCTATACTTGTCCCTAGTCGTAGGATTATCGAGGCAGGGCATCGATACTCCAGAGTAGACTAGTGTGTACGCTTCTCATCCCGGTTGGGGAGATGGTTTGTCCCATTGCCATCAGTACGTCGTACTGGAGATAGTACACAGGTGCTCGTTAGGTTACGGGTACACCGGACAGGACTCGTAGGGGAACTGTTGGTTGGTACTATACTCACCGTCAGTTAACAGTTCCCAGGTGACATGAGTACAACATAGTCCGCAGACTTGACACTGCTACTTCGCCTCGAGTGTGTCTTACTGTTCTTAGATTGCTACCCTACCACGGCTCAAAGGAGTCGTGCAAACAGGTAGCAGTTGGGTGCAGTCCCGAGCACTTGGAGGCAGTGGCGGTTAGACATGATTCGTCTCTCCCGGTATTGGGAGTCGATATCGCACTGTGTCAGAGAGCCATTACGCAAAGTCCCTGGCCAGGGCAAGCGAGATATACTGGTAGGTTCCAGTAGCTTCTCAGGGTGTAATGGGCTTCGCTCCGACACGACTTATACAGCTATTAGGGGACTGACGCTTGCCGCCCCCTAGGCTTGATATGCTATAGTCTTAGACGAACAGACCGGACTGTACAGAGATTGTCACATAAGACTCAGTAGGGGTTCGGATGGTTTTCTTCATCGACCTTCTTATCGACATCTACCTGGGGACCGTTACATACAGCTAGTGCCGCTTGCGGTCTGTGGTTAAACCCACTGCCAGCGTAGTGTCGAGTCTTTAGAGTCCCACACAGAGAGTTTCCCTGCTCCAGGAGAAATAATATAGAGGTCGTATAGTTTTACGACAAGGGTTCGGACGCATACGTGTGTTTACGCACGTACGACTTTTCGGACAGTTTTTACTAGCCGGCTTTGGTTTAAGCCAGATTCTAGTATCGGGTTATTGGATTTATACAGTCTAAAGTTTTTCCGTGTTTTCACGGATTGGAGCGGCGTTCTCGTAATTTGTCTGGAAGTTTCTAAAAGCATGGTGACTTGGGGGTAAGATGGCATTGCATTAAATGAGATTAGTGACTCATTTGTGTGATTCATCCATGTCATTAAAGCATCATAAATGCTTAATGACTCATGGAGATGAATCACTCATAGATATTTATGAAGCATGGTTGTAAATTCTTTTATTTGATTTTTGGAAAATAAACAATGCTTCATATATATTATGATATATCATTATCTCATTTCATTATCATCACCATCTTCTCTCTCCTCAAGTGCTCTCATTCTTCAAACCCTAACCCTAACCTCTCATGAGTTGAGATCAAGGGTTAGCTAGACTAATACATCCATAACCTCACTCTATATCCCCTAGATAGCTTAGATTAGCACTTTAAGCAACCTAGTTATCTCAAGTTTGAGATTAAGCTTGGCGTAGGAGCTTTCGGGTGGATCGTCTTTGATTCGAGGAGGTCGTTGAGGTGCCAATGTTCCAAGGAGCCTACGAGGAGTGGAGGACAGCGATGAAGACCCGAAGGACATGTAACGTGAGGTATAACATCGGAACCGAGTAGTTAAACCTCAAGTAGATAGTTAGCAATGGTTTAGATTACGATTCATGCGCTCAAGTTCGTGTTATGAAGCTTTGATAATCGTTTTTCATATATTCCGCCTTCCCGCAAGTTCGTAGGGTGCGTGACATGGACTTACAGTGGTATCAGAGCCAACTAAACCATTACTAGCTTGTTAGCAACTGATTAGAAGTTCGATCGACGGAAAACACGAAAACAAAACCTGAAAATTCATAGTTTCTGTTAATTTTAAATCTGTCTAAAAAATTATTTGACATACCTTAAAATTCACAGCAGGGAAATTAATGAATACTGGGAAAATACGAGTTTGTAACTCGGCAAAATGGCCGTGGATCCGCGGCAATAGAGAGCTTCTGCCGCGGATCCGCCGCCGAGTCAACGCCGAGTTGACTCGGAGTTTCACAGTAATTGATTATTTCTGGTTTTTTGTTTTCCTGTATGTTCTGTTTTTACCCAGGTTGCTTCTTTGCTGGTTTGCTTTTGGGGTAGACACCGATATAGGTAATTGATCGATGTTCTAAACTATTTGCTAATTGGATCTTTATCTGTAATGTTTAATGTGTTCGTAAACCTCCCCTAATTGCTAGTATGTCGGTTGGCAGGGGGTTGCACATTTCTGAAATGTTTACTGTTTGTGTATATGAAGTTGATTGGGATGTTGTGATGATTAGCCGGGGTTTGAGATGTGTTTAATATTCATTCATTCAATGTAAATGTTATTTGATGTAATATTTTTTTTGCGGGGCACATCCAGGTTGCGGTTGTAGCCACCGTTGTATTATTTCTTTTTAGTGTTTTTGCTCCTAGGATAGACCCAAGGTGGGGTGCACAAACTACCGGGTACTTTGAAGTGTTTAGTGGCCTACTCACGTGTTGAGGGAGACCGCTTCACTTCGGGCACTTGGAGGGTAGTTTGCCTTACCCGTAGGGGTCTAGGGTGGGGTAATGGCTATTCATCACAACTGTGTAATCCGTCTTTTATTGCAGGCTCAAAGTAAAAGAGGATTGCTAGTAAATCCAATAAAATTCATCTGTGATCTGGAATGATTATTATTGCGTCTGACGAATGTACAATATCTATATATGATAGCTATTAGACGTCACTTATGTTTTACACCCGCGCTAGCCTAGCCCCCGCTCTGTCGTTAGTTAAGTAAGCTAACGGGTGATGACGGGACCCCGTGGCGAATGCGGATGGCATAAGAGGACGTGGTATTTTCATTGTTTTCTGCAATGATAGGATAAATGATGGGACGCATTATTATAATGCAAAGAAAATAAACCAAAGTTCAATCGTTGGAACAAATTTAAAAAGAAACCACTCGGTTATTTTAAAAGATCAGAATTTTAATTGCGGAGCTTTAACCACTCCTTTTAAAAAAGTATTAGGTTCCTTCGATTATATCAAGTTCACTACGTTCACGGTTTTGCCAAAACCAGTCGTAGCCCTCTGTCATTTCATATAGATAGTCAATAGTATTCAAGCTGTGTTTGTTTGGCCAAAGTCAAGGCACAGTGTTTGGTAGCTGTTGGATATTCATATGTAGTATAGATAGATGCGTTGGTTTGGGACAGTCGTACTACCTTGCTTGGCTAAAGTCAAAGGTATGTACGGGTGGGTTCAAATTAACCTGGACAATGATGGGTAGAACTTGACATGTGACTTATGATTTGTTTGGCCAAAGTCAAGGTCATAAGAGCATGGGGCAAAAATCCATATCGGGAATTTCTAAAGAAACTGAAATTTGTAGAAAGAGCATACCATTTTAGAGTTTGATGAATGTTGGTAGGATTCCTTCAACATTATCATACGATGATATTTTGGATCCCGATCCTACTGTGAGTATATACTACTTATCAGGAGATTCGTCACTTAACGATTAATGCTATAAACCAAGTAGGTGTCGAGAAATGTGTCAGCGGGGCTACGCCCCCAGAGAAAAGAGGTTATTTAATTAAGGAACTTCGCGAAAGCGTTGGAAAACCTCCCTCGAAGTATCGACACTAGCCTGGCTGAACGGTTACGCAAGTATTGTACGGTGAGAATAGTCCTGGCTAGTTCTTTCTTTATGGTTTGAGGAGGGATTCGAGAAACAGTGGGAGCCATCCTGTTTAGATAAATTAAAAACCACTCTAAACTTGCAAGAATATCATGCTAATAGCTTTCTTCTCTCTCTTAATTGCAGCGACCTTGTGACCACACATAGGTTACATCTAGATAATAAATTGACTGAATCTGACTTATATGACTGGCAAAAGTCTGTCCAGATGTCCATTGCCCATGACAAACTGGACCACCCTATTACTACTCAAGATCCCGCCGTCCCAGGTCCAGTTTCCACTATCGCGGATATGGATATCCGTCAGACAAGGGAAAAAGATAAAGCAAAAGCTAAGTGCCTCGTGTTAGCTTCAGTTGATGGTGTATACCAGAAGCGGCACGAGAAGATGGACTTAGTTTCCATCTTTCTCTATAATAAAGATTTATATAGAGAGCAATCTCATATCACTAGATATGAAACCTCGAACGAATTAATTCAAGCGAGGTTGGCTGACGGGTCATCTGTAGGGGACAACGTCCTTACAATGACTAGCTGTATTGATGAGTTCCAGGACCTGGAGACCGCGTTGGGAAACGAGTCAGATACCGACTTGATTCTACAGTCCCTGCCTCCTACCCTGAAGGAAACCAGGGAAGTAGAAGGAAAGAGAAGGGCAAAAGTTTCGGAACTTAATGCAGTAAAAGAGGGTAGTTCCTATTATTATGGGATTGGGCATAGACAGAATGATTGCAGGGCTTTGGAAGCCAGTAGCCAAGATACAAAGCATGTTGTGGCTTCAGCCTCAAGTGTGTTTGTTATTGAGAACTGTTAGTCAATTAACTCTACTTCCTGGGTATTAGATACCGGAGCAGGATCTCATATC
The DNA here is from genome assembly GCA_030015575.1 of Agapanthus africanus. NCBI lineage: Eukaryota > Viridiplantae > Streptophyta > Magnoliopsida > Asparagales > Amaryllidaceae > Agapanthus > Agapanthus africanus. The sequence goes on from JASDDO010000016.1 coordinate 331,874,528, forward strand.
TGTAATTCATTACATGCTTTGAGAAACCGTAAAGTTATAAAGGTAGGTGATTGGTCTCTCAAAGTTGCAAATGGAATGACAGTGAATGCTGAATCCGTGGGAGAATATCGCCTAGGTTTAACAAGTGAGCATATATTGATTTTACGTAACTGTTTATATATACCTAGTATAACTTGTAATATCATATCAGTGTCCTTACTTTCGAAAGAGGGATATGATTTTACATTCGTAAGCGATGTAGTTAACATCCACCTAAATCAAGTTATGATTGGATCAGGTACATTAGATAACGGTATATACGTATTAAGTCAAGCTCAGGTTTTCAATGTCCAGAACACACTAAAAAGAAAGTCTCCGGAATTAAATCAGGATTTCTTATGGCATTGTAGACTAGGTCACATCAATGAAAGAAGGTTGACTAAGTTAAATAGAGAAGGATATTTGAATCCATTCGAATATCAATCCTATGCTACTTGTGAATCTTGTCTCATGGGAAAGATGACAAAGACTCCGTTTTCTGGACACGGAGTAAGAGCAAGCGAGCTCTTGGGACTCATACACAGTGACGTATGCGGTCCAATGTCTACACATGCGCGAGGTGGTTATTCCTACTTCATTACTTTTACGGATGATTTCTCTAGGTATGGATATATCTTCTTAATGAAGCATAAATCTGAGGCCTTTGAGAAATTCCACGAATACAAGAATGAAGTGGAAAAACAAACCGGCAAAAGTATCAAGACACTGAGATCTGATCGAGGTGGTGAATACTTAAGTGCCGAGTTTCTAGGTTACTTAAAAGAGAATGGAATTCTCTCTCAGCTTACTCCTCCATACACACCACAACACAACGGTGTATCCGAAAGAAGGAATCGAACCCTATTGGATATGGTTCGTTCCATGATAAGTAAGGCTGAGTTACCACGATCATTATGGGGATATGCACTGGAATCAGCTGCATACCTTTTGAACCGAGTTCCTACTAAGACTGTGCCAACTTCACCATATCAGATGTGGTGTGGGAAGAAACCCTATCTTAAGCACATTAAGATATGGGGATGTCCAGCTTTTGTAAAGAAGCAGTTTGTGGACAAGCTCGAGGCACGATCAGTACAATATAAGTTAGTGGGATATCCAAAGAACTCCAAGGGATATTATTTTTATTACGCAGAGGAACAAAAGATTTTTGTTTCTCATAATGCTCGCTTCTTGGAAACTGAGTTTTTAGAAAATCAGATAAGTGAGAGCGCAATAGAACTGGAAGAAATTCCAGAACCACAAACTATTACTGAAACCTTAGTAGAACAAGAAGGTTCAGAAGAACCGGACATCCTAGCGCCTATCCGCAGAAGTAGTAGACAGTCTCATCCGCCTGAGAGATACTACGGTTTTCTCATAGACGGGGATCGAGAAGATTGTGTCATTGATAATGATGACCCTACTAGCTTCCAGCAAGCCATTCAGAGCGGCGACTCGGTAAAATGGCTGGATGCAATGCGGACCGAATTGGAGTCCATGTACACTAACAAAGTATGGACTTTGGACGTTGCTCCACATGGGGTAAAACCCGTAGGATGCAAATGGATCTTCAGAAAGAAGATTGGTGTAGATGGACAGGTTGAAACCTATAAAGCTAGACTGGTTGCAAAGGGTTTCCATCAAAGACTTGGTTTGGACTATGACGAAACCTTTTCTCCAGTAGCTATGCTAAAATCCATTAGGGTCCTTCTTGCTATTGCTGCCTTACACGATTATGAGATCTGGCAGATGGACGTAAAGACGGCCTTTCTAAATGGAAATTTGGAAGAAAGCGTCTATATGGATCAGCCAGAAGGATTCATTCAGAGTGGGAGCAGCGGTAAAGTATGCAAGCTGCTTAAGTCCATTTATGGACTAAAGCAGGCATCGCAGAGTTGGAACATCTGTTTTGATGATGCTGTCAAAGAATTTGACTTTATCAAAAATCCAGATGAACCATGCATATACAGTAAGATTGTAGGGAGAGCTGTAGTATTCCTCGTCTTGTACGTGGACGACATTCTCCTAATAGGAAATGATATTCCTATGTTACAGTCAGTCAAAAGATTCTTGTCACATAAGTTCTCCATGAAAGACCTAGGTGATGCCACCTACATTCTGGGGATCCAGATCTATCGTGATAGATCAAAGAGGATGTTGGGACTTTCACAGTCCAGGTACATAGACACTATATTGAAAAGATTCAGTATGGAAGATTCTAAGCGCGGTAACCTACCGGCTTGTCACGGAATCTCCCTCTCCAAAGATATGTCTCCCAAGACTGATTTGGAAAGGGATCGCATATCGATTATACCCTACGCTCCAGCGGTAGTCTCTATAATGTATGCGATGTTATGTACCAGACCATACGTAGCATACGCATTGAGCATAGTAAGCCAGTATCAAGCAAACCCAGGGGAGAATCATTGGATAGCAGTAAAGAACATTCTTAAGTACCTGAGGAGGACTAAAGATATGTTCTTGGTGTATGGCGGAAAAGACCTCCAGATTGAGGCCTTTGCCGACTCCGGCTTCCAAAGTGACAAAGATGACTCCAAATCCATGTCGGGTTATGTCTTTACCCTCAATGGAGGGGCGGTCTGTTGGATGAGTTCCAAACAGGAGACCATTGCTGACTCAACGATGGAAGCGGAGTACATAGCTGCTTGCGATGCCGCAAAAGAAGCTGTCTGGATGAAGAAGTTCCTCACAGAACTTCAGGTGGTTCCTACCAGTGTTGATCCAATACCTCTGTATTGTGACAACAATGGCTCTATAGCTTTAGCGAAGGAACCCAGGTCCCATCAGAAGTCCAGACACATCTTAAGGTGGTATCACCTGATCAGGGAGATCATCGATCGCCGAGAGATCGAGGTGAAAAGAGTAAAGACAGAGAATAACATTGCTGATCCATTCACTAAGGCCCTTCCTCAGACGCAGTTCGAGAGGCTATTCGAGATGATAGGTCTACGATATGCCAGCTCATGGCCCTAGTGCAAGTGGGAGATTGTTAGTGTATATGCCCTAGGGGCCATTATTGTATCATACTAGATTGTATATTACTTAATGGAAGCTTGGGATATTCACATTTGTATATACAGTCTTGCTAAAAATGGTAGTATGCTACTTGGTTTGAGTCTACTTTAATATGTGCATATATTTCTTGTGATGTATCACTTATACATATTAGTAGAGCCCATAGGTTCTTTACTTGATTACCAGCATTGTGATGGCAGTCACACTAGTGGGGGCTGGGTAGTCTATAAGCAACATCCTATACTTGTCCCTAGTCGTAGGATTATCGAGGCAGGGCATCGATACTCCAGAGTAGACTAGTGTGTACGCTTCTCATCCCAGTTGGGGAGATGGTTTGTCCCATTGCCATCGGTACGTCATACTGGAGATATTACACAGGTGCTCGTTAGGTTACGGGTACACCGGACAGGACTCGTAGGGGAACTGTTGGTTGGTACTATACCCACCATCAGTTAACAGTTCCCAGGTGACATGAGTACAGCATAGTCCGCAGACTTCACACTGCTACTTCGCCTCGAATGTGTCCCACTGTTCTTAGATTGCTATCCTACCACGGCTCAAAGGAGTCGTGCAAACAGGTAGCAGTTGGGTGGAGTCCCGAGCACTTGGAGGTAGTGGCGGTTAGACAGGATTCGTCTCTCCTGGTATTGGGAGTCGATATTGCACTGTGTCAGAGAGCCATTACGCAAAGTCCCTGGCCAGGGCAAGTGAGATATACTGGTAGGTTCCAGTAGCTTCTCAGGGTGTAATGGGCTTCGCTCCGACACGACTTATACAGCTATTAGGGGACTGACGCTTGCCGCCCCCTAGGCTTGATATGTGATTGTCTTAGACGAACAGACCGGACTGTACAGAGATTCTCACATAAGGCTTAGTAGGGGTTCAGATGGTTTTCTTCATTGACCTTCTTATCGACATCTACCTGGGGGCCGTTACGTACAGCTAGTGCCGCCTGCGGTCTGTGGTTAAACCCACTGCCAGCGTAGTGTCGAGTCTTTAGAGTCCCACACAGAGAGTTTCCCTGCTCCAGGCGAAATGATATAGAGGTCGTATAGTTTTACGACAAGGGTTCGGACGCATACGTGTGTTTACGCACATACGACTTTTCGGACAGTTTTTACTAGCCGGCTTTGGTTTAAGCCAGATTCTAGTATCGGGTTATTGGATTTATACAGTCTAAAGTTTTTCCGTGTTTTCACGGATTGGAGGGGCGTTCTCGTAATTTGTCGGGAAGCTTCTAGAAGCATGGTGACTTGGGGGTATGGTGGCATTGCATTAAATGAGATTAGTGACTCATTTGTGTGATTCATCCATGTCATTAAAGCATCATAAATGCTTAATGACTCATGGAGATGAATCACTCATAGATATTTATGAAGCATGGTTGTAAATTCTTTTATTTGATTTTTGGAAAATAAACAATGCTTCATATATATTATGATATATCATTATCTCATTTCATTATCATCACCATCTTCTTTCTCCTCAAGCTCTCTCATTCTTCAAACCCTAACCCTAACCTCTCATGAGTTGAGATCAAAGGTTAGCTAGACTAATACATCCATAATCTCACTCTATATCCCCTAGGTAGCTTAGATTAGCATTTTAAGCAACCTAGTTATCTCAAGTTTGAGATTAAGCTTGGCGTAGGAGCTTTCGGGTGGATCGTCTTTGATTCGAGGAGGTCGTTGAGGTGCCGATGTTCCAAGGAGCCTACGAGGAATGGAGGACAGCGATGAAGACCCAAAGGACATGTAACGTGAGGTTTAACATCGGAACCGAGTAGTTAAACCTCAAGTAGATAGTTAGCAATGGTTTAGATTACGATTCATGCGCTCAAGTCCGTGTTACGAAGCTTTGATAATCATTTTTCATATATTCCGCCTCCCCGCAAGTTCGAAGGGTGCGTGACATGGACTTACACTGACGACAAGTGCACAGACCTGCAAAAGTACATCGATGCGCTGGAGGAGTACAACCAGAAGGCGCGGACACCAGTCACTCTCGAAGAGTTTCTCAACCATATACTTGAGAACGAAGATAGTGACGATGATGAGTGAAATGGCTCGTCGGGAGAAACCGAAGATTATGTAGAAAGTTGCCACATGGTTTCTCACTCGTCGTTAAATAACGAATAAACTCTCTCGGCGTCGGAAAGCAATGCAGTGGAACTAGGGGCATGATCGGTGCCAAAATCCCCAGAGCTGCCAGAAGACCCAATTGACAGGCTGCTAAACGAAGCCCTTCAAAAGAGCAGAGCTGATCGAGAACGTGAAACGGCCATATACGAAAAGGCCAAGCGTCGGCGTCAGGATGAAGAAGCTGCGGTAAGGATGAGTCGTAAAGCACTCTAACCAAGCCAAAGCACACCTGCTACAAACAAGAGCAGGATCAAAGCAGAGAAGCGGTTCGCCAAAGCTCTGTCAATGGGAATGAAGCCGCCCCCTATCGTGGAAAACACTTCCGGGATCATGTGCCTTGACGAAACGGATATACATCCGAACTACTGCTTATACCATCGGAGGGTCACACTGTTAGTTATATGTATGCCCTAGAGGCCATTACTGTACATAGGATGTATATTGTAGTGGATGCTGGGACATATATAGGGAGGAGTTTCTTGCTCGACATGATAGTATGCTATCTGGTTACTCTTTACCTTAACGTGTACACTGATTGTCTCTCTGTTACATGTTGGTAAAGCCCTTAGGATGTGTACTTGACTATCTGGACTATGATGCGGATCATACTAGTGGGGACATGGTAGTCCATAAGTACATCCTTCAAAGTCCCTAGTCGTGGGTGTATCGAGACGGGGCATCGATATACCAGTGTAGACTAGCGTATACCTTCTCGACCCATAAAGATGGACGATGGATGATCCCATATCCATTGGTGTTTGACATCAGAGATGATATACGGGTGCTCAGTGGAGACTGGGTACACTGGACGGACTCGCCGAGAACTCCCAGATGGTATTATACCTTACGTCAGATGGCAGTTCTCTGGTGACACTGGTACAGAGTAGTCTGTTGACCCGAGATCGTCATAGAGTCTTGTGTGGTTCCCACTGTGCTTTGATTTCCACCTTACCACGTCCAAGAGGGCGTGCAAAACGGTGGTTTTTGGGTACAGTCCCGAATCACATAGAGGCGATGAGCGATAGGAGGGGATTCGTCTCTCCCGGTATAGGGGGTTGATGTTGCGCTGTGTTCGATTGGCTATAACCGGAAATCCCTGGCCAGGGTTGCTGAGATTTACTGGTAAGTGTTACCAGTAGTTTCTCGAACTGTTATAGACCTCATATCGACACGACTTATCGAGCTATTGGGGTCTGACGTTTACCACCCCTAGGCGAGATATGCGACATATCAGACGAACAGACCGGACTGTACGGTAAGTGTTACTGGTTGGATTCACAAGAGTGTGAGCGGGCTTGCTCGTCGATCTTCTGATCGCTCAATACCCGGGTGGACGTTACGTTTAGCAGACCGCTTGCGGCTTGTGGGTGTTTGATATGATCATCATCTGCTGCCGGCGTATTGACGAGTCTTTAGAGTCCTACACAGAGGTTTCCTGGCTCAAGCAAAACGAAATAGGAGCGCATATGAGATATGTGCGGGACCGAGAATAATACCAGTATGTGATACTGTATTCGATTCTCGCGATTTGTAACATTGATCGGTTATATGCGTTATAGCCGGGTTATCGGATCAAGTGTTGATTCGATAAGATGTTACTATTGATATTAGTCGGTTATATGCGATATGACCTGGTCGTTAAATCAAGTGTTGATTTAATGATTTAATGTATAATTATATATTTGATATATCACTTTACATTAACTAATATAGGTTCACTTAAAAGGGATTTTCTCACTTGATGTGCACATTATATATGTGATATACTTTTGTGCATTTGATTGTATCATGTTTGATGATACATGATAGTTTGGTGTATGGTTTAAACCATGGTTGATCAATGGTTAGGGTTTCTTTTGATTTTATTTACTTATCTATTTATTTATTTATTATTCATTTTGGAAAAAGAAAAAATGGTGGCTTGATTTGTTTTCTAGTTGAAACTTCATGAAGCTTTGACTAAGTGACCATTTTGTCTTCATGCTTAACCCTAACCATGGTTTATTCTCTAAACCTAACTATGGTTGCAATATGATAAGTATTCATTTTTATTTCTTTTGGAGAAAAACTTATCATATATTCTTTCTTCTTCTTCTTCATCTTAAACAAGAAGAAAGCTTGCTTCATCAATGGCAACTTGAGCAATTGAGTGAGAAATCCAATTCTAAAGTGAACCCACCTCCTATTTCTTCTTCCTCTACCTCTTGCCAAGTAGTAGAGTGTGTTTTCTTCACAAGTTTCATGACTTGGTGAAGTGGGAGCTTGATCTAGTGATGCCTCGACGTAGATCATCTTCGGCATCGAAGCCGACGACCAAGCCCGCCCATTTCTCCGATGAAGCCGACGCTAGAGCCCGGGATTGGATTTGGACAGCGAGGAGACTTCATTGCGGAGCTATGGAGGTGGAGGACCGGATCTACAAATGTTGTATTTTCGTTCACTTAGTTAAAGTAGTTAACTAGTTTCATTAGTCGCCTAATCTCTAGTCAACGATCCGTATTAGGGTTTCTCGGCACCCGTTAAATTTGAAATTGGCATGGTTGATACCTTGTGAGACCTTTTGAGAGTGCCTAGGAACCCTACACACACACCACACCGAAGAGTGCAATGACTTCAAAAAGTGGTGGCAAGGATACGTTGCTCACCGACAACACTTCAAACGAATGAAGTGCAAAGCTCGTCGACAATAAAGAAGCGCGACAGACGAGCATGAAGGAATGGCTGGCAACTGTCATATGGTTCATACCGATTTGACAAAAGGAAAATCTCAAGTTCTTACATTCGGGAGCGATTCTGAGGAAGAAATAACCCTCCGCCCTTTCTTCAAAGAATCCACCTCTGGAAAAGAAGAAGAGGAGAAGAACTACGAGAACATTCAGCTGCTTAACCGTACATTTCCTGAAAAGAGCCTCGGGCATACAAACAAAGGTTTGAGCAAAAGAGACAAGGGAAAGGAAAAGGTCCCTGAGGAAATTGCCCTTGATGATAGAGTTGTCAAAGAGCTCACAGCCAAGGACCCGCCTAAGAAAAATAAGATGGATTACAATGTCCTGGCACATTTGAGGAAGATACCCTTACAACTGAGCATACTGGATTCTCTCCTCCCGTCTAAAGAAGTATGGGATTCTCTGATCAGGGCATTACAAGAACCCGATCAGTTTCAAGCTTTCCTTGTAGAAGAAATGATGAAGGACGAGCTGGCAGAGGTTCATGTAGCTGACATCATATTCGGCGATGAAGATCTTCTCCTCAGAACGTGCAAGCACAACCGTCCTCTATATGTTACCGGATACTGCCATGACATCAAGATAGGGAAGATTCTGGTTGACAATGGGTCCTCCGTCAACCTTCTCAACGTAAAGGTGTTGAAGGAGATCTGCATGAACGTTCAACACCTGGCTCAGGACAAAATTATCATCTTCGGGTTCGAATCGCAATCATCACAGACGCTTGGGTCCGTAATATTGACATTACGCTTTGGGATGCTCGTCACCGACATCAAATTTCATGTCATCGACGCAAAGACTTGCTACAACGCCCTGCTTGGCCGGCCTTGGTTACACGAGTACAACGTCATCCCTTCTACACAACACCGGTGTATGAAGTAATTCAAAGATAGCCTCGAGTACACCGTTACGGGGGAGCTAAATCCATTCTCCGTAAATGAAGTCTAAAAATATAAAGACGCAAAGTACTTCCTACCGGACTTCAAAGACACGGAAAAATGTCATAAGCCGGAGAATAAACAAAAAGCCGTCGCCACAATCCCAGTCTTTGGGAGTGACACCGAGGAAGATGAGGAAATAGTCTACTCGGGACAACCCCAGTGCAACAGGCCCGAACCATTTAATCCTATTTTGGTCTTTGGCAGTGACTCTGAGGACGAGGTCGATGCCGTGTTCTCCACTCACCCGTCAGCACAAACCATTACGGGAGCCGATCAGAGTTTACAAATCACCATGGTTCCGCCACGGCATTACAAAGAACTTGATGCGCTTAATACATACAGTGTACAAGAGCTGCAAACTTTCTACGTCCCTCCCAGGCGAAGAGGTGAAAAGGCGATCCTCTTCTATCAATCTACGGAGACCAAAATAGGAAAAGAAGTCTGGCATGGCACCGATTTTGCGCTTGACAGGCTTCAACCAATCCGTTTGCTCAGATATTACGCAGAGGGATTAAAAAGGCTGTTAAGATGCCAAGGCGTACCCTTCAAACAAACCGCTCGACAAGCCCAGTTCTACAACAAGATTTGGGACGTTCTTGGAACTCAGCGAAGAATGCTCAACGGGAAGATGGAAAAGACCGGGCTCGGATATGTTTGGTCCAAGAAACAAGAGTGATTCCATGGCTGCCGCGCTATAAATAGTTCTTGTGCGGAAATGAATGCTTTTCCAGATAGCTGTGGCGTTGGAACGGAGCAAAATCCTACTGTAAGAGCGTCAAGTCCGTTGTTCGAGGAGCAGGTTGCCAAGATAATATGTGAAGCCGGTCAAAAGGTTCAGGATGACCACAACCATGAAATGGCCATTTACGAAAATACCAGTACTCATTGTCTCATTCAGCAGTCTGCGGAAAAGGAAAATTGCGATGCCCTTCACCCTCAGCCCGTTGTACGTTCTCGCGACAAGGGAAAAGCCCGAAACAGGGGTAGTAACAAAGTGAAGAACAAGAATGAAATTCGGAAATAGCGAAGCGGATCCAAGAAGCCACGCAAGCAAGAAAAAGTCAGCTGGAATCCGTATTTTATCAAGAAGATGGGTCGGGAATACTCTTTCCATTAAGACAAGACAAGAAAAATATTCAACCTTGTCTTCAAGCATCAAATGATGACGCTCCCGGAGCCTCGGTACCCTGAACAGATAAATGAGGCCCATCACCCGGATTATTGCTCCTACCATCGAGCAATAGGACATCCTCTTGAAGACTTCTTCACTTTCAAAGACTGGGTCGAAGACCAGTATCAACAAGGCAGGTTCTCTCTATCCGACAGCTGGAAGATAACCCCACCGCGAAAGCATGAGCCAAAAGCAACATATATCGCGAGAGTAGAGCTAGATCAACATCGGGCTTGGAAACGAACTCGTACCTTCTACATGATAACACTCTCAAAAGAAGGAGAGCATGGGAATATGGATGACTTTTTCAAGTGCTTCGTAAATGAGGATGAGGAGGAGGTGATCTCAGAGTTTCCACCGACGCCAAAAGAGTTAGAAGATGGGATACACACTACGGCAGACAACCTGAAAAAAATCGACTTGGGGACGGAAAACGATCCAAGGCCAACGTTCGTCAGTGAACTGCTATCTAAAAAGTAGGTAGATACTTTAAAAAATGTACTCATGCAATATAAAGACTGCTTTGCATGGAACTACTCTGAGATGCCGGGACTAGATCCAAAGAGAGCGGTACATAAACTGGCTATATCGTCTAAGCCAGTCAAACAGGCGCTAAGAAGAATGTGGCTTGAACTCGAGATGAGTATCAATGCCGAAGTCAAGAAACTAATTGACTCCGGCTTCATCCAAGAAGTTCAGTATCCCGTCTGGATTGCCAACATTGTTCCAGTGATGAAGAAAAATGGGACAGTGCGCATCTGCGTGGACTTTCGGGACCTTAACAAAGCTTGTCCGAAGGATGACTTCCCAGTGCCTGTTACCGAGCTAATGATCGATAACACGTCTACCCATAAGATCTTCTCCTTCATGGATGGATCTTCAGGATACAACCAAATAAAAATGCATCCTGAAGACCAAAAGCATATCGCCTTCCGGACTCCGTTGGGTATATTTTACTACCAGGTGATGCCCTTTGGTCTGAAGAACGCTGGCGCTACCTATCAGAGGGCCATGACGAAGATCTTCGATGACCTCATACATGAGGTTGTCAAATGCTATATTGACGACCTTGTGGTGAAAAGAAAATCGTACGAAGAGTACTGGGAACATCTGAACATAGTGTTCCAGCGTCTTCGGAAATACAATCTAAAGATGAATCCTCTGAAATGCGCGTTTGGAGTCTCCTCAGGAAAATTTCTTGGATTCATCATACGACACCGAGGCATCTAAATAGACCCATCAAAGATCAAGGCGATTACGGAAATATCCAAGCCAAGAACTCTCAAACAATTGCGGTCTCTCCAAGGAAAGCTCGCGTATATTCGGCGGTTCATAGACAACCTCTCAGGAAAATGCCGTCCCTACAGTCACCTAATGAAGAAGGGGACCGTTCGTCTGGGATTACAAATTCCAAAATGCACTGGACGAGATCAAGCAATACCTACAAAATCTGCCGGTGTTGACCGCTCCGATTAAGGGAAAGCGCCTCATCCTGTACACAACAGCCCTGGAAGGTTCTTTAGGCGCGTTATGGACACAGGAGAACGACCAGGGGAAGGAGAAAGCTCTTTACTATTTGAGTTGAGTTCTCCTGGGGGTAGAAAACAACTACCCCCATCGAAAAGCCCTGTCTGGCACTGATCATCGCGATAACGAAGCTCATGAACTATGCCTTAGCACATGAGCTCCATCTCATATCAAAGGTGGATCCTCTCAAATATTTGATGTCAAGAGCCATACTAACTGGAAGGCTAGCCAAATAGGCCCTCCTCTTGATGGAATTCTCGATAACGTATCGACCCCTCAAGGCAGTGAAAGGTCAGGCCATCGCCGACTTTCTCGCTGAGCATCCGATACCAGCTGATTCTCCCTTAAATTGCGAATTGCCAGACGAACACGCGTTCGATACAATCAAAGGGGAGAAGGAAGAAAATAATGTCTAATGGTAACTCTACTTCGATGGAGCATCTTCCATGAAGAAGCGGAAGCATAACACTCCTATAATCAAAGCCGGTGTGGGCCTCATCTTCGTGACTCCGCAAGGAGGAATAATGCGTTTCGCCCTTTCCTTAACAGAGCCAAGGACAAACAACGAGGCTGGATATGAAGCTTTAGTAGCGGGTCTTAAGATCGCTATCGATATGGGAATCAAAAACCTCTTCATATATGGAGACTCCTAGTTGGTCGTTAGCCAAGTAAATGGCGACTATCAGACGTGCAAACCAGAGTTGATAAAATATGGCAGGAGAGTGCAGCAACTACTGACACAAATCCCCTCCTACATCCTGGAAAGCATACCGCGTGCGTAAAATAGCAAAGCGGATGAGTTATCCAAGCTTGCTAAAGTGCTGGCTGACGAAAACCTCGATGGCGTAAGGTTCGTTGTGCAAAACCGCCGGGTTCTCGCGCCAGCAGAAATACCATCAGATGATTCAATTGAGCCATCTGAAGGAAAAGAAATGACCAAACAAGCGGTCCTCCAAATAAAAGACAAAGAAAAGATCAAGGATTGGAGGGAAGTCTTCATAGATTACTTCATATCCTATCGAACGCCCGAAAACGCGTCGTCAAGACATCAGCTCATAAAACGGGCTCTGTCTTTCACCTTCGTCGATAATACTCTATACAAGAGGTTGCTTGACTGTCTGTGGCTAAGGCGCTTGGGGCTGGAAGAAGCAAAGAGGGTCTTCAAAGAAACTCACGATGGATTCTGCGGTTCTCATCAAGCTGGGCCAAAGATGAAACTGAAGATCAAAAGAATGGGTTACTATTGGCCCACAATGATTCGGGACTGCCTCGAATATGCGAAGCAGTGTCACTCATGCCAGATTCATGGGGGATTCATCCACCAACACCCAAATCCGCTACACCCAACGATAGCTAGCTGGCCGTTCGAAATGAGGGGAGCCGATATAATTGGCCCCATTGAGCCCGCATCATCCAAAGGACACCGGTTCATACTGGCAACGACTGACTACTTTTCTAAGTGAGCGAAAGCAGTACCACTAAGGGAAGTGAAGACGAGGAATATTCTCCATTTCTTCAAGACATATATCATATATCGGTTCGGCACCCCGCAACGAATAATCTCGGATAATGGGCCAGCCTACAGGAGCTATAAAATCAGCCGCTTCGCAGAGCAGTATAAAATAAACTGGAGATACTCTTCAGTCTATAATCCTCGTGCCAATGGTCCAGCTGAAGCTTTCAACAAGACCTTGACCAAGATTATAAAGAAAACGGTGTCCAGAAACAAAAAGGACTGGTACGAAAGATTGCACGAAGCTCTCTGGGCGTACCGAACGACGTTCAAAATGGCTACGAATACAAACACCATACGCGCTGGTATTTGGCACTGAAGCCTTCCTTTGGAAATAGAACTCCCTTCTCTCTGTGTAGCTGTTCGATACGAGCTAACAGATGACGAAAATTCCTATCTTCGGCTTGAGGAGCTCGACGCCCTCGATGAAACTCGCCTCATGGCGCAGCAAAACCTAAAGGCTTACAAGGCAAGGATGACACGCTCATACGAAAAACTGACTAGGCCGAGAACATTCCGCCAAGGCGAACTCGTGTTAGTCGTCAAAAGACCTATGATCCCCAATCGTGCAAAACGGGGGAAATTCAAGCCGAACTATGAAGGCCCGTACATCATAGACAAGGTCTACCAAAGTGGGGCCTATTTGCTCATGGATATGCATGGCGAAAGACCTTTCTGGCCAATAAATGGCCGATTCCTCAAGAAATACCACGCTTGACGAGTCACCACTTAGGTCAATGGTAGATGACGACGCTCATGCCCACTCGCTATCTTCCCGAGTCAAAACTCTAAGTGGTATTCGGAAAAACTTCGCCCCAAACATGGCGGCAACGGACCGTAATGTCCTTAAACTAATCCCTCACCTCAAAAATGGTGATAATGGACCGCTATGTCTTTAAAGCTGGCCATGGACCGAAATGTCCCTAAACCAGTGCTCCGCTTCAAACATGTCGTATCGACCCAAATATAGCGATATCTTCTCTTGAGATCTATATTGCAACCCAAGTCCCATTGGCAAACCAGTGGGTAAAAAAAAATGGTATGTCCACAAGCAAAATGGGCACGGATGGAAACCTGAAAGGGCGCCGTGGGTAAAAACGGCAGGGCTACCTGCGAGTTTGTGAAAACCCGGAAGGGCGCGATCTCGTTAAAAAAAACGGTATGTCCACAAGCAAAATGGGCACGGAAGAAAACCCGAAAGGGCGCCGTGAGTAAAAACAGCAGGGTTACCGGCGAGCTTGTGAAAACCCGAAAGGGCGCAATCTCGTAAATTTTCGCTTACGAGATCCTCTCGACTCATAAGGAGAACTCTCCCTATGAGACCCTCACGACTCATAGAATTTGAAAGTCTTAAGTTACAAAGATCCAAATCTATTCTTAAGCCGTCGCATTCCCCAAGTTGTTCTATAGGCGGTCCAATATTGACCCTTGTATACAATCCACGGGCATAAATAAACGATTTTCCCCACCAAGTTCCACCAATGATGAGAAATGTGTTCATGTGGTGAACGACACTTGTAAATCCTCTCGACTTATAAGGAGAAAAATACTCTTATAAGATCCTTACGACTTATAACAGAACACACACTTAGAAATCCCCACGACTCCTATGGAGAAAATACTCCTATGAGATCCTCACGACTCGTAGGGAGAAATAACTTTATGAGACCCTTATGGCTCATAAAATCTGAAAGTCTTAGTCGACAGGATCCTAACCCTGTTTACTAAGCTATCTTTGTTCAGGTCGACAAAGGCAAATGATGATTCTCTCCTGGCAATATTCCAGTAATAGCGATGCTGATGCCTAAACAGGTATAAAACTCCAAGTCCTTTCACGGCAAATGATGATTCACTCCTGGCAATATTCTAGTTGCAGCGATGCTGATGCCAAGATCGGTATCGGATCTAAAGTTCCATGCTCACAATAAAAATCAGCGAGCAAAAAATGCATATAAAAATAGCCGAAATGATGGGACAACTATCAATAAAAATCAGCGAGCAAAAAAATATACTCATATAAAAATAGCCGAAATGTTTGGGCAACTCGCAATAAAAAGCAGCGAGTAAAAATATAAAAATAGCCGAAATGATTGGGCACCGTGATAAATAACCGAAATGATTGGGCAATCGCAACTTTTGCGATATGAAAAGTTGAAAAGATAGAGCATCGCGGAAATAAAAAATAAAATAAAATTAAATTTTCTCTGCCATACAGGTGAGTCTACACCGACCCCTGTATACAATCCATGGGCACAAATGAAAAAGGGAACCATGTTTTCCCACTAGGCTCCATCAAAGGGAGAGCCAGATCTTGACGGTTCATATACAATCTAGAGACAACCCCGGCGTACCTTCTCATTCCAGAAGGATGTAGACGCGACATCAACAAAAGACCGCAGGGTCGAAGCAAAACAGAGCCATGGCAAAATTCCTAGCTCCAAGTCTTGACGGTTCACAAAACAACCTAAAGACTACCTCAACATTCGTCTCGTTACAGCAGACGCAATTTCAACAACGACGTTCCCTCTCACTCCAGCAGGATGCAGACGCGACGTCAAGAAAAGACCCCAGGGTCGAAACAGAACAGAGCCATGGCAAAATTCCTAGCTCCAAGTCTTAACGGTTCACAAAACAACCTAAAGACTATCCCGATATTCTTCTCGTTACAGCAGACGCAATGTCAACAAAGGATCCAAAATAGCTAAAACAAAAGGAAGCGAAGGTAAAATTCCTAGCTTCAGGGTCTTGACGGTAACTCAAATAAAACCTGAAAGACTATCGGAGAACATCCCACACCAGTGCAGAGTGGTTATGACTCATCGGGGCTCCCAAACTGAGCCTAATCTCAAGTAAAAAGCGGCATGGCAAAATTCCTAACTCTTGCTCTTCTGACGGTCAAACTGCCTAAGAAGATTACATGAAGACGTCTTGTCCAGCTCCCGAAGGGATCAGAGACACGACAGTCGCGGGGCTACTCGAACAACAACATAAAGACTGCATATCTGGGAATGCATCAGCCAATGCGACGGTACCACGGACTGAAACCCTAGTACCAAAAAATCTAACGGACCTCTGTCGCAAAAAGCAGGGGTTATCTATAACGTTAGGACGAGTTTGCCTATAAGCCCAAGGGAGGTAAACTAAACAAACACCGAAATGAGTCCATAAACTAGAGACTCCGGAATGAGTGAATAAACTATAAACTCCGAAATGAGTACGTAAACTAGAGACTCCGGAATGAGTGAATAAACTATAAACTCCGAAATGAGTAAATAAACTAATTAGCGCCACATCAAGACACAGATAAACGGATGCAAAGGAAAAAATGTATATTCTTATTCATGAATCAAAATGTTTAAGAGATACAATTAATGCAAAAAGGGGAATGCAATTACACTTAGGAAGGAGGGGCTTTCAACAAATTGGCGACCCGCTCATGCGCTCCCCGCAACTCCTCCACGCATTCAGCTACTGTGGCCAGCCCCGCTTCGATTTGAGCCTGTTGTTGCAAGCATGATGAAAGCCTCTCAGCGATTTCCTGCTGGGCAACCTTGCAATCTTGCACGCCCCGCTCGGTAATGTCCAACTTCTACCTCAGCGCCAGCCCATCAGAAATACATTGTCGGAGGTTTTCGAAGATAACTTGCAGCTGCGCAGCATTCGCTTCAAGCTGGGCACGCAATTTGATGGATTCGCCAGAAGCCATCTCCTGTTCCTTCCATTTTAGGGCCAACTTTTGTTCAAAATGTTGAATGAAATTGGCACTTTTCTTGATCTACGTGACCCGCTGAGCCTTCAAGGTCAATATTTCAGGAGCGAGACGCTTGAGCTCGATCTCATGCAAACAAGCCTCGATCTTCTTACAATGATCGACCCAAAAGCGAACGAATTCTTCGTTGTGGAAATTTGCAAGCGTCGTCAACATAGGGTTAACTTCGTCAGCAAAATCCACAGCAGAGGTGAGAGCCTCGGTATCAATATCCTCGATAAATTCGCTTAACATCCGCTTGCTCGTCATCGTGCCCCTAGAAGATTGACGTTTGACAAAAGGCCCCATAGGCATAAGAATGTGGGACTCGAAAAAAATCGAAGCGGGTGTAATCGCTGCAAAATGAGTCATGCATGCAGATTTCGATTTAACAAAAAAAAATATATAAAGAGGATGGCTGATGGACGAGATCTACCGTACCATCTATTAAAGGCGGCACGACAGGGAGCACATGAGACCCGGCTATCCCTTCACTTCCTCCCTCGAGCCGTGGTACTGTGGTCTATATGGGGAAAGCTTAGTGATAGAATAAAGAAAGAAGAGAAACACTAAGCAAGGAGTATACTAACCAATGCCAGAAGGAGGAACGAATGCCGGCTGGAAGGCAAAATGCGGGCTTAACACTTGGTGTAAGCGATCAAAGAGCACTCCTGCAGGATTACAACAATAAATAGTTAGTACAGGAAAATGGTATGTATACTGAAGCAAAGAAATGAGAAATCATCACCTTCCAGAATTCGGAGAGACGCCGAAGAAAGGGGTGGAACCGTGGCAGTAAGAGAAATGACCGGCGGCAATTCTTCAACTAGTACAGCTTTAGGGACTACTGCGCCTATGCTCAGGACAAAGGAAATATCATCAGAAATGCTTATCAGGATTAAAAACTCAAAGATAATAACCCAAGGAGTACCTGACAGGTCAGAAATTGAAACCGTGCCTGAAGCGTCACCGGTTGTGACGACCTCCTCGGTTTCCATTGGGAGAATGGATTCAGCACCCACGGCTTCATGCCCTGACTCAATAAGGGCCATCGTAACACTTGCGTCACCCGCCGATATTAAGGATCCACAGGGAGAAAGAGCGGCAGTTGGAATGGTCCCAGATTCCAGAGAAAGATTGGCCACTTCAGGCTCTTTAATTGTCGGCATTTCACCTGTCACGCCGTCACCTAAATCTGGCTCTGTAAATAAAAAAATGCATACGTTATGAAATAAAAAAAATGGGGAGGGGCTGTTACTAAGAGCTGTGCATTTTTCTACCTTGAAGTAGCCGTTCACCCTTTTCATGAGCTGCACACGCAACCTGTCTATGGGAAGTAGACAGGACAAAAGAAACGTCCACTGAAGGAATGTCAGCAGGTGGAACATTACTCGAACCTGCACCCGCAGCCAAGACAGCTTCGCGTTCCCTCGCAACATGCTTTCTACGCTTCCTCTCAGCCTGAACCGTGAGAACCGACCTCCTTAAAACTTTCGATAGGGGGACGTCGTCGTCCGAACCGAGCTTGGCCTCCGGAGCCGCTACGACATCCATCATCGGCTGCTTCAGCAACGCCTCCTATGGTGGCCTTGGGAGGGCCTCGGCCGCGGTCGGTGGCTCTGGATGCTTTCCTGCATCACCACCTTAGATTGACACTGCACTCGGAATAACCTGGGTTTTGGTGGTCCCTGTAATAGGATAAAGAAAGAGTGTCAGACCAAGAATAAAAGGAATTAAAAGAGTAAAGGTGTAATGAAACGAATTATACCAAGGCCCAAAGAAGCGCGGAGCCTCTCTTCCTCCTCAAACGTCCTGAGGGAAGCCGCGAGAGCCTCTTTAGCAGAGATACCTGTCAAGGAGGAGAGCGTTAATAAAGCATAATAAGGAGGGAGGGGATATATGCAGAAAAGTGTAAATGAAGTATACCGGACTCCACAATAGAAACCAACGCTGCTTCTTCACGGGCCAGTCGTTTGGATGCATCAATGGCAGCCTGAAGGTCAGTATCGGTCACAGGAGCATCAAATAAACCCTCGTTGGTGCCATATTCGCACAAGCCCTCGCTATAAGGGGCGTGAGGCTCTTATCCTAATACGAAGTCAGCAGAAAATAGGGACTTCTTCCTTTTCTGCGAAACAACGCCCGCCGCCGACGATAAAAGCTTTCGCTTAACGGGTTTTTTCGGACGACGGGTCCCGATCTCTGAACCGATGCCCGAGTCCGGAGACGTCACGGCTACCTCAGTTGCAGGAACATCCGGTCGAAGCTTATCAGGAAAAGCTTGTAGGACTACAGCCATAGTGATTTCTCTTAAAGAAGGACGCCCAGCGGCCTGTCGCTTCAGTGGGACCGATGGATTACCAGCTAGGACGACATCCTTGTGGTCAAGTAGCAGCCGCCTCTTCTCCCTGATAACAGCACCTGTCGCATGCTGGTACCACACGATGTAAGCATTCGAGGCTTTTGGCACATAGCTCGGTTCGCTGATAAGGAAATGGGACCCCGTATTTAATCGCATAAAATGATGTGTTGCGCTGCTAATACCTTCTTCCATAGAAACTAGCTCAACTAAGAATGCCTCAAGAGGAACACCTTGGTTATAACCCAATTGTTGGGCAAAACGATGCGGGTTGTACCTCATAAACAACACTGAGGCGTTCTGTCTAATTACTAAGAAGCCTGGCCTGATTGAATACATGGGCATAACCTCCCGAGCCCTTAACGCAGAAGCCCCGTCTTTGAAAGTATCATGAAACGGTTGGACCACCTTGGAATATTCTTTGCCGATAGTCAGGACTCTATCGACAAAGGTCATACTGTCCCCAACCATGCGTGAGTGAAGGAGCATTCGCCGATCCTCTCGCCGTGATGGATCTGGAGCGGAAGCGTCAACTAGATGCATGACCCAGGGGAAGTTGTAGCCTTCATAGAATCAGGTCGTTTATGAACACCAAAGGCTCCCAGCACGTGCATCTCGATCCATGATATGAAGTAGTGTAATGGGAGATACATGGGCTTTACCCCCGGTTGAGTGGTGTCAGCGGCTAAGCTCAGGCCATGATACAAATGAGCCAACCCCGCAATCCCAACAGCCACGCGCGTCTCTGTGACGATGCGATGAGCCGGATAGAAAACAGATGGCCTCATGTAGTAGGGGTGCGTCGGAAGCGCAAACCAACTCAGCCATAAGCCAATAAACCCCAAAAAGAACGTCTCTTCATCAACATCCGGGACAGCAATCTCTGCAAAGGGGACGACTTGAGTATCTAGAATAAAGAATTTCTTTCAATCCGCCTCTGTAGTTGGCAAGTTATCCGAACCAAACCCGAACGGGTCATCAAGTTTGGCCAATTTCGCAGCTTGTTTAGACAGAACTTCTGGACGAAGAAAGCGGGCGATGAAATCTGCGAAGCCAACTCCGTGCCCGCCAGATTCCAGGAATAAACTCTCGTACATGTTCAACATCTTAATCAAGCTTGGGAACTGATGTTGAACGGCGTTCTCCGGAGTAAGGCCTATTGCCACTGGTTTGGTGGTGAAGACATACTCTTCGGGGGGAAGTAGCTCCTCATAGTGCTCCCCTCTGACAGGTAGGCCGGAGATCTCCGCAAACTCCTCCAATGAAATCGAAACCTCCCGATATGATAAGAGAAAGGTATGGGTCAGGATGTTCCATTGTTCCAAAAAGGATTTGATCCACTACACATGAGGAGCGTGGTAGTAAAAGAGGGACGCGTAGATCACGGGATACAACCCGGTCTTTAATAACAGCGATTTCTTGGCCGACAGGATATATCGGGCTCACTGCAGATAGCCGGCCGACTGACGGGGAGTCACTCCTATCATGTAAACTTGCCCCCAAGGACGCGACTCTCCCTGGAATATGTGTTGCCCCAAAATATCCAAGGCCATCGGCGGCTGCACTGGTATTGAAGCCATGGAAGGCTGAAGACGACCTTCCGAGGTCCACTTGACCACTTCTACTGCGAAGGTCACCGGCGGCGAATCAACATAATGGATCGCCGGGATCGGCTCCGAAGGCGCTGCGCAAGTAAAACTACGCCGACCCCGAATAATTTGACTATATCATGACCGCTACAGATGAAGAGACTTTTGCTCTGGGTCATGGTCTCGGATAAGTGCGAAGACTTCCCGATCTACGGGTGCGTCGGCAAAGGCACTCTCTGAATGAACAAAGGGGAAGGAGGAATAGAAAGCCATAGCACCTGCATAAAAAAGGAGGGGTCAGCTATTGACACAATGTTCAAGACTTTAGCATTCTTTTACACTTAAATTTGTACTGCACCGTAATTCAAAAAGAAAGGGACAGGGGCCCCCACAAAATCAAGGCAACGCTCCATCAATGATGGGGCAGCCACTCATTAAAAATGAAATCCAAAAGGATTCTCAATTAATGAGAAAACATCATTAAAACTCTGGAGTTGAACTCCCTCGAAAACTTTGTTCTGCAAACAGATTTCAAATCTGTCAAGAAATTATGAAGGGAATAAAATTCCCAAAAAAGAATTTCTTTAAGAAATTCTTCAGAGCCAAGCTCTGTAGAACAATGGGATAACATCCCAGAACTCCACTTGAGAAAGGGGAATTAAATTCCAAATAACCTTAAAAAAACAAAATTTCTAACAGGGTAAAGCCCTAAAAGATCTTTAAGATCTATGATCTACTCAAGTAAATTTTTTTAGATCTCTAAGAGATCATTGCAAAAGAAGAGCAAAGCTCTATTAATGGGTTAAAAACCTAAGACATGAAGAAATTACTCAAACATTAGGACATGGTCATGGTTCTTACCAAAACTTTAACAGAGTTTTGACTCTAAAAGTGTTTCTTTGAACAGAGATCTAAGCTATGAAAAGAGAATTAAATTCTCAAGATAGAAGAAGGTTCGAAAGAAGATGAACAGAAGCCATCTCAAGGGCCAAAGACCCTATTTATAAAACTTTAAGAGATGGTTCAACTACCCAGGAGATCGAACGGTGGAAAAGGTGCCACCGCTGCACTCACGTGTGAGCTACGTGAGCGCAACGGTGGGGGGCATTTGTTTCCCCCAATAATAAGAGCAAAGCTCTGTTCAAAATTTAAGAGGCAACGCCTCACGTGCCTTCCACGAGGGCGCCAGCGCCAGAGTTAAAAACTCTTATATCGGTGCCGCACGTGCTCCTCACGTAGGCACCGAAGTGCAAAGCACATAAAGGAAATTAGCGCCCATGTGCACAACACGTGAGCGCCGGCGCCCAGATAGAATTAAATTCTACTCTCTGTTAAACAGAGCCGTTGGATCAAAAATCCAACGGAGATGATTAATCATCAGAAATACAAAATTAAATTCTGTCCGGAGAAAACATTCCCCAAATTAAATTATAGAATAAAATTCTATTTTCGGGATATATTCCCTCAATCTTTCTAAACAAGAATGATTGCCCTCTGTAAAACAGAGAGCCGGTGGATTAAAGATCCAACAGAGATTAAAAAAATCACCAGAATAAATTCTGTGCAAGGGAAAATATTTCCCCAATCTTGTTCTGTAAAACAGAAACCTTTGGATCAAATATCCAATGGTGGGTAAAAATCTCCAAATCAATTAGGATCTCTTAATGAGAGATTTCTTTAACTAATCAACAAACTTGCCTCTACTATATAAAGGACCCAAGACTTCAAGTCTGAAGAGGAGGAACCCCCCATAAGCTTCTAAATACAAAACAGAAAGCTTCAAAAAGGAACAAAGAAGAAGATCTCCCTTCTCAGAAAAAGAAAACTCTAGGTAAATAAAAAGAATAGAGATCAAAATATCTCATTTACCTATTGAAGGGTTTAACCCTTTTATAAGAACTTAGTTCTTTCTCCGGATCTGAGATCTACAAGACAAGTCTCCCATAAGTTGAGAATTTAATTCTCATCGGGAAGAACTTGTTCTTGCGAATCAAATATTCAGAAAAGAATTAGGAAATCGAATTCCTCAAAACAGAGCATATAAGGAAAAATCTAGCGCCCAGCGCCTCACATGCCCCTCACGTGGGCGCCACAGAAAAAAGGAGTGCTTAGCACTTAATGAGCGGCACTCAGCGCCCAGCACCTCACGTGCCCCTCACGTGGGCACCACAGAAGAAGGAGTGCTTAGCACTCAATGAGCGGCGCTCAGCGCCTAGTGCCCCACGTGTTCCTCACGTGGGCGCCACAGAAGAAAAGAGTGCTTAGCAGTCATTGGGCAACGCCCAGCGCCTCATGTGTCCCTCACGTGGGTGCCATAAAAAAAGGAGAGTGCCCAGCGCCTCACGTGTATCTCACGTGGACACCATAGAATAGAGGAGTGCTTAGCACTCACTAGGCAGCGTCTAGCACCTAGCACCTCACGTGTCCCTCACGTGGACGCCATAAAGAGTGCCCAGTACTCCATACAAAGACAAAAGGGGTAAAGTGTTTAACACTTATTGGGCCATCCCCATGACTAAAAGCCCACAATATTATATGTGAGCATCAGAACTTACATAAGTGCTCAGCACTCTTTGTACAAAAAGGGGACTGATTATACAGAGCCCAAACAAGTGCTTGGCACTTTTCAACAAAAAAAATTTGAATGGACCAAGCCCAAATTGGCTAGGTCCCCCCGAGGATAGAACCTCCTTGATTCAGACCATCCGAGCCCTTGTGCTCATGACTTCCTAAGCTGACCTTAGTCCCAAATACGACTATTGATCTTCCAACTGATACTATCCAAAACGGTACTCATCCCACATCCTCCCGAGGAAATCTTAGTCTCAAAATACTGGAATTGGAAACAACGTCTTATCCAAAATGGTACTCATCCCACATCTCTCTACACCTCTTATCGACGTTGTTGTAATTCCTCAACGTCTTCAGAGAGGTGGCGGGTCCTAACAACCAACCGCTTTTTAGAGCACTTCCAAACAGATGTGCACACCTCATATCAGACCGCACTCCAAGCTGGGTGCATCCTAAATCATCGTTGTTCATCTTGTCAGGTAACAAATACACGTGCGCGTAAGATGAAAAACAGACTGAAATGTCCTTAAACTAACCGTTGCCTCCAAAATGGCAACAACGGACCGAAACGTCCTTAAACTAACCTTTGCCTCTAAAATGGAAACAACGGACCGAAATATCCTTAAACTAACCGTTGCCTCCAAAATGGAAACAACGGACCGAAACGTACTTAAACTAACTGTTGCCTCCAAAATGGCAACAACGGACCGAAACGTCCTTAAACTAACCGTTGCCTCCAAAATGGCAACAATGGACTGAGACGTCCTTAAACTAAAATCTCACCTTCAAAATGGTGATCAACGGACCGTGACATCCTTAAACTAAAATCTCACCTTCAAAATGGTGATCAACGGACCGAAATATCCTTAAACTAACCGTTTCCTCCAAAATGGTGATCAACGGACCGAAACGTCCTTAAACTAACCGTTGCCTCCAAAATGGCAACAACGGACCGAGACGTTCTTAAACTAAAATCTCACCTCTAAAATGGTGATCAACGGACCTTGACGTCCTTAAACTAAAATCTCACCTCCAAAATGGTGATCAACAGACTGAAATGTCCTTAAACTAATTGTTGCCTCCAAAATGGCAATAATGGACCGAAACGTCCTTAAACTAACCGTTGCCTCCAAAATGGCAACAACGGACCGAGATGTCCTTAAACTAAAATCTCACCTCCAAAATGGTGATCAACGGACCGTGACGTCCTTAAACTAAAATCTCACTTCCAAAATGGTGATCAACAGACCGAGATGTCCTCAAACTAGAACTTCGCCTCCAAAATGGCGATAACGGACCGAGACGTTCTTAAACTAAAACAACAGAGTCCAAATTCCCTTTTGTTGAATCTGAAATAAAAATGATCCTAAGCCTTGTTAAGTGGATCTTAGTCTCAAATTGGACTAACGTATCCTTAACAAAAAACCAACCGAGCCCCCAACTGCTCGTATACATTTAAGTCAATCTTGATCTCAAAACAGATCAACGATCCTTAAATCAATCCAAACCCAAATCTAAAAATATACAGATTTGGACTAATCCACACCCTACGGGCGACGATATAAATTAGTCTCTGTATACAATCCATGGGCAACCAAGAATAAAACAAACACACACGACACGAAGTGAACTTCCGGAGCAGGAGAAAGTGGTTATCGCGATGCGGTAACGTAATTAACTGCAGGGGATTACGCCTGCAAGGAAGAGCGTCCCCAAAATCAAAACCCCCTCACAAACGAGGGGGAATCTGACGAAGTCTGCTACAACGAACGCATCCGTTCAAACCTCCGATATACGGTGCCATAAATCAACTTGGCATCTTCGGAGAGGTGGACGGATAAATCCAAATAGCATCTACCCCCAAATTCAGGCAAGACGATCCATCCCGGTTCGTCTCTGTTTTCGTCGGTGGACACCAGATTCATCTCTCATTTTGATGAAGTCAAACGCTTTGACCGTATCATCAAAACAGATGATCCTTCTCCGCTATGCCTGTTTTAGTCTAAAGATAGACTTAAGCAACTTGAACGCTTACCGCTGCTCACATTGACTAAGATAATCCTCCGGCAGAGTCATATACACATATACTTCTAAATTCAATTTAAAAACACATTATAGTCATTAACATGCTAGATATTATAGTCTTGAAAGACAATAATGACAAGTTATATCTGTATGGACTTCAGCACAGACACCGAAGTAATAGTTTCATCACAATCCACATCGGGTATTTGATGAAAACCTTTTACTATAAGTCCAGTCTTATCAGGTTAGCACCTTTCCATTTGAACTGATCTCGTAAGATCTACTTGCTCCTAATGAGTTTTACCCCTTCAGGAGCACCCAACAAAGTTTGCACTTTGTTGCAGTGCATGGAGTCCAACTAGGATAACTTGGCATCCAGCTATCAATCGGAAGTCACCACTTTCCATGGACTGCTGATAACTAGTAGGGTCTGTTGGATATATGTATGCCCTAGAGGCCATTATATGTATAGTGGATGCTTGGACATGTATATATATAGATTACTTTCTTGCTCGACATGATAGTATGCTATCTGGTTTACTTTATCTGACTTGTTGATTTGATCATACTTTTATTCATTTGCACATGTTGATAAAACCATCAGGATATTTGCTTGACTACTGTGACTATGATGCGGATCATACTAGTGGGGCACGTGTAGTTTATAAGCATATCCTTGAACTGTTCCTAGTCGTAGGTGTATCGAGACAGGGCATCGATATTCCAGAGTAGACTAGCGTATACCATTCTTGTCCCATATGATGGGCGATGGATGATCCCATATCCATCTGGTGTGGTGACACCAAAGATTGTATGCGGGTGCTCAGTGGAGACTGGGTACACTGAACGGACTCACAGAGAACTCCTATGTGGTATTATATCTATCGTCGGATAGCAGTTCTCAGGTGACACTGGTACAGGTTAGTCTGTAGACCCGAGATCGTCATAGAGTCTTGTGTGTCCTCCCACTGTACTTTGATCTCCACCCTACCATGGCTCTACTGAGTCGTGCAAACAGGTGGTCTTTGGGTACAGTCCCGAGGCACGTGGAGGCGATGAGAGATAGGAGGGGTTTCGTCTCTCCCGGTATTGGGAGTTGATGTTGTGCAATGCTCGATTGGTTATAACCAAAAGTCCCTGGCCAGGGATGTTGAGATTTACTGATAAGTTTTATCAGTAGTTTCTCGATCTGTTATGTGCCATATACCAGCATGACTTATTGAGTTATTGGGGTCGACGATACCATCCCTAGACTCGATATGCAACATATCTGACGAGGAGACCGGACTGTACGGTAAGTGTTGCCGGATGGCTCGACGGGAGTTTTGACAGCTTTACTGGTTTTCTTCTGATCGCTCAATACCCGGGTGGCCGTTACATTTAGCTGTCCGCTTGCGGCTTGTGGATGTTTGATATGATCATCACACACTGCTGGCGTATTGATGAGTCTTAGAGTCCCACACAGAAGTTTCCTAGCCCAGGCGAAAAGATGTGGTGTGCATATGAGATATGCGCGAGGACCTGATTGAATACGACTATGTGATACCGTATGTTAATCGGGCGTTTTTCTACTGGTCGGGTCGTATATGATATGACCGGATTGTTAAATCAATTGTTGATTTAACATTTTGACTTTTAGTGTTATTCTTTATTCAAACCCTTTTTATTAAAGCGGAAGAATGCATGCATGTATGCACATGTTGATGTGCATGTATGCACATGTTGATGTGCATGGATACATACATGCCAAAGTATCATGGTTGATGATACATCTTTGAAGGCAATATAAGACTCACATGGAACTATAATATATGGATATATATATATATATATGTATTTGTTTTAAAACAAAAGAAAAAGAAAAAGATTAATCCATGGTTATCTTTCTACACGCTTCCAAAAGTAAACCATACTTCACCTACCTTTTAACCTTGGATTAATCTTTTCTTTTGGGTTCTAACTCACTTACTAAATATCTAGATATTATTAGAACCATGGTTTGAATGGAGATAGAAAATATATATACTATCTTTTCTATTTTTCTTTTCAAGCTTTATCATTTCATTTTAGACAAAAGCTTTTGCTTTCATCTTCTTCTTCCTCCAAGCTCTCTTGATTTTTCCAAATTGAGAGAGAGTTAAAAAGAAAGGGTTTTGACAAAAGAAAACACACCACATCATCATTCTATTATAATCCAGCCAATTAGTTTAGAGTGTTTAGCTTCATCTTCTTCTTGCATCAAGTGGAGCTAGAAGCTTGGACCCAGTGAACTTCGGGTGGATCATCATGAACGTAGGAGCTTACCAGCAAGCTTTTCCAACCTCTTAACGATCCTAGGAGTCATTACAAAGAGGACTACAAAGGTTGTATTCCTTTCACTTAGTACTAAATGGTTCATTGCATAAGATACTTGTGTTGTTACCTTAAAACTTCTAGTTAAAGATCCTTGCCTTGTTTGCTTTGCACCTCTAATTTTTTAAAGTGGCATGTGTGATGCTTCCATTCTATTAAGTAGGTGCAGAGGTAACCCAACAATGGTATCAGAGCCAAACTAGAATTTTAGACACGGTGTTATTACAAATACGAAAACGAAATCGACTCCGAAAAATACGGTATTACGGAACCCTAAAATGCTCTCTGGAAATTTTGTAAAAAGTGATTTAATTTTTTTTTAAACAGGTACAGAATGGAGTATAGGCAAACATAAGAACATAGGTGAAATACGGGGGCTTGTGCTCGGATTTTAGCCGAGCACAACCCCCCAGAATCCGGCCTGGCCGGCCCCCTACCCCCATTGCACCCCCCGTTTCACCTGTGCTCTGCTGTTTGCAAGTTAGGGTTTCTAGTATTGTTTGCTTAGCCCAATTTTCATGTGATGATTATTTTGACCTGGGGCTAATTCGTAGTGCTTCCTAGGCATATTATTTAACACTAAATTGGTAACCTAGACTATTTTTAGCAGTTTGAACGAACATCGAACACCACACTTCCTACCCCGCTGAAATTTCCAAGTGTTGTGTTTTTCCTAAGTTACCTTTGTATTCAATAGTCGCGCAAGTGTTCCTATGGGCCTTCTAGAAGAACATAATAACCTTAACTCGATTCTTTGCCCACGGAACCGTGATCAAACCTTCGGGTTTGCTGTAGTTCCGTGGTGTCATAGGTGAGGCGTTGGTTAACCCCTTCTACGGCTGGACCATAGACATCGTGGCATGATTTTGGGTATTTGTAACTTTGCTCAAGTGTTGAGCTCATGGGGTAATTTATGAGTGTACGTTGATTCGATCGAAACGTTAAACATCGTCTTGATATCTGTGATTGCAATTGTTGTTTTTCGCTTTCTTTTCTACGACCGTAAGTGTAGTATGTGGTGTATCGCCTGTTTCGTTGCTATACATCAACGTCAATCGGGATACGCATACTTGCTTACGTTGATGATATGAGATAATATGTGTTGCTGAGATATGATTTGCAAGATTGTCGCAATCGAATAGCCGGGGGTTTTATGTGAGATGAGAGTGTTTATTTTCATTCATGTAAAAGTCGATTGTATGTAATATTCTTTTATTTGGGGCACTTCCGGGTTGAGGATGATGCCACCATTATTGTATATTATTTACTTTTCCGCATTAGGATAGACCCAAGGAGGGGAGCACAAGTGATCGGGTTTTAGGGTTCAGTGGGAGGCCATCTCGAGGAGTCGAGACCGGGTCTCCTAAACTCTAGAATTGGTAGGATCACTTGCCGCTCTCATAGGGGTCTAGGGGTGTGGGCTTGGCTATTCATCGCGACCATGGAATCCGTATTTTCTATTGCTGGATGAATACAAAATATGGACCTCCTAGATATCCCTTTTATTTTCATATGTGCTTCTGCTGTTGATATTCTGTAATGTGATTACTTAGTATCTGAGAAGAATGGATTATTATTATATATATGATATATAATAAACGTTGCTTATATTTTACACCCGCGCTAGTCCCGTCCCGCTATGCCGTTAGTTAAGTAACCTAACGGTGCATAACGGGACACTGTGGCGAATGCGGATGGTATAAGCATACGTTCTATTTTCGTTTCTTTTCTGTGGTGGCTTAGGAACTTAAATGACGGGACTACATTAATAAGATTAATGTAAAGAAAAAGAAACCTAAAAGATATTGTAGAATCGGATTTGAAACCCACTCGGCCTTTTTATGAAAAATGCAAGTTTCAAAAGATGCGGAGCTTAAGCCACTCCTTTTCTAAACTATTTTGATTCTACAACGAGATCAAGTTCAAAGCGTTAAAGGTTTTCATAAAAACCATCCGCAACCCTCCTTCATTTTAGGAAGCAGAGTACTTAGTATTCGTGCTAAGTATTTTGATCATAGTCAAGGTGTAGTGTACGGTAGCTAAGCGATGTCTTCCTATAAAGCATATGATGCGATCAGTTAGGACATTCATGTGATTATGTTGATCATAGTCAAGGGTCATATGGGTGGGTCTAGTTAATCTCGAAATGACGGGTAGAACTTGACTAGTACTTATGATATGTTGACCATAGCCAAGGTCATAAGTAACTAGGGGTAACAACTATATCGGGAGTTTCAAGAGTTGAAATTTGCAATAAGATTGCATACCATCTATATGATAGTTGGATCCCGATCTCACTATGAGTAAGAGTTACTCCCAGGAGAGTTTTGCACTTTACAATTAGCTAATCCAGCAGGTGTCTAGAAAGGTGTTAACGAGGTTTGACCTCTGGAAAAACAAGGTTTATTTTAATTAGGGCCGTGCGAAAGCACGGGGAACCTCCCTCAAAGTACCGACACTGGCCTGGCTGACCGGTTAGCGAAACTGTAGAATGTAATTAATCCTGGATAGTTTTCTTTTCAGGTTTTGAAAGAAAATTTGATTAAAGCAGTGGGAGACATCGATTAGATAAGATAATAACCAATCTAATTTTTTGCAAGTGCATTTCGCTGAGTGTATTCTTTTCTCTCTCCTAATGGCAGATACCGATGACAGGACTTAAGCTTCTACTAGAGAAAAAAAAACTGACAGGACCGAACTATAAAGAATGGTTGAGGAACTTGAACATTGCACTCACATATGATAAAGTATCATATGTCCTCACTACCAAAGCCCCACCCGTCCCAGGACCTGAATCATCTGTTTCGGATAGGGAGATCCGAAAAACATGGGATATTGACCGCAACACGGCCAAGTGCCTCGCGCTTGCTTCTATGGACAACATCCATCAAAAACAGCACGAGAAGATGGATGTGCAATCCATCTTTCTTCATACAAAGGAGTTGTATGAAGAGCAATCTCGTACTTTGAGATACGGGTCATCTCGAAAGTTGTTTCAGATGCGGATGGCCTCTGGTGCATCAGTAGGAGACCATGTCCTGAAGATGATTGGTCTTATAGAAGAACTTGAGGAACTGAGATGAACTATGGATAATGAGCAATATACAGATGTTGTTCTGCATTCTCTCTCCCCCACCTTTGCTCCGTTCATAGTGAATTTCAATATGAACGATTTGGAGAAATCATTGCCTGAACTTCTCAATATGTTGAGAAATGCAGAGAGCATGCTGAAAACAGCGAAGAATCCCGCTCTGCTTGCTGGGCCATCTTCCTCTTCCGTCCCAAAAGCCAAGGCCAAGGGAAAAAAGAAGAATAAACCCATCAAACCGAAAGGTGGAGTTAAAAAGGTGAAGGGGAAAGACAAATCTGGGGCCGAGGGAAGTGGAAAAGGGAAATGTTTTTACTGCCACAAGTCGGGATATTGGAAACACAACTGTGCTGTGTATCTTGCTGATCTCAAGAAGAAGAAGCATGCTGATGCTTCCGCTTCAGGTGTGTTTGTAACTGAGAACTGTTTTTCAATTAACTCTGCATCTTGGGTATTAGATACCGGTTCTGGTTCTCACATCTGCAATTGTGTGCAGGGGTTGAGAAACAACTGAGTTTTGAAGACTAGATACCATACTCTGCGGGTTGGAAATGGTTCCAATGTACATACTGTATCCGTAGGAGAGTATCATCTGAGATTGCCTTCGGGTTGTATTATGGTTTTGAACCCTTATTATTTTGTGCCAAGTATGATATGTAATATAATATCCATTTTTTTGTTGGACAATGAAGGATATCATTTTGTGTTGCAAAATAATGTTATGAACATTAACTTGAATCAAGAGTTGATTGGGTATGGTACATTAAATAACTGTATTTACGTCCTGAACCAACACATAGTTTTCAATATACAACATACTAATAAAAGAAAATTTTCAGATATAAATGAAGCTTTTCTTTGGCATTGTAGACTTGGTCATATTAATGAAACAAGATTAAGCAAGTTACATAAAGATGGATATTTAAATCCTTTTGAATATAAATCTTATGCAACTTGCCAGTCCTGTATCAAAGGTAAAATGACCAAAACTCCGTTTACTGGACACGGAGAAAGAGCTGTGGAACTCTTAAGCCTCATACATAGTGATGTATGCTGACCAATGTCTACACATGCTAGAGGCGGTTTTTCATACTTCATTACTTTTACTGATGATTTCTCAAGATTCGGACACGTGTTTTTGATAAAGCACAAATCCGAAGCTTTCGAGAAATTCAAGCAGTACAAACTTGAAGTAGAAAAACAAACAGGCTTGAGTATCAAGAAACTTTGATCGGATCGAGGTGGAGAGTACTTAAGTACAGAGTTTTCAAACTTCGAAAAAGAGAATGGGATTCTCTCTTAGCTCACTCCTTACACACCACATCACAACGGTGTGTCAGAATGGAGGAATTGTACCCTATTAGATATGGTACGATCCATGATGCGTGATGCTGAGTTGCCGCTTTCTTTTTGGGGGCATGCATTAGAGACACCAATGTATCTGTTAAATAAGGTTCCAACCAAGACCGTGTCTACCACTCCATATGAGATATGGAGTGGAAATAGACCATCTCTTAAAAGAGTTAGGATTTGGGGTTGTCCGGCTTTTGTTAAAATGCAGAATCCAGACAAACTTGAGACACGATCGGTCATGTGTAAATTTGTGGGATATCCAAAACATTCGTATGGATATCTATTCTACCTTCTTATAGATGCAAGGTTCATCTATATTTTTGATGAAGTCAAACTCTTTGACTACAACATCAAAACAGATGTTCCAACTCCGCGATGCTTGCTTTAACCCATAAATGGATTTAAGCAGCATGCACACCTTTCCGCTGCTCCCACTATCTACGAAGCCCTCTGGCTGAGTCATGTACACGCACTCTTCTAAATCACCGTTTAAAAAGGCGGTCTTAACATCCATTTGCCAGATTTCGTAGTCATGGTATGCAGCAATGGCAAGTACGATCCGGATGGACTTAAGCATAGCCACTGGTGAAAAGGTTTCGTCATAATCCACACCTGGTCGTTGACGAAAACCCTTTGCAACAAGTCTAGCTTTGAAAATCTCAACTTTTCCATCTACACCAAATTTCTTTTTAAAGATCCACTTGCTCCCAATGGGTTTTACCCCTTCAGGAGGATTTTCCAAAGTCCATACTTTGTTGGTGTACATGGATTCCATCTCAGATCGCATTGCATCCAGCCATTTCACAGAGTCACCACTCGTGATGGCCTGCTCGAAACTAGTTGGGCCATCATCCTCCATGATGCAATCCTCGCTTCCACCATCAATGAGAAAACCGTAGTATCTCTCAGGTGGATGAGAAACCCTGCTAGATCGGTGGAGAGGCTGGGGTTCGTAGGGTACTACCGAATCCTTTGGTTCCACTAAATCATCTGTTGTAGTTTGTTCTGCTGGAACTTCTTCCAGTTCTACCTCAGAGCCATTAATCTCTTTTGCAAGAAATTCCTTTTCTAAAAAGGTGGCATGTCGAGAAACAAACACCTTTTGTTCCTCGGAGTGGTAGAAGATATACCCTCGCGAATGTT
This sequence comes from Agapanthus africanus, assembly GCA_030015575.1. NCBI lineage: Eukaryota > Viridiplantae > Streptophyta > Magnoliopsida > Asparagales > Amaryllidaceae > Agapanthus > Agapanthus africanus. Next base: position 331,907,829 of record JASDDO010000016.1, read on the forward strand.
TGGGATATCCAATAAACTTACATAGGACAGACCTTGCCTCGAGCTTGTCCGGATTTTGTGTTTTAACATAGGCCGGACAACCCCATATCTGAATAAAATTAAGACATGGTCTCTTCCCATTCCATATCTCATATGGAGTGGTAGGCACTGATTTGGTTGGAACTCTATTCAATAGGTATGCAGCTGTCTCCAGTGCATGTCCCCAGAAGGAAATAGGTAACTCTTCATTACTCATCATAGAGTGCACCATATTTAATAGGGTGTGATTCCTCCGCTCCGATACACCGTTGTGCTGTGGTGTATAAGGAGGAGTAAGCTGAGAGAGAATCCCATTCTCTTTTAGATAATCTAGGAACTCATTGCTTAAGTATTCACCTCCTCGATCAGATGGAAGAATCTTAATACTTTTGCCCGTTTGGTTCTCTACTTCGTGTTTATATTCTCTGAATTTCTCAAAAGCTTCAGACTTGTCTTTCATCAGGAACACATATCCGAATCTTGAGAGATTGTCAGTGAATGTAATAAAGTAGGAAGAACCATTCCTGGCATGCGTAGACATGGGACCCCATACATCACTATGTACCAGTCCTAAGAGTTCGGTAACTCTCTCTCTGTGTCCACTAAATGGAGCTTTGGTCATTTTTCCTTTGAGACATGAATGGCAAGTATCATAAGATGATAATTCGAACGGATTCAAATATCCATCCTTATATAACTTAGCCAGTCGTGTCGCATTGATATGACCAAGTCTACAATGCCACAAGTAGGATTCGTTCATTTCTGAACTTTTCCTCTTATGTGTGTTTTGTATATTAAGAACTGTATTTTGATTGAGAATGAATATGCCATTATGTAACGAGCCTGATCCAATCAACTTTTGATCTAGAAATATGTTCATAACATTATCCTTTACTACAAAATTATATCCTTCTTTACTTAATAAAGAAACTGAAATAATGTTGCACATCATGTTCGGTATATAACAGCACTCATTTAGAATCAGTGTATTACCACTTGGTAACACTAGGTGATAATCTCCAACTGCTTTGGCTGCAATATTTGCACCATTCCCTACTTGAACGGAATGATCACCTTTTCCCAGTTCTCTACTTTTCCCTAGCCCATGTAACAATTTACATATATGGGATCCTGATCCGGTATCTAATACCCAGAACGTAGGGTGAACTGAGAAACAGTTCTCAATAACTAACACACCTGAAGAAGATGCATCATCATGCATATTCTTTTGGGTGGCTTGAGAATCCAGATATTCTCCTGTTTCCTGTTCATTCTTATAACTCTTATAAGAAAGAACGGGACCAACGTTCCCTTGCTCAGTATAATAATCGGGTTCAGTCAATACATCCATATTATTATCTTGATTATGGCCTGACATGGTCGCTACCTGGAGAGAGAGAGAAGAAAACACTTTAGCGTATACTCTTGCAAGATTAGATTGGTTATTATCTTATCTAATCAGGATGTCTCCCACAGTTTTTATCAAATCTTCCTTCAAACCCTAAAAGGTAAGATTAGCCGGGATTAATTACACCCTACAATTTTGTCAATCTTTCAACCAGATCAGTGTCGGTACTTGAGGGAGGTTCTCCGTGCTTTCGCACGGACCTAATTAAAGTAATCGTTTTCCCAGAGGCATAACCCCGTTAACACTTTTCTAGACACCTACTTGATCGGCTAATTGTCTTGTGTAAAACTCTCCCAGGAGTAACTCATACTCGCAGTGGGTATCGGGATCCAACTATCTCATAGGAGGTATGCAATCTCATTGCAAATTTCAACACTTGAAATTCTCGATAATGCTTTTACCTCTAGCGTCCCATGACCTTGACGGAGGCCAAACTACCCATAGGGCGCTAGTCAAGTTCAACCTGTTCATTTCTTGATTGAATTAAACCCCCCCGTACGACCCTTGACGGATGCCAAACTACGCCGTACGAATACCCTAATCCAATCGCATCGTATGCTGGCAGATAAGCACTAGTTAGCTACCGTACACTATGTTGCGCCACGGCAGCGCCACGGCCGTGTACTCGAGGCCAAAATGCGGAATCAAAATTTTTCTTAACTTTTAAACTGGCGCTACCGTGGACAATAAACCCGGATCGTAACCATTAACCTATACTAGCTAACAAGAGATGGAGTGAGAGATATACCGAGCAATCCGTGTCCTTCGGTCTCCTCGTCGTCGTCCCGATCTCCCGCGGAATCTTCGGTCGTCACCTCCTCGTCGGAAAGGCACCACGTAGCCGGGTTCGTATACGGGCTCCCACCTCTGGACCGAGGCAACTCGGGCGCGAAGTTGGCTAGCCGATGCGTCCAAGGGTACTGTAGGTTGTAGAGTAGAGGCTTGTCTCTTTGGGGTTTGTGTAGTTGCCATTGATGGAGGAATCAAGAAAGAGCAATGGAGAGATCTTTGAAACTTTTGCAAGCCAAGAATAAAAAAAATGAGATGAAGCAAATTGCCACACATGAAAAATGAACTTCTCTCTCTCTCCCTTCAAGTGATGGCCGGCCCCCCCTTTGGGAAAATGGTGGAGGAAAGATACTCATACAAGGGAGGTGAGTGTAGGAGAGGCTAAATGGTGACTACACCCTAAAAGCAAATCTCACATCAACTTCTAATCTTTTCTAATCTCAATCCTTTCTCATTTAATGCAAAAACCATGATGAAGAAAAGAATGGGATCTAATGATGATAGTCTTATCGTAATCCCTCAAATGCAAGAAACCCCTCCACAATAAGTTATTTGCAAACTTGCAAATAACCCCCTCCATCGGAAAGTCCGGTCGTGAAGGAACAAAGGAAAATCGGCCGGAACGGAATGTAAACTGGCAGCTACAGAAAACTGATCCCGTAATAAATTACAGGAAAACCCCGCTACTGCATATACATGCCCGTATTTGTATTCCCACTGAATACAAATGCAAAGAGATAAAATCTACACTGTCTAATACTAGGATCCGGCTTAAACCAAAGCCGGCTAGTAAAAACCGTCCGATCATGATCCGTGCAATACCGCACGTATCTGATCGAACCCTGCCATATCTCCATACGGCCTCTACAGCGTTTCGCCCGAAACTTGAGTAACTGAGTGTGTGGTGGACTCTAAAGACTCGTCAATACTATGGCTGTGGATTTAACCACTAGTACGTCAGAGGTATTAGCCATACGTGATGGGCCACCAGCTATTGACCAAAAGGGACGTCGATGAGTGAACTCATCCTGACACCCTACTGAGCCTGTCAGTGACAATATCCGTACAGTCCGGTCCGTTCGTCTATGAGTATCGCATGGCGGGCCTAGGGGGTTGGTAAAAGTCAGACCCCCAAAAGCGGTACAAGTCGTGTCGGAGTGTAGCCCAGAACACCCTGAGATACTACTGGAGTACCTACCAGTAAATCTCCTGCCTCGGCCGAGGGCTTTGTGTAATGGCTCTCCTAGACACAGCGCGACCTCACCCCCAATACCGGGAGAGACGAACCCCTGTAGATCCGCTCACTACCTCTATGTGGCTCGGGACTGTACCCAACTAAAACCTGTTTGCATGACTCCTTTGAGCCGTGGTAGGGTAGTAATCAAAGTACAGTGGGAACTCACACGAGACAAATGACGATCTCAGGTCGATGAACTAACCTGTACACATGTCACCAGGGAACTGCTATCTGACGTCAAGTATAAGACCAACTAGCATGTTCCCGGCGAGTCCTGTCCGGTGTACTCATAACCCAATGAGCACCTGTATACATCTTAGGTGAACCAACTGACACCAGTGGATTTTGAGACCGGCCACCGCCCCTCGTCGGGGTCTCGACTGTATTCACTAGTCTACTCTGGAGAATCGATGCCCTGTCTCGAAACTCCCACGACTAGGGACCTTTTAAGGATGTGCTTATAGACCACCAGCTCTCACGTTTATGATCGCTCTCATACTGCTGGCAGTCAAGCAAGAATCCTAGGGGCTCTATCAGCGTGTAATAGCGACCTGTAAGGTCACCTGAAGCAGTACACGATGATAAAGGTAAACCAGATATCATACTATCATCTCGAGTAAGACTGTCCTACCGGGATAAGTCCTCCCTCAATCATTGCAATCACGTGCCTGTGATCCAATAATTGACTCTGAGGGCACTATCACCAACACACTACGCCTTGACGGAGGCCAAACTACCGCAGCATGAATACTAAGTAGCACTTATCTGAAATGACGGAGGGCTACGTAGGTTTTTAAGAAAACCATGAGCGTAATGAACTTGATATCGTCGTAGAATCAAGTGATTTTTGAAAAGGAGTGTTTTTGAGGCTTTTCTAGTTTCGCTAAAGAGGTCACTCCCAGTGAAGGGATCTCGGCTCTTTCCCCATCGAATAAGGTGCAGGGTATATCATATATACCGCTATGCAAAGAAAGAACTATATAAGCTGTCAGAAACTAAACAGCGAGTTTGTAGCATCTGTCGGTTTCACTAAAGAGGTCACTCCCGGTGAAGGGATCTCGGCTCTTTCCTCATCGAATAAGGTGTAGGGTATATCATATATACCGCTATGCAAAGCAAAACTGTAGCTACCCTTTTTATAAAGTTTTGATTCTACAACATCTTTTAGGTTTCTTTTCTTTATATTAATCTCATTAATAAAATCCCATTAGCTTATGCTTCCTAAGCATCACAGAACAAACGAAAGCAGTAATATTTATATATCAGCATATATATATAGTATAAGCATTCGTCTCAGGCAGTAATATGATCTCATCACAGAACATTGCAGCAGAAGAACATATATGAAATATTGGATATACTAGGATGTCCGTGTTTTCAATACGAGCCGGTATAAAACACGGATTCCACGGTCGCGATGAATAGCCAAACCCACATCCCTAGACTCTTACGAGAGCGGCAAGTAACACTGCCAATTCTAGGGTTAGGAGACCCGGTCTCGACTCCTCGAGATGGCCTCCCATTGGACCCTAGAACCCGGTTACTTGTGCTCCCCTCTTTGAGTCTATCTAATACGGAAAAGTAAATAATATACACTGGTGACATCAACCTCATCCCGGAAGTGCCCCAATAAAAGAATATTACATACAAATGAATTTTACATGAATGAAAATTAAAACCCTCATCTCACAAAAAACCCCGGCTATTCAGAACATGACGATCTAATATAACATATCACAGCAATACATAATATCACATATCATCAACGTAAGTAAGTATGCATACACCGATCGTCGTTGATGTATAGCAACGAAGACCGGCAATACAACTACATACTACACTTATGGTCACAATTTTTTTTTTAAATTACAACATTTGGAATCCACAATCACTTTAGACATCGTAAATCCGAAATATCACATACTTCACATTTCATGCCTAACTATATGAATTCCACAAATTGTATCACATTCTAGATAAATAGACAGTATTAAACTTTCCGATCGGATAATCAAATACCCAAAATTTCCTAAATAGCTCAACACTTGAGCGGAGTTCAAATAATCCCAGAATCTGTCACAGTATCGATGATCCAGCCGTAGAAGGGTCAAGCCAACACCTCACATGTGGCACACCGTACTGCCCCAAACCCTAAGATTTAGAGGCAGTTCAGACGGTCACATATTCGAGTTAAGGTTTGTGTTCTTTTAGAGGGACCGCCGCGTTACTTGTACGTTTTTCCGAAAGATTTAAACCAGATAAAAATTCAACACTTGAAAGTTTTTCGTGCCCGGAAAAAATGAGTTTAATGATATCTGTTCGAACATTTTAACAGTTTCTAAATATCCGGAAACATTAACGAATTTAAATTTTCCGATCGAATCAACGATTACAAAATAAACCCCTGAACACTCAAAACTTGAGTCAGATTAAAAATACCCAGAAGCAGCAACAAGCACCTACGGATATTACCCTGAAGACACGTGTCCTAATGCCAAAGTTCGGTCGCGGAACCGCCGCGGGAAGCAGGTTCCCGCCGCGGTTCCGCGGCGACTTCATGGAATTGTGAGCTCGTATTTCATGGTAATTCTTAGAATTCCCTACTGATTTTTTTGACTATTTTTAATGTAGAAAAAATCACATTTTTACAAAATTTCCAGAGAGGGGTTTTATTTCGTCGTATCGGGTTCGATCGGAGTTTTAACTTCGTATACACGCCGCCTAATGCTCTAGCTAGGCTCTGATACCACTGTAGGGTTCCTAGGAACTCTTGTGAGGGTTCATAAGGCATCAAACATGCCCGAATAAAATTTTATACGTGCCGAACAACCCAAAGACGAGATCTTTGCAAGATTATTAGGGTTTAACATGCAAGTAAATATCTTTACTACTAAGTGTGAGGGATTACAACCTTTGTAATGCGCTCCTTCGCTTCATAAGCTCCGAGTAGAAGTCCCTTCGCCACGATCCATGATCTCCTGGACTCAAGAGAGGCTCCACGACTCGAACGATCCATGCTAGCTTGTAGTGTTTCGTTTCTCCGACGATCTACGTCGAAATTGCTATAATTCAAGCTCTCTCACGCTAATGAGGTGAACACCCTAATCTAATGGGCTAGATTAGATGAGGATGATGGAGTAGTATTTATGCTTTCTTTTTATATCATATTCTCATAAGAAATCATCATAAAAGGAAAATCTAGCAAGCTTTCTCAAAGCTCAAGAGAGAAGAAGATGATGAATAATGAGATAATCCTTTTGTGATGAATAATAGAAATGAATATATGATTAATCATGGAACCATGGTCAAGGATGACTAGGATAACCTTTGTAGAGAATAAACTAGGGCTAGGGTTTGGTTAGGTTAAAGAGTGAGTCATGGATAAATATCAACATAATATTTTTATCATGACAAAAGGAATTCCTTCTAGAATGTGCAAGAAAGAACTAACCCTAATCAAACCCTAACCTTGCTTAATCTCTACTAAACATGTTCCATTATTAATCATATCATGTCACAATAATATATATCACACATATATTATATATTTGCAAAAAAAAGAAAAATAATACTATTAACATATATCGCATATATATCAATGTATTATCCGGTGATAAAATGAAATAATAAAGCGAGCCAATATTAGATAATATAATACAATATATCATATATATTATTATACATTAAATCATCGAATCAACACTTGATCCGACAATCCGGCTATATCGAATATAACCGACTAATATATCATGTACCGATTTATCTAATCAACACTTGATCCGATGACCCGGTTCATATCTAAATATCGCGAGAATATAATACGGTATCTCATATTGCATTATCCTCGGTCCTGCGCATATCACATATGTGTCTCTACTCCGTTTTTCCTGAGCCAAGAAACCTCTGTGTAGGACTCTAAAGAATCGTCAATACGCCTGTAGCAGGTGATGATCATATTAAGCACCCACAACCTGCAAGCGGTCAGCTAAACGTAACAGCCACCCAGGTATTGAGCGATCAGAAGATCAACAAGCTATCCTGTACGTTCTTCTGTGAATCCAATCAGTAACACTCCCGTACAGTCCGATCTCTTCGTCTGATATGTCGCATATCAAGTCTAGGAGTGGTATACGTCAGACCACAGTAACCTATTGTTAGTTATATGTATGCCCTAGAGGCCATTACTGTACATAGGATGTATATTGTAGTGGATGCTGGGACATATATAGGGAGGACTTTCTTGCTCGACATGATAGTATGCTATCTGGTTGCTCTTTATCTTAACGTGTACACTGATTGTCTTTCTGTTACATGTTGGTAAAGTCCTTAGGATGTGTACTTGACTACCTGGATTATGATGCGGATCATACTAGTGGGGACATGGTAGTCAATAAGTACATCCTTCAAGGTCCCTAGTCGTGGGTGTATCTAGATAGGGCATCGATATACCAGAGTAGACTAGCGTATACCTTCTCGACCCATATAGATGGGCGATGGATGATCCCATATCCATTGGTGTTTGACATCAGAGATGATATACGGGTGCTCAGTGGAGACTGGGTACACTGGACGGACTCGCTGAGAACTCCCAGATGTTATTATACCTTACGTCAGATGGCAGTTCTCTGGTGACACTGGTACAGGTTAGTCTGTAGACCCGAGATCGTCATAAAGTCTTGTGTGATTCCCACTGTGTTTTGATTTCCACCTTACCACATCCAAGAGGGCGTGCAAAACGGTGGTTTTTGGGTACAGTCCCGAATCACATGGAGGCAATGAGCGATAGGAGGGGATTCGTTTCTCCCGGTATAGGGAGTTGATGTTGCGCTGTGTTCGATTGGCTATAACCGGAAATCCCTGGCCAGGATTGCTGAGATTTACTGGTAAGTGTTATCAGTAGTATCTCGAACTGTTATAGACCACATATCGACACGACTTATCAAGCTACTGGGGTCTGACGTTTACCACCCCTAGGCGAGATATGTGACATATCAGACGAACAGACCGGACTGTACGGTAAGTGTTATTGGTTGGATTCATAGGAGTGTGAGCGGGCTTGCTCGTTGATCTTCTGATAGCTCAATACCCGGGTGGCCGTTACGTTTAGCAGACCGCTTGCGGCTTGTGGGTGTTTGATATGATCATCACCTGCTGTCGGCGTATTGACGAGTCTTTAGAATCCTACACAGAGGTTTCCTGGCTCAAGCGAAACGAAATAGGAGCGCATATGGGATATGTGCGGGACCGAGAATAATACCAGTATGTGATACTGTATTCTATTCTCGCGATATGTATCATTGGACGGTTATATGAGATATAGCCGGGTTACCGAATCAAGTGTTGATTCGATACATTGATACACTAGATATTAGTCGGTTATATGCAATATGACCGGATCATTAAATCAAGTGTTGATTTAATGATTTAATATATAATTATATATTGGATATATTACTTTACATTGACTAGTTTTGTTCACTTAAGATTGATTATCTCACTTGATTGTGCACATTGTATATATGATATATATTTATGCACTAGTTTGTATCATGTTTGATGATACATGCAAACTTGGGTGTGTGTATGCATTAAACCATGTTTAGATTAATGGTTAGGGTTTTGACTTATTTTTATTTATTTATTTTGGGCAAGAAACAAAATGGTGGCTTTCTTTCTTTCTTTGCTTTAAGCTTCATGAAGCTTCTTAGCATCTTTGAAAATTCTAACCATTTTGTTTTTTCCTTTAACCTAACCATTACACCTAAACCCTAGTTTATTCTCTACATGTGTTAACTCACCCATGCTTGCAATATGATAAGCATTCACTTGATTTATTATTTTGAAGAATAATTCATTTTTCTTTCTTCTTCTTCATCTTCTTCAAGTGAAGAAAACCTTTCTTGAAAATTTTCAAGTGATGAAATCAAGTGAGAAATCCAAATCCAAAGTGAACCCACCTCCTATTTCTTCATCCTCTACCACTTGCCATGTAGTATAGGGTGTTATATTCACAAGTTTCATGACTTAGTGAAGATGGAGCTTGAGTTTGTGTCGTCTCGACGTAGATCATCTTCGGCATCGAAGTTAACGACCTAGCCCGATTATTTCTCCGACGAAACCATCAGTAGAGTCCGGGATTCCGATGATCGCAGCGGAGGGACGTCATCACGGAGCTATAGAAGTGGAGGACCGGATCTACAAATGTTGTAATCCCTTTCACTTATTAGTAAAGTTGTTTGCTAGCTTTTAGTTTCGCTTATCCTCTAGTTAACGATCTCGTTTAGGGTTTCTCGGCACCTAAAAATTTGAATTTGCCATGGTAGATGCCTTGTGGAACCTCTTGAGTGTGCCTAGGAACCCTATAGTGGTATCAGAGCCTAGCTAGAGCTTTAGGCGAAGTGTAGACGATGTTAGAAATCCGATCGAACCCCAAAACCTTAATTCAAACCCTTCTCTGTACATTTTCTGAAAATGTGGATTTTTCCAAATTAAAAATACTTAAAAAATTCAGCAGGGTTTTCTATGAATTACTGTGAAACACGTGGGCCCAACTCTATCAAGCCGCCGCGGAACCGCGGCCGTACCCTAGGTCGCGCAGCGGTTCCGCGGCCACACTGTAGCTTCTTTGTCCATGGTTTGCACAGTAATGTCCTATACTGATTCCTGTGTTTTCTGGGTAATTTTAATTTATACTCAAGAGTTGAGTTTTTTGGGGTTGTATTGGGAGTTCGTTGTTTCGATCGAAACTTTAACTGCGTCTATGTGTTTTTCCGGGTAATTTTAGAACATGTTAAAAAGTTCGACCGGATATAAATACCTACTTTTTCCCCTGCAGGGAAATTTCCAATTGTTGGATTTTTCCGTAGTTTGAGAACGTTATAAGTAGTGCAAGTAACGCGATGGACCCTCTAAAAGACAACAAACCTTAACTCGATTATGTGACCGTCTTGAACTGCCTTTTGAACCTTAGGGTTTGGGGCAGTACGGCGTGCCACATGTGAGGCGTTGACTTGACCCTTCTACGGCTGGACCGTTGGTACTGTGGCATGAAGTGGATGTTTTAAAACTTATTTTATGTGTTGAGCTGTTTCGGGAAAACTTGGGTGTTTGATTGTTCGATCGGAAAGTTTAACATTTTCTATTTATCTGGAATGTGATACAATAATTGGAATCCGCAAATTGTTATGAGATAACTGATTTGAATGTTACAAACATAGCACTTTAGTCTCATTTGATCGGTTGCCACGGAATTTTGATGTGATCAAAAGTCCGTCGCAATCACGTAGCGTACGCGGATACTTGCCGGTAAACTTAATAGACAGCCATGCCCCATAGCCCCGACCAAGTGACTGTAGGAGAACCCCGTAGCCAAAAGCATCCGTTCAGGTGCCCACGGCAGCGGTGTTCCGCTTTAGTGCACTTCGTCGACGGCATCCGGGGGTGTGGCCGTCTACTAAAGTTTGCGACGAGCATTCGATCAAAATATCGGGAATCTTGTTGAATTGCCCGACTTGATATTGAAAAGTGTTTTCGATATAGAGACTAAAATGCGGGGTTTATAACTGTTAGGCATGCGATGTCTAAGCAGGTTGCGGATTCCAACTGTGTAGTTTTACACTTTCTTTTCTGCGACCGTAATTGTAATACGTGATATCACCGTTTTCGTTGCTATACGTCGACGACAATTGGTGTATGCATACTTACTTACGTTGATGACATGTAATGTTATGTGTTGCTGGATATGTTATATTGGATTGTCGTGTTTGAATAGCCGGGGTTTTTTTATGTTTAAGATGAGTGTTTTTCTTCTTCATTCATGTAAAAACTTGTATGTAATATTCTTTTGTTGGGGCACTTCCGGGTTGAGGATGATGTCACCATTGTATATTATATACTTTTCCGCACTAGGATAGACCCAAGGAGGAGAGCACAAGTAACCGGGTTCTAGAGTCCAGTGGGAGACCAACTCGAGGAGTCGAGTCCGGGTCTTCTAATTCTAGAATTGGTAAGGTTGCTTGCCGCTCTCGTAGGGGTCTAGGGGTGTGGTTTGGCTATTCATCGTGACCGTTGAATCCGTGTTTTATAGTGGCTCAAAATAAAACACGGACGTCCAAGTATATCCAATATTTCATATGATATTTTCTGCTGCGTTATCTGTGATATGATCATGTGATTTGTTCAGATAGATATTGTAAATAGTATATATGATATATTATATAGACGTTACTTATGTTTTACACCCGCGCTAGCCCTGCCCCGCTCTGTCGTTAGTTACCTAACCTAACGGTGCATGAGGGGACATCGAGACGAATGCGGATGGCATAAGTGTACGTCGTATTTATCTGTGATGTTTAGGTGAATTAAATGATGGGAATTCATTAATGTGATTAATGAAATAAAAGAAACCTAAGATGTTGTGGAATCGAATTTTCAAAAACAGGTAGCTATAGTTCTTTCTTTGCATCGCGGTGTTCCTTATAGAACATCCTGCAACTTATTCGATAAGGAAAGGGCCGAGATCCCATCACCGGGAGTGACCCCTTTAGCAATAACTGGCAGATGCTACAACTCTCGGTTTGTCTTTTGATTGCTTGTATAGTTTTTTCTTTGCACAGCGGTATATTTGATATATCCTGCACCTTATTCGATGAGGAAAGGGCCGACGATCCCTTCACCGGGAGTGACCCCTTTAGCAAAACTAGAAAAGCCTAAAAAACACTCCATTTTAAAATCATTTGATTCTACAACGATATCAAGTTCATTACGCAATAGGTTTTCAGAAAAACCTGTCGTAGCCCTCCGTCATTTCAGATAAGTCTTGCTTAGTATTCGTGCTGCGTTTGTTGACCTTGTCAAGGCGCAGTGTGCGGTAGCTGACCAGTATTTATCTGCTTATGCATATGATGCAGATTGGATTAGGCTAGTCGTACGGCCTTGTTGACCTTGTCAAGGGTCGTGCGGGTGGGTTTAATTCAATCAAGAAATGATGGGTTGAACTTGACTTGCGGTCTATGGTTTGTTGACCTTGTCAAGGTCATAGATCGTTCGGGGCAAAATTATCGGGAATTTCAAGTGTTGAAATTTGCAATGAGATTGCATATCTTCTATGAGATAGTTGGATCCCGATACCCACTGCGAGTAATTGTTACTCCTGGGAGAGTTTTACACATTACAATTAGCCGATCAAGTAGGTGTCTAGAAAGGTGTCAACGGGGTTACGCCTCTGGGAAAACGAGGTTTACTTTAATTAGGTCTGTGCGAAAGCACGGGGAACCTCCCTCAAAGTACCGACACTGGCTTGGCTGAAAGATTGGCGAACTTGTAGCGTGTAATTAATCCCGGCTACTCTTTCCTTTTAGGGTTTGAAGGAAGATTTGATAAAAACAGTAGGAGCCATCCTGATTAGATAAAATAATAACCAATCTGATTTTGCAAGAGCACACGCAGAGTGTTTTCTTCTCTCTCTCCAGGTAGCGACCATGTCACGCCTTAATCAAGATAATAATACAGATGTATTGACCGAACCCGCTTGTTATAACGGGCTGGGGAACGTTGGTCCCGCTCCAACTTATAATTGTTATAAGACAGAGCAGGAAATAGGGGAATACCAGGATTCCCATGCCGTCCAAACGAAGAAAGTGCATGCTGATGCATCTCCTTCGGGTATGTTCATTATAAAGAACTGTTTCTCAGTATACTCTACGTCCTGGGTATTTGATACCGGATCAGGATCCCAGATATGTAATCTGTTACATGGGCTAAAGAAAGGTAGAGAACTGAGAACGGGTGATAAGTTTCATGGGACAGAAAACGGTGCAAGTGTTGCAGCCAAGTCTGTTGGGCACTGTCACCCTGTATTTCCAAATACATTGATTCTGAACAAATGCTATTAGATACCGAACCTGATATACAAAATCATATCAATCTCTTTATTAGTAAAGAAAGGATATAATTTTGTATTGTTGGATATTGTTTTGAATGTTTCAAGAGTTGATCTGTTCAGGCACGTTATCTCAGAGCATTGACGTTCTAAATCAAACTACAGTTCCTAATATACAGAACACACACAAGAGGAAGAGTTTAGAAATAAATGAATCCTTCTTGAGGCATTGTAGACTAGGTCATATCAATGCGACCCGACTGGCTGAAGTTATATTTTAGATGCATATTTAAATCAGTTTGAATTTACATCTTGTGAAACTTGCCAGTCATGTCACAAAGATAAGATGACCATAGCTCTGTTTAATGGAAACAGAGAAAGAGTTGGTGAACTTTTGGGACTGATACATAGTGATGTATGTAAGGTCCCCTGTCTACACATGCCAGGACCGGTTTTTTGTACTTCATTGCATTCTCTGATGATCTCTTAAGATTCAGTCATATGTTCCTGTTGAAACATAAGTCCGAAACTTTTGAGATATTCACAGAATATAAGTTAGAAGTAGAGAACCAAAATACGGGTATAAGTATTATGTCCTATGATAAGATCAGGGAGGAGAATACTTGTGCACGAAATTCCTGGATTATTCTAAAGGAGAATGAGATTCTCTCTCAGCATTACTCCTCCGCATACACCACAGCACAACGGTGTATCGGGGCGGAGCAATTGCATCCTATGAGATATGGTGCACTCTATGATGAGTACTACTGAGTTTCCTATTTTCTTTTGGGGGTTATGCACTTGAGAAGCTGCATACCTATTGAATTGGGTTCGAATCAAATCAATGTATACCACTCCATATGAGATATGGTATGGGAAGAGCCCATCTCTTAACTAAGTTAAGATTTGGGCATGTCCGGCCTATGTTGAAAGCAAAATCCGAACAAGATCGAGGCAAGGTCAGTTCTGTAGAACTGGAAAGGTTTCAGCTATATAAACTGCAGCTGATGATTTAACAGAACCAAAGGATTCAATAGTCCCCGACGAACCTAAGCCTCTCCGCCGATCTGGTAGGGTTCCTCATCCGCCTGAGAGATACTTTGGTTTCTCGATGACAGTGGGAGCGAGGAATGTATCATGATATGATGACCCAACTAGTTTCGAGCAGGCCATCGAGAGTAGGGACTCTGTAAGAATGGCTGGATGCTTAGCGATCTGAGATGGAATCCATATACACCAACAAAGTATGGACTTTGGTTGCTGTATCTGAAGGGTTGAATCCCCATCAGGACCAAGTATATCTTGAGAAGATTACTTGGTGTAGATGGAAAAGTTGAGACTTTCAAAGCTAGACTTGTTAAAGGTTTTCGTCATCGACCATGCGTGGATAATGATGAAACCTTTTTCCAGTGCCTATGCTTAAGTTCATCCGGATCCTACCTGACATTGCTACATACCATGACTACGATATCTGGTGGTTGGGTGTCTTGACTGCTTTTCTAAATGATGATTTGGAAGAAAGCGTCTATAAGTACACAGCCAGAGGGCTTCGTAGACAGTGGGAGTAGCGGATACGTATGCAAGATGTTTTATGAGATAAAGTAGGCATCGCGGAGTTGGAACATCTGTTTTGAAGAGTTAGTCAAAGAGTTTGACATCATCAAAATGGTAGATGAACCTTGTATATACAAAAAGATAGTAGAGAGTATGGTGGTGATCCTCGTAGAGTACGTGGATAACATACTCTTGATAGGGAAGGAGTTTCCTATGCTACGCTCGGTCAATCTCCGCTTATCACAAGGATTCTCCATATAGGATCAAAGTGATACCTACTAAATCCTGGGTTTTGGATCTATGAGATAGATCTAATTGGATGTTAGGATACTCACTAGTTGTAGTGAGATGGTATCAATTGATCCTGGGAAGAATCACTGGAAAGGTTCCACGGTGATAAGGACGACTGAATGTCAGTCGCAGGCATTGTCTTTACCCTCAGTGGAGGGACGGTATGTTGGAAGAGTTCCAAGCTAGATACCTGTCGCGACCCGAAAGAGCACGTGACTGGCCCTTGAACCATATGAAGTCTATAGGACTCCATCTGATCCAAGTAAGCCAAAAGCCCAGAAATCTAAAACCATTTTTAAGAATAAGTAAAGAACTGGTTTAAAGAAATGAAGAAAAACATGTTTGAAATCGAGGTTTTTAAATAACTAAGCCGAAGGTACGTTTTGAAAACAGTAAGGTCTTTTCTAAAAATTTCGGCAGAGTCTCTTTTGAAAAATTGGCCCCGAATGGGGTACAACAAGGATAACAATATATGCAATGATTAAAGGCATCCCCAAGCGGGAGCTAGCTCTTCGTCAATTGACGGTCACAACCACACAACGATATAATATACAACGCCAAGTGGCGAGGATCAAATCCAAAAGAAAGCTCAAAAGCAACAAGAAAACCGCAATACTACTAAGCGCGACTCTAAGGTCGAATAATACATCACTAAAGTCCAAGTCTGAACAAAATACAAGTTTTGGTTGATGGAATTCTAGATACAAAGAATAATACAAGTACAATGGTGGTTCTTGATGCAAAAGAAACCACCTACCAAATGCAATTCACCCGCAAGGAAGCAATATGCCAGAAATGCCGCAAAGGAACCTGTACGGCAGAACCTGCAAGAACTGTGGCACAATGGGGGTGAGTTGCCAACTCGTGAATAGAGAATATCTACCAGCAGAAATTGAAAGCAAAACATAATCCTAGGTCAATACGATCAGTATATAAAATCCTCAATATAAAACATGCAGCCTATAATAAGGCTAGGGTAAATATCTAACCCGAGTGTAATCTCATGTGCCTGTGTCAGTGCCTCAGGTAGCAATATATCATATGAATGAGATATGAATGCATGAAAACAGAATACATGTACATGAAGAAACTGTTTTCATAAATTAGTGAGATTTCCTTTGTATTTTTAAAATGAGGTATCATAATGAAATCAGCATAAAACTGTGCCTAACATCGGCACAAAACGTAATCACAATATCTCGATATCTCAAGTCTCAACCACAAAATCTAGGGCGCCGTCAGTCCAGACCGGCCCCTACCATCCATCTCAAGACCACGACGGTATCCTCCGGATATCCGACGCGTCGGGTAAAATCACCGGTAGGTAGTGCTCCCCTGCCAGGCTCAACGGTATCACCACATTCCTCTTGCCCCGGGGTACCGCACCGGGTCCACCATGTACCCGAAACGGTTCATCCGTCTCCTCGAATCGGGTTTCCAAATCCATCAGCAAACTCATGGTGGACGACTCATACATCATGGGAAAACCGCACTTTTTATTTTAAAAGAGAGAATATGTTTATTTGTGTTTTTGCGGTTTTCCTCCAAATCCAGAAAATCTCACGGAAATCCAAATCCAAAACCTCAATAACACGTAAAATAGTGAATATATGCATGAGAATCCATGAATGCGGCATAACAATGAACAACAGTATGTATGAAGTAGCAGGTAATAACTACAATGTCTAAACTAACATATAAGGCAAGTACACTAATATCATGTCTAAACTATTATCTAATAGGCTATGTCAAGCAATAATATTTTCTAAGGTGTACGTGACATGGCAATTACCGATGAAGATGTGTGTGAGCCGGCAAGTAAGTGTACGTGGTACATACGCATCATCGGTAATGGTGCTGGTGTCCTATCAGCATGATATCAATAATGGAGTATGAAACATAATATAAGAATGCGATGCAAAGCGAACCACAAAAATGAGTGGGAGCTGAAACTAGACGTAACTATAACTAATCTGCATTAATCTAATATAAGTCCTACAAATGGTGCCTTCTGAAATAACACGAATCATGGGGTTTTGAAAATAGGGGCTACGGTGTTTTTATGAAAAGATACGCCTTTTGAAATATCCGTAGATCCCTTGACCTGTCTTTTAAAAATACCCACGACCCGCTAGTTTTGAAATAGGTAGGAGGCTAATCTAATCTAACAACTACACTAAACTATACGGCTGAACTAACCAGCTGGGCTACAGGTAAGGAAACGCCTAACATCTGAGTCGATATATATATAGATAATAGTCGGTGATTCCGCCTCAATAGTATCGCGTACGATACAGTATATCATATGACATCCTCAAGTCATGAGCGCGGATCTATCATCAATAGAGGCTCGTACGGTAAATCGTCGTACGGCATCCCAATAGCTGGGTACGGGTCAAAATCACACTATCTCATCACACTTCAGGTATCACTATCATCATATCATATCATATAATCTGGGGTACTGATCTAAGTCTAGTACAACTGATGCCATCTACAAAGTATGAATGCGGGGGTAAACACACATCCCAAGCCCGCAAGAAACACATTTCGTATCCCAAATACGAATCATATCACATCACCGATCTCGCGGCACAAAGCCCAATAACATCGACTCACCTCCAAAGTCATCCAATATCATCATTAACACCGTGTAAGTATAGGTAATATGCAAGGGTGTGCGTGTAGGTGTAAATCTATCCTAGAGCTCGCAACTAGGAACTACGCTAGTTATTCCTATCTCTAACTAACCATAACACACTACAACTATCACATAAATAAACTACATAGTATACTATCTACGGACTGCGGGGGTGCTATACGCCATCCACCCGACTTCCCCCTGTAGATATAATCTACTCACCTTGCATCATCATTTGCGGACGTCACCACGTATTTGCCTGTCGTCCCGAAGTCTTCATGGGTACCTACATATCAAAGTATCGTATATGCGCATTAAAACCACATCCAAGCTAAAACGGCACATGAAATCCAAAACGATACGATAAGGGGCATATAGGTGAGAACCTATTGCACGCCTTCAAAACCATCAATAAATCCTCTATATCGTCGTATAAACGCCAAATAGTCGAGGCAAAACAAAATCCACAATTGCAGAATCAAAAATACGGAATACGGAAACACGAATCCAAAATAGCAACTTAGGATATATGTCCCGGATTTCACCCTAGATGGAATCAGTCAAAACTAGAAGTACCCAGGGTCAAGAATAGAGGAAATGGGGGCATGCACGCAAAACGAGTCAAATCCCTTCTGCTCTGGCCGTAAATTGCGGCCAGAATGGGAAAATCTGCGGCCGTACGGATGAGTTGGGGGCTAGGGTTTGGGGTTTTGGTTCAATGGTGCTTGCACATGTCACTGTCCACTCAATTTTATTTTAGGGTGTCTCGGGTGATAGCAGATTCAATATACCCTGCACAGATTTCATAATTTCCCCCTATATCGGTTTCTAAAATCCATATTCTGGTTTTAGGCTTCAGGTTAGGGTCTCAATTTAGGCACTATGGTGTTTATATAATCCCAACTGAGCTTAATTTCCCAATACAACACAAGTTTCTCTCAAACCCTAACTAGGTTTTTCATCAAGTCCATAATATCACACAATATCGATATAATCTTAACATGGGGTTAAAGGAAATGCTAGAATTAAGCTAATGGTCCAGAAATTACCTCAATTAGCAACTCAAGAAAATTCTTGAGTTGCCCCTAGTGTCCCAAATCCTTGCTTCTTTAGCTCCAAGTGTAGATCTAGGGATGGTGCACACTTTTTATGAAGAGAAGATAGGGTTTGGAGTTGTTTTGGATGTGTTTAGGAGCTTGAAGAGGGGAGGGAGAATGAGGAGCAAGAAGAGCAGCAGCAAAGGGAGAAGAGGGAGGGAAATGAAGGGGAGAAAATGGCTAAGTCTAGTCAATGAAGCCCATACCTCTCTCTCTCACCAACTACCCATTTCTTTATTCTTTTCCTTATTTTCTTTTCTTTTAAACTCTCAAATTCCTTCTCACATAAATAGTAAACCCAAATGAGGAACCATGGCAAGAAAAATGCACAAGTGTAGAAAAAAAAATGATATGTGCATGTTTTGCTCAAAAATGCTAAAACCGATTAGCGATTTTTAATCGCGATTAGCACTAAATTAGTGTCAAACTAATCACAAAAACTTAAAAATGTCATAATTCTCTAATTTACCCTATTTTAGAATTTTCCATAATTTTTCTCAATTTTTTTCCTATTTATTTGTATTTAATAATACCAAAATATTAAAATATTCAATAAAATAATATTAAATTATAAAAATTCCCAAAATTAATATTTTATCTTTTTGAAATGTTACAATCTACCCCCCTTAAAGAAATTCGGTCCCCGAATTTAAATTTAAACCCCCAATAAATTAAACCATTTCAATAATAATCCAATTTGTCGGGGCTCCGAAAACATCAATACATAAAGAATGTCATAAAAATGTACTGCTCTACTAGAATCAATCCCCAAAATGCATATATAAGAATATCCTATGCGTCTGGTGCGCAAGGAATCAAAATCCATATATGTGTCGAACAGGTGTACAAAACAACATCTAGGTGCAACTGGGGTGCACGAAACATCTGTCGTAGGCAACATGTGTGCCTGATAGAAAAAATCAGGTGCATGTGACATACACGAAGAATCCCGATTTAGTGCATCTGGCGTGCACCAAAATCGTATATCAATACACTAAAAGTGCATGAAAACTATGCTGGAAGTGCAAATCAAATCACTGCATACGGTAGGCATGAAATCTCAATCAATATCATGAAACTCAGTCATCAAAACTAAATCATGCAAACAGAATGCCCAAAATACCGAAATCCAAAATGACGGATACGTGATAATCGAATCACAAAATCACAAATCATAAATACCGTCGTCGGTAGTTCCTCCTTCAAGGTCGAGAAGGAGTCGGTGCATCCACTGCTAGCAGCGCAGGATATCTACTTGCCTCTTGCTCACGGTCTGGCGTCCTCTGACTCTGGGTCCTTATCTTCTTTGCGGATTCCCTATCTCACAATCAATCGGCTCATCGGCCCTGTTAGGTGTGCTAACGGGGACGATTCCGTTCTGGCACTTCTCTGGTCGTCTCTCGGTCAATCCTCACGACCACTCATAAAGCAACATATTACTGGCGTCGGCCTCTGGCTCTCTGAATGCACATCACACATCAAATCCTGGATGCAACATCATTGCAGCAATGTCCTGGAAGAAATCCTGCTCAAGGTCTCTTCCGATCTTGCCTATGCCGAACTGTACGAAGGCTGGCTCTCTTGCATAATCTCTTTTTGTTCAGTGGACATCTGTGTCCTCAGCACAACATTTCTCGGAATCTGGTTGCATCCCAATGCCTCTGTAAGCATATCTGACCTCTGGTCTCGACGGGAAGCAATGACAGCTCGTCAGCGTCTCGCCCGAACCTCTGGTTCCATCTGTCTCTATCGTCGTCCACTATGACGTCACGCCATGCTATCTACGCTCTGCCCTGTTCTCGGCCACGGTCAATCCGAAGTCTCTCATACGGACTCGAAATCGTGTACTCTGTAGCTTCACCATTCTGTAGAAGATGTCAGGCCGAACAGGTCCTCGGAAACACGTCCCAACCATCGGAGGAATACTCATCACTCGTCCGTCCTTGATCAATTCGCAATGCCTCTGGGTAAGTTCCTTTATCCGAACCTGGTCAACTACCCTGTCGACGATGCCGAACTCTGGCCTGCTGGTGTGCGCAACATGACCACCCCTGGGTCTAGGTCTTCTCGTATCGTTTTCCAGAAGGGTCCTGTCGAGGTCTCCCTCTCAAATCTCAATCCTGCCGAATTGCCCGGAAGTCACCATCCATTGCTGAAGCAATTTCTCATTCCGGAACGGCTGTATACTTATCGCGCTTCTTCTGGAAGATATATCCATATTCCACGCCTCTGGGTGCGTATCACATCTCTGATGTCAGCGGAGTGAGACGTCATCTCGTCGAAATCTCTTGCGAACTCTTTTCTTCACTCTGCTTCAATGTCGACTGATTTGGACTCGTCTCATCGTGGCTGCATGGACTATGCTCCAACGGCTATACTCGTATCTGGAGTCTCCCAAGCAATGCATCCCATCACACGATATCCGAATGATGTCGAATCATCCGATCGACTCGTCAGAACTTCATAATCCCCCAAGAGATCAACATCATGGGTACAGTTTAATAGTATCGAGTATATGCCACAGCGTCGGTGGTCCAGCCGTAGAAGGGCAAACCCAAGCCTCACTAATGGCGCCGCGGAACTGCCGCAAACCCTAAGGTTCAAAGGCTTTCACACGGTCATTAAGTCGAGTTAGGGTTTCATTCTTCTAGAGGGTCCATAGAATCACTTGCATGTCTTTCCGTATACTTTAAACTTGGAAAATGGGCTCCTGACATTCGATCGTCTCTATCGACTCTCAACGAACCTGCGTGAAGTCGTCTCTAGCTGGAAACAATCTATCTGATGACCTCGCATCGGTAAACGAACGAACCACATGTCTTAGTCATCCATCCTCGGTGACTAGCGACTCGCTATCATCTCTCTAAGTATATGCTCACGCTGCAGCAGCTCCAACCATCTGGGCGATATCTCGTCATTTGCAGCAGCAACTGGCTCATTTGCCTGTACGCCGAACAACGCCTCAATCCTTCAGGAAAGGCAATACATAGGCGGTCATCTCTGAGTCGGTCTGCTCTAGATCTGAGTAAGACTCTCCACACTGGAAATCTTCAACTCATCTGGGCCCGCTCCGGCGCATAAATCGGACGAATCACCTTCGTCTCTCAAATCGGGTAGACTAGCTATCATCTGTCTCATATCTGCCTGGAAGCTCCGACAATCTCAGCTCGTAAGCTCCGGAAGCGACATCCTGTCCATCTCAGCAACAGCTGGTCCATCTGTCTGCACGGTAGGCGACATCATAATCTCTGAGGTATGCTGTACATCAACAGTCCTCTCTCAACTGGCAGCTCTAACAATGGCCCGATCATCCGGTGCAAAACCAAGCACTCGCCTCCACTAGAGGTCACAATCACCAAAACTAACTCGAGACGTTCCCATGTCACCAGAAAACACAATGGTCGGCCCTCGTACCAGACGAGCTCGCACCAGCCGTAACCCTAGCAGCAGCCCAAACTGCGCTCAAACATGGCGACATGAACCTCAATCGAGTATCAAAGAGAGCAGATCAATGGTAAGGAAGAGAACAACAGATCCAAAGGAAATACATGATCATAAGAAGGAACAGCATCAATAAAGGTATGATCATGAAACTAATAGAATCGGGGATCTCAAATGGATGTATAACCCTGGATATAAAGAGAATCACTGATCTCGAAAATATGTACATCCTAAGGTTCCTTAAGCGGAGTGGCGTGTCGTAAGTATGCCGCGGAACATACCAACGGTACGTCACTCTACTTTAGTCACCTATTCCATCAACCAAGGGTCATCCTACGCGACGAAAGTTCGGGTCTAATACCCCCCTCGACCAAGTCTAAGTTCCGTAAGGTCAAGCCTAAGTTCCGTATGTATATAACCGCCCTAGGCTCCACATAGTCAAACTTAGACTCGAACCAAGGTCAACCTAGCGCTCTGATACCAACTTTGTCACGACCCGAAAGAGCACGTGACTGGCCCTTGAACCATATGAAGTCTATAGGACTCCATCTGATCCAAGTAAGCCAAAAGCCCAGAAATCTAAAACCATTTTTAAGAATAAGTAAAGAACTGGTTTAAAGAAGTGAAGAAAAACATGTTTGAAATCGAGATTTTTAAATAACTAAGCCGAAGGTACGTTTTGAAAACAGTAAGGTCTTTTCTAAAAATTTCGGCAGAGTTTCTTTTGAAAAACTGGCCCCGAATGGGGTACAACAAGGATAACAATATATGCAATGATTAAAGGCATCCCCAAGCGGGAGCTAGCTCTTCGTCAATTGACGGTCACAACCACACAACGATATAATATACAACGCCAAGTGGCGAGGATCAAATCCAAAAGAAAGCTCAAAAGCAACAAGAAAACCGCAATACTACTAAGCGCGACTCTAAGGTCGAATAATACATCACTAAAGTCTGAGTCTGAACAAAATACAAGTTTTGGTTGATGGAATTCTAGATACAAAGAATAATACAAGTACAATGGTGGTTCTTGATGCAAAAGAAACCACCTACCAAATGCAATTCACCCGCAAGGAAGCAATGTGCCAGAAATGCTGCAAAGGAACCTGTACGGCAGAACCTGCAAGAACTGTGGCACAACGGGGGTGAGTCGCCAACTCGTGAATAGAGAATATCTACCAGTAGAAACCGAAAGCAAGACATAATCCTAGGTCAATACGATCAGTATATAAAATCCTCAATATAAAACATGCAGCCTATAACAAGGCTAGGGTAAATATCTAACCCGAGTGTAATCTCATGTGCCTGTGTCAGTGCCTCAGGTAGCAATATATCATATGAATGAGATATGAATGCATGAAAACAGAATACATGTACATGAAGAAACTGTTTTCATAAATTAGTGAGATTTCCTTTGTATTTTTAAAATGAGGTATCATAATGAAATCAGCATAAAACTGTGCCTAACATCGGCACAAAACGTAATCCCAATATCTCGATATCTCAAGTCTCAACCACAAAATCTAGGGCGCCGTCAGTCCAGACCGGCCCCTACCATCCATCTCAAGACCACGACGGTATCCTCCGGATATCCGACGCGTCGGGTAAAATCACCGGTAGGTAGTGCTCCCCTGCCAGGCTCAACGTCATCACCACATTCTTCTTGCCCCGGGGTACCGCACCGGGTCCACCATGTACCCGAAACGGTTCATCCGTCTCCTCGAATCGGGTTTCCAAATCCATCAGCAAACTCATGGTGGACGACTCATACATCATGGGAAAACCGCACTTTTTATTTTAAAAGAGAGAATATGTTTATTTGTGTTTTTGCGGTTTTCCTCCAAATCCATAAAATCTCACGGAAATCCAAATCCAAAACCTCAATAACACGTAAAATAGTGAATATATGCATGAGAATCCATGAATGCGGCATAACAATGAACAACAGTATGCATGAAGTAGCAGGTAATAACTACAATGTCTAAACTAACATATAAGGCAAGTACACTAATATCATGTCTAAACTATTATCTAATAGGCTATGTCAAGCAATAATATTTTCTAAGGTGTACGTGACATGGCAATTACCGATGAAGATGTGTGTGAGCCGGCAAGTAAGTGTACGTGGTACATACGCATCATCGGTAATGGTGCTGGTGTCCTATCAGCATGATATCAATAATGGAGTATGAAACATAATATAAGAATGCGATGCAAAGCGAACCACAAAAATGAGTGGGAGCTGAAACTAGACGTAACTATAACTAATCTGCATTAATCTAATATAAGTCCTACAAATGGTGCCTTTTGAAATAACACGAATCATGGGGTTTTGAAAATAGGGGCTACGGTGTTTTTATGAAAAGATACGCCTTTTGAAATATCCGTAGATCCCTTGACCTGTCTTTTAAAAATACCCACGGCCCGCTAGTTTTGAAATAGGTAGGAGGCTAATCTAATCTAACAACTACACTAAACTATACGGCTGAACTAACCAGCTGGGCTACAGGTAAGGAAACCGCCTAACATCTGAGTCGATATATATATAGATAATAGTCGGTGATTCCGCCTCAATAGTATCGCGTACGATACAGTATATCATATGACATCCTCAAGTCATGAGCGCGGATCTATCATCAATATAGGCTCGTACGGTAAATCGTCGTACGGCATCCCAATAGCTGGGTACGGGTCAAAATCACACTATCTCATCACACTTCAGGTATCACTATCATCATATCATATCATATAATCTGGGGTACTGATCTAAGTCTAGTACAACTGATGCCATCTACAAAGTATGAATGCGGGGGTAAACACACATCCCAAGCCCGCAAGAAACACATTTCGTATCCCAAATACGAATCATATCACATCACCGATCTCGCGGCACAAAGCCCAATAACATCGACTCACCTCCAAAGTCATCCAATATCATCATTAACACCGTGTAAGTATAGGTAATATGCAAGGGTGTGCGTGTAGGTGTAAATCTATCCTAGAGCTCGCAACTAGGAACTACGCTAGTTATTCCTATCTCTAACTAACCATAACACACTACAACTATCACATAAATAAACTACATAGTATACTATCTACGGACTGCGGGGGTGCTATACGCCATCCACCCGACTTCCCCCTGTAGATATAATCTACTCACCTTGCATCATCATTTGCGGACGTCACCACGTATTTGCCTGTCGTCCCGAAGTCTTCATGGGTACCTACATATCAAAGTATCGTATATGCGCATTAAAACCACATCCAAGCTAAAACGGCACATGAAATCCAAAACGATACGATAAGGGGCATATAGGTGAGAACCTATGGCACGCCTTCAAAACCATCAATAAATCCTCTATATCGTCGTATAAACGCCAAATAGTCGAGGCAAAACAAAATCCACAATTGCAGAATCAAAAATACGGAATACGGAAACACGAATCCAAAATAGCAACTTAGGATATATGTCCCGGATTTCACCCTAGATGGAATCAGTCAAAACTAGAAGTACCCAGGGTCAAGAATAGAGGAAATGGGGGCATGCATGCAAAACGAGGCAAATCCCCTCTGCTCTGGCCGCAAATTGCGGCCAGAATGGGAAAATCTGCGGCCGTACGGATGAGTTGGGGGCTAGGGTTTGGGGTGTTGGTTCAATGGTGCCTGCACATGTCACTGTCCACTCAATTTTATTTTAGGGTGTCTCAGGTGATAGCAGATTCCATATACCCTGCACAGATTTCATAATTTCCCCTATATCGGTTTCTAAAATCCGTATTCTGGTTTTAGGCTTCAGGTTAGGGTCTCAATTTAGGCACTATGGTGTTTATATAACCTCAACTGAGCTTAATTTCCCAATACAACACAAGTTTCTCTCAAACCCTAACTAGGTTTTTCATCAAGTCCATAATATCACACAATATCGATATAATCTTAACATGGGGTTAAAGGAAATGCTAGAATTAAGCTAATGGTCCAGAAATTATCTCAATTGGCAACTCAAGAAAATTCTTGAGTTGCCCCTAGTGTCCCAAATCCTTGCTTCTTTAGCTCCAAGTGTAGATCTAGGGATGGTGCACACTTTTTATGAAGAGAAGATAGGGTTTGGAGTTGTTTTGGATGTGTTTAGGAGCTTGAAGAGGGGTGGGAGAATGAGGAGCAAGAAGAGCAGCAGCAAAGGGAGAAGAGGGAGGGAAATTAAGGGGAGAAAATGGCTAAGTCTAGTCAATGAAGCCCATACCTCTCTCTCTCACCAACTACCCATTTCTTTATTCTTTTCCTTATTTTCTTTTCTTTTAAACTCTCAAATTCCTTCTCACATAAATAGTAAACCCAAATGAGGAACCATGGCAAGAAAAATGCACAAGTGTAGAAAAAAAAATGATATGTGCATGTTTTGCTCAAAAATGCTAAAACCGATTAGCGATTTTTAATCGCGATTAGCACTAAATTAGTGTCAAACTAATCACAAAAACTTAAAAATGTCATAATTCTCTAATTTACCCTATTTAGAATTTTCCATAATTTTTCTCAATTTTTTTCCTATTTATTTGTATTTAATAATACCAAAATATTAAAATATTCAATAAAATAATATTAAATTATAAAAATTCTCAAAATTAATATTTTATCTTTTTGAAATGTTACAATACCGTGGCACACTAGACGATAAAGGCTGGTGACATCGCTATCAAAGATACTACCAAAGAGTCAGTTTGGGTGTATATTGGTTCATAAGATGAACTAGGTTCCTACCATTGTGTGACAATGGAAGTGTGGCTTTGGCCCAGGAACCCTGGTCCCATCAGTGACCCAGACATATTCTGAGCCAGCATCACCTGATCATGGAGATAGTTGATCTCCAGGGTGATCGAGGTTAGGAGAGTAGACTCAGAGGACAACACGGCGGATCCACTCACAAAGGCTTTTTCCCAGAGAGAGACTTTTATGGCATGGTTGAGTATAAGATACTGCAACCACTGCTACAGATGGCCCTAGTGCAAGTGGGAGATTGTTAGTTATATGTATGCCCTAGAGGCCATTACTGTACATAGGATGTATATTGTAGTGGATGCTGGGACATATATAGGGAGGACTTTCTTGCTCGACATGATAGTATGCTATCTGGTTGCTCTTTATCTTAACGTGTACACTGATTGTCTCTCTGTTACATGTTGGTAAAGCCCTTAGGATGTGTACTTGACTACCTGGACAATGATGTGGATCATACTAGTGGGGACATGGTAGTCCATAAGTACATCCTTCAAGGTCCCTAGTCGTGGGTGTATCGAGATGGGGCATCGATATACCAGAGTAGACTAGCGTATACCTTCTCGACCCATATAGATGGGCGATGGATGATCCCATATCCATTGGTGTTTGACATCAGAGATGATATATGGGTGCTCAGTGGAGACTGGGTACACTGGACGGACTCGCCGAGAACTCCCAGATGGTATTATACCTTACGTCAGATGGCAGTTCTCTGGTGACACTGGTACAGGTTAGTCTGTAGACCTGAGTTCATCATAGAGTCTTGTGTGATTCCCACTGTGCTTTGATTTCCACCTTACCACGTCCAAGAGGGCATGCAAAACGGTGGTTTTTGGGTACAGTCCCGAATCACATGGAGGCAATGAGCGATAGGAGGGGATTCGTTTCTCCCGGTATAGGGAGTTGATGTTGCGCTGTGTTCGATTGGCTATAACCGGAAATCCCTGGCCAGGGTTGCTGAGATTTACTGGTAAGTGTTATCAGTAGTATCTCGAACTGTTATAGACCACATATCGACACGACTTATCAAGCTACTGGGGTCTGACGTTTACCACCCCTAGGCAAGATATGCGACATATCAGACGAACAGACCAGACTGTACGGTAAGTGTTACTGGTTGGATTCACAGGAGTGTGAGCGGGCTTGCTCGTTGATCTTCTGATCGCTCAATACCCGGGTGGCCGTTACGTTTAGCAGACCGCTTGCGGCTTGTGGGTGTTTGATATGATCATCACCTGCTGCCGGCGTATTGACGAGTCTTTAGAGTCCTACACAGAGGTTTCCTGGCTCAAGCGAAACGAAATAGGAGCGCATATGGGATATGTGCGGGACCGAGAATAATACCAGTATGTGATACTGTATTCTATTCTCGCGATATGTATCATTGGACGGTTATATGAGATATAGCCGGGTTACCGAATCAAGTGTTGATTCGATACATTGATACACTAGATATTAGTCGGTTATATGCAATATGACCGGATCATTAAATCAAGTGTTGATTTAATAATTTAATGTATAATTATATATTGGATATATTACTTTATATTGACTAGTATTGTTCACTTAAGATTGATTATCTCACTTGATTGTGCACATTGTATATATGATATATGTTTGTGCACTAGTTTGTATCATGTTTGATGATATATGCAAACTTGGGTGTGTGTATGCATTAAACCATGTTTAGATTAATGGTTAGGGTTTTAACTTATTTATTTTTATTTATTTATTTTTTGGCAAGAAACAAAATGGTGGCTTTCTTTCTTTCTTTGCTTTAAGCTTCATGAAGCTTCTTAGCATCTTTGAAAATTCTAACCATTTTGTTTTTTCCTTTAACCTAACCATTACACCTAAACCCTAGTTTATTCTCTACATGTGTTAACTCACCCATGGTTGCAATATGATAAGTATTCACTTGATTTATTATTTTGAAGAATAATTCATTTTTCTTTCTTCTTCTTCATCTTCTTCAAGTGAAGAAAACCTTTCTTGAAAATTTTCAAGTGATGAAATCAAGTGAGAAATCCAAATCCAAAGTGAACCCACCTCCTATTTCTTCATCCTCTATAACTTGCCATGCAGTATAGGGTGTTATCTTCACAAGTTTCATGACCTAGTGAAGATGGAGCTTGAATTTGAGTCGCCTCGACGTAGATCATCTTCGGCATCGAAGTCAACGACCTAGCCCGATTATTTCTCCGACGAAACCATCACTAGAGTCCGGGATTCCGATGATCGCAGCGTGGGGACGTCATAACGGAGCTATAGAAGTGGAGGACCGGATCTACAAAGGTTGTAATCCCTTTCACTTATTAGTAAAGTTGTTTGCTAGATTTTAGTTTCGCCTATCCTCTAGTTAACGATCTCGTTTAGGGTTTCTCGGCACCTAAAAATTTGAATTTGGCATGGTAGATGCCTTGTGGAACCCCTTTAGTGTGCCTAGGAACCCTACACCGATAAGTCATGTCGATGTGTGGCTCATAACGGGTCGAGAAACTACTGGTAACACTTACCAGTAAACCTTTATATCAGCCCTGGCCAGGGACTTCCAGTTATAGCCAATCGAACACAGCACAACATCAACTCCCTATACCGGGAGACACGAATCCCCTCCTATCGCTCATTGCCTCCATGTGATTAGGGACTGTACCCAAAAGCCACCGTTTTGCATGCCCTCTTGGACGTGGTAAGGTGGAAATCAAAGTACAGTGGGAATCACACAAGAATCTATGACGATCTCGGGTCTACAGACTACCCTGTACCAGTGTCACCGGAGAACTGCCATCTGACGTGTGGTATATCACCATCTGGGAGTTCTCGGCGAGTCCGTCCAGTGTACCCAGTCTCCACTGAGCACCCGTACACCATCCTTGATGTCCAACACCGATGGATATGGAATCATCCATCGCCCATCATATGGGTCAAGATGCGTATACGCTAGTCTACTCTGGTGTATCGATGCCCTGTCTCGATATACCCTCGACTAGGAATAGTTATAGGATGTACTCATCGACTACCATGGCCCTACTAGTATGATCTCATCATATTCCCAGTAGTCGAGTACAGATCCTAAGGGCTTTATCAACATGTGAGAGTAAGACAGTAAACCAGTACAAGTCAACATGTTAAGATAAAGTGAAACCAAATAGCATACTATCATGACGAGCAAGAAAGTCCTCTCAATATATATCCAAGCATCCATTATAATATACATCATATGTACAACAATGGCCTCTAGGGCATATACATACTAACAATCTCCCACTTGCACTAAGGCCAGCTGCTGTAGTATCTCATACCTAGCATCTCGAATAATCTCTCAAACTGTATCTGGAGAATGGCCTTCGTGAATGGATCCGCAGTGTTGTCCTTCGTATTTACTCTCCTGACCTCGATCTCCCGGCGATCAACTATCTCCCTGATCAGGTGATACCACCTCAGAATATGTCTGGACTTTTGATCGGACCTAGGTTCCTTGGCCAAAGCCACAGCTCCATTGTTATCGCAATACAGAGGTATTGGATGCTCAATGGATGGAACCACACCAAGCTCACTAACGAACTTCTTTATCCAGACAGCCTCTTTGGCAGCATCGTTGGCAGCGATGTATTCAGCCTCCATCGTCGAGTCTGCAACGGTATCTTGTTTGGAACTCTTCCAACATACCGCCCCTCTATTGAGGGTAAAGGCAAATCCCGAGTGCGACTTACAGTCGTCCTTATCACTTTGGAAGCTGGAATCGGTAAAGGACTCCACCTGGAGTTCTCCGTTACCATACACCAAGAACATATCTTTAGTCCTTCGTAAGTACTTGAGAATTTTCTTCACAGCTGTCCAGTGACTCTCTCTAGGATCTGCTTGATACCGACTCACTACACTTAGTGAGTATGCTATATCGGGTCTGGTACATAGCATCGCATACATGATAGAGCCTATTGCCGAAGCATAGGGTATCTCTTGCATGCGAGCTCTCTCCAAATCAGTCTTGGGAGACATCTCTTTGGAGAGAGTGAGTCCAGAGATCGTGGGTTGGTTCCCACGCTTGGATTCTTCCATACTAAACCTTTTTAGTATAGTGTCAATGTACCTAGATTGGGACAATCCCAGTATCCGTTTAGATCTATCTCTATAGATCACGATTCCCAATATGCAAGAGGCATCACCTAGATCTTTCATTGAGAATCTTTGTGATAAGAAGAGCTTGACTGATTGCAGCATAGGAATATCATTTCCTATCAAGAGTATGTCATCCACGTACAATACGAGGAAGACAACCTTATCCTCTGCTACCTTCTTATAGATGCAAGGTTCATCTATATTTTTGATGAAGTCAAACTCTTTGACTACAACATCAAAACAGATATTCCAACTCCGCGATACTTGCTTGAACCCATAAATGGATTTAAGCAGCTTGCACACCTTTCCGCTGCTCCCACTATCTACGAAGCCCTCTGGCTGAGTCATGTACATGCACTATTCTAAATCACCGTTTAGAAAGGCGGTCTTAACATCCATTTGCCAGATTTCATAGTCATGGTATGCAGCAATGGCAAGTACGATCCGGATGGACTTAAGCATAGCCACTGGTGAAAAGGTTTCGTCATAATCCACACCTGGTCGTTGACGAAAACCCTTTGCAACAAGTCTAGCTTTGAAAGTCTCAACTTTTCCATCTACACCAAATTTCTTTTTAAAGATCCACTTGCTCCCAATGGGTTTTACCCCTTCAGGAGCATTTTCTAAAGTCCATACTTTGTTGGTGTACATGGATTCCATCTCAGATCGCATTGCATCCAGCCATTTCACAGAGTCACCACTCGTGATGGCCTGCTCGAAACTAGTTGGGTCATCATCCTCCATTATGCAATCCCCGCTTCCACCATCAATGAGAAAACCGTGGTATGTCTCAGGTGGATGAGAAACCCTGCTAGATCGGCGGAGATGCTTGGGTTCGTCGGGTACTACCGAATCCTCTAGTTCCACTAAATCATCTGTTGTAGTTTGTTCTGCTAGAACTTCTTCCAGTTCTACCTCAGAGCCATTAATCTCTTTTGCAAGAAATTCCTTTTCTAAAAAGGTGGCATGTCGAGAAACAAACACCTTTTGTTCCTCGGAGTGGTAGAAGATATACCCTCGCGAATGTTTGGGATATCCAATAAACTTACATAGGACAGACCTTGCCTCGAGCTTGTCCGGATTTTGTGTTTTAACATAGGCCGCACAACCCCATATCTGAATAAAATTAAGACATGGTCTCTTCCCATTCCATATCTCATATGGAGTGGTAGGCACTGATTTGGTTGGAACTCTATTCAATAGGTATGCAGCTGTCTCCAGTGCATGTCCCCAGAAGGAAATATGTAACTCTGCATTACTCATCATAGAGCGCACCATATTTAATAGGGTGCGATTCCTCCGCTCCGATACACCGTTGTGCTGTGGTGTATAAGGAGGAGTAAGCTAAGAGAGAATCCTATTCTCTTTTAGATAATCTAGGAACTCATTGCTTAAGTATTCACCTCCTCGATCAGATGGAAGAATCTTAATACTTTTGCCCGTTTGGTTCTCTACTTCGTGTTTATATTCTCTGAATTTCTCAAAAGCTTCAGACTTGTCTTTCATCAGGAACACATATCCGAATCTTGAGAGATTGTCAGTGAATGTAATAAAGTAGGAAGAACCATTCCTGGCATGCGTAGACATGGGACCGCATACATTACTATGTACCAGTCCTAAGAGTTCGGTAACTCTCTCTCCGTGTCCACTAAACGGAGCTTTGGTCATTTTTCCTTTGAGACATGAATGGCAAGTATCATAAGATGATAATTCGAACGGATTCAAATATCCATTCTTATGTAACTTAGCCAGTCGTGTCGCATTGATATGACCAAGTCTACAATGCCACAAGTAGGATTCGTTCATTTCTGAACTTTTTCTCTTATGTGTGTTTTGTATATTAAGAACTGTTTTTTGATTGAGAATGAATATGCCATTATGTAACGAGCCTGATCCAATCAACTTTTGATCTAGGAATATGTTCATAACATTATCCTTTACTACAAAATTATATCCTTTTTACTTAATAAAGAAACTGATATAATGTTGCACATCATGTTCGGTATATAATAGCACTCACTTAGAATCAGTGTATTACCACTTGGTAACACTAGGTGATAATCTCCAACTGCTTTGACTGCAATATTTGCACCATTCCCTACTTGAACGGAATGATCACCTTTTCCCAGTTCTCTACCTTTCCGTAGCCCATGTAACAATTTACATATATGGGATCCTGATTCGGTTTCTAATACCCAGGACGTAGGGTGAACTGAGAAACAGTTCTCAATAATTAACACACCTTAAGAAGATGCATCATCATGCATATTGGGTGGCTTGAGAATCCAGATATTCTCATATTTCCTGTTCATTCTTATATGTAACATTTTCAAAAATATAAAATATTAATTTTGGGAATTTTTATTATTTAATATTATTTTATTGATTATTTTAATATTAAATGCAAATAAATAGGAAAAATGTTAGAAAAATTATGAAAAATTTTGGAAAATTCTAAAATAGGGTAAATTAGTGAATTTTGACATTTTTAAGTTTTTGTGATTAGTTTGACACTAAATTAGTGCTAATCGCGATTAAAATCGCTAATCGGGTTTTTTGGCAATTTTGTGCAAAACATGCACATATCACATTTTCTACACTTGTGCATTTTTCTTGCCATGATTTATCATTTGGGTTTACTATTGAGGTGAGAAGGTTTGGTTTAGGGATTAAAAGAAAAGGGAAAAAAGAAAAGAAAATGAGAATGAGGGTAGGTGAGAGAGAGGCATGGGGCACCCTTGACCTTTTGACTTAGCCATTCCCTTGTTCTTCTCTCATTCCTCCCTCAACATCCTTGTGTTGCTGCTGCTGCCCTTCCTCATCATTCTCCCCCTCTTCAATCCCTCTCTTCATCTCAAAAACAACCCCAAAACCTCATGTCCGTTTCATTAAAAATGTGCACAAGCTCGAGATCTACAAGATGGACTAAGAAAGCATGGATTTGGCCACTAGAGGGCAACTCAAGAAAATTCTTGAGTTGCCAAATGAGGTAATTTCTGGACCCTTATGTTTAATTCTAGCTTTCTTTATACCCCGATGTGTTATAGAACCGATATTGTGTGATATTATGGACTTGATGAAAAACCTAGTAAGGGTTTGAGAGAAACTTGAGTTGTAATGTGAAATTGAGCTCAGTAGAGGACTTGTAAACACCCTAGTGCATGAATTGAGACCCTAACCTGGAACCCAAACACAGAATACGGATTTTAGAAACCGATATCGGGGAAATTATGGAATCTGTGAAGGTTAATTCGAATCTGCTATCACCCGAGACACCCTAAAATAAAATTGAGTGGACAGTGGTATGTGCAGGCACCCAGGAAGCTAACCCCAAGACCCTAGCCCCCAACTCCCTATCCCGGCCGCCAATTTTCCCCTTTTGGCCGCCAATTGCGGCCTGGGTCCCACCATTTTGGGTCGTGTTGGTTCTGTAGCTCCTACATGTTCATGTTAGTCCCCTGATATATATAGAATTGTATATACAGACCTAGGGTGAAATCTGGGACATATTTCCTATGTTGCTGTTTTGGTTTCGTGTTTCCGTATTTCCGTATTCTTGATTCTGAAATGGTGGAATGCGTTTTGCCTCGACTATTTGTCGTTTATACGACGATATAGAGGATTTATTGATGGTTTTGAAGGCGTGCCATAGGTTCTCACCTATAGGCCCCTTATCGTATCGTTTTGGATTCTATGCGCCGTTTTAGATTGGATGTGATTTTAATGCGCATATATGATATTTCGATGTATAGGTACCCATGAAGACCTCGGGACGACAAGCAAATACGTGGTGACGTCCGCAATTGATGATGCAAGGTGAGTAGATTATATCTACAGGGGGGAGTCGGGGGATGACGTATAGTACCCCCGCAGTCCGTAGTTGATATACTTTATGATAGTTATAGTGTGTCATAGGTTTTGTATTAGGTGTTTTATGGATAGTTTAGGATTAGAAGTAAACTAGTGTAGTTCATAGCCACGAACCCTTGAATAGGTTCACACCCACACGCACACCCTTGCATTTTCACTATACTTACATTGCGTTGATGATGATATTGGATGACTTTGGAGAAGAGTCGATGATATTGGGCTTGGTGCCGTGAGGTCGGTGGTTTGATATGATTCGTATTTGGGATACGATATGTGATTCTTGTAGGCTTGGGATGTGTGTTTTACCCCCGCATTCATAATTATATAGATGGTATCGATTTATACTAGAATTAGATTCAGAATCCCGGATTATGTGTTATGATGATAAGAATACCAGGTACTTGATATGATAATGTGATTTGACCTGTACCTAACTATTGGGATGCCGTACGACGACTTACCGTACGAGCTTTATGTTGATGATAGATCCGCACTCATGTCTTGAGGATTGTCATATGATATACTGTACTGTAAGCGATACTATTGAGGCGGGATCACTCACTATTTTATGTATATATATATATGTTTGTATCGACTCAGACTTAGGTGGTGTCCTTACCCCTCATGATTACTTGATACTTAGATTTGTAGCTACACAGTAGATGTTAGGCTAGACCCGAGTCACCCTCTTTCAAATGGTATAACCGCATGACATGTACATATGGGTGTAGATTCTTTACTGTTATGTCGATTATTCAATGTCCGCATATTCCTGCTATTCACATTGCTTGCGTATGTTAACTGCTATATTATTATTATGTTGATAGGACACTAGCACCATTATCGATGGTGCGTATGTTCCACATACACTTGCTTGCCGGCTCACATACTTCTTCATCAATAATTGCCATGTCACTACACAGTAGCATTATTGCATCAGGATATGACCTCGTACGTGCGTACTATTATTTCATGTTGCATAATATAGTGTTATGCTTGCACTTCATTTAGATGACACATACCCATACTTGTACTCATATATTGACAATTATTCAATTACCACTTATTATACGGCTCACATTGCATTGCATGTCCATATGTTAATGGTTCATATTCCTTGTGCACATGCCTTTACATAGTTGCATGCTTATATTAGTGTTCTTGTTGCATGTATTATAATTCATGGATTTCGCACTGTGATATGGTTGCATATGATGATTCTAGCTTGTGTTACTCCTGCATATATATATCAGTGGTATGGGACGCTGAAATATATATGTGTACCCCTAGGATATATATATATATTAGTGGTATGGGACGCTAATATATATATATATATATATATATATATATATATATATATATATATACATATACGCATACTTAAATATATCATCACGATGATTTATGCAAATTTACATAAGCATTTGGAGAGGAGCCTATGTGCTCGGAGCCTATGTGCTCGATGTGATGGGAGCCTATGTGCTCGGAGCCTATGTGCTCGATGTGATGGGAGCCTATGTGCTCGATGTGATGGGAGCCTATATGCTCGGAGCCTATGTGCTCGATGTGATGGGAGCCTATGTGCTCGATGTGATGGGAGCCTATGTGCTCGGAGCCTATGTGCTCGATGTGATGGGAGCCTATATGCTCGATGTGATGGGAGCCTATGTGCTCGGAGCCTATGAGCTCGAGGTGAGAGGAGCCTATGTGCTCGGAGCCTATGAGCTCGATTGGAGAGGAGCCTATGTGCTCGGGGATTTTAGGGTTGATGGCACATTATATCTCCCCTACCCCACATTTATTGTATATGCATTTCATCACCTATTAGTAATACCTGATAGAGTACCCTCATAAATGTTGCATACATGTCGGATGCATGATATATGGGTTCCATTTGATATTGAGATATATAGTTTGTGTCAATGCTCGACGTTGATTTTCTGATGATTTCATTCACGATATCTCCTGTTTTCATTTTACCGCATACATACATCATATCTGTGATACATTGTTACGTGAGGCACTGGTACGAGTACTTGGCACTACACTTATGTTCAGATGTTACATTGCTACTTTACTATGCTTCAACTTATTCATTTGAGGTTTATATTATATCTGATCGTTCTGACTTAGGTTTATGTCTTGCTTCCAATTTCATGCTTGTAGATATTTTCTATTCACGAGTTGGCAACTCACCCCCGTTGTGCCACAGTTCTTGCAGGTTTGCCGTACAGGTTCCATAGCGGCATTTCCGGCACTTTGTTTCCTTGCGGGTGATTTGTTCGGTAGGTGGATTCTTTGCATCAGAACCTCCATTGTACTTATATTATTCCTTGTATCTAGAATTTCCATCAACCAAAGACTTGTATATTGTTTCAGACTCAGACACTAGTGATGTATTATTTCGACCTTAGAGTCGCGCTTAAGTAGTGTTGCAGTTTTCATGCTGATCTGGGTTTCTTTTGAATTTTGATCCTCGCCATTCGGCGTTGTATAGTGTATTGCTTGTTGTTTATTTATCCTTAAAATGGTTTTAGATTTCTGGGTTTTCGGCTTACTTGGATCAGATGGAGTCCTATAGACTTCATATGGTTCAAGGGCCAGTCACGTGCTCTCTCTCGGGTCGTGACAAAGTTGGTATCAGAGCGCTAGGTTGACCTTGGTTCGAGTCTAAGTTTGACTATGTGGAGCCTAGAACGTTTATATATATATACGGAACTTAGGCTTGACCTTACGGAACTTAGACTTAGTCGAGAGGGTATTAGACCCGAACTTTCTTCGCGTAGGATGACCCTTGGTTGATGGATTAGGTGACTAAAGTAGAGTGACGTATCGTTGGTATGTTCCGCGGCATACGTACGACACGCCACTCTGCTTAAGGAACCTTAGGATGTGCATATTCTTCGAGATCGGTGATTCTCTTTATATCCGGGATTTTACATCCATTTGAGATCCCCGATTCTATTAGTTTCATGATCATACCTTCATTGATGTTGTTCCTTTCTATGATCATGTATCCATTTTGGATTTGTTGTTTCCTTCCTTGCCATTGATGTGCCCCTTTTGATACTCGATCGAGGTTCCTGTCACCATGTTTGAGCGCAGTTTGGGCTGCTGCTGGGATTACGGCCGGTGTGAGCTCGCTTAGTACGAGGGCCGACCATTGTGTTTTCTGGTGACATGGGAACGTCTCGAGTTAGTATTGGTGTTTGTGACCTCTGGTGGAGGCGAGTACTTGGATTTGCACCGGATGATCGGGCCATTGTTAGAACTGCCAGTTGAAAGAGGACTGTTGATGTACAGCATACCTCAGAGATTGTGATGTCGCCTACCGTGCAGACAGATGGACCAGCTGTTGCTGAGTTTGACAGGATGTCGCTTCCGAAGCTTACGAGCTGAGATTGCCGGAGCTTTCAGGCAGACATGAGACAGATGATAGCTAGTCTACCCGATTTGAGAGACGAGGGTGACTCGTCTGATTTTTGCGCCAGAGCGGGCCCAGTTGAGTTGAAGATTTCCAGTGTGGAGAGTCTTACTCAGATCTAGAGCAGACCGATTCAGAGATGACTACCTATGTATTGCCTTTCCTGGAGGATTGAGATACTGTTCGGCGTACAGGCGAATAAGCCAGTTGCTACTGCAAATGACGAGATGTCGCCCAGATGGTTGGAGATATTGCAGCGTGAGCATATACTCGGAGAGATGATAGCGAGTCGCTAGTCACCTGAGGATGAATGACTAGGACATGTGGTTCGTTCGTTTACCGATGCGAGGTCATCAGATAGATTGTTTCCAGCTAGAGACGACTTCACGCAGGTTCGTTGAGAGTCGATAGAGACGATCGAATGTCAGGAGCCCATTTTCCAAATTTAAAGTATACGGAAGGACATACAGGTGATTCTATGGACCCTCTAGAAGAACGAAACCCTAACTCGACTTAATGACCGTGTGAAAGCCTTTGAACCTTAGGGTTTGCGGCAGTTCCGCTGCGCCATTAGTGAGGCTTGGGTTTGCCCTTCTACGGCTGGACCACCGACGCCGTGGCATGTACTCGATACTATTAAACTGTACCCGAGATGTGAGCTCTTAGGGGATTATGAGGATCTGACGAGTCGATCGGATGGTTCGACATCTTTCGGATATCGTGATGGGACACTGCTTGGGAGACTCCAGATGCTAGCGTAGCCGTCGGAGCGCAGTTCGTGTAGCCACGATGAGATGAGTCCGAATCAGTTGCCATTGAAGCAGAGTGAAGAAAAGAGTTCGCAAGAGATTTCGACGAGATGACGTCCCACTCCGCTGACATCAGAGATGTGATACGCACCCGGAGGCATTGTATCTGGATATATCTTCCAGAAAGAAGCGCGATAAGTATGCAGCCGTTCCGGAATAAGAATTTGCTACAGCGATGGATGATGACTTCCGGGTGATCCGGCAGGAAAGAGATTTGAGAGAAAAATCTCGATAGGACCTTTCTGGAATGCGATACGAGAAGACCTAGACCCAGGAGTGGTCATATTGCGCACACCCAGCAGGCCAGAGTTCGGCATTGTCGACGAGGTAGTTGACCAGGTTCGGATAAAGGAACTTACCAGATGCGTTGCGAATTGATCAAGGACGGACGAGTGTTGAGTATTCCTCCGATGATTGGGACGTGTTCCCGAGGACCTGTTCGGCCAGACATCTTCTACAGAATGATGAAGCTACAGAGTACGCGACTTCGAGTCCGTGCAAGAGACTTCGGATTTACCGTGGCCGAGAACAGTGCAATGCGTAGATAGCTTGGCATGACGTCATAGTGGACGACGATGGAGACAAGTGGAACCAGAGGTTCGTGTGAGACACTGACGAGCTGTCATTGCTTCCCGTCGAGACTAGAGACCAGATATGCTTACAGAGGCGTTGGGATGCGACCAGTTTTCGAGAAAATATTGTGCTAAGGACACCGATGTCCATCGAGTGAGAAGAGATTACGCAAGAAAGCCAGCCTTCGTACAGTTCGGCATAGGCAAGATCGGAGGAACCTTGAGTGGGATTCCTTCCAGGGCATGGTTGCAGTGGTCTTTGCACTCAAGACCTGGCGACATTATCTGTATAGAGAGTCGTGCCAGATATTCACTGACCACAAGAGATTTAAGTTACATATTTCAGCAGCGAGACCTGAATCTTAGACAGCGCCGATGGATGGAATTAGTGAAGGACTACTATTGTGCGATCTTGTATCACCCGGGCAGGGCGAATGTAGTGGCGGATGCTTTGAGCAGGAGGCCCGGGGGTAGTCTATCCTGTTTAAGCTCAATGAAGAGGCAGTCGTCGGCAGATTGGCAGGTCTTATGCGACAGCTGGGTACAGTTCAAGTTTACGCCGATCGGATGACAAGTTGCGCATGTTCGTGCACGCTCACAGTTGCTTGACCGTCTACATGAGGCACAGCACAGTGATGACCGCTGTTCAGAGATCAGGACACAGATGGGACATGGCAGATTTTCCGCGTTCGTGATCGATGATCAGGGGATACTACGATTTGGGACTAGACTGTGCGTAACAGATGATGAGGGATTACGGCGCGAGACTCTTGAGGAGGCACATCGGTCGGTATATAGTGTTCATCCCGGTTCCGCCAAGATGTACCATGATATGAGAGATGTTTACTGGTGGGACGGTATGAAGAGGGACATTGCAGATTTTGTGTCGAGATGCCTGACTTGTCAGCAAGTCAAGGCTGAGCACCAGAGGCCTGCGAGAGAGCTACAGCCGTTACCCATTCCGGAGTGGAAATGGGAACAGATATCTATGGATTTCATTGTGGGTCTACTCAGGACGAGTCAAGGGTATAACCCCATCTGAGTGATCGTGGATCGTTTGACGAAGGCGACACACATCCTACCGGTGAAGACGACTTTCGGATTTGCTCGGTATGCCCAGATTTACATCGATGAGACTGTACGACTGCATGGAGTTCCGACTTGTATCGTGTCCGATAGCGGCACTCAGTTTACCAGCCGGCTATGGCAAAGGCTTCAGGAGGCTTTGGGCACTCGCTTGAGTTTCAGCACAGCATTCCATCCGCAGACGACGGGCAGTCAGAGCGGACTATTCAGACTCTCGAGGACATGCTCAGAGCATGCGTATTGGATTTCGGAAGTAGCTGGGATCATCATTTGCCATTTGTAGAGTTCTCCTACAACAACAGCTGCCAGGAGACCATTCCGATGGCATCATTTGAAGCTCTTTATGGGAGGAGATGCAGGTCGCCCACCTGTTGGACGGAGCTCAGAGAGAGCAGTATCTTAGGGCCGCAGATTGTGAAGGAGACGACCGCGAAGATCCAGTTGATTCGCGATAGGATGAGAGCAGCCCGGAGTAGGCAGAGTCTTATGCATACCATCGACGGCGCAGACTTGGGTTTTCCGTTGGTAATCGTGTTTTCTTGAGGGTCTCCCCAATTAAAGGCGTGATGAGGTTTTGGAGGAAGGGAGAGCTTAGTTCCAGGTATGTGGGTCCCTTAGAGATCCTCGAGCGTGTTGGTGCGGTTGCGTATCGATTAGCCCTTCCGCCCAGTCTTCCAGACGTGCCCCCCGTATTTTACGTTTCGATGCTCCGCAGATATCTTCATGATCCTTAGCATGCGATTCAGCACCCGACGATCCAGCTTGAGCGCGACCTTTTCTATGCAGAGCAGCCGGTGATGATCTTGGATCGGCAAGTGAAGAAATTAGGGTCGAAAGAGATACCGTCCGTCAAGGTACTTTGGCGTGACCAGAGCGGCGAGGAAGTCACTTGGGAGACCGAGAGCGAGATGAGGAAGAGGTATCCCTATCTTTTTGAAGGTGTGAATAGTTAGATTTGTTAAATTCGGGGACCGAATTTCTTTAAGGGGGGTAGATTGTAACATTTTCAAAAATATAAAATATTAATTTTGGGAATTTTTATTATTTAATATTATTTTATTGATTATTTTAATATTAAATGCAAATAAATAGGAAAAATGTTAGAAAAATTATGAAAAATTTTGGAAAATTCTAAAATAGGTTAAATTAGTGAATTTTGACATTTTTAAGTTTTTGTGATTAGTTTGATACTAAATTAGTGCTAATCGCGATTAAAATCGCTAATCGGGTTTTTTGGCAATTTTGTGCAAAACATGCACATATCACATTTTCTACACTTGTGCATTTTTCTTGCCATGATTTATCATTTGGGTTTACTATTGAGGTGAGAAGGTTTGGTTTAGGGATTAAAAGAAAAGGGAAAAAAGAAAAGAAAATGAGAATGAGGGTAGGTGAGAGAGAGGCATGGGGCACCCTTGACCTTTTGACTTAGCCATTCCCTTGTTCTTCTCTCATTCCTCCCTCAACATCCTTGTGTTGCTGCTGCTGCCCTTCCTCATCATTCTCCCCCTCTTCAATCCCTCTCTTCATCTCAAAAACAACCCCAAAACCTCATGTCCGTTTCATTAAAAATGTGCACAAGCTCGAGATCTACAAGATGGACTAAGAAAGCATGGATTTGGCCACTAGAGGGCAACTCAAGAAAATTCTTGAGTTGCCAAATGAGGTAATTTCTGGACCCTTATGTTTAATTCTAGCTTTCTTTATACCCCGATGTGTTATAGAACCGATATTGTGTGATATTATGGACTTGATGAAAAACCTAGTAAGGGTTTGAGAGAAACTTGAGTTGTAATGTGAAATTGAGCTCAGTAGAGGACTTGTAAACACCCTAGTGCATGAATTGAGACCCTAACCTGGAACCCAAACACAGAATACGGATTTTAGAAACCGATATCGGGGAAATTATGGAATCTGTGAAGGTTAATTCGAATCTGCTATCACCCGAGACACCCTAAAATAAAATTGAGTGGACAGTGGTATGTGCAGGCACCCAGGAAGCTAACCCCAAGACCCTAACCCCCAACTCCCTATCCCGGCCGCCAATTTTCCCCTTTTGGCCGCCAATTGCGGCCTGGGTCCCACCATTTTGGGTCGTGTTGGTTCTGTAGCTCCTACATGTTCATGTTAGTCCCCTGATATATATAGAATTGTATATACAGACCTAGGGTGAAATCTGGGACATATTTCCTATGTTGCTGTTTTGGTTTCATGTTTCCGTATTTCCGTATTCTTGATTCTGAAATGGTGGAATGCGTTTTGCCTTGACTATTTGTCGTTTATACGACGATATAGAGGATTTATTGATGGTTTTGAAGGCGTGCCATAGGTTCTCACCTATAGGCCCCTTATCGTATCGTTTTGGATTCTATGCGCCGTTTTAGATTGGATGTGATTTTAATGCGCATATATGATATTTCGATGTATAGGTACCCATGAAGACCTCGGGACGACAAGCAAATACGTGGTGACGTCCGCAATTGATGATGCAAGGTGAGTAGATTATATCTACAGGGGGGAGTCGGGGGATGACGTATAGCACCCCCGCAGTCTGTAGTTGATATACTTTATGATAGTTATAGTGTGTCATAGGTTTTGTATTAGGTGTTTTATGGATAGTTTAGGATTAGAAGTAAACTAGTGTAGTTCATAGCCACGAACCCTAGAATAGGTTCACACCCACACGCACACCCTTGCATTTTCACTATACTTACATTGCGTTGATGATGATATTGGATGACTTTGGAGAAGAGTCGATGATATTGGGCTTGGTGCCGTGAGGTCGGTGGTTTGATATGATTCGTATTTGGGATACGATATGTGATTCTTGCGGGCTTGGGATGTGTGTTTTACCCCCGCATTCATAATTATATAGATGGTATCGATTTATACTAGAATTAGATTCAGTATCCCGGATTATGTGTTATGATGATAAGAATACCAGGTACTTGATATGATAATGTGATTTGACCTGTACCTAACTATTGGGATGCCGTACGACGACTTACCGTACGAGCTTTATGTTGATGATAGATCCGCACTCATGTCTTGAGGATTGTCATATGATATACTGTACTGTAAGCGATACTATTGAGGCGGGATCACTCACTATTTTATGTATATA
The DNA here is from genome assembly GCA_030015575.1 of Agapanthus africanus. Classification (NCBI taxonomy): domain Eukaryota; kingdom Viridiplantae; phylum Streptophyta; class Magnoliopsida; order Asparagales; family Amaryllidaceae; genus Agapanthus; species Agapanthus africanus. The sequence goes on from JASDDO010000016.1 coordinate 331,951,965, forward strand.
TATATATGTTTGTATCGACTCAGACTTAGGTGGTGTCCTTACCCCTCATGATTACTTGATACTTAGATTTGTAGCTACACAGTAGATGTTAGGCTAGACCCGAGTCACCCTCTTTCAAATGGTATAACCGCATGACATGTACATATGGGTGTAGATTCTTTACTGTTATGTCGATTATTCAATGTCCGCATATTCCTGCTATTCACATTGCTTGCGTATGTTAACTGCTATATTATTATTATGTTGATAGGACACTAGCACCATTATCGATGGTGCGTATGTTCCACATACACTTGCTTGCCGGCTCACATACTTCTTCATCAATAATTGCCATGTCACTACACAGTAGCATTATTGCATCAGGATATGACCTCGTACGTGCGTACTATTATTTCATGTTGCATAATATAGTGTTATGCTTGCACTTCATTTAGATGACACATACCCATACTTGTACTCATATATTGACAATTATTCAATTACCACTTATTATACGGCTCACATTGCATTGCATGTCCATATGTTAATGGTTCATATTCCTTGTGCACATGCCTTTACATAGTTGCATGCTTATATTAGTGTTCTTGTTGCATGTATTATAATTCATGGATTTCGCACTGTGATATGGTTGCATATGATGATTCTAGCTTGTGTTACTCCTGCATATATATATCAGTGGTATGGGACGCTGAAATATATATGTGTACCCCTAGGATATATATATATTAGTGGTATGGGACGCTAATATATATATATATATATATATATATATATATACATATACGCATACTTAAATATATCATCACGATGATTTATGCAAATTTACATAAGCATTTGGAGAGGAGCCTATGTGCTCGATGTGATGGGAGCCTATGTGCTCGATGTGATGGGAGCCTATGTGCTCGGAGCCTATGTGCTCGATGTGATGGGAGCCTATGTGCTCGATGTGATGGGAGCCTATGTGCTCGGAGCCTATGTGCTCGATGTGATGGGAGCCTATGTGCTCGATGTGATGGGAGCCTATGTGCTCGGAGCCTATGAGCTCGAGGTGAGAGGAGCCTATGTGCTCGGAGCCTATGTGCTCGATTGGAGAGGAGCCTATGTGCTCGGGGATTTTAGGGTTGATGGCACATTATATCTCCCCTACCCCACATTTATTGTATATGCATTTCATCACCTATTAGTAATACCTGATAGAGTACCCTCATAAATGTTGCATACATGTCGGATGCATGATATATGGGTTCCATTTGATATTGAGATATATAGTTTGTGTCAATGCTCGACGTTGATTTTCTGATGATTTCATTCACGATATCTCCTGTTTTCATTTTACCGCATACATACATCATATCTTTGATACATTGTTACGTGAGGCACTGGTACGAGTACTTGGCACTACACTTATATTCAGATGTTACATTGCTACTTTACTATGCTTCAACTTATTCATTTGAGGTTTATATTATATCTGATCGTTCTGACTTAGGTTTATGTCTTGCTTCCAATTTCATGCTTGTAGATATTTTCTATTCACGAGTTGGCAACTCACCCCCGTTGTGCCACAGTTCTTGCAGGTTTGCCGTACAGGTTCCATAGCGGCATTTCCGGCACTTTGTTTCCTTGCGGGTGATTTGTTCGGTAGGTGGATTCTTTGCATCAGAACCACCATTGTACTTGTATTATTCCTTGTATCTAGAATTTCCATCAACCAAAGACTTGTATATTGTTTCAGACTCAGACACTAGTGATGTATTATTTCGACCTTAGAGTCGCTTAAGTAGTGTTGCAGTTTTCATGCTGATCTGGGTTTCTTTTGAATTTTGATCCTCGCCATTCGGCGTTGTATAGTGTATTGCTTGTTGTTTATTTATCCTTAAAATGGTTTTAGATTTCTGGGTTTTCGGCTTACTTGGATCAGATGGAGTCCTATAGACTTCATATGGTTCAAGGGCCAGTCACGTGCTCTCTCTCGGGTCGTGACATTATAACTCTTGTAAGAAAGAACGGGACCAACGTTCCCTTGCTCAGTATAATAATCGGGTTTAGTCAAAACATCCATATTATTATCTTGATTATGGCCTGACATGGTCGCTACCTGGAGAGAGAGAGAAGAAAACACTTTAGCATATACTCTTGCAAGATTAGATTGGTTATTATCTTATCTAATCAGGATGTCTCCCACTGTTTTTATCAAATCTTCCTTCAAACCCTAAAAGGTAAGATTAGCCGAGATTAATTACACCCTACAATTTCGTCAATCTTTCAGCCAGATCAGTGTCGGTACTTGAGGGAGGTTCTCCGTGCTTTCGCACGGACCTAATTAAAGTAAACCTCATTTTCCCAGAGGCGTAACCCCGTTAACACTCTTCTAGACACCTACTTGATCGGCTAATTGTCTTGTGTAAAACTCTCCCAGGAGTAACTCTTACTCGCAGTGGGTATCGGGATCCAACTATCTCATAGGAGGTATGCAATCTCATTGCAAATTTCAACACTTGAAATTCCCGATAATGCTTTTACCCCTAGCGTCCCATGACCTTGACGGAGGCCAAACTACCCATAGGGCGCTAGTCAAGTTCAACCCGTTCATTTCTTGATTGAATTAAACCCACGCGTACGACCCTTGACGGAGGCCAAACTACGCCGTACGAATACCCTAATCCAATCGCATCGTATGCTGGCAGAATAGCACTGGTTAGCTACCGTACACTACGCCTTGACAGAGGCCAAACTACCGTAGCACGAATACTAAGTAGCACTTATCTGAAATGACGGAGGGCTACGCCGGTTTTTAAGAAAACCATGAGCGTAATGAACTTGATATCGTCGTAGAATCAAGTGATTTTTGAAAAGGAGTGTTTTTGAGGCTTTTCTAGTTTCGCTAAAGAGGTCACTCCCGGTGAAGGGATCTCGGCTCTTTCCCCATCGAATAAGGTGCAGGGTATATCATATATACCGCTGTGCAAAGTAAGAACTATATAAGCTGTCAAAAACTAAACCGCGAGTTTGTAGCATCTGCCAGTTTCACTAAAGAGGTCACTCCCGGTGAAGGGATCTCGGCTCTTTCCTCATCGAATAAGGTGTAGGGTATATCATATATACCGCTATGCAAAGCAAAACTGTAGCTACCCTTTTTATAAAGTTTTGATTTTACAACATCTTTTAGGTTTCTTTTCTTTTTATTAATCTCATTAATAAAATCCCATTAGCTTATGCACAGAAGAAATGAAAGCAGTAATATTTATATATCAGCATATATATATAGTATAAGCATTCGTCTCAGGCAGTGATATGATCTCATCAGAGAACATTGCAGCAAAAGAACATATATGAAATATTTGATATACTAGGATGTCCGTGTTTTCAATACGAGCCGGTATAAAACACGGATTCCACGGTCATGATGAATAGCCAAACCCACATCCCTAGACCCTTACGAGAGCGGCAGGTAACACTGCCAATTCTTGGGTTAGGAGACCCGGTCTCGACTCCTCGAGATGGCCTCCCATTGGACCCTAGAACCCGTTTACTTGTGCTCCCCTTCTTGGGTCTACCTAATGCGGAAAAGTAAATAATATACATTGGTGACATCAACCTCATCCCGGAAGTGCCCCAATAAAAGAATATTACATACAAATGAATTTTACATGAATGAAAATTAAAACCCTCATCTCACAAAAAACCCCGGCTATTCAGAACACGACGATCCAATATAACATATCACAGCAATACATAATATCACATATCATCAACGTAAGTAAGTATGCATACACCGATCGTCGTTGATGTATAGCAACGAAGACCGGCAATACAACTACATATTACACTTACGGTCACAATTTTTTTTTGTAAAACTACAACATTTGGAATCCACAATCACTTTAGACATCGTAAATCCGAAATATCACATACTTCGCATTTCATGCCTAACTATATAAATTCCACAAATTGTATCACATTCCAGATAAATAGACAGTATTAAACTTTCCGATCGGATAATCAAATACCCAAAATTTCTTAAATAGCTCAACACTTGAGCGGAGTTCAAATAATCCCAGAATCTGTCACAGTACCGATGATCCAGCCGTAGAAGGGTCAAGCCAACACCTCACATGTGGCATGCCGTACTGCCCCAAACCCTTAGGTTTAGAGGCGGTTCAGACGGTCACATAATCGAGTTAAGGTTTGTGTTCTTCTAGAGGGACCGCCGCGTTACTTGTACATTTTTCCGAAAGATTTAAACCCGATAAAAATTCAACACTTGAAAGTTTTTCGTGCCCAGAAAAAATGAGTTTAATGATATCCGTTTGAACATTTTAACAGTTTCTAAATATCCGGAAACAATAACGAATTTAAATTTTCCGATCGAATCAATGATTACAAAATAAACCCCTGAACACTCAACACTTGAGTCAGATTAAAAATACCCAGAAGCAGCATCAAGCACCTACGGATATTACCCTGAAGACACGTGTCCCAATGCCAAAGTTCGGCCGTGGAACCGCCGCGGGAAGCAGGTTCCCGCCGCGGTTCCGCGGCGACTTCATGGAATTGTGAGCTCGTATTTTATGGTAATTCTTAGAATTCCCTGCTGATTTTTTGACTATTTTTAATGCAGAAAAAATCACATTTTTACAAAATTTCCAGAGAGGGGTTCTATTTCGTCGTATCGGGTTTGATCGGAGTTTTAACTTCGTATACACGTCGCCTAATGCTCTAGCTAGGCTTCTGATACCATATGCCCGAATAAAATATTATAAGTGCCGAACAACCCAAAGACGGGATCTTTGTTAGATTATTAGGGTTTAACATGCAAATAAACATCTTTACTACTAAGTGTGAGGGATTACAACCTTTGTAGTCCGCTCCTTCGCTTCATAAGCTCTGAGTAGAAGTCTTTTTGCCGCGATCCACGATTTCCCGGACTCAAGAGAGGCTCCACGACTCGAACGATCCATGCTAGCTTGTAGTGTTCCGTTTCTCCGATGATCTACGTCGAAGTTGCTATAACTTAAGCTCTTTCACTCTAATGAGGTGAACATCCTAATCTAATCGGCTAGATTAGATGAGGATGATGGAGTAGTATTTATGCTTTCTTTTTATATAATATTCTCATAAGAAACCATCATAAAAGGAAAAACTAGCAAGCTTTCTCAAAGCTCAAGAGAGAAGAAGATGATGAATAATGAGATAATCCTTTTGTGATGAATAATAGAAATGAATATATGATTAATCATGGAACCATGGTCAAGGATGACTAGGATAACCTTTGTAGAGAATAAACTAGGGCTAGGGTTTGGTTAGGTTAAAGAGTGAGTCATGGATAAATATCAACATAATATCTTTATCATGACAAAAGGAATTCCTTCTAGAATGTGCAAGAAAGAACTAACCCTAATCAAACCCTAACCTTGCTTAATCTCTACTAAACATGTTCCATTATTAATCATATCATGTCACAATAATATATATCACATATATATTATATATTTGCAACAAAAAGAAAAATAATACTATTAACATATATCGCATATATATCAATGTATTATCCGGTGATAAAATGAAATAATAAAGCGAGCCAATATTAGATAATGTAATACAATATATCATATATATTATTATACATTAAATCATCGAATCAACACTTGATCCGACAATCCGGCTATATCGAATATAACCGACTAATATATCATGTACCGATTTATCGAATCAACACTTGATCCGATGACCCGGTTCATATCTAAATATCACGAGAATATAATACGGTATCTCATATCGCATTATCCTCGGTCCTGCGCATATCACATATGTGCCTCTACTCCGTTTTGCCTGAGCCAAGAAACCTCTGTGTAGGACTCTAAAGAATCGTCAATACGCCGGTAGCAGGTGATGATCATATCAAGCATCCACAAGTTGCAAGCGGTCAGCTAAACGTAACAGCCACCCAGGTATTGAGCGATCAGAAGATCAACAAGCTAGCCTGTACGTTCTCCTGTGAATCCAATCAGTAACACTCCCGTACAGTCCGGTCTCTTCGTCTGATATGTCGCATATCAAGTCTATGGGTGGTATACGTCAGACCCCAGTAACCGATAAGTCGTATCGATGTGTGGCTCATAACGATTCGAGAAACTACTGGTAACACTTACCAGTAAACCACTATATCAGCCCTGTCCAGGGACTTCCAGTTATAGGCAATCGAACACAGCACAACATCAACTCCCTATACCGGGAGAGACGAATCCCCTCCTATCGCTCATTGCCTCCATGTGATTCGGGACTGTACCCAAAAGCCACCATTTTGCACGCCCTCTTGGACGTGGTAAGGTGGAAATCAAAACACAGTGGGAATCACACAAGACTCTATGACGATCTCGGGTCTACAGACTACCCTGTACCAGTGTCACCGGAGAACTGCCATCTGACGTGTGGTATATCACCATCCGGGAGTTCTCGGCGAGTCCGTCCAGTGTACCCAGTCTCCACTGAGCACCCGTACACCATCCTTGATATCCAACACCGATGGATATGAGATCATCCATTGCCCATCATATGGGTCAAGATGCGTATACGATAGTCTACTCTGGTGTATCGATGCCCTGTCTCGATATACCCTCGACTAGGAACAATTATAGGATGTACTCATCGACTACCATGGCCCCACTAGTATGATCTCATCATATTCCCTGTAGTCGAGAACAGATCCTAAGGGCTTTATCAACATGTGAGAGTAAGACAGTAAACCAGTACAAGTCAACATGTTAAGATAAAGTGAAACAAAATAGCATACTATCATGACGAGCAAGATAGTCCTCTTTATATATATCTAAGCATCCATTATAATATACATCATATGTACACCAATGGCCTCTAGGGAATATACATAACTAACATACACGCCCTGATGTAGCTTATGCACTAGCTGTAGTAAGCAGGTATCAATCCAACCCAGGGGAGAAACACTGGATAGTAGTGAAGAACATTCTTAAGTACTTGCGAAGGACTAAAGAACTGTTCTTGGTGTATGGTAATGGCGATCTCCAAATGGAAGTCTTTACCGATTCTAGCTTCCAAAGTAATAAGGATGACAGCAAATCTATCTCAGGGTTTGTATTTACCCTCAATGGAGGGGCGGTTAGTTAGAAGAGTTCTAAACATGATACCGTTGCAGACTCCACGATGGAAGCTGAGTATATTGCTGCAAATGATGCTGCCAAGGAAGCCGTTTGGATGAAGAAGTTCGTCGCGGAACTAGGAGTAGTTCCAACCATTGTTGATCCAATACCATTGTATTGTGATAATAATGGGGCTATGGCGTTAGCCAAAGAACCAAGGTCCCATCAAAAGTCCAGACACATCCTAAGGCGATATCATTTGATCCGGGAGATAATAGATCTCCATGAGATCGAGATTCAGAGAGTAGATACAAAGAATAACACCGCGGATCCACTCATCAAGGCCCTTCTACAGTCGCAGCATGAGCGACTTTTTGAGATGTTGGGTACGAGATACGCCAATAACTGGCCTTAGTGCAAGTAAGAGATTGTTAGATATATGTATGCCCTAGATGCCATTATATGTATAGTGGATGCTTGGACATGTATATTTATAGATTACTTTCTTGCTCGACATGATAGTATGCTATCTGGTTTACTTTATCTGACATGTTGATTTGATCATGCTTTTATTCATTTGCACATGTTGATAAAACCATCAGGATATTTGCTTGACTACTGTGACTATGATGCAGATCATACTAGTGGGGCACGTGTAGTTTATAAGCATATCCTTGAACTGTTCCTAGTCGTAGGTGTATCGAGACAGGCCATCGATATTCTAGAGTAGACTAGCGTATACCATTCTTGTCCCATATGATGGGCGATGGATGATCCCATATCCATCTGGTGTGGTGACACCAAAGATTGTATGCGGGTGCTCAGTGGAGACTGGGTATATTGAACGGACTCACAGAGAACTCCTATGTGGTATTATATCTATCGTTAGATAGCAGTTCTCAGGTGACACTAGTACAGGTTAGTCTGTAGACCCGAGATCGTCATAGAGTCTTGTGTGTCCTCCCACTGTACTTTGATCTCCACCCTACCACGGCTCTACTGAGTCGTGCAAACAGGTGGTCTTTGGGTACAGTCCCGAGGCACATGGAGGCGATGAGCGATAGGAGGGGTTTCGTCTCTCCCGGTATTGGGAGTTGATATTGTGCAATGCTCGATTGGCTATAACAGGAAGTCCCTGGCCAGGGCTGTTGTGATTTACTGATAAGTGTTATCAGTAGTTTCTCAATCTGTTATGAGACATACACCAGCTTGACTTATTGAGTTATTGGGGTCGACGATACCATCCCTAGACTTGATATGCAACATATCTGACGAGGAGACCGGACTGTACGGTAAGTGTTGCCAGATGGCTCGATGGGAGTTTTGACAGCTTTGCTGGTTTTCTTCTGATCGCTCAATACCCGGGTGGCCGTTACGTTTAGCTGACCGCTTACGGCTTGTGGATGTTTGAAATGATCATCACACACTGCCGGCGTATTGACTAGTCTTAGAATCCCACACAGAAGTTTCCTATCCCAGGCGAAAAGATTTGGTGTGCATATGAGATATGCGTGAGGACCTGATTGAATACGACTATGTGATACCGTATGTTAATCGGGCGTTTTTCTATTGGTCGGGTCGTATATGATATGACCGGATTGTTAAATCAATTGTTGATTTAACATTTTGACTTTTAGTGTTATTCTTTATTCAAACCCTTTTTATTAAAGAGGAAGAATGCATGCATGTATGCACATGTTGATGTGCATGTATGCACATGTTGATGTGCATGGATACATACATGCAAAAGTATCATGGTTGATAATACATCTTTGAAAGTAATATAAGAATCACATGGAACTATAATATATGGATATATATATATATATATATATATGTATTTGTTTTAAAACAAAAGGAAAAGAAAAAGATTAATCCATGGTTATCTTTCTACACTCTTCCAAAAGTAAACCATACTTCACCTACCTTTTAACCTTGGATTAATATTTTCTTTTGGGATTTAACTCACTTACTAAATATCTAGATATTATTAGAACCATGGTTTGAATGGAGATAGAAAACATATATACTATTTTTTCTATTTTTCTTTTCAAGCTTTATCATTTCATTTTAGACAAAAGCTTTTGCCTTCATCTTCTTCTTCCTCCAAGCTCTCTTGATTTTTCCAAAGTGAGAGAGAGTTAAAAAGAAAGGGTTTTGACAAAAGAAAACACACCACTTCATCATTCTACTCTAATCTAACCAATTAGTTTAGAGTGTTTAGCTTCATCTTCTTCTTGCATCAAGTGGAGCTAGAAACTTGGACCTAGTGAACTTCGGGTGGATCATCGTGGACGTAGGAGCTTACTAGCAAGCCTTTCCAACCTCTCAACGATCCTAGGAGTCATTACAAAGAGGACTACAAAGGTTGTATTCCTTTCACTTAGTACTAAATGGTTCATTGTATAAGATACTTGTGTTGTTACCCTAGAACTTCTAGTTAAAGATCCTTGCTTTGTTTGCTTTGCACCTCTAATTTTTTAAAGTGGCATGTGTGATGCTTCCATTCTATTAAGTAGGTGCAGAGGAAACCTAACAGGGTCATCATCACATTATGCAATCCTCCTTGTCACCGTCAACATGGAAAACATAGTACCTCTCAAGTGGCTGAGGCCTCCTACTAAATCTGCAGAGTAGGCTAAAGTTTGTCAGAATCAATTAAATCTTTAGGTTCTACAAAATCTTCAGTAATCGTTTGTGGTTCTGGAATTTGCGGAGCATGCTAAAGTTTGTCAGAATCAATTAAATCTTCAGTAACCGTTTGTGGTTCTGGAATCACTTTCAGTTCTACCATACTACCACGAATTTCTTTTGCAAGATATTCCTTTTCTAAAAAGGTGGCGTGTCAAGAACAAAACAACTTTTGATCCTGAAAATGGTAGAAAGTTAAACCCTCGTCAATACCTGGGATAACCCACAAACTGCCATTACTGAAACGTGCCTTGAGTTTATCCGGATTCTGGTTTTAAGTATAAGCCGGACAATTCAACATCTTAACAATCTTAAGATGATAACCCATTCTATATTACATATAAAATTTGAGGCACTGATTTAGATGGAACCGGTATCAATTGATATGCATCTATTTCTAGTGTATCCCTTAAATGAAAAAGGCTATACAACATTTCTCATCAAGGAGCGCACTCGCGGATGAGTAATCTGATAGAGAATCAAATTCTCGATTATTTAATTATGGAATACCTGACATAAGCATCCACATCTTCGAACACTTCGAAGAATTTTAATATTTCCAACATTTGGTTCTTTACTTTTTTCTTATATCTTATGAACTTCTCAAAATATTTGGACCCTGCATTTCAACAAGAATGCATGTCTGAAACCAGAGAACTATAGTAAAACGGAATGAAGTATGAATACCAATCTCTTGTCCAGGTGGACACCGGACAACATACATCATTATGTATAAGTCCTATAAGTTCACTAACTCATACTCTGTGTTATGCAATTTGAAAACTCTATTTTGGTTATGAATGTTTACATCGTTATCTATATACCCAATCATAAAATGATAAAGGTAAATGTTCAGAACAGATTTTTGAAAATATATATCCAAGTTTATCAAATAAAGAAATGGATATATGAGTTTTTAAAAGTTGGCGTATAATAACAGATATTCAAAACCAAAAGTTCGCCGAAAAGCAAAACCGGGTGATTTCCACAATAGCAACAATTGCTTCGAAATCCGACATTGATGATCAAATCACCTTTTCTTAATAATCTACTCCTTTTTAGCATCTATAAAGTCTTACAGATGTGGGATTCTAATCCAGTATCCATATACCCATGAGTCAGAATTAATAGAGAAAAGAGTTTTAAATTACCATTATACAGGAAATATAAAACATCAAAATATTTCAAGGGGGTGGCTGGGTATTCTTAGCAATGCCTCTTTCACTTGCCTAAGTTTATAACAATAATTGCAATTTCCGTTCTGATCACTTCAACCCCTAATTTTGTCTCTCAGTATTACCTAGTGTATACCAGACTTATACTAGTTGGTTTTCTTCTTACCCTTCCTTTCAGCTCTAACATCGGGATTGGAAAAAAACTATCCAACAAGCGTAACTGTAACACCTTAGAACGCGATTAGTGTTAATTAAGCGATAATGCGAGTTTTCTGTAAAAAGTTTACCAATTTGGTTTCCTCACATTTTATAACAGTTAGTTAATATTTTATTATTAATTGTTTTGGCTTGCACACACGTGTGCACGTTAATGTGAGGGTTAGTTTGTGTTAATCTCGTTAGTGACCATGACAACCTTAAGTTAAACCTTTAAGTTAATCCTTCCTTGCTTAACCTTAACCCCTTGATATTTGTTTATGAGAGATATTTCTTTGCTTGTTTTGGATTGTTGGGAGGTGGCAAGGTGACTCATGAGGAGAGTCATGCTTGCATTAATGAGGAGAGGGAGAAAGTAAGTGCAAGGATTAAGCTTATCCTACACTCACCTCTCATCTCATTAACACTTCACACACTCTCATTCTATCTCTTTCTCATTATTTTCTCATTCACTCTTCCCTCAAACTGAACCCTACACTACCCCTTCACAAAACCGTCACTAAACTTCATTAAATTTCACCAAAATCACATCCCAAGACTTGTTTTGCCTCTAAGATCACTTGGAGCTTGGAAAGCTAGGATCTTTGAGCATGTGTAGTTAGGTAATGATCTCTAAACTATTAAATAGATATTATAGTGTTGTGTAGCTTGTTAGTTGTAGTTTAGAACACTAAAAGTTTAGTTTCGTGCACATATCATATTTTTAGTGTCATATTATGATATCTATGATCCGCTGTGACCCCGAGTGTGTACTAGAAAATCTAGCAAAGTAGTTGTGTTGTACCAGAGACCCTAAGCATTCATCTGAAGCACGAACCCCTTTGGCTTGGATTTGGCCGGCGAAATGTGGGTAAAATCCGGCGACTTCGGTTAGGTAGGGGAGTTGGGACTTGGTTTTTGTAGGGTAGCTGTCTGCAATAGTTTAGAAGTGTTTGATTCTGTTTGAGTTTTATGTTTTGACAGTATACAAAATCTGGTATCACTTTGCTTGTTTCTAGTGTTTCGACAACGCGTGTTACGTTATCCGACACGGTACGTGTACCTTGTGTAGCTTTTGCTCTTAGGTTGGTTTCGTAGTGTCGCTACGCACGTTAGTGTAACATTTTAGAAGTCGTTATGTGAATTTCTCCGTTTTTGGGTAATTTGTCGGTATTTTCCGTTTTAACCCGACTGTGATCAAACGACCATATAGACTTGCCAGCACCTAGTTTAGCTAAAATAAAGCTAGTGCGCAAGCTTTGGGCGTATATGGGACGTTTTGGTTCAATTTGAATTTTTCTCAATTTTATTATTATTTTAATGCGGTATTCACATTTTGGGAAATTTCTCTAAAGTGATCTTTTCTTCAATTGTTCTTGAGTAAACCAAATCCACATAATATCTAGATTCATTGTGTGGACTAGGATTAATAGTTAAAGAAAAGAAATGAAAGGAAATTCAAGGTGCATGCATGTGTGCATGTGTGTGTGTGAATGCATTTATGAGCATTAATCATGGGAAATAGCTAGGAAATTCCTCACAAAACGCCACCCTTATCACTTGGCCGAGATCACTTCCTCCCCTTCTGCTCTTGATCATTCTCTTCCATTTTTGCATCAATCCAAACTCAAAATTCTCTAAATGTTCCCAAATAAATCCCAAAAATACACCAAGTCCTTGTTCTTGTTCTTTGATCACTTGGAAACTAGGAAAGCTTGGATCTTATGAGCTAAAGTTGATAAGTAAAATCCCTACACTGATAATTAGAAGTTTTTATGTTATTTAGCTCGTTGGTTGTAGCGTAGAACACTTTTTATATCGATTAGTGCAATATCGTGTTTTTAGTGTGCTTTTTGAATCTCAATGAACTGCTGTAATCTGGAAATTTTACTGAGTGACCAAACAAATTTATAGTGATGTACTAGTGACCCTGGAGCACCACCTGAGACACGAGGACCACCCCACCGGCCGGGGCCGGCGACTTCTTTGGCGATTTCTGGCGACGCCGGTTTTGTAGGACAGTGCTGGGGTTTGGCTTTTGTGGATAGTTGTCTGCTGTTGGTTAGGGGTGTTTGGTACTGTTTACATTTTTTGTAATTACAGTATGCAAAATCTGGGATCGTTTTCCTATAATCTAGTGTTTTGTGTCCGTGCGATACGCTATATGACATGGATTGTGTTTTTGGTGTTATTTTGCTCTTAGGTTGTTTTCGTCGTGTCGCTACAAACGTTAGCCACATACGAACACTTAAGAGTATGTTTGGTGTTGTTGCGTCGGTTAAATGTAGTTTGTGCATGTTTTGGGTCTATTATTAATGTATTCTTGCTTTATTGTTTTAATGTGGTAGGTTCGCAGGCGGAAACTTCGGACACTGCTACAAGGGGAAAACAAGTGGTCGACTTCACTTAGCCAGGACGTTGGTGAGTAGATTTAACATCTACAGGGGAATCGCCCGCATGCCGTTATGCGTCTGGGCTTGAAATGTTATGTTTGTCGCACATTCTATTGCATATATATAGAGTTGCGCATACACATTACTGCTTGATTATTATTGTGCTGGACTCGTATCCTTAGGACACTGCACTTTTATTGACGGCTTATGTTGCACGAGCATTGATTGTATGCCACCCCCATCGTCAATAATTGCCATGTCACACACAAACCATTGATAGATATAATATTGTTCGGTTAGGGACATTGAGATATTGATTCATATCCCTATATGCATATGACATCTAGCATACCTGTATACCTACATCTTTGCACATATTCCTTGACATGTTTACATGCTAGTTACCCATATACCTATATGGTATTGTACCATTGTGATAGGTATATACACATATGAAATATAGCTACATGTACATCTGGCATTCAGACTTACATATATCTGGAGGGTATTATGGATAGGTATAGACACATACCTTGCTACATCTACTTTGACATCATACATACTTACATATGGACACACATATCTTGCTATACCGATATGGTTACGTATACCTCGTTATAGCTACATGTTCACCTGTATATGATGTTGCATCTGATTTCGGGGAAATCAGGAACCACGTGATATATTTAGTAACTTGTTGTAGTTAAATAGCTGTTTTTCTTTATATGCTCATATTACTGTTTCATACCGCCTATTTTACATTATTGAATTTCATATAATGTTCTCTGATTGTGGTTACTCCCAAGTATATATAACAGTGGAGTGAGACGCTGTTATATATGCATATATATATATATATTTATGGAGTGGGACGCTAATATATATGTATTGATTCATGCAGTTATATTATTTTCATGGATTTTCGCATTGAGATATGGATTTTTCATGATGTTTTCTGGATTTGAGGACCGTGGTAGTTTCATGAAATTATGCATTATTTGAAAAACCCGATTTCTCTTGATATGATATTTCTGCAGCCACCATGAGTTTTATCGGTTCTGATTATATACCCCATGCAAGGAGCGTCGTGGGCCGTGTGAGGGTACATGGTGGGGCCCGGTACGGTTCCCCTCGGCAAGATATTCGTGGTACAGACGATGAGCCTGGAAGGTGGGCAAGTACCTACCGGTGATTTTATTTGGACTCGGCGGTTATCGTGGGGATACCGACCGGAGTGATGTACGACATATCGTCAGGGCCAGTCGTGGTGACAGCGCCCGAGTTATGAGGATTTACGTGTCGATGCTAGACACGGGTTTCATGATGTTTCGAGTGTTGGTGTTTGACACTCAGGTTTTCCATGATTTCTACGTATCGTCGGTGGACATACGGGGTTGATATCCTCATACTTATATTTATATTGTACACACAGGATATGTGGGATATACTGATATTGTACACACAGGATATGTGGGATATACTGATATTGTACACACAGGATATATGGGATATACTGATATTGTAGATACAGGATATATGAGATATACTTGATGTTGGAAATTCAGGATATATGAGATTTACTTGATATGATAGCCAAATCGGGGGCTGATTTGTGGAAATTGGAATTTGATGGTCTTGTTGGATTTTGGTCCTACCACGAGGTTAGGATTTCCGTGGAAATGATATATTTCATTCCATACTCTATATTTATTGTTTATGCACTGCTTCATGTATTAGTTGTACCTGATAAAGTACTTTCCATGACTGTTGCATTTACATACTGTTTTATGCATTGTTTCATGTATTATTTATACCCGATAGAGTACCTTACATGATTATTGCATACCGATTGTCATATTATCGCTTCATGTAGTAGTAATACTTGCTAGCGTACCTTTAATGACTGATGCATTACATATGACCATCCATTGATATTTGATGCTTATGTTAGCTTCGCGTTGTACGTGCATACTCGCGATTACCTGCATATGTTATTTACTATTCACGAGTTGGCAACTCACCCCCGTTGTGCCACAGTGTTTGCTGGTGTTCCTCAGGATAGTCAGAGGCAGGGCTATTTTTATCCATCGTATCATCTTTTGCTGCGGATACCACTTCGCTTGACAGTGTGCAGTTTTGCCCAGGTGGGTTTTGTGGTTATCCGATATTGTATTGTATATTCGTTGTACCCATGTACTCTCCATCTACCACTATATTATATGACTTAGAGACTTAATGAGAGGACGATTTTGTATATTATTTTGTGACTTGGAGGCTTTTATGCAGTTTTATTTTTATCGTTTCTATCTTTGCTACGGCGTCGTATATCTGTTGTGGTGGTTGTTTTCCGCCTTTTTGGGCGTGGATTTGCTCCCGTTGGGGATGCTTTACTTTATATTTATGTTGTACCCATTTTGGAGGCTTGTTTTACAAAGGAGGTGCTGCCAAAATTTTAAGGAAAAAAGTGATACTTTAAGGGATTTGGGTTGTGATTTCAAAGGTTTTGAAAATACTGTTATCACTTTTTTATTACTTTTGATGGTTGAGATTTCTGAGTTTTGGCTTTCTTTTACCGCGTTACGCCTGTAGACGTTGCATAGTATTAGGCCCGTCACGTGCCAATTTCGGGTCGTGACAAAGTTCATATCAGAGCGCCAAGTTTTACCTTTCTGAGTGTAGGATGACCTTGGTATGATGGAGTAGGTATTTTAAGCAGAGTAACATAGCGTGTTTATGTTCCGCGGCATACTTACGACACGGTACTCCGCCTAAAGTGACCTAAGTATAAATTGCTTGAAATTCCTTTCTTGATGATACATATCCTTGTGATTCAATTTTCGTGTTCTTATTGAATCCTATTTCCATTTTACCCTTTGCTGCCGATGACTATGAGGACTCAGAGTGATGCAGCGAGAGCCGAGGTCAGAGTGGACTCGTATGGGATGAGGACTGACCAGGATGGCACGCTCGTTGCATCGGACCGGACGGATTCACCTTCGATAGATCATATTGATAGGCTTGTGGCAGAGATGCAGGACTTGCGCCAGACCATGAGTTCTTTGGTTGAGACTATTCGAGTGCAGCGACAGGTGGTTGTCACCCCTGTTACCCAGTTGTTCCTTGTAGTCAGCACTCAGCCTTGCGTTACTTATACAGCACCAGTGGACGTAGCCCGTTTTGACGAGGGGCGTTTTTCCGAGACTTTGGGAGTTCCGGAACAGAGGAGGGCTCGTACAGGTGTACCAGCCCAGAGACAGAGGCTTAGGCGTCGAGTCAGATTTCATGACCGTTGCGGGAGTAGTAGAGGCTTGGGACGAGGACAGCCGTTCAGCTCTCATCCCCAGGAGGGTCAGCAACCATCGTATGGATGTTTTCGATGCGGGAGCCTTCATCACCACATCAAGGATTGTTCCTTAGTACCGTGTCACCATGTTCAGAGAGGTCGTGGTCGCGGAGGATTGGTTATGAGAGAACGGTCTGGCAGAGGAAGAGTTCTGACAGTTCCGGGTAGAAGGCAGACACGAGAGTTTGCTTCTACTCATCAGGACGCACATGTGTCCAGTGCAGAGTTTTCAGGTATTCATAATTTGTATGTTCTTGAGATTCCTAGGTTGGTGTTCTTCGGGATCTATGCACTTGTTGTTTTACACACTTTGTGCCTTGGTTGGGCCGAGGTTTGTGTATGCTAGATCAGCCGTTGTTGTGTTAACTTCTGTCAGCGATTCTTTGTTGCGTGACACGTGTTTCAGTCGTATGCCAATCGGATAGGAGATAGAGATTCGTCCATCGTTGTGATCCTTCTAGAGATGTTGGATTTGACGTTTTCCTGGGCCCAGACTGGTTAGTTACGTGCTAGGCGTCTTTGGACTGCCGTGAGGAAACAGTAAGGTTTTGTTTTCCCGGTGAGTCATTTCTTGTTGTGCAGAGGGACAGTGGTGCCGCCTTTCACAGCTTGAATTCAGCCTTTTTCGCTTGTCGGCTTTTGAGGAGAGGATGTCAAAAATTCTTGGCTTTCATTCGTGATACCGGAGCCATAGTGGGTTGGTTGGACCGGGTTCCTTTCGTGCGAGAGTTTTCCGACGTTGTTTCAGATGAGCCGGCGGAGCTTAAGGATCAGCTGCAGAGTTGTTTTGTTGAGGGACTTATTCGTCCAGGTGTTTCGCTTTGGGGAACTCCTATTCTGTTCGTCAGGAGAATGGCGACAGTTTGAGGTTGAGTATTGATGGATCTTCAATTGAACTGGCTTACGGTGCGGATAGGTATCCTTTACCTCGCATTGACGATTTATTCGACTTGCTCCATAGTACGAGACATCTTTCTAAGTTGTTTGATATCAGGTCATCATTGTTGCGGGTTCGGAGTGAGGACATTCCGAACATTTCTTTTGTGCGTGCTACGGGCAGTATGAGTGTTTGGTGGTGTCGCTGGACTCACCAGAGCCCTCGCAGCATTTGTGGATGTGATGAACCGGATTTCTTCAGGCCGTTCCTCGACCAGTTGATTATTGTGTCATTGATGACATTCTGGTTTATTCCAATGAATCGTGAAGAACGTGGGCAGCACTTGAGGATTTGTTTTGCAGTCATTGGGAGGGCCCAGCAGTTTGCTAAATTCTCAGAGTGTTCCTTCAGGCTTGGTTGTGTGACTCCTAGGTCTAGTAGTTACGGGGGACGGTTTTCGTATGGACCCAAGGAGGATCATGGTCGTACAGCTTGGGCCCATACTTAAATCTGGGACAGAGGTCCGCAGATTTAGGCTTAGCAGGTTTTTACCGCCGTTCGTGCAGGATTTGCTTGTGTATCGCTGCACCGTTGACTGAACGGACCGTGAAGGAGGTTCTTTTCTGTGGACTGAGGCTTGTGTGCAGTGTTTTCAGCAGTTGGAGATTCGGTTGACAACTGCACCAGTTCTTTCTTGCTTGCTGGTTCGGGCGACTTTGTTGTTTAATTATGATGTTTCGTGAGTGGGGCTCGATTTTGTGTTGATGTGGCACTATAGAGTTATCGCTTTTGCTTCCCGACAGTTGGAGGAAGTACGAGCAGGATATCCCACTCATGATCTGGAGATGGTCGCGGTGGTCGTGTGTTGAAGATCCGAAGACACTACTCGTGTGGAGAGTCGTGTCAGATTTTCACGGACCACCAGAGCTTATTGTACATCTTCCTGCAGCGGGTATTGATTGTTGGGACAACGCCGTTGAATGGAGCTTGTGGAGGATTGTGTTTTGTGAGATCCTTTGGTTACCCGTGGCAAGGCGATTGTGGTAGCTGATGCTTGAGTCGTAGGCCCGGGGATAGCTTGTTCCGGATGTGCGCAGTTCAGAGAAAGTCTTCTGCAGATTTACAGTTCTTGTGTGATCGTGGAGTACAGCTAGGTTCGCTTCTACGGAGGGGATAGCTTGCTCATGTCCGCGCCCGACCACTTTTCCTTAATCGTTTTCGTGAGGCACAACCCACCAATGCTTGTTGTCTGTGATACTTGAGCATGTTCGGCTGGGTAAAGATTCGGAGTCCTTGATTTGCGACTAGGGTGTGCTATGTTTAGGGACGCGTTTGTGTGTACCTGATGTTGATAGGTAGAGACGCGAATCCTAGTACAGGCGCATCCGTCAGCTTTCTGAGTTCATTCAAGTTCTACCAATTTATGACGTGACTTGTGAGATAGTTACGGGTGAGCAGGAATGAAGAGTGAAGTTTTGGATTTCGTTTCGAGGTGCTTGTCTTGTTGTGAGCGTATGTTGAGCATTGAGACCGGCTGGAGAATTGCAATCTTTAACCGTTCCGGAGAGGGAATGGGAGCAGATCTCCATGAATTTGCGTTATGGCGTCTACCCAGGTTTAGTCAGGGTGTGACTCTATTTGGGGTGTTTGTTGTCCGGTTATTCTCAGTTTTCTCAGTTGTTCTTTGTTAAGTTTGTGTGCTGCATGAAGTTCCTTCATGCGTTGTATCCAATTGGGGGCACCCTGTTCGCTAGCCGTAGTTGGTAGAAGCTTCAGGAAGTCTTGGGTACTGGTTGAGCTTTAGCTCCGCTTTTCCATCTGTAGGATGATGGTCAGTTGAGCGGACTATACAGATTCTGGAGGTTTTTGCTTGTGCGCACGTATTCGTTGTTGTTGGCGGTTGGGATCGTTACTTGCCATTGTTAGAGTCTCCTTTGATAGCTGTTATCAGGAGACATTCCAATTGGCAACCTTTAGGTTTTGTTGCTTGGTTGTGTCGATCGCCATTCTGTTTCTTTCTGACTCTGCGTTAGTAGGATTTTGGACCCCAGCCAGTCTAGAGACTTCGGAAATGATCCAGTTGGTTCAGGTCAGGATGATGTCAGTTCTGTGCGAACAGAGGTCTTATGCCGACCATGGTGGTCGCAGACTTGAGTTCGCAGTGGAAAATCATGTATTCCTAAGGATTTTCCGATGAATGATATGTTGAGTTTTGGGAAGCTTATCCCAGGATTGTAGGTCCTTTTGAGATCCTTTTAGAGAGCCAGTTCCGTTGCCTTTGATTTGGCACTCCCGCCTAGATTATTGAGTATTCACCCTGTATTCCTTGTGTCGATACTTTGCAATACCTTCATGACCTTTCTCACATGATTCAACACTAGACCATTTAGCTTGGACGCGATCTTTTCGTTCACCGGCAGCCATATGTGTTAGTGGCTTGGCAGGTGGAGAAATTTCGGTCAAGGGTCTTGCCATCTGTGGAGGATTTTCTTGGACGTAGCCGTATAGTGAGGTAATCACTTGGAAGGCTGCGAG
Source organism: Agapanthus africanus (assembly GCA_030015575.1). NCBI lineage: Eukaryota > Viridiplantae > Streptophyta > Magnoliopsida > Asparagales > Amaryllidaceae > Agapanthus > Agapanthus africanus. The sequence continues at coordinate 331,972,292 of JASDDO010000016.1, forward strand.
CGAGATAGAAAACTTTGTAATCTTTTCCTTGAAGGTATGCTTAGTGAGAATTTTAAATTCGGGGATGAATTTTTATAAAGGGGGAGATTGTAACGTTTTAGAAGTCGTTATGTGAATTTCTCCGTTTTTGGGTAATTTGTCGGTATTTTCTGTTTTAACCCGACTGTGATTAAATGACCATATAGACTTGCCAGCACCTAGTTTAGCTAAAATAAAGCTAGTAAGCAAGTTTTGGGGGTATATGGGACATTTTGGTTCAATTTGAATTTTTCCCAATTTTAATATTATTTTAATGCGGTATTCACATTTTGGGAAATTTCTCTAAAGTGATCTTTTCTTCAATTATTCTTGAGTAAACCAAACCCACATAATATCTAGATTCATTGTGTGGACTAGGATTAAGAGTTAAAAAAAGAAATGAAAGGAAATTCAAGGTGCATGCATGTGTGCATGTGTGTGTGTGAATGCATTTATGAGCATTAATCATGGGAAATAGCTAGGAAATTCCTCACAAAACCCCACCCTTATCACTTGGCCGAGATCCCTTCCTCCCCTTCTGCTCTTGATTATTCTTTTCCATTTTTGCATCAATCCGAACTCAAAATTCTCTAAATGTTCCCAAATAAATCCCAAAAATACACCAAGTCCTTGTTCTTGTTCTTTGATCACTTGGAAACTAGGAAAGCTTGGATCTTATGAGCTAAAGTTGATAAGTAAAATCCCTACACTGATAATTAGAAGTTTTTATGTTATTTAGCTCGTTGGTTGTAGCGTAGAACACTTTTTATATCGATTAGTGCAATATCGTGTTTTTAGTGTGCTTTTTGAATCTCTATGAACTGCTGTAATCTGGAAATTTTACTGAGTGGCCAAACAAATTTATAGTGATGTACTAGTGACCCTGGAGCACCACCTGAGACACGAGGACCACCCCACCGGCCGGGGCCGACGACTTATTTGGCGATTTTCGGCGACGCCGGTTTTGTAGGACGGTGCTGGGGTTTGGCTTTTATAGGTAGTTGTCTGCTGTTGGTTAGGGGTGTTTGGTATTGTTTACATTTTTTGTAATTACAATATGCAAAATCTGGGATCGTTTTCCTATAATCTAGTGTTTTGTGTCCGCGTGATACGTTATACGACACGAATCGTGTTTTTGGTGTGATTTTGCTCTTAGGTTGTTTTCGTCGTGTCGCTACACACGTTAGCCACATACGAACACTTGAGAGTATGTTTGGTGTTGTTGCGTCGGTTAAATGTGGTTTGTGCGTGTTTTGGGTCTATTATTAATGTATTCTTGCTTTATTGTTTTAATGTGGTAGGTTCGCAGGCGGAAACTTCGGACACTGCTACAAGGGGAAAACAAGTGGTCGGCTTCACTTAGCCAGGACGTTGGTGAGTAGATTTAACATCTATAGGGGAATCGCCCGCATGGCGTTATGAGTCTGGGCTAGAAATGTTATGTTTGTCGCACATTCTATTGCATATATATAGAGTTGCACATACACATTACTGCTTGATTATTATTGTGCTGGACTCGTATCCTTAGGACACCGCACTTTTATTGACGGCTTATGTTGCACGAGCACTGATTGTATGTCACCCCCACCGTCAATAATTGCCATGTCACGGACAAACCATTGATAGATATAATATTGTTTGGTTAGGGACATTGAGACATTGATTCATATCCCTATATGCATATGGCATCTAGCATACCTGTATACCTACATGCTTACACATATTCCTTGACATGTTTACATGCTAGTTACCCATATACCTATATGGTATTGTACCATTGCGATAGGTATATACACACATGAAACATTGCTACATTTACATCTGGCATTCAGACTTACATATACCTGGAGGGTATTATGGATAGGTATAGACACATACCTTGCTACAGCTACTTTGACATCATACATACTTACATATGGACACACATATCTTGCTATACCGACATGGTTACGTATACCTCGTTATAGCTACATGTTCACCTATATATGATGTTGCATCCGATTTCGGGGAAATCAGGAACCACATGATATATTTAGTAACTTGTTGTAGTTAAATAGCTGTTTTCCTTTATATGCTCATATTACTGTTTCATGCCGCCTATGTTACATTATTGAATTTCATATAATGTTCTCTAATTGTGGTTACTCCTAAGTATATATAACAGTGGAGTGAGACGCTGTTATATATGCATATATATATATATATTAGTGGAGTGGGACGCTAATATATATGTATTGATTCATGCAGTTATATTATATTCATGGATTTTCGCATTGAGATATGGATTTTTCATGATGTTTTCTAGATTTGAGGACCGTGGTAGTTTCATGAAATTATGCATTATTTGAAAAACCCGGTTTCTCTTGATATGATATTTCTGCAGCCATCATGAGTTTTATCGGTTCTGATTATATACCCCATGCGAGGAGCGTCGTGGGCCGTGTGAGGGTACATGGTGGGGCCCGGTACGGTTCCCCTCGGCAAGATGTTCGTGGTACAGACGATGAGACTGGAAGGTGGGCAAGTACCTACCGGTGATTTTATTTGGACTCGGCGGTTATCGTGGGGATACCGACCGGAGTGATGTACGACATATCGTCAGGGCCAGTAGTGGTGACAGCGCCTGAGTTATGAGGATTTACGTGTCGATGCTAGACACGGGTTTCATGATGTTTCGAGTGTTGGTGTTTGACACTCAGGTTTTCCATGATTTCTACGTATCGTGGGTGGACATACGGGGTTGATATCCTCATACTTATATTTATATTGTACACACAGGATATGTGGAATATACTGATATTGTACACACAGGATATGTGGGATATACTGATATTGTACACACAGGATATATAGGATATACTGATATTGTACACACATGATATGCGGGATATACTGATATTGTACATACAGGATATATGAGATATACTTGATGTTGGACATTCAGGATATATGAGATTTACTTGATATGATAGCCAAATTGGGGGCTGATTTGTGGCAATTGGAATTTGATTGTCTTGTTGGATTTTGGTCTTACCACGAGGTTAGGATTTCCGTGGAAATGACATATTTCATTCCATACTCTACATTTATTGTTAATGTACTGCTTCATGTATTAGTTGTACCTGATAGAGTACTTTCCATGACTGTTGCATTTACATACTATTTTATGCATTGTTTCATGTATTATTTGCACCCGATAGAGTACCTTACATGACTATTGCATACCGATTGTCATATTATCGCTTCATGTAGCAGTAATACCTGCTAGCATATCTTTCATGACTGATGCATTACATATGACCATCCATTGATATTTGATGCTTATGTTAGATTCGCGTTGTACGTGCATGCTCGCGATTACCTGCATATGTTATTTACTATTCACGAGTTGGAAACTCACCCCGTTGTGCCACAGTGTTTGCAGGTGTTCCTTAGGATAGTCAGAGGCAGGGCTATTTTCATCCATCGTATCATCTTTTGCTGCGGATACCACTTCGCCTGACAGTGTGCAGTTTTGCCCAGGTGGGTTTTGTGGTTATCCGATACTGTATTATATATTCGTTGTACCCATGTACTCTCCATCTACCACTATATTGTATGACTTAGAGACTTGATGAGAGGACGATTTTGTATATTATTTTGTGACTTGGAGGCTTTTATGCAGTTTTATTTTTATCGTCTCTATCTTCGCTACGGCGTCGTATATCTGTTGTGGTGGTTGTTTTCCGCCTTTTTGGGCGTGGATTTGCTCCTGTTGGGGATGCTTTACTTTATATTTATGTTGTACCCATTTTGGGGGCTTGTTTTACAAAGGAGGTGCTGCCAAAATTTTAAGGAATAAAAGTGAGACTTTAAGGGATTTGGGTTGTGATTTCAAAGGTTTCGAAAATATTGTTATCACTTTCTTATTAATTTTGATGGTTTAGATTTCTGGGTTTTGGCTTTCTTTTACTGCGTTACGCCTGTAGACATTGCGTAGTATTAGGCCCGTCACGTGCCAATTTTGGGTCGTGACAGTTAGCCACTAGACGAACACTTGAGAGTTTGTTTGGAGTTGGTGCATCGGTCAAACGTAGTTTGTACGTGTTATTGATCGATTGCTAATGTGAACTTGTTATATTGTTTTATGATCTTAGGGTCGCAGACGGGGACTTCGGACGCTGCGAAGAAGGGAAAGCGAGTGGTTGGCTTTACTTAGCCCAAGATAATTAGTGAGTAGATTTAACATCTACAGGGGAATCGCCCGCATAGCGTTATGCGTCAGGGCTAGATATGATATGATATTAGCCGCATGTTTATATTGCACATATAGAGATTGTGCATAAAACTTCATTGCATATTATTACTTGTTGTGCTTGGACTTGTACCTATTGGACACTGCAATATTATTGACGGTTCATGTTGCACGAGCACTAATTGTATGCCACCCACACCGTCGATAATTGCCATGAGATGCACAACACACATATATATGCGATATTGTATGGTAAGTGACATTGAGACATTGATTCTTATTACATTTTGCATATGACATATAGCATACCTGTATACCTACATGCTTACACATATGCCTTGCCATGCCTATATGTTAGCTACCCATATACCTATATGGTATTGTACCATTAGTGACATGTATATACATATATGAGACATAGCTACATGTACATCTTGGATACATACTTACATGTACACCCATATACCTTGCTATAGCTACACATACACCCGTATGGTATTACATCATTATCGATAGGTACATACCCATATACCTTGCTATAGCTATATGTTCACTTTATATGATGTTGCGTTGGATTTTGGTGAAATTAGGAACCGCATGATATATTTAATAACTTGTCGCAGTTAAATAGCGGTTTTTCCTTTATATGCTCACATTACTGTTTTATATTGCATATATTATATTCATGGATTTTCGCATTGAGATATGGATTTCACATGATGTTTCTGGATTTGAGGACCATGGTAGTTCATGAAATTATGTATTATTTGAAAGACCCGGTTTCTCTTGATCTGATATTTCAGTGCGTCCACCATGAGATTTCTCGGTTCTGAGATTTGTGCTATATACTCGATGCGAAGAGTGGAGTGGGCTGTGTGCGGGTACATGGTGGGGCCCGGAGGTACCCCGGAGCAAGAAGATCGCAGATGATGGCGATGTGCTCGAGGCAGGGGAGTACTACCTTACCTGTGACATTACTTGGTTTTGGCGGTTATCGTGGGGATACCGACCGAAGTTATGTATGGACATGCCTTGCGGATTTCGGGTGTTGGTCATTCAAGTTCCATAAGATGTACGGACATGACATCAGGGCTAGTTATGGTGACGGCGCCTGACAGGTGAGTTTTTATGTGTCGATGCTGGACAGTAGTTTTCATGATGTTTTCGGGTGTCGATATTGGACACTCAGGTTCCATGAGACTTACATGTTATGAGGGTCGATCTGAGGAATTTGGGATTTAGATTGTCTTGATGGACATTAGTCCTGCCACGATGAGGATTCCGTGAGGATGACATGTTTTATCCCATACTCCGCATTTATTTGATATGCATTGCTTCATGTATTAGTAGTACCTGATTGAGTACCTTTCATGATTGTTGCATATACATATTGCCATTTATTGCTATCAGCTTGCATGTGATAGATTATCGCAGTACGTGCATACTTGCAATTACCTGCATATGTTATTTACTTTCACGAGTTGGCAACTCACCCCCGTTGTGCCACAGTGTTTTGCATGTAGCCCCTCAGAGCAGTCGCGGCAGGGCTTCTTCCTATCGTATCATCTTTTGCAGCGGATATCGTTACGGCTGACTGTGTGCAGTTTTGCTATAGGTGGGTTTTGCGGTTATCTGATTTTGCTTAATGTATATTCGTTGTATCCAGTACTCTCCATCTAATACTTCATGTATTTACTTAGCGACGAGTTGTGAGGATGATATTGTATATTATTTTTGTGACTTTGGAAGTCTTTTATGCTGTTGTCACTTTATGTCGTCTTTTTCTTCTCTACGGCGTCGTATATCTGTTGTGGTGGTTGTTTCCTCCTTTGGGCGTGGATTTGCTCCCGTTGGGGATGCTTTACTTATTCTTTTGTTTGTACCCATTTCGGGGTTTGTTTTACAAAGGAGTTGCTGCCAAATTTTTAAAAGAAGTAAATTTTGGACTTTAAAGATTTTTACTTGAGATTCCCAAAAGCTTTAAACAATGTTCTTACTACTTTGATGGTTTAGATTTGTTAGGTTTTCAGCTTACTTAGATTGCGTTACGCCTATGGACGTTACGTGGTTTAAGGGCCGTCACGTGCCAAATTTCGGGTCATGAAAAAGTTGGTATCAGAGCGCTAGGTTTTACCTTTCGGAGTGTAGGATGACCTTGGTATGATGGAGTAGGTAGCTTAAGAAGGTTGACGTAGTGTGTGTATGTCCGCGACATACTTACGACACGGTACTCCTCCTAAAGTGACCTAAGAACTTATTGCTTGAAATTCCTTCCATGATTATACATATCCTTGTGATTCGATTTCCATGTTTTTATCGAATCCTATTTCCATTTATAGCCTTTATGCCGCCGATGACTATGAGGGCTCAGAGAGAGGCAGCGAGAGACGAGGTCAGAGTTGACTCGTGTGGGACGAGGACTGACCAGGATGGTACGCTCGTTGTACAGGAGCAGTTTGATCCACCTTCGATAGATCGTATCGCTAGGCTTGAGGCAGAGATGCAGGACTTGCGCGAGATGATGGGATCGTTGGTTGAGGCCAGTCGAGCGCAGCGACAGGAGGTTGCCACCCCTGTTACCCAGTTATTCCTTGCTATCAGCACACAGCATTATGTCACGTATACAGCACCAGTGGACTCAGTCCTACTAGATGACGAGCGTCTTCCCGAGACTTTGGAAGTTCCGGAATCGAGGAGGGCTCGTACATGTGTATCAGCCCAGAGACAGAGGCTTAGTCGCCGTGACATATTTAGTTTACGTCGTGGGAGTAGCAGAGGCTTGGGACGAGGACAGTTGTTTAGCTCTTATCCCCTGGAGGATCAGCAGCCATCGTATGGATGTTTCCGGTGCGGTAGTTTCCATCACATCGTCAGTGATTGTACCTTGGTATGCCAGAGGAGGGCAGCAGTACCATATGTTACCGTATCACCTTCACCTCAGGGAGAGTCGCCTTTTGCGCATGTTGTTGATCCGCGTCAGACTTTTGTTCAGAAGGTCTTGGTCGCGGAGGGTTTGTGCCGAGTGTACAGGATGGAAGAGGAGGAGGACTGCCTGTTGCAGGTAGAGGACAGGCACAAGCGTTTTCTTCTACTCATCTGGACGCGCGGGTGTCTAATGCAGAGTTTTTAGGTATTCATTTTCGTATGTTCTTTTGTTGCGCATGTTGTTTAATTCGGGATCTATGCACTCGTTTGTTCTACACACTTCGTGCCGAGGTTGGACCGAGAGTCGTGTATGCTAGATCAGCCGTTTGTTGTGTTTACTCCTGTCAGTGATTCTTTTGTTGCGCGACACGTGTTTCGGTCATATGCCAATCGGATAGGAGATAGAGATTCGTCCGTCGATTTGATCCTTCTAGAGATGTTGGACTTTGACGTTCTCCTGGGCACGGACTGGTTAGCTACGTGCTATGTGTCTGTGGATTGCCGTGAGAAAAATAGTCAGGTTTTGTTTTCTCGACGAGTCAGTTCTTGTTATGCAGGGGGACTGTGGTGCCACCCCTCACAGCTCGATTTCAGCCTTTTTTGCTAGTCGGCTTTTGAGGAGAGGATGTCGAGGATTCTTGGCCTTCATTTATGATACCGGAGCCACAGTGGATTCATTGGACCGGGTTCCTATTGTGCAAGAGTTTTCCGACGTTGTTCCAGATGAACCGGCGGAGCTTCGGGAGCTTTAGGATCAGTTGCATGAGTTGCTTGTTAGGGGACTTGTACGTCCAAGTGTTTCGCTTTGGGGAGCTCCTACTCTGTTCGTCAAGAAGAAGGACGGCAGTTTGAGGTTGTGTATTGATTTATCGTCAATTGAGCCGAGTTACGGTGTAGATTAGGCATCCTTTACCCCGCATTGACGATTTCCTTGACCAGCTCCAGGGTGCGAGACATTTTTCTAAGTTTGATTTGGGATTAGGTCATCATTAGTTGCAAGTTCGGAGTGATGACATTCCGAAGACCTCTTTTTGTGTGCGCTACGGGCATTATGAGTTTTGGTGGTGTCGTTGGACTCACCAATGCCCTAGCAGTATTCATGGATGTGATGAACCAGATTCTTCAGGCCGTTCCTCGACCAGTTTATTGTTGTGTTATCGATAACATTTTGGTCTATTCCAAGAGTCGTGAGGAACGTGAGCAACACTTGAGGATTGCTTTGCAGATATTGGGAGAGTACCAGCCGTTTGCTAAATTCTTGAAGTGTTCCTTCAGGCTTGATAGTGTTGACTTCCTAGGTCATGTGGTTACGGGAGACGGTATTCGTATGGACCCGAGGGAGATCGAGACCGTACAGCTTTGGCCTAAACTTGTATAAGGGACAGAGGTCCGCAGATTTTTGGGCTTAGCCGGTTTTTACCGCCGTTTCGTGCAGGATTTCTTGTGTATTCGCTGCACCGTTGACCGGACTGATCAGAAAGGATGGGAGTTCCTTTTATTTTGCTGAGGCATGCGTGCTGAGTTTTCAGTGGTTGAAGACTTGGTTGACGACTGCACTAGTTCTATCTTTGCTTTCTGGATCGGGCGACTTTGTCGTTTATTGTGATGTTTCGTGAGTGGGGCTTGATTGTGTACTGATGTAGCATGATAGAGTTATCGCTTATGCTTCCTGACAGTTGGAGGAAGTACGAGCAGGATTTATCCCACTCATGATCTGGAGATGGCCGCGGTGGTCTTGTGCTGGAGATTTGGGAACACTAATTTTACGGAGAGTCGTGTCAGATTTTCACGGACCACCAGAGCTTAAGTATATCTTCCTACAGCGGGATCTGAGTTTGAGACAGCGCCGTTGGATGGAGCTTGTGAAAGATTGTGATTGTGAGATCCTTTATTACCCAGTGGCAAGGCGATTGTGGTAGCTGATGCTTTGAGTCGTAGGCCCGGGGGTAGCTTGTTCCAGTTGTGCGCAGTTCAGAGAAAGTCTTCTGTAGATTTATAGTTCTTGTGCGATAGATGAGTAAAGTTTAAGTTCACCTCTACTGGGGGATAACTTGCTCATGTCCACGCCCGTCCACTTTTACTTAATTGTTTTCGTGAGGCACAGCCCGCCGATGCTCATTTGTCTGAGATTCATGAGCATGTTCGGCAGGGTAAAGATTCGGAGTTTTTTATTTATGACCAGGGTGTGCTACGTTGCTAGACTCGCTTGTGTGTACCAGATACTGGGGGGTAGAGACGTGAGGTCCTAGAGCAGGCACATCAGTCAGCTTTCTGTGTTCACCCTAAGTGCCACCAAGATGTAACGTGACTTGAGAGTTAGTTACGGTGTGGGCAGGGATGAAGAGTGAAGTTTCAGATTTCTTTTTGAAGTGCTTGGATTGTCAGCGAGCTAAGGTTGAGCATTTGAGACCGGCTGGAGAGTTGCAACCTTTTTACCGTTCCGGAGTGGGAATGGGAGCAGATCTCCATAAATTTCGTTGTGGGTCTACCCAGGTCTAGTCGAGGGTATGGCTCCATTCGGGTGATTTTTGTCCGGTTATGCTCAGTATGCTTAGTTTGCTCTGTTGTTCTTCGATATATTTATGCGTTTGCAAGGAGTTCCTTCATGCGTTGTATCCAATAGAGGCATCCAGTTCGCTAGTCGTCGTTGGCAGAAGCTTTAGGAAGCCTTGGATACTGGTTGAGCTTTAGCTCCGCTTTTCCATCTGTAGGCCGATGGTCAGACAGAGCGGACTATACAGACTCTGGAGGATATACTTGTATGTGCGTGCTTAATGTTTGTTGGCTGTTGGGATCGTCACTTGCCATTGATAGAGTTCTCCTACGATAACGGCTATCAGGAGACGTTTCAGATGGCAACTTTTAGGCCTTGTATGGTAGGTTGTGTCGATCTCCAGTCTGTTTTACTGACTCCACGAGAGCAGGATTTTTAGACCCCAGCTAGTCCAGAGACTTCGGAGATGATCCAGTAGTTCAGGTCAGGATGAGAGCAGCCCAGTGCAGACAGAAGTCTTATGCCGACCGTGGTGGTCGCAGACTTGAGTTCGCGGTGGGAGATCATGTATTCCTACGGATTTTTTCGATGAATGGCGTGTTGAGTTTTGGGAAGCTTAGTCCCAGATTGTAGGTCCTTTTGAAATCTTTTAGCGAGTTAGTACCGTTGCCTATAATTTGGCACTTCCATCCAGATTTTTGAGTATTCACCCCGTATTTCTTGTGTCGATACTTTGCAAATACCTTCATGACCTTTCTCACATGATTCAGCATCAGAAAATTTAGCTTGGACGTGATCTTTTCGTTCACAGGCAGCCGATAGTGTTAGTGGATCGGCAGGTGGAGAAACTTCGGTCAAGGGTCTTGCCATCTGTGGAAGTTTTTCTTTGGCGTAGCCGTCTAGTGAGGAGATCACTTGGGAGGCTGCGAACGAAATATGGAAGTTTTGCCCTCATCTCTTTGAAGGTACGCATAATAAGAATTTTTAATTCGGGGACGAATTTTCTTTAAGGGGGGGGGAGATTGTAACACCTTAGAACGCGATTAGTGTTAATTAAGCGATAATGCGGGTTTTCTGTAAAAAGTTTACCAATTTGGTTTCCTCACATTTTATAACAGTTAGTTAATATTTTATTATTAATTTTTTTGGCTTGCACACACGTGTGCACGTTAATGTGAGAGTTAGTTTGTGTTAATCTCGTTAGTGACCATGACAATCTTAAGTTAAACCTTTAAGTTAATCCTTCCTTGCTTAACCTTAACCCCTTGATATTTGTTTGTGAGAGATATTTCTTTGCTTGTTTTGGATTGTGGGGAGTTGGCAAGGTGACTCATGAGGAGAGTCATGCTTGCATTAATGAGGAGAGGGAGAGAGTAAGTGCAAGGGTTAAGCTTATCCTACACTCACCTCTCATCTCATTAACACTTCACACACTCTCATTCTCTCTCACTCTATCTCTTTCTCATTATTTTCTCATTCCCTCTTCCCTCAAACTGAACCCTACACTACCCCTTCACAAAACCATCACTAAACTTCATTAAATCTCACCAAAATCACATCCCAAGACTTGTTTTGCCTCTAAGATCACTTGGAGCTTGGAAAGCTAAGATCTTTGAGCATGTGTGGTTAGGTAATGATCTCTAAACTGTTAAATAGATGTTATAGTGTTGTGTAGCTTGTTAGTTGTAGTTTAGAACACTAAAAGTTTAGTTTCATGCACATTTCGTATTTTTAGTGTCATATTATGATATCAGTGATCTGCTGTGACCCCGAGTGTGTACTGGAAAATCTAGCAATGTAGTTGTGTTGTACCAGAGACCCTAAGAATTCACCTGAAGCACGAACCCCTTTTGCTCGGATTTGGCCGGCGACATGTGGGTAAAATCCGGCAACCTCGGTTAGGTAGGGGAGTTGGGACTTGGTTTTTGTAGGGTAGCTGTTTGCAGTTGTTTAGAAGTGTTTGGTACTGTTTGAGTTTTATGTTTTGACAGTATACAAAATCTGGGATCACTTTGCTTGTTTCTAGTGTTTCGACTACACGTGTTACGTTATCCGACATGGTACGTGTACCTTGTGTAACTTTTGCTCTTAGGATGGTTTCGTGGTGTCGCTATGCACGTTAGCCACTAGACGAACACTTAAGAGTTTGTTTGGAGTTGGTGCGTCGGTCAAACGTAATTTGTACGTGTTATTGATCGATTGCTAATGTGAACTTGTTATATTGTTTTATGATCTTAGGGTCGCAGGCGGGGACTTCGGACGCTGCGAAGAAGGGAAAGCGAGTGGTTGTCTTTACTTAGCCCAAGATCATTAGTGAGTAGATTTAACATCTACAGGGGAATCGCCCGCATGGCGTTATGCATCAGGGCTAGATATGATATGATATTAGTCACATGTTTATATTGCACATATAGAGATTGTGCATAAAACTTCATTGCATATTATTACTTGTTGTGCTTGGACTTGTACCAATTGGACACTGCACTATTATTGACGGTTCATGTTGCACGAGCACTAATTATATGCCACTCACACCGTCGATAATTTCCACACACACAACACACATACATATGTGATATTGTATGGTTAGTGACATTGAGAAATTGATTCCTATTCCATTATGCATATGACATATAGCATACCTGTATACCTACATGCTTACACATATGCCTTGTCATGCCTACATGTTAGCTACCCATATACCTATATGGTATTGTACCATTAGCGACATGTATATACACATATGAGACATAGCTACATATACATCTTGCATACATACTTACATGTACACCCATATACCTTGCTATAGCTACACGTACACCCGTATAGTATGACATCATTATTGATAGGTACATACCCATATACCTTGCTATAGCTACATGTTCACCTTTATATGATGTTGCGTTGGATTTTGGTGAAATTAGGAACCGCATGATATATTTAATAACTTGTTACAGTTAAATAGCGGTTTTTCCTTTATATGCTCACATTACTGTTTTATGTTGCATATATTATATTCATGGATTTTCGCATTGAGATATGGATTTCACATGATGTTTCTGGATTTGAGGACCGTGGTAGTTCATGAAATTATGCATTATTTGAAAGACCCTATTTCTCTTGATATGATATTTCAGTGCGTCCACCATGAGATTTCTCGGTTCTGAGATTTATGATATATACCCGATGCGAGGAGTGGAGTGGGCCGTGTGCGGGTACATGGTGGGGCCCGGAGATACCCCGGAGCAAGAAGATCGCAGATGATGGCGATGAGCTCGAGGCAGGAGAGTACTACCTTATCGGTGACATTACTTGGTTTCGGCGGTTATCGTGGGGTTACTGACCGATGTTATGTACGGACATGCCTTGCGGATTTCGGGTGTTGGACACTCAGGTTCCATAAGATGTACGGACATGACATCAGGGCCAGTCGTGGTGACGGTGCCTGACAGGTGAGTTTTTATGTGTCGATGCTGGACAGTAGTTTTCATGATGTTTTTGGATGTCGATGTTGGACACTCAGGTTCCATGAAACTTACAGGTTATGAGGGCCGATCTGAGGAATTTGGGATTTAGATTGTCTTGATGGACACCGGTCCTGCCACGATGAGGATTCCGTGAGGATGTCATATTTTATCCCATACTCCGCATTTATTTGATATGCATTGCTTCATGTATTAGTAATACCTAATTGAGTACCTTTCATGACTGTTGCATATACATATTGCCATTTATTGCTATCAGCTTGCATGTGATAGATTATCGCAGTATGTGCATACTTGCGATTACCTGCATATGTTATTTACTATTCACGAGTTGGAAACTCACCGCCATTGTGCCACAGTGTTTTGCAGGTAGCCACTCAGAGCAGTCACGGCAGGGCTTCTTCCTATCGTATCATCTTTTGCAGCGGATACCGCTACGGCTGACCGTGTGCAGTTTTGCTATAGGTGGGTTTTGCGGTTATCCGATGTTGGTCATTGAATATTCATTGTATCCAGTACTCTCCATCTACTACTTCATGTATTGACTTAGAGACGAGTTGTGAGGACGATATTGTATATTATTTTTGTGACTTTGGAGGTTTTTTATGCCGTTGTCACTTTATATTGTGTTTTTCTTCGCTATGGCGTCGTATATCTGTTGTGGTGGTTGTTTCCGCCTTTGGGCGTGGATTTGCTCCCGTTGGAGATGCTTTACTTATTCTTTTGTTTGTACCCGTTTCGGGGCTTGTTTTACAAAGGAGGTGCTGCCAAATTTTTAAAGGAAGTAAATTTTGGACTTTAAAGATTTTTACTTGAGATTCCTAAAAGCTTTAAACAATGTTCTTACTGCTTTGATGGTTTAGATTTGCTGGGTTTTCGGCTTACTTATATTGCGTTACGCCTGTGGACATTACGTGGTTTAAGGGCCGTCATGTGCCAAATTTCGAGTCATGACAGTAACTGATATATTCTCCTTATTTAAGGAGTTTTCAAACTTAAGATAAGGTGGAGAGGAGAGACAAAAGAATTGTATCATATACAATTCACTTTCTCTAGAACCAGCAGCCATTTTCGTCTGAAACACTTTCTCCGAGTTCGAATGTAACCATACGAGACGGCCTTCCATGCAATATAGATCTTTGTATCGGATACAGAGTGTTCTAGAGGAAGCAAAAGTGGAAGTGGGAGGTGTATGGACAGATGCGACTATGTCGTGAAAAAGGGCAATCATGACATTCCAAAGCCATTGATTGCAAAAAAAGGTCCGGTTAACTTGGTTTACGAGTTTTAGTTTAAGGTAAGTCTAAGGTCACTGCCAAAAAGAGAAAAGAAACACTCGTCATGCACTCTATCCTAAATTAGATTGGTTAATTAATTTATCTAATCTGGTCTCCCACTGTTTTGTCGAATTCTTCTTCAAACCCTAAAAGAAGAACTAGCTGGGAATATTTATAGAAAATCTCCCGAGAGTAACTATTACTCACAGTGGGAATCAGGATCCAAACTATAATGGCGTGCTAACCTTGACGTAGGCCAACAAGTCATCCCAATCCATAGAAGGTCAACAAGTCACCCCACTCTATAGAAGGTATGGAATCTTATTGCAAGTTTCAATACTTGAAACTCCCGATATCGGTTTTTAGCCCTAACAACCTATGATCATGACGATGTTAGTTATATGTATGCCCTAGAGGCCATTACTATACATGTGATGTATATTGTAGTGGATGCTTGAACATATATAGGGAGGACTTTCTTGCTCGACTTGATAGTATGCTATCTGGTTGCTCTTTATCTTAACATGTACACTTATTGTCTCTCTATTACATGTTGATAAAGCCCTTAGGATGAGTACTTGACTACCAGGATTATGATGTGGATCATACTAGTAGGGCAGTGGTAGTCGGTAAGTACATCCTTCAAATGTTCCTAGTGTGGGAGTATCGAGACAAGGCATCGATACTCCTGAGTAGACTAGCGTATGCGTTTCTCGACCCATATGATGGGCGAGGGATGATCCCATATCCATTGGTGTTTGACATCAGTGAAGGCATACGGGTGCTCGGTGGAGACTGGGTACACTGGACGGACTTGTCGAGAACTCCTAGATGGTATTATACCTATCGTCAGATAGCAGTTCTCTGGTGACACTGGTACAGGTTAGTCTGTTGACCCGAGATCGTCATAGAGTCTTGTGTGATTCCCACTGTGCTTTGATTTACATCATACCACGGTCAAGAGATCATGCAAAAAGATGGTTTTTGGGTACAGTCCCGAGTCACATAGAGGCAATGAGCGATAGGAGGGGATTCATCTCTCCTGGTATTGGGGGTTGATGTTACGCTATGCTCGATTGGACATAACATGAAATCCCTGGCCAGGGTTGTTGAGATCTACTGGTAAGTGTTATCAGTAGTTTCTCGAACCGTTATGGACCTTGCATCGGCATGACTTATCAGGCTATTGGGGTCTGATGTTATACCACCTCCGGCTGTGATATGCGACATATCATACGAAGAGACCGGACTATACGGTAGTGTTATTGATTGGATTCGCAGGAGTATGAGCAGGCTTTCATGTTGATCTTCTGATCGCTCAATATCCGGGTGGCCGTTACGTTTAGCAGACCGCTTGCGGCTTGTGGGTGTTTGATATGATCATCACCTACTGCCGGCGTATTGACGAGTCTTTAGAGTCCTACACAGAGGCTTCCTGGTTCATGCGAAACTGTAACATTTCAGAAGATATAAAATATTATTTTTGGAATTTAATATTAAAATAATATTTTTCCCGAAAACTGCCCGATTTGCGAAATTGGGGTGTTCGAAAAAGGTATAAATATATGCCAATAATTGTGAAATAAATGGAAATTAAAATGATTTATTCATTTAAAAATATATTTAAAGGATTTGGCATTTTTAAAATTTATTATATGTAGTTTTGATAAAAACCCGATTAGTGCACCGCTAATCGCGATTAAGCCAAATCCGTGTTTCTACAGTTTTCATGGCTAGTGTACCATGACATGTTATATGTTGTTTCATTTCATTTGTATTATGTATTTGTTTTTATTTTGGTGAGAAAGAAAAGAAGAATGATTGAAGAGAGAGAGAGAGGGGGGGGCATAAAGATTAGGGTATGTATGCTTTGAGAGAGAGAAAAGAATGAGAATGAGTGGGAGAGAGAGAGAGAGGGGCAGCCACCATTCACCCTCCCCATTATTCTTCTTCATCTTCCTCCTCCTCATCTCCCTCCACCTTCCCTCCATGGATCCATCTCAATTCCCTCACCAAAACCCTAAACCCCTTTCATTAAAAATGGCTACCTCTTCACCCTCTACACAATGGACCAAGAAAAGTGGGATTTTGACAACATTTGGAGCTAGGGTTTTTCTTGGGTTGCCCAAGTGAGGTAATTTCTGAACCATTAGTGTAGTATTTGGTTTACTTTAGCTTCCATGCATGTTTAGAGGTAATTAGGCGATGTTTAGTGAGGTTTGGAAATTCTAAGTTTAGGGTTAGGGTTTGAATTAAGTTGAGATAGTGTAATTGACTTAGTAGTGACCTTAAAACCTCCTTAGTGATAACATATTGGACTAAAACAGAGACTTAAACCCCAATTAGCAAACATAGAAATTCTACCGATATTGAAAATGTGGGAATTGTGATAGGAAAATGAAATCCGCTAACACTCGGGGACCTGGAAATTTATTTAGCAAAGACAGAGATATAAGCAAGCCACCTAGATGCAAACCCCAAGACCTGAGACCTCAACTCCCTTACGAGGCTACAATTAAATTCTTTCTTTCCGCAATTTGCGGCCAGATCAGTGAGGAGCTGTCTCGTTCTTGTTCTATAGCTCCATTGTCTGTAAACAAGACCCCTCCCATATGCAGAATTGACTAAATTCTATTAGGGTAAAATCTGGGACCATTTCCATGAGTTGGTGCATTGTTTTACGACTTCGTTTTGACTTGATTTTGGTATTTGGTATTGTGTTTCCGTCGTGTGGCGTTTGAACGTCAACGATTAGGATTATTGATTGTGTTTTGCGTGCGAGGCTATAGGTTTTTACCTATGAGCGTAGCGGGTGCCGTTTTGGTTTTCCGATGTGATTTTAATACGCATTTGCGATTGTGTATTTTTATAGGTACCTCCACGTGGATTCCGAGACGACGAAGCACATCGACATCGGCAAGCAAGAGCAGGTGAGTAGATATATATCTACGGGGGGAAGTCGGGTGGATGGCGTATAGCACCCCCGCAAAGTTGTGAGAAATGTTGTGATATGATATAGATATGCATTTATATGTTATGGGGAGATTTGAACACTTAGCAAGAAAGGGTTAGGAGATTATGAGTTAGTGTTAGCGAGAATTGAATAAAGGACTTTAGTTGGTCATAGTCGCGAACCCTAGAGTAAGGTAGTTACACATACATACACGCACGGGATATGGTTTTGCATGTATATGTTATATGTTTATAGATAGATGTGGATGCGTGGGTTGATTTATTTATATACATTTATGTATACACGGATGATGAGGATGGTATATGATATTATGAGATGAGTCGTTGGGATTGGGCATGATGCCGTGAGATCGGTGATGGGATTTGGTTCGTATTAGGAGATACGACATACATCTTAGCGGATCTTTAGGCGATGTGTTTCAGACACATGCATATACATTATTGATGGTATCAATATATACTAGACTTAGATCAGTACCCCAGTTCATGATTTACGGAAGATAAGGATACCAGATAAGTAATGAGATAAATACGATATTGACCCTTACTCAGATTTGGGATGCCGTACGATAGATTTACCGTACGAGATAAAATTATGCTGTTAGATCCGCACTCTTGACTCGAGGATGTCATATATATATATATTGTATCGTACGTGATACTATTGAGGCGAGATCACCGACTACTAGATATACATAGGTCGACTCAGACTTAGGTGGACTTCCTTACCCTTTTGACTGGGCTCGAGTCATACTTATTTTCAAAAGTGGAGGATTGTGAATATTTTAAATACCAACTGTATGACTCGTATTTTGGGTAGGTATATTTTTCAGTGTTGCTATTACTATATCACTTTCTGTATATTTATGATGTTTCGTCGCATTGCATGCTTATACATATGTTATCTGTAATAATTATGAAACCATGCTGACAGGACACCAGTACCATTACCGATGATGAGTATGCTCCACATACACTTGCTTACCGGCTCACACACATCATCATCGGTAATTTCCATGTCACGTACACTTTAGAGAATACTATTCCATTGATATAGCCTGCTAGCTGATAGTTGCAATATGTTATAGCTTTCATATGCTAGTTTAACTATTGTATTCATTGCATGATATCAGTCGCATTCATATATTCATTGGTTATGAAGTATTATGGAGATTTATGCCGGTTTTCACTTTTATTGACGTGGTGATTTGATGTTTTCGGATCCTTCTTGAGATTTTCTGGATTTGGAAACCGCATGTGAAAGTTTTATAAATTGATGATGTATTTTACAGATTAAAATGCGGTTTTCCTTGATATGATGAGTCTTGTCCACCATGATGTTTTCTCGGTTCTGAGATGGTTTTCGAGACCCGATTCGAGGAGTTGGATGAACCTTCTGCGGGTACATGGTGGATCCGGTATGGTACCCCAGGGCAAGAAGATCGAGTTGTTGTCGGTGAGCCCGACAGGGGCAGACTGCCTACCGGTGATTGTCTGGCGCGGCGGATATCTGGAGGATACCGTTCTTGGTCGTGTGATTGATGGTATAGGCCGATCCGGACTGACGGAGCCCAAGGTATAGAGTTATTGAGATATTGAGATTTGAGACACCGAGATATTGAGATCTGATATTGAGATATTGAGATATTGAGACTTATGTTTTGTGTCGATGCTTGACACGGATTCTATGTGGATTTCGTTGATGATATCTCGATTTTTATATACATAAACATCACTAAATTAAGAAAAACAGTTCTTCGATTCATGATCTACTTTGTTCTCATTATATGCATTTGCACATCATTCTAGTAACACATTGTTACCTAACATTTGTACATCATTTTAGTGACATGTTGTTATCTGAGGCACTGACACGAGCACTTGGTATTACACTTAGGGATAGATGTTTACCCTTACTTTTATATTGTTTCAGGCCATATTATTATTTGAGGATATTACTGATCATATGACCTAGGATTACGTTATACATTCGATTTCTACTTGTAGATGTTTTCTACTCACGAGTTGGCAACTCACCCCGTTGTGCCACAGTTTCTTGCAGGTTTTGCCGTACAGGTATCTTGAAGGCTTGCTGGCACACTGCTTTCATTTCGGGTGATTGCTTTGGTAGGTGGGTTCACTCACATCGTGACCACCCTTGTGTATTTTGTTATTTCAGTTGTATCTAGTAAAACTCCATCAACCAGACTTGTATTATTGATAGACTTAGAGGACCAGCGTTTATTCTTCGACCTTAGAGTCGCGCATTGTATTATTTTGGTTTTCTTGATGATGATGGTTTTTATCCGGAGTTTGATCCTCGCCTTTCGGCGTTGTATATTATATTGCTTGCGTGGTTGTGACCGTCGATTGACGAAGAGCTAGCTCCCGCTTGGGGATGCATTTATTCATTATATATGCTTTTATCTTGTTGTACCCCGTTCGGGGCCAGTATTTACAAAGAAAACTTTGCCGAAATTTTTAGAAAAGACTTGAGATTTTAAAAATGCATACTTCGGCTTATGTTGTTAAATTTCTTGCTTTAAAATTGGTTTTTCCTTCACTCTTTTGCCTTACTTGGTTCTGATTTTTGGGTTTTGGCTTACTTAGATTACGTACACCTCGAGACGTTTCGTAATTTAAGTGCCGGTCATGTTTCGTACTTTTCGGGTCATGACAAAGTTGGTATCAGAGCGTTAGGTTTTACCTTCAGAGTGTAGGATGACCCTTCGTTGATGGAGTAGGTGACTCAAGTAGAGTGACGTACCGTGTGTATGTTCCGCGGCATACTTACGATACGATACTCCGCTTAAGAAGCTTTATGATTTACTTTTCCTTGCACAGTATTATATTTCTTCCTATGATCTAGCCCCATCAGTACCAGTTTATGGTTTTGTTATTACGGTGGTACGGGCAGAGAGAGCTACGGCTAGAGTTGCGGTCAGCACGAGCTCATCACGGACGAGGACTGACTAGGGTGTGATTCCGACGACATACGATTTCATAGAGGCGTCGTTTTATTGTGTTTTCGCGCCATGAGCGTTTGATGGATCGCTTCTACGAGATTACTCGGACGTACAGATCAGCACTAGAGGATTGAGCCACTGATAGGGGCTAGCCAGAATGTGATGTCCATTGATGTATCGCTTATTCATGACGATGGAGGCACTGTTCAGCGTGCAGACGAATGAGCCAGTTGCTGCTGCGAACGATGAGATATCGCCCAGATGTTGGAGTTATTGCAATACGAGTCGTACTTAGAGATATGATAGAAGTTCGCTAGTCACCCGAGGATGAATGACTAGGACATGTGGTTCGTTCGCTTACCCCGATGCGAGGTCATCAGATAGATTGATTCCAGCTAGAGATGACTTCACGCAGATACGTTGCGAGTCGATAGAGACGGTCGAATGTCAGAAACCCATATTCCAAGTTTAAAGTATTTGGAAAGACATGCAATCAATTCTATGGACCCTTTAGAAGAATGAAAACCCTAACTCGACATAATGACCATGTGAAAGCCTTTGAACCTTAGGGTTTGCGGCAGTTCCGCGGTGCCATTAGTGAGGCTTGGGTTTGCCCTTTTACGGCTGGTCTACCGGTGCTATGGTATGTACTCGATACTATTAAACTGTACTCAAGATGTTGAGCTCTTAGGGTAATTATGAGGTTTTGACAAATCGATCAGATGGTTCGACTTCATTCGGTCTTGTGATGGGATGCATTGCTTGGGAGACTCCAGATACGAGTATAGCCGTTGGAGCAACGTCCATGCGGCCACGACGAGACGAGTCCGAATCATTCGATATTAAAGAAAAAGTGGAGTAAGAGGTTCGTACGAGATCTTGACGAGATAACGTTCCACTGCCCCGGCATCAGAGATGTGATACGCATGCAGAGGCGTTATATATGGATATATCTTCCAGAAGGAGTCGCGATGAGTATGCAGCCGTTCCGGAACAATAGAACAGATTTAGTAAAGGATGATGACTTCCGGGCAGTTCGGCAGAAATGAGATTTGGAAGAGACTTCGACAAGACCTTTCTGGAATAATTTACGAGAAGACTTGGACCCAGGAGTGGTCATATTGTGCACACCCAGCAGGCCAGAGTTCGGCACCGTCGACAAGACATGTTATGAGTGACTACGACAGTTGGCTAGAGACTCTTAGAGGATGTGTTTGAGCCGGACTATTCCACCATACTTGATTTCGGTATTTTGGGAAATTTATTCGCATGATTGAGTTTTGATGACTGAGTTTCATGATATTTGTTTTCGTGCACCATGGTTGCACCTACTGGGTATTTATATTTTATGCATATTTTTTGCACTTAAGATATGCTTTGTACACTGTTGTGTTGATTTATGATTTGTGCACAGTTATTTCCCTTGATATCGTTTTTGTACCTTGGCTGCACATGTTTATGATTTCATGGATTTCATACGGTTGGGTTGATTTTGTGCATATGGTACGCACACGATTTGGTTTTTGCACTCGGTTTAGCTTACATGTGCTTGCAGTGTGTAGATACGTGTTTTGTGCACGCAGTTGCATGCGTTTATAATTTTATACACCTTGGCACACTCGGTATTGCTTTTTGTACGCATTTGAGTTATTGATGCATTTCTGTGCACTTGTTGCACCCGATTTGTATTTTGTGCAGTTGCTGCACTAGGTTTTTATGCCGTGCATTGTTGCACCATATTGTATTTCATGCACTGGATGCACTGTATTTGGTATTTCGTGCACTGGATGAACTGTATTTGATATTTCGTGCACTGGATGCACTGGAGTTGGTATTTTGTGCACTTGATGCACCATATTCGTAATTTTGTGCGATTGTTGCACTGTATTGTATTTCGTCCACTGGATTTGGATTCTTGCGCATATTTGGGCGCTTGATGCGATTTTGGTGCACACCAGATGCACTAAATCGAGATTTTTCATGCACATCAGATGCACCTGATATTGCTGTCAGGCACACCCGTTGCCTATGGCAGGTGTTTCGTGCAAACCTGTTGCACTTAAATTTTGTTTCTGTACACATGTATGACACAATTATGGATTTCGATTTTTCCGTGCGCACCAGACGCACGCGGCATTCTTATGCACATTTTGGGATTGATTATTGGAGCAGCACGTTTTTATGATATTTACTATTTGTTTCGTATTGAGCAGGACTAGTCAGAGGACAGTACCTGGATATATTTTGCATGCATTGATAGTTATCGAAGGGATTTCCAAAAAAAAGGAGCTATATTCTCAGTATTTACCTACTTGTTTAAGCTGATACGAAACATTTAAAACAAGAAAACCCTTCTAAATTGTTTTCAAAACGGCGGTACGTGCATATTAAATAAAGGATATATATATATATATATATATATAGAGAGAGAGAGAGAGAGAGAGAGAGTTTTTTTTCTTATAATAGACGTCCGCCACTGTGCTGAGATACGTGCATCGCACAGCAACATGAAAAAGTTTGGCATGCACATCTTTCCGATGTTTTAATGATGTTTACATGTATAGTTTTGATGTATATCATGTTGGTTTCGTTTTGGTATTTGTCATTGATGTCTTCGCCATGACTCCGATGATATGCGTGCGAATCTGATGATTTGCGAGACGCTTGATGGAGTTCGATTTTGAGTTTTGTACTCGTCTTTCAGGCGCATGTGATGCGCTGTACTGTTTCTATATCTTCCGTGATTCCGGAGCCCCGTTGATTTGATCTGATTATTGAAATGTTTTAGAATTTGGGGTTTTAAATCTAAATTCGGGGACTGAATTTCTTGAAGGGGGAAGAATGTAACATTTCAGAAAATATAAAATATTATTTTTTGAATTTAATATTAAAATAATATTTTTCCCGAAAACTGCCCAATTTGCGTAATTAGGGTTTTCGAAAAAGGTATACATATATACCAATAATTGTGAAATAAATGGAAATTAAAATGATTTATTAATTTAAAAATATATTTAAAGGATTTGGCATTTTTAAAATTTATTATATGCAGTTTTGATAAAAACCCGATTAGTGCACTGCTAATCGCGATTAAGTCAAATCCGTGTTTCTACAGTTTTCATGGCTAGTGCACCATGACATGCTACATGTTCTTTCATTTCATTTGTGTTATGTATTTGTTTTTATTATGGTGAGAAAGAAAAGATGAATGATTGAAGAAAGAGAGAGGGGACATAATGATTAGGGTATGTATGCTTTGAGAGATAGAAAAGAGTGAGAATGAATGGGAGAGAGAGAGGGGGGCAGCCACCATTCACCCTCTCCATTATTCTTCTTCATCTTCCTCCTCCTCATCTCCCTCCACCTTCCCTCCATGGATCCATCTCAATTCCCTCACCAAAACCCTAAACCCCTTTCATTAAAAATGGCCACCTCTTCACCCTCTACACAATGGACCAAGAAAAGTGGGATTTTGACAACATTTGGAGCTAGGGTTTTTCTTGGGTTGCCTAAGTGAGGTAATTTCTAAACCATTAGTGTAGTATTTGGTTTACTTTAGCTTCCATGCATGTTTAGAGGTAATTAGGCGATGTTTAGTGAGGTTTGGAAATTCTAAGTTTAGGGTTAGGGTTTGAATTAAGTTGAGATAGTGTAATTGACTTAGTAGTGACCTTAAAACCTCCTTAGTGATAACATATTGGACTAAAAAAGAGACTTAAACCCCAATTAGCAAACATAGAAATTCTGCCGATATTGAAAATGTAGGAATTGTGATAGGAAAATGAAATCCGCTAACACTCGGGGACCTGGAAATTTATTTAGCAAAGACAGAGATATAAGCAAGCCACCTAGATGCAAACCCCAAGACCTGAGACCCCAACTCCCTTACGAGGCTGCAATTAAATTCTTTGTGGCCGTAATTTGCGGCT
This sequence comes from Agapanthus africanus, assembly GCA_030015575.1. NCBI lineage: Eukaryota > Viridiplantae > Streptophyta > Magnoliopsida > Asparagales > Amaryllidaceae > Agapanthus > Agapanthus africanus. Next base: position 331,996,593 of record JASDDO010000016.1, read on the forward strand.
GGATCAGTGAGGAGCTGTCTCGTTCTTGTTCTGTAGCTCCATTGTCTATAAACTAGACCCTTCTCATATGCAGAATTGACTAAATTCTATTAGGGTAAAATCTGGGACCATTTCCATGAGTTGGTGTATTGTTTTAAGACTTTGATTTGACTTGATTTTGGTATTTGGTATTGTGTTTCCGTCGTGTGGCGTTTGAACGTCAATGACTAGGATTATTGGTCGTGTTTTGCGTGCGAGGTGTTGGAGATAGTGCCCTCAGAGTCAATTATTGGATCACAGGCACGTGATTGCAATGATTGAGGGGAGGACCTGTCCCAGTAGGACAGTCTTACTCAAGATGATAGTATGCTATCTGGTTTATCTTTATCATCGTGTACTGCTTTAGGTGACCTTATGAGTCGCTATTACACGTTGATAGAGCCCCTAGGATTCTTGCTTGACTACCAGCAGTATGAGGGCGATCATATAAGTGAGAGCTGGAGTCTATAAGCACATCCTTAAAAGGTCCCTAGTCGTAGGAGTTTCGAGACAGGGCATCGATTCTCCAGAGTAGACTAGTGTATACAGTCGAGACCCCGACGAGGGGCGGTGGCTGGTCTCACAAGCCACTGGTGTCAGTTGGTTCACCTAAGATGTATACAGGTGCTCATTGGGTTATGAGTACACCGGACAGGACTCGCCAGGAACCTGCTAGTTGGGATTATACCAGACGTCAGATAGCAGTTCCCTGGTGACATGTGTACAGGTTAGTTCATCGACCTGAGATCATCATTTGTCTCGTGTGAGTTCCCACTGTGTTTTGATTACTACCTTACCACGCTCAAAGGAGACGTGCAACCAGGTTTTAGTTGGGTACAGTCCCGAGCCACATAGAGGCAGTGAGCGGATCTGTAGGGGTTCGTCTCTCCCGGTATTGGGGGTGAGGTCGTGCTGTGTCTAGGAGAGCCAGAACATGAAAAGTCCTTGGCCATGGCAGGAGATTTGCTGGTAGGTATTCCAGTAGTATCTCAGGGTGTTCTGGGCTACACTCCAACACGACTTGTACCGCTATTGGGGGTCTGACTTTTACCAACCCCCTAGGCCCGCCATGCGATGCTCATAGACGAATGGACCGGACTGTATGGATATTGTCACTGACAGGCTCAGTACGGTGTCAGGATGAGTTCGCTCATCGACGTCCCTTTTGGTCAATAGCTGGTGGCCCGTCACGTATGGCTAATACCTCTGACGTGCTAGTGGTTAAATCCACAGCCATAGTATTGACGAGTCTTTAGAGTCCACCACACACAGTTACTCAAGTTTCGGGCGAAACGCTGTAGAGGCCGTATGGAGATATGGCAGGGTTCGATCAGATACGTGCAGTATTGCACGGATCATGATCGGACGGATTTTACTGGCCGGTTTTGGTTTAAGCCGGATCCTAGTATTAGATAGTGTAGTTTTGTCTCTTTGCATTTGTGTTCAGTGGGAATACAAATGCGGGCATGTATTTGCAGTAGCGGGGTTTTCCTGTAATTTATTACGGGATCAGTTTTTCTGAAGTTGCCAGTTTGCTTTCCATTCCGGCCGGTTTTTCTTTATTCCTTCACGGCCGGACTTTTTGATGGAGGGTGTTATTTGCAAGTTTGCAAATAACACATTGTGGAGGGCTTTCATGCATATGTGAGGCATCATGAGTGTTCTTTCATGATGATATTCTTTTATGGTCTTTTCCTTGGCTTTTCTAGTGATGGTTTGGTGAAAGGATTGAGATGAGAATTGAGAGTGACTTTTTTTCCTTGGTTTATCTTTTCTTTTCTCCATGATAACTATTCCATTTTTTATCTCCACCATGGAGGAAAAGGGGCCGGCCACATCTAGGGAGAGGGAGAGGTTCATTTTGAGTGGTGGCAAAAATGTTCATCTCATTTTTCCATTCATCCTACAAAGAGATTTTCACTCCAAAGTTCTTTCTTCGCCTCCATCCTTCCATGGCAACTTCACATACCCTCAAAGAGATAATAGCTACTACACTATTCTACAACAAATCTTGGACGCGTCGGCTAGCCAACTTCGCGCCCGAGTTGCCTCGGTCAAGAGGTGGGAGCCCGTAAGAGAGATCGTCTACGTGGTGCCCTTTCCGACGAGGAGGTGATGGATGAAGTTTCCGCGGGAGATCGGAGTGGACACGAAGACCGAAGGACACGGATCGCTTGGTATAACTTCTCTACTCCTTTCTTGTTTGCTAGTTAGCTAGGTTAATGGCCCGATCCGGGTGAAAAGTGCGCGATGGTGCCGGTTTCTTGTTGTTTGAAAGTTTTCTTTTCCGCGTTTCCGGCGTCGGATTGATGGCCGGGGCGCCGTCGTGGATTGACATTGGTATCAGAGCCACGCCATTAACCATGCCTAGCTTGCTCTAGTATGTTTAAAACCCGATCGAACAAAAATCGCAAAAACCGTATTTCTAGTCCATGTGTTCTCTGTTGAAATTTTTCCAGCTCCAAAAATTTTTCAGGTCATTGCAGAAAGACATGCAAGAAATTTTAAGAATTCTGGGAAAATACGATTCGCTGATTCCTTACTATGACCGCGGAAATGCGGCCAAACCCCTGGTTTGGCCGCAGTTCCGCGGTGGGTAAGTGGAATCATTGAACCAAATTTTTCCAGTGGGCTTTTGAATAGGAAATAGGGGTTTTGGGATATTATTTTTGGGCCCAGATTTTCTGTAAGTGCTACAGTACTGCTTGGGGCCCACTTGATAAAATTTGCTCGATCGGATATTTTAAACATGTTAGTTCACAGTATTTACATTATATCTGCGACCGTGAATGCCACTTGATCGGTAAATCCTGTCTGACTGCTATAGCCCGGTTAGACGGATTTGCGAACGTGACCTTCACGTTGATGTTCTATGTATTGCTGTGTTGTTGCGGATCGGTCGTGGGAGATAGCCTGGTTGCAGTGGTAGTACAGTTTTGTTTTATATGTACATTTGATATTACGGGGCGAGCGTCCGACATGTGGACTGCCGTCACTGCCTGTTTGTATTATTATTTTGGGGCACGACCAGGTTGCGGTCGATGTACCCGTTGTATGTATATTTTACTTTCTGTACTAGGTTTACCCCACGGAGGGGTGCACGGATAGCCGGGTTCTAGAGGGCAACGAGCCCGCATCTCATGGCGTTGAGACGGAGGGGGCTTTACTCTAGAATTGGCGGGATATTCGCCGCACTCGTAGGGGGTATAGGTAGACCCAGGAGGGGTGCCCAAGTTACCGGATTCCGTGAAGTGCTGTGTGGTCCATTCACGTTGCTGAAGGGGGCTGCCTCGCTTCAGGTTTTGGCAAGTAACTTGCCGCGCCCGTAGGGGTCTAGGTTTTCATTGCACAGGCTATCCACATGACCAGGGGAACGTCGGGTTTCAGTAGCGGCTCTGTGAAACCCGGGGATCCCAGATATCTATATTATTCTGTGATGATGTACATTTCTGTGATGTTGCATTTTATCACGCCTTGAGCGAAAATTATATATTATATATACTACTAGATGTTGTATATGTTTTGCATCCGCGCTAGTCCAGTCCCCGCTCTGTCGTTAGTTAAGTAACCTAACGGGTGATGACAGGACCCAGTGGCGAATGCGGATGGCATATACGTACATCATTATTTTCGTTCTTTTGTGGTGTGATCAATTGATGGGACTGCGTTGATTCGGATCAATGCAAGTTAAACAAACCTATTCTGATGTTGTTGGAACATTTTTCAAAAAGCTGTCATTGCAAGGGCATTCTCTTTTATTTTGCACAGTGGTATTCAGTTGGAATATCCTGCTCCTCAGTCGACGAGGCAAGGGCCGAGATCCCTTCACCGGGAGTGACCCCTTGGAAAATTTTTTGCGTAAGGGCAATAACTTCACTATAGCCGATTACTTTTGCTTTGCATCGTGGTATTCAGTTGGAATATCCTGCACCTCATTCTATGGGGAAAGAGCCGAGATCCCTTCACCGGGAGTGACCTCTTTAGCAAAGGTTTTCGTCACTATATTTTTAAAAGCTATCAGTTCCTTCAACGATATCAAGTTCATCACGTTAAAGGTTTTTGCCAGAAACCATTCATAGCCCTCCGTCGTTTCAGACGGGTAGCACTTAGTATTCATGCTATGTTTGTTGGCCTTCGTCAAGGCATAGTGTATGGTAGCTGCTTGTTACCTTTCTGCTGCATAGATAGATGCGTTGGTTTGGGATAGTCGTATAGCCTTGTTGGCCTTCGTCAAGAGCTTATACGGGTAGGTTCAAATTAACCTGGACAATGACGGGTAGAACTTGACATGTGACTTATGATTTGTTGGCCTTCGTCAAGGTCATAAGAGCATGGGGTAAATATCCACATCGGGAGTTTCAAAAGAATTGAAACTTGCCAGATATGCGCATACCTTCTGGAGTGTGATAACGTGAGCGGATTCCGTCACGTTATCATGCGATGAGAGTTGGATCCCGATTCCCACTGATGAGTTGGTTTACTCATCGGGTGATCCCGGCTAATTCTTCTTTCAGGTTTGGGGAAGAATTTGACGTTACAGTGGGAAGTTTCCAGATTAGATAAAGTGATAACCATTCTGATCTAGGTTAGAGTGCACGCTGAGTGTTTCTTTTCTCTCTCTCTTTGGCAGCGACCATTGACCCGACCCTAGACTATGACTCAGTGACCAAGTTGACCAAACCTTCTAAACACTGGCTTTTAGATTGTCAGAGTTGCAAACCTCTTTGCCACTCCTATTTTTACCTTTTTTCTCCGGGACACCCCGTATTACTACGAACGTCCACTTCCATTGGACAAAACCATCGTATGGTTATATACGAACTCGAAGGAATTCGAGGATGGTTTCTGGTTCTGGAGAAAACGAATAGGACTATTCAGTTGTCTTTTCTTTTTTCCTTCTCTCAGGATGCGAGTACTCCTTGGTTTAGGAGATAGTACACCTATTACGCAAATTGGATAGTCTTCTTCCAAACCTTAGGCTGGTGCCGACCGGTAGGGAATGAAGAAAACCAATTAGCCTAAACGGTGTACAGAAGGTATTAAGTTCAGACAAAGCAAGGGATTAATAAGAGGGCAAAGTAAATTGCGACTGCTATTCACGACCAAGCCAAGTATTCTTCGCCAATCCTAAATCACCTTTGTATTTCTCCAGGACACTCCGTATCACTACGAAGATCCCAAGATTATTGGATAATCCATCGTATGTGTAACGACCGTGAACCTTAGATACGTAATAAAAATAATTTATAATTTTTCTCGAAGTCAAAACAATTATTTTACTGCTTATATTGGTTGAAAACACTTTAAAAATATTTTTCCATGTTTAAAATAAATTAATATGATTTTTAGGAATTTTTAAGAATTTAAATGTTTTTTTTTATCGAAGGGAAATTTTTTATAACCGATAAGAAGATCTATTTTAGACCAAATTTGGTTGCAAAACATATAAAATATCAAAATACATTTTATATAATTTTTTTAGATTTTTAAAATATTTTTACTATTTTTAAATAATTTTTAGAACAAAACAAATAATTTTTAAAACAATTTTAAATAATAATAAATAATTGTATTGGTTGAAAAAGATACAAAATATCGAAATACATTTTATATAATTTTTTCAGATTTTTAAAATATTTTTTACTATTTTTAAATAATTTTTAAAAGCCAAAAACAATTTATAAAACATTTTTAAATAATAAAAATAATTTTATTTTATTTAATTATTCTGAAATAAATCTGGACCGTCAGATTTAAAAATCAATGGTCCAGATCTTGCCGACATATTTTTATATATATTTATATATATATTTAAAATAAATATATATATATATATTTGCCTTTAATCTGGACCGTCAGATCAAGATCCAACGGTCAAAAATTATCCACATCAACCCCTGACACTGTTCACACGTGTAAACCGTGGGCCGTCAGATCTGACCAAATCAACGGTCAAATCTGATCGGTTACTGTAGCAAAATAATTTTTTAATCCCAGAAATCCCTATAAATAGCCATGGACTTCTAAAACTCCTCAAAAAAAATCTGTTTGGTACAAAATTCTGAAAAAATTTCCAGAGCTTCCTCTTTGAGTTCTCTACACTCTAGAATAAGTCTCTAAGGTAGAAAAAATCTCAGATTCGAGATATTTAGTTTCTCGTACAACCCGACGCTCGCCGACTTTCATTTTTCTAGATCATTTCAGGTAAGATCTCTCAACTCTTGACCCCTTGTTATCTTCATCATGTTAATACCTATCTTTGAAAAATATCTTAAGACCAAATTATGAATATTTAATTGTATTATCTATTTTACGAGCTTTGACGATTAAAATCGATATTAAACCATGTTAATATAATGAACTTTTAGCAGTTATCCCTCATGATAAAATCACGGGATAACAAACAACTATGAATTCATGCTTGGACATACTTAAATAAGTCATAAGACAACTATCATGACCGGGACAACTTTTGCCGGAATAAAATTAATTATTTTACGGTTTAATAAAACCTATCGATAATTAGTTTATTAATTATTAAAATATGGAAAAATTTATATTAAATTCTATAAATTGTTAAAATTAATGGTAAACATTTAAAACCATATTTTTTCTAATTTGGGGTATTTCACAACAAATACCATGCTATGTAACTTTTATTGCATTTTACGCTTAAATACCATAAACTTTACATATGATGTCTTTTATCATATTTTACCTTAGAAAACTCACGAGATAATGACCTACCTCTACACACACAAATATAATCTTAATTTATAAACGTCAAAACATAGAATACGAAAATACAGGACTTTTCACTAAAATACCATTATCTTTATAAACCTTTCCTGAAAGCTTTAAGTCGTACACAATTTTAAATAAAATCTTTTATAATGGAAGCACGATAGGTCATGGACATCGATCGTTTATCTAAACTGACTTTGTGGTGTCTAGGCTAGGCAAGTGAGCTTGGGTAACTTTAAAAGGCCCGCCTCACGATTCGTGAGCGGATCCCTCCCTCCTCACTTGTACTTACCTGGCCACAATTGGCGGTGAAGAGACGATTTGAGGCTTCTAATGACTTATCGTTTAAACCTTAGAAATAGGCTAGTTGGCTTAGAAAACCCTTACAACTAAAATACGGAAAACTATACTCTTTTACAAATAAATACCTTATATTTATAAAACCGTTTTTTTTAAATGAATAGTATTTGTTAAACCTAAGCAAAGCGCCGCTACAACCCACTTTTGGGGAACTCATTAGGGAAAGTACGGTTCATCGTGCACCCGCGGGCTAGTAGTGCGAGATTCAGACCTCCGCAAGGAGCATTCGGTCTCGAAGGGTTTAAAATACGGCATTTAAGAAAAAATGAGATTTTGAGAAAATAAAATATTATTTGAAATTATTCTTGTATTAATATTTAATTATCATTTAAACATCTATTTTATTATAATAACAAGTTTCCATCTTTTTCTAAAATTACAAGATTAAAAGTTACATTAAAATACCTTGAATTTCAAATAAATCAATTAATACTTTTATTAGGATATATTCACTAGAATAACATAAATAAAATTCACATTCCTTATAACTATAAAGACGAATAATAAATACTTGAGGTGTATTTTGAAAAATATACAATAGTACCTTTTACATAAAACCCCTTCAAGTTTTACAAATTACAATAAGGCCCCTAACTAATATTGAACTTCAAATTACCTTTCTTTTAGTCCGACTCGGGTTAGAGTCTGACTATTTCTGACTTGAATATGATTCAAGTCAATCTATATTATTTTATATTCCAACACAATTTGAATACATGAATCCCTGAATCCAGTTAACAATATATTCATCTTGACTGAATCAAACCATGGATATTCATCCATTATCCTGATATTCCATTTACCTGATTATACAGTTACAACATGTTTACTGATATCATGGTTTTGGTCAGTCACCCAACTTACATATTCCAATACTACAATACTGTTAAAACATTACGGGGTTTAAGGGGTAGATTGGTACGGAAGGTGTTAAAGGTGGCACGAGGTGGTCAGATTAAGACACCTAACCTGAATCCTATTGCTGTTGTACCGTGGCATAACGGTTCCTTGTACTTCCTTTTGCCCTGATCTCTAGCATATAGAGATCCCCCTCGTATACACTGGTATCCTTCTGTACCAAGCTACAAACAACATCGTTAATACTACATTATAATAATATACTCTCTTTTCTGTGTATTCCATTCACAACATGCAACATGAATCCGTCTATCCAAACTACGAACAACTACGTCCACATAACAATCAAACATTATAATAGATATATTTTCCTTCCTGTCTATTCTATTCTCCCTCTTTCTTTGAGACTTACCGAGCGATTGTTCGCTGACGGCATTCCTATTTCTATTCTTTCTTTGGAATGTCGTCAGGAGGGCCCGACTCTGAGGAGCACGAGACCGACCAGGAGCATTTGGAGCAGACCACTGAGCAGCACGATCACTAGGCTTCACTTTTCCATTCAGTACCTTTTATTTTAGTTATGCCATTGTTTAGGCATCGCTTTCCATTCCATGTATTTACTTTTCCATGTACTGTAAAAGAATGTTAATGAATAAAGTTGCTGATATATATTTTTTCTCTTGTGCATTTTATTTATATTGCTTAGACACGCTTAGCGTATTTACTTCGGAGTAAATACGTCGCGGGCCTCGCCTCGTCCCCTTGCCCGTACACCGGGAAGCGGGGCGTGACAGGTTTTGTTGGTGGCCCATGCAGGTCAGCGCTGTATAGAACCCTCCTATGCAGTTCTGTTCTGCGTGAACAACCTAAGCAATATAACACAAGAACCAGCAACTAAAAACATTCTTTACAATTCATGTTCCTTGAATCTTATCATTTCATGTACTTGAATCTATCCTAACCTAAATTTTTCTTCAAGGTTATGGATTCACCAAATAACACCAGCACCAATGTCAACAACACTCCACCTCCACTAACCACTGTTCCTACTATTCCTGCTCCACCCACCGAGCAAACAATGCTATTTGAGGCGATTCGCGGCCTTCTTGAGGGACAACAACAACTCCTGAACCGTCCCGAGACTGACGCTCCTGGGGTAAAGCAATTCAGGGCTTTACATCCGAAACAGTTCTCAGGAAAGGGGAGCCCACTGGAAGCTGAGGAATGGGCTCAAAGCATCGCAGATGATCTGGCAGCAGCTCAAGTGCCAGACGCCGCTTGGGTCCGTGTGGCAAAACTACAGATCACGGACAATGCTCGCAACTGGTGGAAGGCGGAAGAAAGCCGTCTTGCACAACCTATTGAATGGAAGACATTTCGCGAGAAGTTTGACGCGAAATATTTCCCTGTGACTGCCAAGTTTGCTATGGAGCTGCAGTTTATTCATCTACAACAAGGATCAATGTGGGACAAATCGGTAGATGAATACGATGCTGAGTTCACTATGTTGAGCCGATTCGCGGCACACCTGATACCGACGGACGAGATCAGAGCCCGTCGTTTTCAGCAAGGTTTGGACACAGAGATTAAGGCTACACTAGCCACCGGAAAGTTCTTGACTCATGAGGAAGCTCTAGAAGCTGCCCGCAGTTATGAGGCAGTAATAAAAGAGAGGGGCAGACCTCAGTCTGCAGGAGTCAAGCGCCCTGCCAACCAGATGGCAAGTGGAGCCTCTTCCAGGCCATTGTTTGAACCCAGGAGGACTGAAGAAATTTGCCATTACTGCCATAGAAAGGGACACTTGTGGAAGGACTGTAGGCGCGCAAAAGGCTTGTGTCTAATTTGTGGCGCATCCAACCACGGAATTGAGAACTGTCCTTACAACAGCAACTCATCACACACATACACCAACCAACCGCAGCGGCCAACCATCCAGGCTCCCGCAACTCGTCCTGCACTACCTGCTCCACCACCTGCACAGCCTATTCGCCAATTCCATCAGGCACTGAGAAACATGCCTCGAGTACAGGGGAATATGCCTCCAGCTAGGAGGAACGTGCCACAGCGACAGACATTCACGTTAGCAGCCGTAGAAGCAGAGACTGTAGGTCAAGGTGACATTGGTAAGTCTTTTTCACACTTATTAAAACCATTGCACCACCCTGTTATTTTTTTCACACACTGTCAGCACTCCAGTCACCAAACTTTCCTTGAATCTGTTACACTTTCCTTTTATAAATTTCGAGGACGAAATTTTTCTAAGGAGGGTAGATTGTAACGACCGTGAACCTTAGATACGTAATAAAAATAATTTATAATTTTTCTCGAAGTCAAAACAATTATTTTACTGCTTATATTGGTAGAAAACACTTTAAAAATATTTTTCCATGTTTAAAATAAATTAATATGATTTTTAGGAATTTTTAAGAATTTAAATGTTTTTTTTTTATCGAAGGGAAATTTTTTATAACCGATAAGAAGATCTATTTTAGACCAAATTTGGTTGCAAAACATATAAAATATCAAAATACATTTTATATAATTTTTTTAGATTTTTAAAATATTTTTACTATTTTTAAATAATTTTTAGAACAAAACAAATAATTTTTAAAACAATTTTAAATAATAATAAATAATTGTATTGGTTGAAAAAAATACAAAATATCGAAATACATTTTATATAATTTTTTCAGATTTTTAAAATATTTTTTACTATTTTTAAATAATTTTTAAAAGCCAAAAACAATTTATAAAACATTTTAAATAATAAAAATAATTTTATTTTATTTAATTATTCTGAAATAAATCTGGACCATCAGATTTAAAAATCAATGGTCCAGATCTTGCCGACATATTTTTATTATTATATATATATATATATTTATATATATATTTAAAATAAATATATATATATCTGCCTTTAATCTGGACCGTCAGATCAAGATCCAACGGTCAAAAATTATCCACACCAACCCCTGACACTGTTCACACGTGTAAACCGTGGGCCGTCAGATCTGACCAAATCAACGGTCAGATCTGATCGGTTACTGTAGCAAAATAATTTTTTAATCCCAGAAATCCCTATAAATAGCCATGGACTTCTAAAACTCCTCAAAAAAAATCTGTTTGGTACAAAATTCTGAAAAAATTTCCAGAGCTTCCTCTTTGAGTTCTCTACACTCTAGAATAAGTCTCCAAGGTAGGAAAAATCTCAGATTTGAGATATTTAGTTTCTCGTACAACCCGACGCTCGCCGACTTTCATTTTTCTAGATCATTTCAGGTAAGATCTCTCAACTCTTGACCCCTTGTTATCTTCATCATGTTAATACCTATCTTTGAAAAATATCTTAAGACCTAATTATGAATATTTAATTGTATTATCTATTTTAAGAGCTTTGACGATTAAAATCGATATTAAACCATGTTAATATAATGAACTTTTAGCAGTTATCCCTCATGATAAAATCACGGGATAACAAACAACTATGAATTCATGCTTGGACATACTTAAATAAGTCATAAGACAACTATCATGACCGGGACAACTTTTGCCGGAATAAAATTAATTATTTTACGGTTTAATAAAACCTATCGATAATTAGTTTATTAATTATTAAAATATGGAAAAATTTATATTAAATTCTATAAATTGTTAAAATTAATGGTAAACATTTAAAACCATATTTTTTCTAATTTGGGGTATTTCACAACAAATACCATGCTATGTAACTTTTATTGCATTTTACGCTTAAATACCATAAACTTTACATATGATGTCTTTTATCATATTTTACCTTAGAAAACTCACGAGATAATGACCTACCTCTACACACACAAATATAATCTTAATTTATAAACGTCAAAACATAGAATACGAAAATACAGGACTTTTCACTAAAATACCATTATCTTTATAAACCTTTCCTGAAAGCTTTAAGTCGTACACAATTTTAAATAAAATCTTTTATAATGGAAGCACGATAGGTCATGGACATCGATCGTTTATCTAAACTGACTTTGTGGTGTCTAGGCTAGGCAAGTGAGCTTGGGTAACTTTAAAAGGCCCGCCTCACGATTCGTGAGCGGATCCCTCCCTCCTCACTTGTACTTACCTGGCCACAATTGGCGGTGAAGAGACGATTTGAGGCTTCTAATGACTTATCGTTTAAACCTTAGAAATAGGCTAGTTGGCTTAGAAAACCCTAACAACTAAAATACGGAAAACTATACTCTTTTACAAATAAATACCTTATATTTATAAAACCGTTTTTTTTAAATGAATAGTATTTGTTAAACCTAAGCAAAGCGCCGTTACAACCCACTTTTGGGGAACTCGTTAGGGAAAGTACGGTTCATCGTGCACCCGCGGGCTAGTAGTGCGAGATTCAGACCTCCGCAAGGAGCATTCGGTCTAGAAGGGTTTAAAATACGGCATTTAAGAAAAAATGAGATTTTGAGAAAATAAAATATTATTTGAAATTATTCTTGTATTAATATTTAATTATCATTTAAACATCTATTTTATTATAATAACAAGTTTCCATCTTTTTCTAAAATTACAAGATTAAAAGTTACATTAAAATACCTTGAATTTCAAATAAATCAATTAATACTTTTATTAGGATATATTCACTAGAATAACATAAATAAAATTCACATTCCTTATAACTATAAAGACGAATAATAAATACTTGAGGTGTATTTTGAAAAATATACAATAGTACCTTTTACATAAAATCCCTTCAAGTTTTACAAATTACAATAAGGCCCCTAACTAATATTGAACTTCAAATTACCTTTCTTTTAGTCCGACTCGGGTTAGAGTCTGACTATTTCTGACTTGAATATGATTCAAGTCAATCTATATTATTTTATATTCCAACACAATTTGAATACATGAATCCCTGAATCCAGTTAACAATATATTCATCTTGACTGAATCAAACCATGGATATTCATCCATTATCCTGATATTCCATTTACCTGATTATACAGTTACAACATGTTTACTGATATCATGGTTTTGGTCAGTCACCCAACTTACATATTCCAATACTACAATACTGTTAAAACATTACGGGGTTTAAGGGGTAGATTGGTACGGAAGGTGTTAAAGGTGGCACGAGGTGGTCAGATTAAGACACCCAACCTGAATCCTATTGCTGTTGTACCGTGGCATAACGGTTCCTTGTACTTCCTTTTGCCCTGATCTCTAGCATATAGAGATCCCCCTCGTATACACTGGCATCCTTCTGTACCAAGCTACAAACAACAGCGTTAACTCAACATTAGATCAATATATAATACAACTTTAAAAGATACATTCTTACTCTGTCTATTCTATTTCTCCCCTATCTCTGAGACTTACCGAGCGACCTGTTCGCTGACGACATTCTATTTCTTCCTTCTTTGAATGTCGTCAGGTGCGTTGGACCAAGCTGAGATCGAGCCCACCGGTGAAGATTTGGAGCAGTTCCAAGAAGACCCGGAGCTCTAGATAATTGTACCTTGTTCTTTCCAGTATTTTCATTTTCTGTTATGCCACTGTTTAGGCATTGCTTTTCATTTCAGCTGTATTTTCTTTTCATGCATTGTACAAAGAATGTTATTAATAAAAGTTGTTGTTCTGTTATACTCTTGTGTATTTATATTGCTTAGCTACGCTTAGCGTATGTACTTCTGAGTACATACGTAGCGGGCCTTGTCGCGTCCACTTCGCCGTACACTGGGAAGCGGGGCGTGACAGTATGGTTATATACGAACTCGAAAGGAACTTGTTCCAGTTCGGGGATGGATCCTGGTTCAGGAGAAATAGGAATTAAGTTCATTCGGTTGTCTTTTATCTTCACCTTCTCTCGCATTGCGAGTGCCCCTAGGATTAGGACAGTACACCCATTATGCTTATTGGATAGTCTTCTTCCAAACCATAGGCTTGTGCCAAACGGTAGGGAAGGAAGAAAACCATTTGGCCTAAAGGGGTGTATAGAAGGTAACGACTAAAGACATATAAAGGGATTTGGAGAGGTGGCAAAGAATTATACGGTTACAGTTGTGAATCTGGATAATGGAACAGGCATTACTAGGAATACCAGGATACCCCATCGAAACATTTCAATGTTTCAGTTTCACTGTGTAATGTTAAAAGAAAACTGATTTCCTAATTAGCCCTTGCTCCAGGGTATGTATTTATCAGGTATGATTCTCACATCTGTATGGTTTTACAGATGATGAGTGGGAGTAAGTTATTGGGAATTAGGTGATCATCCTCATTATATCGGGATTCGTTGTAATTGGTGATATTTGAGGAAGTCACCTGGGTTGTTTGCTGGACGGCAAATATTTGGTTTTGAATATCCGTTGTTATGCACCAATTTCAAATTGATATATCTGTACGTCTATTTTTATAGAGTGAGATATACCTTTTTGAAATTATGTCTATGACATTTACCTATACCAGTGGATGGTTAGGTAAGGAGCATTGAACAGCGGTGTAATTCTTCATAACCATAGTACAGTTTTCAACCTACGAGACACAATGAATGAGTTACTAGACTCAGAGGACTTATACAGAGTATTGTATATTGTCCAGTGTCCATTAGGACAGAGGGGTGGTCCTCGTACTATATTCGGTTTACTGATAACTTCTCTAGTTCTTAGACAGGTGTTTCGTAGAAACACAAGGTCGAAGTTTTGAGAAGTTATAGGTATGTGGATAAAGTAGAGAACCAGGTGTTGCAAGTATCGGGATTCTTCAAGGTGATCGAAGATGTAGATACTTGTGAATGGTATCCAGTTGATAGTAATGATTAAGAGAACTTGCTTCTTTTTCAGGTTACTCATAATTGGAAGCACTCCTAAGTTGAGTAACACTGATCGGCCTCCTTCCATTCAGTTGACATGCACTGGAGACAGCTGCATGATTTGAATCTGGTTCAATTAAATCAGTTCCTCTGTTTCTATATTTGATATAGAACAGTTCATATCTTAAAGATGTTAAGATACGGGGAGTTGTCCGGCTTATGCTTAAAACCAGACTCCGGATAACTCAAGGCACGTTTCTGTAATGGCTGTTTGTGGGTTGACCCGGGCTATGATGAGGGTTGATTTTCTACCATCTGGAAGATCAATAGTGATATTGTTCTTGACTCGCCACAGTTTTAATTAAAAATGGATTTTTTCAGAAAACAGTAGTGGGAGTATGGTAGAACTGGAAGTGATTCCAGAACCGCAAACGATTACTGAAGATTTGATAAGAACCTAAAGATTCAATCTGGTTTGACATTCCATTGGCCACTCCGCAGATTTGGTGGGTAACCTCAGGCGCTCGAGAGGTACTTCGGTATGCTCAAGGACGGCGGCAGGGAGATTCTTGTTTACCCAGACTTACCATTGCTGTTGTTCCAGACTGTGAGACCCGGCAGCAGGATGAGTATAGCGTCGTTCTAAACTAGCTTTAGAAGTGCACGTCTATATGACTCTGCCAGAGGGTTGTCGTAGTCAGTGGGAGCAGCAGAAGCATTGGTGGACATCAGGCTTATGTCTATTTATAGACTAAAGCAGATATAGCGGAGATAGATCATCTATTTCTGATGTGACAGCATAGGTTTGACTTCATCAGAATAGGGGATGGATCTGTTAAGAAGGTAGTAGGGTGTGATGTCCTGGTATTTGGATGACATGCACAGAGTTGGAAGTGATATTCCTATACTACGATCGGTTATACTTTGGTTGTCACACAGTGGTTTCTCCACACAGGACTTGGATATTATATCGTACATTCTGGTTACTAGATCTATGGTTTTAGATCTAGATTTGGGTGGTTTCCCAATCAGGATACTTAGACAGCATTCTAAGAGTATTTATAATGGACGACTCCTGGCACAGTAGTGTACCTGCAGGTGATGGAGTCACCCTCTCTAAAGGTGTCTTACAGACTAAAAGGGAGAGGGATACGCATGATTGGCAGATTACTTGCTTAGGCAATTGAGTCAATCACGAGATGTCAAGTACCACACCAGATGTTGTTCTTGCAGTAGGTGCAATAAGTTGATATTCATCCAATCCTGGAGAAACAATCGGAAGCAGTTTTAGAACATAAGTAGATGTTCTAGGGATATGATAACAGCATTCTCCTTCAGGAGACAGTTATCATTCCAGGCTTCCAAGGTGACCTGGATGGCAGAGTGGCTGTCAGAGTTATAGTTTTCCCTCTGACGAGGGGCAGTATTTTGGACAGATGGTCCAGGTGGATACTGAGGGAAGGCATGGCACAGGATACTGATTAAGTTCAGTTGACGATACAGTCTAAGATGTTTGGATTTGGAGTTCATTTATGAGCTAGGTCCCATCAGACATCCAGACACATTCTAAGACAGGTATTGCTCATTTCGGGAGATGGCTTTCTCCGCGAACTTGAGATAAAGAGAGACATAGAAAGAAACACCAGAGCGGATCCACTCACTGAGGCTATTCCTCGAACGCAATAGTTTCGCAAACGAGCTTTGTGAGACTGACTAGTAGAGGAGTTGGGTGTTCGGTATCACACGGGCTGTGAGTATGCAACATCGCAATAATTAGCCTTGAGTGCAAGTGGGAGATTGTTGGAGATAGTACCCTCAGAGTTAATTATTGGATCACAGGCACGTGATTGCAATGATTGAGGGGAGGGCCTGTCCCAGTAGGACAGTCTTACTCAAGATGATAGTATGCTATCTGGTTTATCTTTATCATCGTGTACTGCTTTAGGTGACCTTATGAGTCGCTATTACACGTTGATAGAGCCCCTAGGATTCTTGCTTGACTACCAGCAGTATGAGGGCGATCATATAAGTGAGAGCTGGAGTCTATAAGCACATCCTTAAAAGGTCCCTAGTCATGGGAGTTTCGAGACAGGGCATCGATTCTCCAGAGTAGACTAGTGTATACAGTCGAGACCCCGACGATGGGCGGTGGCCGGTCTCACAAGCCACTGGTGTCAGTTGGTTCACCTAAGATGTATACAGGTGCTCATTGGGTTATGAGTACACCGGACAGGACTCGCCGGGAACCTGCTAATTGGGATTATACCAGACGTTAGATAGCAGTTCCCTGGTGACATGTGTACAGGTTAGTTCATCGACCTGAGATCGTCATTTGTTTCGTGTGAGTTCCCACTGTGCTTTGATTACTACCCTACCACGCTCAAAGGAGATGTGCAAACAGGTTTTAGTTGGGTACAGTCCCGAGCCACATGGAGGCAGTGAGCGGATCTGCAGGGGTTCGTCTCTCCCGGTATTGGGGGTGAGGTCACGCTGTGTCTAGGAGAGCCAGAACATGAAAATTCCTTGGCCAAGGCAGGAGATTTGCTGGTAGGTATTCCAGTAGTATCTCAGGGTGTTCTGGGCTACACTCCGACACGACTTGTACCGCTATTGGGGGTCTGACTTTTACCAACCCCCTAGGCCCGCCATGCGATGCTCATAGACGAACAGACTGGACTGTACGGATATTGTCACTGACAGGCTCAGTAGGGTGTCAGGATGAGTTCGCTCATCGACATCCCTTTTGGTCAATAGCTGGTGGCCCGTCACGTATGGCTAATACCTCTGACGTGCTAGTGGTTAAATCCACAGCCATAGTATTGACGAGTCTTTAGAGTCCACCACACACAGTTACTCAAGTTTCGGGCGAAACGCTGTAGAGGCCGTATGGAGATATGGCAGGGTTTGATCAGATACGTGCGGTATTGCACGGATCATGATCGGACGAATTTTACTGGCCGGTTTTGGTTTAAGCCGGATCCTAGTATTAGATAGTGTAGTTTTGTCTCTTTGCATTTGTGTTCAGTAGGAATACAAATGCGGGCATGTATTTGCAGTAGCGAGGTTTTCCTGTAATTTATTACGGGATCAGTTTTCCTGAAGTTGCCAGTTTGCTTTCCGTTCCGGTCGGTTTTTCTTTATTCCTTCACGGCCGGACTTTCTGATGGAGAGTGTTATTTGCAAGTTTGCAAATAACACATTGTGGAGGGCTTTCATGCATATGTGAGGCATCATGAGTGTTATTTCATGATGAGATTCTTTTATGGTCTTTTCCTTGGCTTTTCTAGTGATGGTTTGGTGAAAGGATTGAGATGAGAATTGAGAGTGACTTTTTTTCCTTGCTTTATCTTTTCTTTTCTCCATGATAATTATTCCATTTTTTTTATCTCCACCATGGAGGAAAGGGGGCCGGCCACATCTAGGGAGAGGGAGAGGTTCATTTTGAGTGGTGGCAAAAATGTTCATCTCATTTTTCCATTCATCCTACAAAGAGATTTTCACTCCAAAGTTTTTTCTTCACCTCCATCCTTCCATGGCAACTTCACATACCCTCAAAGAGGCAATAGCTACTACACTATTCTACAGCAAATCTTGGACGCATCGGCTATCCAACTTCGCGTCCGAGTTGCCTCGGTCAAGAGGTGGGAGTCCATAAAAGAGATCGGCTACGTGGTGCCCTTTCCGACGAGGACGTGATGGACGAAGTTTCCGCGGGAGATCGGAGTGGAGACGAAGACCGAAGGACACGGATCGCTTGGTATAACTTCTCTACTCCTTTCTTGTTTGCTAGTTAGCTAGGTTAATGGCACGATCCGGGTTAAAAGTGCGCGGTGGTGCCGGTTTCTAGTTGTTTGAAAGTTTTCGTTTCCACGTTTCCGGCGTCTGATTGACGGCCGGGGCGCCGCCGTGGACTGACACGAGGCTATAAGTTTTTACCTATGAGCGTAGCGGGTACCATTTTGGTTTTCCGATGTGATTTTAATACGCATTTGCGATTGTGTATTGTTGTAGGTACCTCCACATGGATTCCGAGATGACGAAGGACATCGACATCGACAAGCAAGAGCAGGTGAGTAGATATATATCTACGGGGAGAAGTCGGGTGGATGGCGTATAGCACCCCCGCAAAGTCGTGAGAAATGTTGTGATATGATATAGATATGCATTTATATGTTATGGAGAGATTTGAACACTTAGCTAGAAAGGGTTAGGAGATTATGAGTTAGTGTTAGCGAGAATTGAAGAAAGGACTTTAGTTGGTCATAGTCACGAACCTTAGAGTAAGGTAGTTACACATACACATACACGCACGGGATATGGTTTTGGGTGTATATGCTATATGTTTATAGATAGATGTGGATGCGTGGGTTGATTTATTTATATACATTTATGTATACACGGATGATGAGGATGGTATATGATATTATGAGATGAGTCGTTGGGATTGTGCATGATGCCGTGAGATCAGTGATGGGATTTGGTTCGTATTAGGAGATACGGCTTGATATTTTAGCGGATCTTTAGGAGATGTGTTTCAGACACATGCATATACATTATTGATGGTATTAGTATGTACTAGACTAAGATCAGTACCCCAGTTCATGATTTATGGATGATAAGGATACCAGATAAGTAATGAGATAAATATGATATTGACCCGTACTCAGATTTGGGATGCCGTACGATAGATTTACCGTACAAGATATAATTATGCTGTTAGATCCGCACTCTTGACTCGAGGATGTCATATATATATATATATATATATTGTATCGTACGTGATACTATTGAGGTGAGATCATCGACTACTAGATATACATAGGTCGGCTCAGACCTAGGTGGACTTCCTTACCCTTTTGACTGGGCTCGAGTCATACTTGTTTTCAAAAGTGGAGGATTGTGAATATTTTAAATACCAACTGTATGACTCGTATTTTGGGTAGGTATATTTTTCATTGTTGCTGTTACTATATCACTTTCTGTATATTTATGATGTTTCGTCGCATTGAATGCTTATATATATGTTATCTGTAATTATTATGAAACCATGATGACAGGACACCCGCACCATTATCGATGATGAGTATGCTCCACATACACTTGCTTGCCGGCTCACACACATCATTATCAGTAATTTCCATGTCACGTACACTTTTGAGAATACTATTCTATTGACATAGCTTGCTAGCTGATAGTTGCAATATGTTATAGCTTTCATATGCTAGTTTAACTATTGTATTCATTGCATAATATCAGACGCATTCATATATTCATTGGTTATGCAGTATTATGGAGATTTATACCGGTTTTCACTTTTATTGACGTGGCGATTTGATGTTTTCGGATCCTTCTTGAGATTTTCTAGATTTGGAAACCGCATGCGAAAGTTTTATAAATTGATGATGTATTTTAAAGAGAAAAATGCGGTTTTCCTTGATATGATGAGTCTTGTCCACCATGATGTTTTCTCGGTTCTGAGATGGTTTTCGAGACCCGATTCGAGGAGTTGGATGAACCGTCTGCGGGTACATGGTGGACCCGGTATAGTACCCCGGGGCAAGAAGATCGAGTTGTAGTCGGTGAGCCCGGCAGGGGCAGACTGCCTACCGATGATTGTCTGGCGCGGCGGATATCCGGAGGATACCATTCGTGGTATGTGATTGATGGTATGGGACGATCCGGACTGACGGAGCCCGAGGTATAAAGTTATTGAGATATTGAGATTTGAGACACCGAGATATTGAGATCTGATATTGAGACTTATGTTTTGTGTCGATACTTGACACGGATTCTATGTGGATTTCGTTGATGATATCTCGATTTTTATATACATAAACATCACTAAATTAAGAAAAACAATTCTTCGATTCATGATGTACTCTGTTCTCATTATATGCATTTGCACATCATTCTAGTGACACATTGTTACCTGACATTTGTACATCATTTTAGTGACATGTTGTTATCTAAGGCATGGACACGAGTACTTGGTATTACACTTAGGGATAGATGTTTACCCTTACCTTTATATTGTTTCAGGCCATATTATTATTTGAGGATATTACTGATCGTATGATCTAGGATTGCGTTATACATGCGATTTCTACTTGTAGATGTTTTCTACTCACGAGTTGGCAACTCACCCCCGTTGTGCCACAGTTTCTTGCAGGTTTTGCCGTACAGGTATCTTGACGGCTTGCTGGCACACTGCTTTCATTTTGGGTGATTGCTTTGGTAGGTGGGTTCACTCACATCGTGACCACCCTTGTGTATTTTGTTATTTCAGTTGTATCTAGTAAAACTCCATCAACCAGACTTGTATTATTGATAGACTTAGAGGACCAGTATTTATTCTTTGACCTTAGAGTTGCGCGTTGTATTATTATGGTTTTCTTGATGATGATGGTTTTTATCCGGAGTTTGATCCTCGCCTTTCGGCGTTGTATATTATATTGCTTGCGTGGTTGTGACCGTCGATTGACGAAGAGGTAGCTCCCGCTTGAGGATGCCTTTATTCATTATATATGCTTTTATCTTGTTGTACCCCGTTCGGGGCCAGTATTTACAAAGGAAACTTTGCCGAAATTTTTAGAAAAGACTCGATATTTTAAAAATGCATAATTCGGCTTATGTTGTTAAACTTCTTGCTTTAAAATTGGTTTTTCCTTCACTCTTTCGCCTTACTTGGTTTTGATTTCTGGGTTTTGGCTTACTTAGATTACGTACGCCTCGAGACGTTTCGTAATTTAAGTGCCGGTCTTGTTCCGTACTTTTCGGGTCGTGACAGAAACGGAGTAGTTGCACATATGCAATTTATGCGGGACCGAGATTAATGCGTGTATGTGTTACCGCATTCTATTCTCGCGATATGTGATATCGGTCGGTTATATGTGATATAGCCGGGTTATCGGATCAAGTGTTGATTCGATAAGTTGATTCATATGATATTAGTTGATTGTATGTGATATAGATGGATTATTAAATCAAGTGTTGATTTCATAATTTAATGTATAATTATATATTTGATATATTAATTTACATTAACTAATATATGCTCACTAAACATTTCTTTTTCTCACTTGTGTGCATATTGTATATATGTGATATATATTAATGTACATTTTATTGTGTCATGCTTGATGCCACATGCTTCATGGGTGTATGAGACTTACACTATAGTTAGGATAATTCTAGGGTTTATATTTATCTAAGTAATTCAAAAATGGATGCATATTTGGCATGGCTACAAGCTTGTAGAAGCTTGTTGAAATCATTGACCAAGTCCCCCATTTTTGTTTCACTTGAAGATATTTATTGACCTAACCATTATCCTTACCATGGTAAACTCTCTACATGAGTTAGTGTATGACACTAACTCACCCATGGTTTATATTCTCACCTCATGAGTTCATTCTCTCATTCTTCACTTGATCATCTTCTTCTTCATTGAAAAAGCTTTCCAGCTTTTGAAATGGTGAGAAAATATTGTGAGAAAATTAAATCTAAAGTGAGCCTATTTTCTACTTCATCATCCTCTACTATTAGCCTTTTAGTTTAGTGTGTTTACTTCACTAAACGCTAATTTAGTGAAGAGGTAGCATGAGCTTGAGACTCCTCGACGTAGATCAACTTCAGCCCCGAAGACTTCGAGAAAGTTTGCATCTTTCACCTTGTGGATCCTCTCAAGAGTTCGGGAGATCATTACTCGCAGCGAAGGGACTTCTACACGGAGCATTTGAAGTGAAGGACCAGTCTACAAAGGTTGTATTCCACATTCATTAGATGTTAAGTTGTTAACATTTCTAGTTTGTTTAAATCTCTAGTTAAGATTTTAAGGTTATGGTTCTTTAGTTCGGCAAAAAATTGAAAACGGCATGGACGATATCTCCCGAAACCTTGTTGCCTTGCTTAGTAACCCTATAGTGGCATCAGAGCCAAGATAGAGATTTAAACGATGTTTGTTAGATTACGAAACCGAAACTACTCCGAAACTTGAAACATGATGATCTAGTTTCTGTCGAAATTTTAATGGCCTATAAAATTTTTTAGCAACTGCAGAATAGATATAACATGAACACTGTGAAAATTTGAAGCAAAACCACCTCAAAGTGGCCGGCCACAATGCCCCAAAAACTGGTGAGCTCGGCCCATTTTGGGAGTTCAGGGTTCAAATTTTCATGGTGTTCCAGTCTCTGGGTTTTGGTGTTTCAGGTGTTGTTTATTTTTGCTAAATTTTCATGTGATGTTAACTTTCTGCAAAGGCAACTCGGAGTGTTTCGTAGTCATAATTCTAACATGTATTCGGGTTATTTAGACGATGTTAAAAAGTTTGAACGGATATCAATTACCCATTTTATCCCTCGCTGGAAATTTTCAAGAGTTAGGATTTTTTCCGAGTTTAAAATCTTCAGAAAATCATGCAAGCGATTTTGTGGACCCTCTAGAAGAACGATACCCAAACCCGACTTTTTGGATCGCGGAACTGCGGTCATAACCTAGGGTTTTCCGCAGTTCCGTGGCGACATGAGTGAGGCATGTGTCGGCCTTCCTACGGATGGTTCATAAGAGCTGTGGCAGTTTCTGCGTACTTTTTGAACTCCGCTCAAGTGTTGAGCTTTTCGGGAAATTTTGGGTGTTTTCTTATTCGATCGAAAAGTTTAACTTCGTCTAGCTATCTGTGATTGTGATACAATATTTGGAATCCACATAAATTAGTTATGAGATAACTAGTTTGAATTTTATAAATCTACAGTTTAGTCTTATTTGATCGGTTGCCACGGGATTTTGATGTTGATCAAAAGTCCATCGCAATTACGTAGTATACGCGGATACTCGCCGGGTAACCTTACTAGATAGCCACGCCCTATAGCCCCAACCAAGTGACTGTAGGAGAACTTGCCAAAAGCATCCGTTCGGGTGCTCGCGGCTGCGGTGTTCCGCCTTAGTGCACTTCGTCGACGGCATCGGGGGTGCGGCCGTCTACTAATGTTTCCGACGAGCATTCGATCAGGTTATCGGGAATCTTGTTGAATTACCTGACAGGTTATTGGAAAGTGTTTTCAATATCGAGACTAAAATGCGGGGTTTATAATTGTTAGGCATGTGATATATAAGGAATTCATTTGGTTGGGTATGAAATCCAAAGTATGTAGATACATTGGGTTTATGTTGTCTAAGGTGGTTGCGGATTCCAATTGTTGTAGTTTTTCACTTTCTTTTCTGCGACCGTAAGTGTGATATGCGGTGTATCACCGGTTTCGTTACTATACGACAACGACAATTAGGATACGCATATTTACTTACAGTGATGACATGTGATGTTATGTGTTGCTGTGATATGTTATATTGGATCGTCGTGTTTTGAATAGCCGTGGTTTTTTTTTATGTGAGATGAGAGTTTTTCATTTTCATTCAAGTAAAAGCTTGTATGTAATATTATTTTATTGGGGCACTTCCGGGTTGAGAATGATATCACCATTGATATATATTATTTACTTTTCCGCATTAGGATAGACCCAAGGAGGAGAGCACAAGTAACTGGGTTCTAGAGTCCAGTGGGAGACCATCTCGAGGAGTCGAGACCGGGTTTCCTAACTCTAGAATTGGGAGGGTTGCTTGCCGCTCTCGTAGGGGTCTAGGGATGTGGGTTTGGCCATTCATTGCGACCGTGGAATCCATGTTTTATACTGGCTTAATTTAAAACACGGAATTCCTAGTATATCCAATATTTCATATATGTTCTTCTGCTGCTGATATTCTGTGATGTGATCACTTGATATTCTGAGACGAATTCTTATATTTTATATATATGATATATAATAAATATTGATGCTTTTGTTTCTTCTGTGATGCTTAGGAAGCATAAATTGATGGGATTTCATTAATGAGATTAATGAAAGAAAAAGAAACCTAAAGATGTTGTAGAAACTTATTTTAAAAACTGGTAGCTCTAGTTCTTGCTTTGCATAGCGGTATTCCTTGTAGAATATCCAGCACCTTATTCGATAAGGAAAGAGCTGAGATCCCTTCCCCGGGAGTGACCACTTTAGCGAAACTGGCAGATGCTTGTTCATACCATAATATTGCATTTTCTATTCCCCATTCTTATGCATTTTACAATGAAAACAGGTGCTTTTGACGCATGTCTGCTACATGTTACAGGTTACAGGTTCTTAGACAGAAAACAGTGAAAATGATGTAAAGACGATGAAAAAGTGGACTTTGACCAACAAATAGAAGACTCTTGATCAAGCCTACATCAAAGATAAAATTCACAAAGTACAAGGCAATGCAAGGCCCAAGATTACAAAGCGAACGGTTAAAAGCCCACCGCAATTATTCACTGGAGATCTAGAAGAAACATAGAAGCTATTTTAATAAAGAACCAAATAATAAGGAAGCCCAAAGATCTAAGGCCCAATACTTTCTTTTAAAGAGACATAAAATTTTACCAAAGCTTGAAGTCTACTTTGACTAGGTCTTCCTAAGGATATTTTGGTAAATGTAGACATGCAAATCAATTGTAACCTAGGGTTTCTATCTCCTATAAATAGAAGCCCAAATCATTGTATTCTTTTCATGCCTCCCTATGCCTCATTTTAATAATAAATTTTAGAATTCTTTTGGGAGAGCATCGGTGTTTCTTTTCAATTCATGAATTCAGATCTGACAACCCTGCGTTGATGATTGGAGAGATGCATCTGTAAGTAGATTTAATTCCTTGCTCTAGTTTAGATTTCAATTCTTGCCCTAGGTAATTTTTATTCTCTGTCCTAGATAAATGTATTTCAATTCCCTAATGAGTGAGTAGTCTCCTCGCTTGTTAGGGTTAGATCTGGGGAAGGTTTGAGAGATGAAGATCTCTCATCCCCTTTCTTGCCTGTCATATATTTCTATAGGACTCCATGCATACCTTCTTATTCCGCTCCCTACGGCACCCTATCCCTCGAGGTAGCAGTGATATCGTAGTATAAAGGCCCGGATTTTAAGGTTTTCCATGGAGGTTAGGGTAAAGATTAAGAAAGGAAGGACAAGGATCTAGAGGAAGAACAATCTTTCCAATCATCCTAATCCCTTTTATTAATATTTACCATAACATCTAATTAGATCTTCATATGGGTATAGAAAGCGGTGAGATTTATAGACTTTCCAAACTTAACCTAGACCTAACCCTAGCAAGAGTTAGATCCAGATTAATTCAGTTTTTAGATTTAATCAATAAGCAATCCGAACACCCTTCGGAATTAACTCGTAAGAGCGTTTAGGAAATTCACAACATCCCTGTGGACCGACCCGTACTCACCGGCTAGCTGCAAAGCGACGCCGTTCTTGATTGCGGTTAACAAATATTTTTGATCTATCTTTTAGAAAGCGCAAGCACGCTGAATCACTTCAATCAAATGGCGCCGTTGCCGGGGATGGCGTAGAATTTTCTTTTCGCAATTTCGGGTTAATCTTAAAATTTAAAATTCATAAAAATCTAAAAAATCCAAAAAAAATATAAAAAATATATAATCTGTTATTTTTAGAAGGGATACTTTGTGGTTGAATTTTTGCAGGATTTACAAAGACGATCTGGAAATTTCCAAATGGCGAAACAGAAATCAGGAGATCAGAACAGAGAAGGATTTTCAAAACAGAACAGTAGAATTTTTCCCGCACCCTGAAGCCTCCACCCCGCCGCGATTCCGCCGCGCATACCCATCTTATACCGCGGAAACGCGGCCATCTAGTCAAATCAGAGCGTCAGAATTTTTTTTGGGACTCGCGCCCACTACCCCAACGCGGAACCGCGGTGGGAACCAGGATTTGCCGTGGAAGGGCGGCCCCACAGTGACATCATCTTGTGGAATTTCCTCTGTAAGTTTCCTGTCTCTCTCCTCTGTAATTTTTGAAATATATTTTCTGGAAATTCCTGCAAGATTCTGTGAGCTATAAAATATATTGCCTTCCATATAACGATCTTGTGCAGGATTTTTGGGCCCCGCTCAAAATTGAAATTGATTGCAAGTAATCTTTTTTGTTTCATATCTTTTCTATAAAATCTTTTTGCAACAATTTTTTCCAAATAGAGATTCTTGTGATATGCTTCAAATAATAACCAATTGCAAGTAATATTTTGCTGTTGCATATCTTTTCTATAAAATATTTTGCTGTTGCATATCTGTTCTCTAAAAATCTTTTTGCAACAAAATTTTTTCCAAATATAGAGAAAGGAAAAAATTAATGAAATATGAAAATAAAAAGGACAAATATTTTATAGAACTTGCAAAATTTTTTTAGCCCCAAATAAATCCTTGCACCACCAACCATCCTTCTTATCACCTTTCTTCTTCTAGCATGGGTACCCCACATAAAAAATCACTTGCCGAACTTTGGTATCCTGAACCTAATTTTGCGTCGTTCGGCAATTTGTTCGGTCAATTTAAAGACGATCCCTCCATGCCTAAAAAATCTCTGAAAGATCACATAGAAGAGTCTAGGAGAAACAGTTTGACTTTTCAACCCACTTTGTGTCAACCTAGTCAACCTTCACCACCTATATATGTTGACACCACTTCTTCAAGTCCTTCTGTCACTCCTAGGCCGATGTCCATTGCTGAGCATATTGCTCAATCTCGTAGCCGATCTTTCACCCCTCTCCACACATCTAGTTCTAGGGATCAACAAGACTATTCACCTTTTTATCCACATGTTGACCCTACCCCAGTCCAAGAACCTTGGTATCCCGAACCTAATTTTGCGTCATATGTCAATGTGTTCGGTCAATTTAAAGACGATCCTTCCTTGCCTAAAAAATCTTTGAAAGATCACATAGAGGAGTCTAGGAGAAACAGTTTGACTTTTCAACCCACTTTGTGTCAACCAAGTCAACCTTCACCACCTCCATATGTTGATACCACTTCTTCAAGTCCTTCTGTCACTCCTAGGCCGATGTCCATTGCTGAGCATATTGTTCAATCTCGCAGTCGATCTTTCACCCCTCTTCACTCATCCAGTTCTAGGGATCAACATGACTATTCATCTTTTTATCCATATGTTGACCCTACCCCTGCCCAATCAACCACTTCCTACCAGTCCTACCCGACTTTTCCACCGTCACTAGACAATGTTTCTACACAGCCATTAGGGAGTTTCACATATCCAACCAATTTTGAATCTTTTACTGAAACCCCCTCACCATCTAAGTCTAGTTTGGAAGAGGCGTTGGAGGTGTATATCGTAGCAACAGACAAAATGGTTAGGAATGTGGAAGCGTCCGTGGCCACCCTTATGCAACCTAGTGAACCGGTAGCTAGTTTCCAACTAGCTCCAAATTTTCCAATGTATGAGGTGGTGGTTGGACTGAGTGAGAATGAGAGAGGATTTCCAAATCAAACCTACCCTTACCCAATTGAAGCCCACAACTCCAGTTTTCCATCGAATGTCCTAAATGATTCACAAGTTCAAAATAAAAGCGAGTTGTGTGATTTTGTAGTGTTTGATTTGCCAGATTGTGAAGAACCCCTTTCGAGTGAAACCAGACTTAATCCTTTCGATCTTTACACCTCCACTCTAGAACCTAAATCGATAAATATCCATGCTTTTGATGAGGTGTCAGAAAAAATTGATTTTCACTTGATTGAGGATATAGACGTCGGGAATATTTCGGATGATGAACCTGTCGATTTAATTGAAATTTTATGTTCAAATCATCATCCCGAGTTATTAAATGTTTCTCCCGAATCTCATATGCGTCTTGATTTTGATGATATTGGCATGGATAAGCAAATTTTAAAGGAAAATATTGAGGAGAATTATAAGGATAGTACTGAGGATAATATTGAGGTTGAACCATTTTCGTTTGATGTGTCGAATTTTCCAATACACCCTCCTAAATCCTTAACTGATACCCTTCCTCACTCACTTCCTTCCGTCCTTCCTATCATTTCGACTGTGCAAGAGACCGTTACGCTTTCATCTCCAATATCTAGTTCGACGTACCCATGTTTGCTCACGACTCTTGAGGGATTTAATCTCATTTTTTCGCGGGTTGATAGATTAGCACAATCGCTTTTTACACATCGGTCATTATAAATTGTGCTAATCTATACGCTCCATCCACACCCTCAAATTCGTATTCCCACTTTCTTTGGTTCTTCTAATCTTCCTTTAATGATATCGAGTGTTGATGAATCACAATCCGACATTTTGAGTTCGATAATTTTCAATTGGACCTTCGAGGAAAGTTTCGAAGATATTTTCGCCGACGAACTCGCATTCTTAAATGATATGGATTTTGTGATTAATCAACCTCCACTCGAAGAAGTAGAACCCCTACCATTTCTTCTTCCCCTCCGCCATTCTCCTCCACCGAGACCATATTATCCCTTTCTCTCCACACGGTCTCGTGTGCTTCTCATTTCTTTTCTTTCCACTCCATTCTTTCACCAACTCTACCATTACCACGATAGAATTTTTGAATGGTTGGTGCTAACCTTTGGCTTGTGTAAGGCCAAGCTTAAGTTTGGGGGGAACCTTTGTATATATGTATATATTTTTGTTTTCTCTTTCTATAAAAAAAAAAAATTTCAAAACATTAGAAATATAAAAAAAATTATAAATAAATAAACAGGGGAGTGCCGGTATTTTGACCCTCTTGGTTTAGCATGACAGTGAGGACACTGTCAAGTTCAAGTTTGGGGGTATGCTCGGTACGTCTTCTTCCCTCGCATTCATATGTACATGTTTTTGCATTTGCATACTTATTTGAAAACCCATAAAAATTGAAAAATTTCAAAAATTATAAAAATTAATGTATTCAATTTTGGCTAATTGACTTGAGTTTGACGAATAGGGTAACTGGCTAGGAACAACTAGATCTTAGACTTAGTGAATTAAAAACCCTAAAAATAACATTCCTTAAAGTTTAACAGTAGAAAGTATATGCCTTGTAGTTTATTTAGAAATAGGCAAATTTTGGGTTCAGTTCTTGGGCTAAGTCGAAACGAAGGAAAAGTATTAAAACTTTTATTAGAGTATAAGTTTGAAAAATAGTTCCTAGCTTAAGTCTAGATTCTGAAAGTGTATACCCTACAATTTGCACAATCACGCACCTTGAAACTTGGAATAGTAGAAGAGACCTTGAAATGCTCTTGTCTAAAGTCCTTAGTATGAAAAAGTGTGAATGAATAAAAAAAAAATGGACACTGGTTTTTGTGATTACTTAAGGCTGCAAAAATAGAAAAATACTTAGCGAGGGTGCTTCATCACCTAGTGCCTTAGACCAACTGGTTTGGGAGTCACTGCTAAAGCCTTGGGTGTTGCAAAGACTAGGAAGTATGCTTTAAAAGTGCAAACACATTTTGTAATCGGTCGTTGGTACCTCAAGAAGTATTAACGGTCGCATAAAGGATGTGTAAGCAAATTTCATTTAAATTCACCTACTAAGAAGTACTTTGGACAATGGACGAGAGTACGATTGCTTGATTTGAATTTCCAAGTGTAGGGGTGACTTATACACACACGTAGGGGTATGTGATTGGAGTTTAGATGAGAAAAAGGAATGAAGAATAGAACTTGTATCTTTAATAGAGTTGATAAAAATTCCTAAGTGGAGATGGAAACCCTAGAAGGAAAACTTAAGAGATGCCGAAAGCTAAGTAGGTCTACATAACATATATAATCTTAAGTTAGATGATGAGGAAGTGTGAAGAATATGGGTGGATAATTTGCGAGTCAAAAGATAATAGAATTCCTTGTTAGAAAACCTAATTGGAAAACAAAAGTCGAAAAAGCCGAATTGATAGGATTTTGTGGGTAGTATCCGCTGAAAACCCTCAGGAGACAACACTCCTCCTACTAGGGACACCTAGAGGTTTAACGGCTTGTTGCACGTGCTCAGTGCAATCGCGTCTCCCTGAGAAAGTGCGGCTAGCTTAGATTTTTATCGAGAATAAATAAAATAAGTTTGCTCGAGGACGAGCAAAACATAAGTTTGGGGGTATTTGTTCATACCATAATATTGCATTTTCTATTCCCCATTCTTATGCATTTTACAATGAAAACATGTGCTTTTGACGCATGTCTGCTACATGTTACAGGTTACAGGTTCTTAGACAGAAAACAGTGAAAATGATGTAAAGACGATGAAAAAGTGGACTTTGACCAACAAATAGAAGACTCTTGATCAAGCCTACATCAAAGATAAAATTCACAAAGTACAAGGCAATGCAAGGCCCAAGATTACAAAGCGAACGGTTAAAAGCCCACCGCAATTATTCACTGGAGATCTGGAAGAAACATAGAAGCTATTTTAATAAAGAACCAAATAATAAGGAAGCCCAAAGATCCAAGGCCCAATACTTTCTTTTAAAGAGACATAAAATTTTACCAAAGCTTGAAGTCTACTTTGACTAGGTCTTCCTAAGGATATTTTGGTAAATGTAGACATGCAAATCAATTGTAACCTAGGGTTTCTATCTCCTATAAATAGAAGCCCAAATCATTGTATTCTTTTCATGCCTCCCTATGCCTCATTTTAATAATAAATTTTAGAATTCTTTTGGGAGAGCATCGGTGTTTCTTTTCAATTCATGAATTCAGATCTGACAACCCTACGTTGATGATTGGAGAGATGCATCTGTAAGTAGATTTAATTCCTTGCTCTAGTTTAGATTTCAATTCTTGCCCTAGGTAATTTTTATTCTCTGCCCTAGATAAATGTATTTCAATTCCCTAATGAGTGAGTAGTCTCCTCGCTTGTTCGGGTTAGATCTGGGGAAGGTTTGAGAGACGAAGATCTCTCATCCCCTTTCTTGCCCGTCATATATTTCTATAGGACTCCATGCATACCTTCTTATTCCGCTCCCTACGACACCCTATCCCTCGAGGTAGCGGTGATATCGTAGTATAAAGGCCCGGATTTTAAGGTTTTCCATGGAGGTTAGGGTAAAGATTAAGAAAGGAAGGACAAGGATCTAGAGGAAGAACAATCTTTCCAATCATCCTAATCCCTTTTATTAATATTTACCATAACATCTAATTAGATCTTCATATGGGTATAGAAAGCGGTGAGATTTATAGACTTTCCAAACTTAACCTAGACCTAACCCTAGCAAGAGTTAGATCTAGATTATTCAGTTTTTAGATTTAATCAATAAGCAATCCGAACACCCTTCGGAATTAACTCGTAAGAGCGTTTAGGAAATTCACAACATCCTTGTGGACCGACCCGTACTCACCGGCTAGCTGCAAAGCGACGCCGTTCTTGATTGCGGTTAACAAATATTTTTGATCTATCTTTTAGAAAGCGCAAGCACGCTGAATCACTTCAATCAATGCTACAACCCACTCGGTTTGTCTTTTGATTGCTTCTATAGTTCTTGCTTTGCATAGTGGTATTTGTGAAATATCCCGCACCTCATTCGATGAGGAAAGAGGCGAGATCCCTTCACCGGGAGTGACCTCTTTAGTAAAACTAGTAAAAGCCTAAACAACACTCCTTTTTCAAAATCACTCGATTCTACAACGATATCAAGTTCATTATGCAAAAGGTTTTCTTAAAAACCTGTCGTAGCCCTCCGACATTTCAGATAAGTACTACTTAGTATTCGTGCTACGTTTGTTGGCCTGCGTCAAGGTATAGTGTGCGGTAGCTAACTAGTGCTTATCTGCTGCATACAATGCGATTGGATTAGGGTAGTCGTGCGACTTTGTTGGCCTGCGTCAAGGGTCGTGCGGGTGGGTTTAATTCAATCATGAAATGCACGGGTTGAGCTTGACTAGCGGACTATGGTTTGTTCTCCTGCGTCAAGGTCATAGGACGCTAGGGGCAGAATATTATCGGGAATTTCAAGTGTTGAAATTTGCAATGAGATTGCATACTTTCTATGAGATAGTTGGATCCCGATACCCACTGAGAGTAAGAGTTACTCCTGAGAGAGTTTTACACATTACAATTAGCCGATCAAGAAGGTGTCTAGAAGGGTGTTAACGGGGTTACGCCCCTGGGAAAACGAGCTTTATTTTAATTAGGTCCGTGCGAAAGCACGGGGAACCTCCCTCAAAGTACCGACACTAGCTTGGCCGAAAGATTGGCGAACTTGTAGGGTGTAATTAATCCTGGCTAGTCTTACCTTTTAGGGTTTGAAGGAAGATTTGATAAAAACAGTGGGAGCCATCCTGATTAGATAAAATAATAACCAATCTGATCTTGAACGAGTGCACGCAGAGTGTTTTCTTCTCTCTCTCTCTCTCTCCAAGTAGCGACCATGTCACGTCTTAATCAAGATAAAAATATGGATGCATTGATCGAACCTTCTTATTATACTGTGTTAGGGAACGTTGGTTCCACTCTATCTTAAAACTGTTATAAGTCCGAGCAGGAAATAGGGGAATATCCGGACTCCCATGCCACCCAATCGAAGAAAGTGCATGTTGATGTATCTTCTTCGGGTGCGTTCATTACCGAGAACTATTTCTCAGTATCCTCTACATCCTAGGTATGAGATACCGGATCATGATCCTATATATGTAATCTATTACATGGGCTACAGACATGTAGAAAACTGAGAATGGGTGATATGTCTCTAAGTGTTAGAAAATGGTGCAATTGTTGCAGCCAAACCAGTTGGCAAATACCACCTTGTATTAATACATTGATTCTGAACGAATGTTATTACATACCGAACCTAATATACAACATTGCATCGGTTTCTTTAATGAGTTAAAGAAGTATATAATTCTGTATTGGAGGATAATGTTGTGAACATTTTCTTGAATCAAGAGTTGATTAGATCAGGCACGTTATATAATAGCATATACGTTTTAAATCAAACCACAGTTCAAAGTATCTAGAGCACACACATGAGGAATAGTTCAGAAATGAACGAATCCTTCTTGTGGCATCGTAGACTAGGTCATATCAATGAGACACGACCAACTAAAGTTACATAAGGATGACTATAAGAATCTGTTCGAATTTTCATCTTATGATACTTGCCAGTCTTGTTTCTGTAAGTTGATGTTGCGCACCCCAGGTGTTCGCGGGGAGGCTGAATTTGCAAAAAAAAAAAATGATTTTTACAAGCTTCGCAACACCGACTAGAACCAAGGATCGTTCATAAACCCTAGCTAGCAAACTACTTAAGGTTTAACTACTCGGATACGAAGTTATACCTCACGATACTTGTCCTTCGGATCTTCATCGCTATCCTCCTCGTCTACGTAGGTTCCAAGGATCGATCCGGATTGTAGCAACCTCCACGGCCTCCTCGAGTCAAAGACGATCCACCCGAGAGTCTATAGTCCGAGCTCCACCTCAAAACCGAGATAACTAGGGCAACAAGCTTGCTAATCTTAATGTCCTAGGTGATGTAGAGTATGAAGATGGATTTATTTGTCTCTTGAAACCCTAAGATTCTCAACACATGAGAGCTTTTAAGGTTTGTAGTGAGGAAGAAGAAGAGAGCAAGCATGAGAGCTCACTAGAGGAAAAAGAAAGTATTTTGATAAATGATCATCCAAATGAAAATGTGATGGCTCCCTTGACTTGACAACTCTCATGGCAAGAAAATATCTTACAAAAAAATATCTAGTGCCACAAAATATCTCACAAGAAATATCTAAAGTCAAAAAGTCAAACCAAGTCAAATGGTCAATCCAAGTCAAATGGTCAATACAAGTAGCCATGCCACAATTATCATTTACAAAAATAACAAATACTTTCCTCCACCTTATAATTATTTTAATCAAGTAAATGGTCAAAACCCTAATCAGGTGTCTTCTTCTGTGCTCCTCACATCCGTATATACATACCCGCATTCATGTTCAGAGAAACACGAATACAAAGAGACGAAACTGATCCATCAATATAATACTAGGATCCGACTTAAACCAAAGCCCACTAGTATTATCCGCCCGAACATCATACGCGTACAAGTGTACGTAAGTGATCGAAGCCTTTCCGTAAAACCATAAGTCCTCTACTCCTTTTGCCCAGTGCAGGGAAACTCTCTGTGTGAGACTCTAAAGACTCGACACTACGCTAGCAGTGGGTTTAACCACAGGCCGCAAGCGGTACTAGCTGCACGTAACGGTCCCCAGGTAGATGTCGATAAGAAGGCCGATGAGGAAAGCCTATCCGAACTCCTACTGAGCCTGAATGTGATAATCTCTGTACAGTCCGGTCTGTTTGTCTAAGAGTATCGAATATCGGGCCTAGGGGGACGGTAAACATCAGACCCCTAATAGCGGTATAAGTCGTGTCAGAGTGTAGCCCAGAACACCCTGAGAAACTACTGGAATACCTACCAGTAAATCTCACTTGCCCTGGCCAGGGACTTTGTGTAATGGCCCTCCGAATACAGCACGATATCAACCCCCAATATCGGGAGAGACGAATCCTATCTAACCGCCACTGCCTCCAAGTGCTTCGGAACTGCACCCAACTACTACCTGTTTGCATGACTCCTTTGAGTCGTGGTAGGATAGTAATCAAAGTACAGTGGGAACACACTCGAGGCGAAGTAGCAGTGTCAAGTCGATTGACTAAGCTATATTCATGTCACCTGGGAACTGCTACCCGACGATAGGTATAATACCAACCAACAGTTCCCGACGAGTCCTGTCCAGTGTACTCATAACCTAACGAGCACCTGCATACTATCTCCAGTACGACGTACTAATGGCTGTGGGACAGTCCATCTCCTTGCTGGGATGAGAAGTATATACACCAATCTACCCCGGAGTATCGATGCCCTGTCTCAATAATCCTACGACTAGGGACCTGTATAAGGATGTGCTTGTAGATTACCCTATCCCCACCAGTGTGACTGCCATCACAACGCTGGTAATCAAGCAAAGATCCTAAGGGCTCTACTAATATGTATAAGTGATATGCTAAAAGAAACACATGCACATATTGAAGTAGAAACAAACTAATTAGCATACTACTATTTTGAGAATGACTGTCAATACAACTGTGAATATCCCAAGCTTCCATTAAGTGATATACAAACCAGTATGATACAATAATGGCCTTTAGGGCATATACACTAACAGTTTCAAAGGTAAACTGACCAATACTCCGTTTACTGGAAAAAGTGAAAGAGTTACTGAACTCTTGGGACGGATACATGATGATGTATACGGTCCTATGTCTACAAATACCAAGGTTGGTTCTTCGTACTTCATTACATTCATCGACCATATCTCAAGATTCGGACATGTGTTCCTGTTGAAACACGAGTCTGAAAATTTTGAGAAATTCAAGGAATATAAGCTTGAAGTTGAAGAACCAGATGGGTAGAAGTATTAAGTCCTTCGATGTGATCGGAGAAGAGAATACTTGCGCATGGAGTTCCTGGAGTTTCTAAAAGGAGAATGTGATTCACTCTCAGCTTACTCCTTCGTATACACCACAGCACAACGGTGTATCGGGGCGGAGGTATCACACCCTATGAGATATGACGCGCTCTATGATGAGTATTGCTGAGTTACCTGTTTCCATTTGGAGTTATGCACTTGAGAAGCTACATACTTATTGAATGGGGTTCCATCTAAATCAGTGCCTACCACTACATATGAGATATGGAATGGGAAGAGACTATTTCTTAAACGACTTAAGAAATGGGGTTGTCCAACCTATGTTGAAAAGCAAAATACGGACAAGCTCGAGGCAAGGTTAGTTCTGTATGATTTTGTTAGGATATCCCAAACATTTGCGAGGGAATATCTTCTACCAAACTGAGAAGCAAAATGTTTTTTGTTTCTCAGCATGCCACCTTTTTAGAAAAGGAATTTCTTGTGAAGAAATTAGTGGTCATGAGGTAGACTGGAAGTTGTTCCAGCTTGACAAACTAACAGCTAATGATTTGGTGAAACCAAGTGATTCAATAGTCTCCAACGAACTTCAGCCTCTCCGCGAATCTGGTAGGGTTCCTCATCCACTTGAGAGATACTACGGTCTTCTCGGTGACAGTGGGAGCGAGGATTGCATCATGGTTGATGATGGCCCAACTAGATTCAGGCAGGCCATCACAAGTAGTGACTCTGTGAAAATGCTGGATGCTATGCGATCAAAGATGGAATCCATGTACACCAACAAAGTATGACTTTGCATGTTGCACCTGAAGGGGTAAAACCCATTTAGAGCAAATGGATCTTGAGAAGATTCTTGGTGTAAATGGAAAAGTTGAGATTTCAAAGCTATGCTTAACTCCATCAGGATCAATACAAGAATCGCGGAGTTGAAACATCTGTTTTGATGTGGCAGTCAAAGAGTTTGACTTCATCAAAAAGGTAGATGAACCTTATATATACAAGAAGGTTGTAGAGAGTAAGGATGTCCTCTACGTATTGTACGCAGATGACATACTCTTGATAGGAAATGGTTTCCTATGCAACACTCGGTCAAGCTCCTCTTATCACGATGATTCTCCATGGAAGATCTGGATGATACCTACTATATCTTGTGGATTATGATCTATGGTGATAGATCAGTGTAACATTTCAAAAAAAAAATATAAAAATATTATTTTTGGGAATTTTTATAATTTAATATTAATTTTTAATGAATATTTTAATATTTCGGTATAATTAAATACCGATAAATGGGGAAAATTCTAAAATGGAGTTTTTGGTAAAAAGTTTACCAAAACGGCTTTTAAATATTTTATCTGGTATTATGAATATTTTATTGGAATTTTATCTGGATTACACACACTTGTGCATGTCAACTTGGGTTAGTCTAGGGTTACCATGTTTAGCCAACCATGATGGGTTAACCTTTTGGTTAGGATAATTGGGTTAATTAGGGTTTTGATTTTGGTTAAAGGTGATTAGGGTTAGAGTTGACCTTGTGTAGGAGAGAAGGTGAGCCATGATGGCTTGTGGGTGATAGCATGTTTTGAGAGAGAGAGAGGTGGCTAGGGTGTGCCATGATCCATATCATTCTTTATTACCCTTTGTTCTCTTCACACCCCCTCTCACTCATATCACTCTGTCTCATCACTCACATCCTACCCTCACATCTCCCACCCTCACACTCCACCATACTACAACACTTCACCCTACATCAGCCCCAATTTCCACACATCAGCCACCAACAACATATTTCAGCCCAACCCCATCCTGAACATCAGCCCCAACACATCAGCCCCTGCAGTAGCTGCTGCTCCTGGAACAAAAGAAAGAGATTTCAAGCAGCAGCAACAGCTAAGGCAGCAGCACAGCAACAGAATTGCTGTTGCAAACAGCAACAGTTACAGCAACAACTTCATTCAAAACCATTCCCACAACCCTGCAACAACACCCTTATACCACAGCAGCCGCTTAAGCTACTACAAACATAAACAAATTCCAAGCAAACACAACCTCAACCCAAACCAACAACACCTAATAGTTTCAGCCACTGCTGCAACAGCCAAAAACAGCAGCAGCAAGTAGCACAGCAATACCAGCAGCTCCACAGCAGCAACAACCCTTACCTCCTTCCTCCACCTTCTCTTCTCCTTCATCTAAGATTCCTTGAGGTAAAATCTCACAACCCAACTCCTATCTTGTTAAGTTTTGGTTTTATAGCAGGATTTAGTGTTTTTATTGCGATTAGTGCTAGTTTAGGAAAATTTGAGTGAGACTCGACCAAGTGTTGGTTTTGATTGTTACGGTAATCTTATTAAGTGTGTTTGAGACCAGTTAACCCCAGAGCACCCCAGATTTCCAGTAAGTTACCTGAATGTTTCAACTTGGCGTATTTTAGCGATTTTGTCGATTTTGTGACCTTTCTGTTATCTGCTTCAACCCGAGACCTCCTAAAATAATTTTGACTTGGCAGTAGGATGTGCAGGCAGATAGGAACCAACACCCAAAACCCTAGCCCCCACCTCATTTTTCCGGCCGCAAATTTAATCACCCTGGCCGCAATTTGCGGCCAGACCAGGGTGAAACTGTCTCGTTTTGCATGCACGACCCTATTTCATGTAAACTTGACCCTGGGTATGTCTAGTTTTGACTGATTCCAGTTAGGGTAAAATCTGGGTTGATTTTCATGAGTTGGCGTATGATTTATGACTTGTTTAGCATGGATTTTTGATATTCGATGATTCGTTTCTGTCGGATGGCGTTTGAACGCCAACAACCAGTGAGCATTGGCTGTGTTTGCACACAAGGTCACAGGTTTTCACCTATGGGCGTAGCGTGCACCATTTTGGTTTCCGATGTGATTTTCATGTGTTTTAGCGTGTGATATCCTTGTAGGTACCCCACGTGGCGTCGAAGCGTTGGAGATGCAAATGGCGACATCGGCACCAGTACACATAAAGCAAGGTGAGTAGATTTATATCTACAGGGAGAAGTCGGGTGGATGGCGTATAGCACCCCCGCAGTCTGTGGTGATGTATACGGATGCGTATACACACTTACAAATATTATATGTTATTTGTGATTCATAATGATGTTAAGATGGATATTGGTGTGTTGGATTGGTGAAAGGTTACGAAACCCTAGGTAGTGGGTGCACTACACATACATGTACACACATACATACTTGCATACATCCTTATTTCATATGAGGTTATGGGATTCTTTATAGATATGTGTTCACATGGGTATGGGACCATGTGTTCACATACAGATTTGAGGATGATACTTGGAATTGAGTTGGGTCGATGATTTTTGATCCGAGATTATGATATCGGGGATATGGTAGAATTCATATTTGAGATACGTCGTGATGCTTTAGCGGATTTCGGGATAATGATGTCATATGAATAGTGATATATATAAAATGATCGACATGTGATTATGATACGTGATAAGATATAATATGATATGATATGACAATTATTTGTGATAGGCCGCCTTGGGCGATGTATACTCCTTGTGATGATATGTGATGATGTTATCGATTTATACGAGACTGTCGATCAGTGGTCAAATCATAACTATAGTGATGATATTAGCATTGTACTAGACATAGGTCAGTACCCAGATGATGGTATTTGATATAGGGAATACCAGATGAATGATATGACGAATGTGATATTGACCCGTACCTAGATTTGGGGATGCCGTACGACGGCTTTACGTACGAGCTATAATTTGATGTTTGATCCGCACTCTAGATTTGTGATGTCTGATCATAGATATTATATCGGATGTGATATGATTGAGGCGGGATCACCAACTATATATGTATATATATATGTATCGACTCAGAGGTTAGGCGGTTTCCCTTACCTACAGTTAGCTTTAGCTCAGCCTTATAGTGGTGTAGTTATATGACTCTTATGACATCAGATACAGTCTAGCTACCATTGTGTTTCGTATTCAGCTCCCGCACATTATTATTGTTGCTCTGCATCGCATACTGCTGTGATCCATATTCTATTATTGATATCCTGCTGCTAGGACACCAGCACCATTACCGATGATGCGTATGTACCACATACACTTATTTGCCAGCGCACACACATCTTCACCGGTAATTTCCATGTCACGTACACTTAGAGAATATTATTGCCTGATTTAGCTTGTTAGCTAGTAGTGACATGATATTAGTGCACTTGCCTTATATGCCGGCTTGACATTATAGTTATTACTTGTCACATCATGCATACTGTTGTTCATTATATGCCGCATTCATGGATTCTCATGCTTATATTCATGATTTTACATGCTATTGATGATTGGATTCGGGTTTCTATGAGATTTTCTGGATTTGGAGGAAAACCGCAAAACATATAGAAACTACTTTCTCTCTTTTTAAATAAAAATGCGGTTTTTCCATGATGTATGAGTCGTCCACCATGAGTTTTGCTGATGGATTTCGAGACCCGATTCGAGGAGGCAGATGAACCGTTTCGGGTACATGGTGGGCCCGGTGCAGTACCCCGAGACAAGAAGATCGCAGGAGATGGCGTTGAGCCTGTGCAGGGGAGCACGAGCGACCGGTGATTTTACCCAACACGTCGGATATCCGGAGGATACCGTCGTGGTCATGAGATGGATGGTAGGGGCCGATCTGGACTGACGGCACCATGGATATTATGATTGAGATATTGAGATTTGAGATATTGAGGTACAGATATTGTGATACAGAGATATCGAGATATTGAGATTTATGTTTTGTGCCGATGCTAGGCACTGTTTATGCTGATTTCATTTATGATACCTCATTTTATAAATACAGAAATCTCACAAATTTATGAAAGCAGTTTTCTTCAGTACATGCATTCTGTTTCATGCATTCATACATTATCCATATGATATATTGCCACCTGATGCACTGACACAGGCACATGGGATTACACTTGGGTTAAATATTTACCCTACCTATTGTTATAGGTTGCTGGTTATATTTTTGAGGATTATATATTATGATCGTATGAACTAGGATTGCGTCATACATGCGATTTTCTGTTCGTGGATCTTTTTCTACTCACGAGTTGGCAACTCACCCCCGTTGTGCCCCAGTTTCTTGCAGGTGTTGCCGTACGGGTTTCATTACGGCTTTGCGGGCACATCTTCTTTCTGGTGACTTGCTAGTAGGTGGGTTATTTGTATCGTATCTATCGTTATACATTGTATATTATATTCAGTTGTATCTAGAAGTTCCATCAACCAAACATGTACTTATTTGAGAAAGAGACCAGTGATGTTTATTCTTTTGACCTTAGAGTCGTGTGTTACATTTGTTTGGATTTCTTGTTGTTGGAGTTTCCTTTCTGTTGTGATCCTCGCCTTTAGGCGTTGTATATTATGTTGCTAGCTGGTTGTTTTGATATGGTTCTTCCTACTCTCTACTACTTTTCTTGGTTTGGATTTCTGGGCTCAGCTTACTTAGAGTACGTACGCCTCGAGACGTTCGTAGTCTAGGTGCCGGTCATGTTCCGTACTTTCGGGACGTGACAAAGTTGGTATCGGAGCATTAGGTTTTACCTTCGGAGCGTAGGATGACCCTTGGTTGATGGAATATGTGACTAAAGTAGAGTGACGTACCGTGGGTATGTCCGTTGCATATTTACGATATGCCACTCCACTTAAGAAGCCTTAGGATGTACATTTCCTTGTTCAGTATCATATTCCTTCCTATGATCTAGCCTCATCGGTACCATTTATGGTTTTGCTGCCACGATTACGGGCAGGGAGAGCTACGGCTAGAGTTGCGGTCAGCCTGAGCTCGTCACGAACGAGGACTGACCGGGGCGTGATTCTGGCGACACACGATTGCGGAGATGTGTCTTTTTAAGATGTTTTTTCCCCACGAGCGTTGGATGGATCGTTGTATGAGATTAATCGGACGTGCAGATTAGCACCAGAGGATTGAGCCACTGATAGAGGCCAGCCAGATTTTGATGACCGTTGTTGTATTGCTTACTCCTGATGATTAAGGCACAGTTCAGCGTGCAGACGAGTGAGCCAGTTATTGCTGCGAACGACGAGATATCGCCCAGATATTTTAGCTATTGCAGTACAAGATTGTACTAAGAGATGATAGAAGGTCGCTAGTCACCAAGGACGAATGACTAGGACATGTGGATCGTTCGGTACCCCGATGCGAGGTCAACGGATAGATTGATTCCAGCTAGAGATGACTTCACGCAGAGGCGTTGAGAGTCGACAGAGATGATCGAATGTCAGAAACCTATTATTCTAAGTTTAAAGTATTCGAAAAGACATACAGGCAATTCTATGGTCCCTCTAGAAGAATGAAACCCTAACTCGACTTAATGACCGTGTGAAAGCCTTTGAACCTTAGGGTTTGCGGTAGTTCTGCGGCGCCATTAGTGAGGCTTGGGTTTGCCCTTCTACGGCTGGACCACCGATGCTGTGGTATGTACTCGATACTATTATACTGTACCCAAGATGTTGAGCTCTTAGGGGATTATAAGGTTTTGACAAATCGATCGGATGGCTCGACTTAATTCGGATGCTAGGTGGTGAGATGCATTTCTTGGGAGACTCCAGATACGAGGATAGCCGTTGGAGCTCAGTCCATGCAGCCACGACGAGACGAGTCCGAAGCAGTCGACATTAGAGAAAAGTGGAGTAAAAGGTTCGTGCAAGATCTGGATGAGATGACGTTCCACCCCGCCGACATCAGAGATGCGATGTGCATGCTGAGGCATGGTACTTAGATATACCTTCCAGGAGGAGTCGCGGTAAGTATGCAGCCGTTCTGGAGCAAGAAGCAGATATAGTAAAGGACGATGACTCCCGGACATTTGGTAGAGATGAGACTTGGAAGAGAACTTAAGCTGGATTTTGTCACGACCCGAAAGTACGGAACGTGACCGGCACTTAGATTACGAAGCGTCTAGAGGCGCCACGTGACCTAAGTAAGCCGAAGCCCAGAAATCTAAACCATAAAAGAAGAAAAAGAAAAAAAGAAAAGAAAACAAGTATAAAAACATCAGCAAATTTTACCAAAAATTTCGGCAGAGTCTCCTCTGTAAAAACTGGCCCCCAAACGGGTACAACAAGTATAATATGAATAAACAATAAAAAGCATCCCCAAACGGGTGCTAGCTCAACGCCAACAGGCGGAGACAACCACAACAATCACAATAATATACAACGCCAAAGGTCGAGGCTCAAATCTCAAAAGAAAATAAAAACCACCAGATCAGAATAACACATGCGCGACTCTAAGGTCGAAATAAACAACTGGTCTAATAAACTTATCAAGTAATACAAATATGGTTGATGGAGCTTTCTAGATACAAATGAAATAATAAAAATACAACGGCGGTTCAGATACAAATGAACCAACCTACCGTGCAAATCACCCGAAATGAAAATGATGTGCCAGCAACTGCCAAGGGAAACCTGTACATCGCACCTGTAAAGAATTTGGCACAACGGGGGTGAGTTGCCAACTCGTGAGTAGAAGACATCTACGAAAAGAAATCGAATGCACGACGCTATCCTAGGCCATAATAATACACTACTATATCCCAAACATCTAGTAATAGCAGGGTAATACTACGTATAAGTGCAAATACATCGTCTCGTGTCCGTGCCTCATATAGTACTATGTCATATGAAATGAAATGCATGCACCATGAATGTAAAGTAATAAATCCTGAAATCCAGATATA
The DNA here is from genome assembly GCA_030015575.1 of Agapanthus africanus. Classification (NCBI taxonomy): domain Eukaryota; kingdom Viridiplantae; phylum Streptophyta; class Magnoliopsida; order Asparagales; family Amaryllidaceae; genus Agapanthus; species Agapanthus africanus. The sequence goes on from JASDDO010000016.1 coordinate 332,040,456, forward strand.
TATGTACGAGAACCTTTAGCTGTTATCATAGTAAAGTGTGTGTAAGCATCTGAAATCTCAACAATGAAATCCATGGAAATCCGTGTCAAGCATCGACACAACACATGCAACCTCAAGTCTCAATATGTCGGGCTCCGTCAGTCCGGATCGGCCCATATCATCAAATCCCACGACAACGGTCGGTATCCTCCGGATATCCACCGCGCCAGACATCACCGGTAGGTAGCCTTCCCCTGCCAGGCTCATCATCTACAACTCGATCTTCTTGCCCCAGGGTACCATACCGGGCCCACCATGTACCCGAGACGGTTCATCCACTCCTCGAATCAGGTCTCGAAATCCATCAGAAAACATGAAATACTCATGGTGGACGACTCATAAATCACGGGAAAACCGCATCTTATTTTAAAAAGAGAAGAGGAGAGAGAGAGAGAAGTTTTTATATATTTTTGCGGTTTTCCCCAAAAAAATCCAGAAATCTCATAGAAATCCAAATCTCAAAATCATGAGTAACTATATGATAAGTGTCGGTATATGCCCATAATACTGCATGATAACACGAAAATATGAATGCATGAATGTCTAAGTAATGAATATCATGTCTTATACTTAACATCAGAGAGTGATCACAATATTATATCGGTTTAGTTGTTAACTGATTCTATCAATAAAAGATAATATGATCTAAAGTGTACGTGACATAGCAATTACCGATGATGATGTGTGTGAGCCGGCAAATAAATATGCGTGGAATATGCGCATCATCGGTAATGGTGCTGGTGTCCTAACAGGTAAAGTTTATACTGATTATAGCAACATATAAAAGAATATGCACCATGATGATTACAGTATGAATGTAAATACAGAAGTGCATTATCCACTCCTCTGCGAGATACGAGTACAACTACTACTAAGTGAGTCGAACCTAAACCAGTGTCCATCTAACATCCTAAGGAACTAAACCTAATAGACTAGTCAGTAAGAAACTAGAGTCTACCTAAGGTCTGAATCAATATCTCTAATAGTCGGCGATCCCGCCTCAATAGCGTCACGTACGTAGTACGGCTTCCTCGAATCAAGAGTGCGGATCAATCATCAAATCTAAGCCTCGTACGGTAAAATCCATCGTACGGCATCCCAATATCGGGGTACGGTCAAGTATCTCCTAGGTGTCTCCTCATTCGTATAATGTCATATGTATCATATTGTGATTAAGTTAAACTTATATGATATCGGCGTCAGGTCACACCAATATAGTGTCGTAATCAAGTTATACATATATCATATCGTAATCAGTCACAAGTTACAGTCCGGGTACTATTCTAGCGTCCCATGTACATCAATATCACCACCACTCTTTATAATTTATATATTCATGTTCATTATCTCATTCTCTAATGATCCGCTAACACTTTATTACGACTGTATAGTCAAGAATCACGGCATCAAGCCCAGTTATACTGTTTCATCATACCTCGGATATCATATCACATCAATGAATCACCTATACGTGTTGTACATATATGTATATACCTATACCTAGTTCTATATATATCCATATACACGTACCCCATGTTGAGTTTCAGTGTGTGCGTGGGTGTGTTTCTATCTGAAACCTACGAACCTCTTCCAAGGTACCCATCCTCTGATATGTTTTTCCTAAATCGGTCTAGTCCAGCCTAGGGTCAATACTAGTGTCCTACTAGGGTCACGTCTGGTTTCCTAATGTCAATAATTACTATTCCTATTCTACGTTGCGGGGGTGCTAAACGCCATCCACCCGACTTCCCCCCGTAGATATGCATCTACTCACCTGGTCCATTTCTGCCGAAGACAGTGTCGCCATCTTCCTCCTCATCACCCGCAGTCCACGTGGGGGTACCTAGACGCAAACATATAAATAGCATCGTAAACCGAATCACATACAAAAGTCAAACGATACAAGGAACAAGCATAGGTTAAAACCTATGTCCCGTCCACGCAAAAGAACCAAATACCGCTCGATATCGGCGTACAAACTCTGATGGATCGAGATAACATCATCAAACAACTTGTAGTTTTAAAACACATTACTTATACCATAAAACACGATTAAATCCATCGAAACCCTAAAATCTGTCAAACCGTCCAATTTCGCAAAAACCCGAAAATGCCAGTATACCGTTTTTCATCAAAACTTGACATTTAAATGAAACTAATAGTCATAAAACTTATTAAATAGCATTACTAGACTATACAAACCATTACTATATTTTTATTACACAAATTTATATTAATTTGAAATTTCTAGTTTGCAACATTTAACAATTTTCAACATTTTCCAAGGAAAATACCACAATTCCACCTCAAAACATGATTTTGCATAAATTAATCACTTAAACCACAATTTATGATGATAATGATATAATGAAACTATAATTATATTTTTAATCACATTTATTTAGAAATTCCTAAAATCTAGTTTACAAAATAATAGCATTTTATTGCTATTTTTCCAATTATCAAAGTAATCTAGTGTTCAAACTAAGTTTTTCATTCAATTAATATGCTAATATTCTCATTAAAATTACCATCTAATGATAACACCCTTAATAAGAATTTTATTTTACCTACAAACACATTTTAGAAAAATCTAGTTAGCTAAATAGTTTAATTAAAACAATTTCAATAAACAATTTATTATACCACCACCATGCAAGAATTTTTCACTCTAAAAGATGTTAAACTAGATATTATAACCCTAATTAATTAACAAAAACCACCTCTTGAATTTGCAAACCCTAACTTGAATCTTAGAATTTGCAACTAGAATTAATCTAATTAATCTAATTATGCTTTAAAAGAAATATCTAATAGAAATAAATCAAAAGAGAAGGATTTATACCTCCACAACCTCATGTCCAAACTTGAAAATGAGCCTAAAAAATACATGCTTTCCCACTCCAAAATCCATGTAAAGAAGAGTAGAGAATAAAGGGTATGAAATAATTAGGATTTTGTGGAATTTAAATTGGATTTTTGAAGTATTTTTGATGAATTTTGAAAGAAAATGAAGTGGGAAATGGGAGGGGCTGCCATGGTTGAGGCCGGCCATTGTATGAGGGAGAGGGAGCAAGAGAAAAGAGTGAAGAAAAGTGTGGAAGCTTCAAGAAAAGAATCATCATTTAAAGTCTTTTCAAGCTTTTAATTATTTATTTATTTATTCCTTCACTATAGCAACTCAAGAAAACTCTAGAAAATAGCAAAAATTTGCAAATAATTTTTGCATGATACATACTATATTCTAACATGCCATGGTTCATTTTTACAAATTAAAACCATTTAAATTTGTAATTTATACTAATTTAGTGTAAAATAAAGCTTATGTTAATATTTAAAATAATTAATTTTAGGAAATTTTTTTTAATTGAACTAAAAATTTATAAGTGGCTAAATAAACACTATTTACTAGTAATTACATAATTAAATAGGTATTTTTGAATTTATAATGAAAAACAATTGCGGTTTGATTTTACGAAAAATACATTTTGCTTTACCGAAAATCATAAAATTCACTTAAACAATTTTATTCATTTAATTATTTATTTAATTATTTTTAAAACGTTACAATCTTCCCCCCTTTAGGAAATTCGGTCCCCGAATTTAAATTAACACTCCCCTTCCAAATACTAAAACATTTAGCAAAATACTCAAATCGTCGGGGCTCCGAAATCATTAATACATAACAAAAATCAACTCCGTCAAGCATGACGCAATCATCGGAGTTATGGAGATAATGAAATATCATAACCCAATGTGAAAACCATCATACTATACATCAATCTATAAGTTATATATAGTTCGCATCCTAGTAAAATCGCCGAATCATCATAATAAAGCAGCATACAAAAACCCCTTCTTGAAAATCGCCGTGCAATGCACGTGTCACGGTGTAAGTAGCGGACGTTTAATTTTTTAAAAAATAGCTATATGTATATCTTTTATTTAACATACACGTCCCGCCTGCTTGCTAACTCAAATAATAATGATCATGAAAACATACTGCTCAAACTAAAATCAATCCCAATCACATCAATAAAATGTCATGTGCGTCCGGTGCGCACTGAAATCGAAACCAAATGCAGAAACCATGAATACCCACAAAACAAAACTAAGTGCAACAGGTGTGCACCAAAAACATCTGTCAAGTGCAACGGGCGTGCACGACTCACTATCAGGTGCATCTAATCTGCACAAAACCCCGATTTAGTGCATCTGGTGTGCACAAAATCGCATCAAGTGCGCCAAGTATGCGCAAGAATCCTAATCAGGTGCACATGGAGCACGAAAACATACATCGGATATCAGACTCGAATCACAGTACGATAATGGATAAAAACTAGGTCGAAGCATATATCAAATCATGTGTAACCCATATGCACGAAATCAAATCAAAATCTCAAAATATATAAAACCAAATCAAGTGTACTGGGTGCGTACTAAACCACATCAATACAACTGATATATGGAACACAGATAGAATGAATGTACACACAGGAAATACCAATCGTAGAACAAAGTCCTCAAAATACAAAAATCCAATCAACGAAAATAAGAAATTCAAATCACTAAATCACAATCGTAAACACTATCGTCAATGTGCGCCTCTTTCCTCTGATGTCGACCGCTTCGAACTCGTTCTTTCATAGGTGTGCTGACTGCGCTACCAACGACAATACTCATGTCTAGAGTCTCCCACATAGTCGATCCCTTCACTTGATATCCGGACTACATTAAACTTCTCGATCGATCCATCAAAATCCTATAATTCCCCGAGAGCTCAACACTCAAGTACAGTTTAAAAATATCCGGTACATACCCCAGCATCGATGATCCAGCTGTAGAAGGGCAAACCCAAGCCTCACTAATGGCACAGCGGAACTGCCGTAAACCCTAAGGTTCAAGGGCGTTCTCGTGGTCATTATGTCGAGTTATGGTTTCATTCTTCTAGAGGGTCCATCGAAATACCTGCATGTTCTTCCGAATACTTTAAACTTAGGAAAATGGTTTTCTGATAATCGTTCGAACCCTTTAACTTCATCCGGACGGCATGTGAATACCCTTCGTCCGCACGCTAAGCAATGCTTCAATCCTCAAGAATAACCAATACTCTAATGGTTATCGCATTCGAGCCGCAGCTCCCTCTGCCCGTGGTAACAGAAACCACCATCCGACATCGACGAAGATAGATCAAAGGAACAAATGATATACGGTGCAAACAATGTACATCCTAAGGCTCCTTTAGCAGAGTAGCGTATCGTAAGTATGCCGCGGACCATACCCACGGTACGTTACTCTACCTAAATCGCCTACTCCATCAACCAAGGGTCACCTAGACTTATACAAGGTTAAACCTAGCGATCTGATCTGGATTTTGTCACGACCTGAAAGTACGGAACGTGACCGGCACTTAGATTACGAAGCGTCTAGAGGCGCCACGTGACCTAAGTAAGCTGAAGCCCAGAAATCTAAACCATAAAAGAAGAAAAAGAAGAAAAGAAAAGAAAACAAGTATAAAAACATCAGCAAATTTTACCAAAAATTTCGGCAGAGTCTCCTCTGTAAAAACTGGCCCCCAAACGGGTACAACAAGTATAATATGAATAAACAATAAAAAGCATCCCCAAACGGGTGCTAGCTCAACGCCAACAGGCGGAGACAACCACAACAATCACAATAATATACAACGCCAAAGGGCGAGGCTCAAATCTCAAAAGAAAACAAAAACCACCAGATCAGAATAACACATGCGCGACTCTAAGGTCGAAATAAACAACTGGTCCAATAAACTTATCAAGTAATACAAATATGGTTGATGGAGCTTTCTAGATACAAATGAAATAATAAAAATACAACGGCGGTTCAGATACAAATGAACCAACCTACCGTGCAAATCACCCGAAATGAAAATGATGTGCCAGCAACTGCCAAGGGAAACCTGTACATCGCACCTGTAAAGAATTTGGCACAACGGGGGTGAGTTGCCAACTCGTGAGTAGAAGACATCTACGAAAAGAAATCGAATGCACGACGCTATCCTAGGCCATAATAATACACTACTAAATCCCAAACATCTAGTAATAGCAGGGTAATACTACGTATAAGTGCAAATACTCCGTGTCGTGTCCGTGCCTCATATAGTACTATGTCATATGAAATGAAATGCATGCACCATGAATGTAAAGTAATAAATCCTGAAATCCAGATATATATGTACGAGAACCTTTAGCTGTTATCATAGTAAAGTGTGTGTAAGCATCTGAAATCTCAACAATGAAATCCATGGAAATCCGTGTCAAGCATCGACACAACACATGCAACCTCAAGTCTCAATATGTCGGGCTCCGTCAGTCCGGATCGGCCCATATCATCAAATCCCACGACAACGGTCAGTATCCTCCGGATATCCGCCGCGCCAGACATCACCGGTAGGTAGCCTTCTCCTGTCAGGCTCATCGTCTACAACTCGATCTTCTTGCCCCGGGGTACCATACCGGGCCCACCATGTACCCGAGACGGTTCATCCACTTCTCGAATCGGGTCTCGAAATCCATCAGAAAACATGAATTACTCATGGTGGACGACTCATACATCACGAGAAAACCGCATCTTATTTTAAAAAGAGAAGAGGAGAGAGAGAGAAGTTTTTATATATTTTTGCGGTTTTCCCCAAAAATATCCAGAAATCTCATAGAAATCCAAATCTCAAAATCATGAGTAACTATATGATAAGTGTCGGCATATGCCCATAATACTGCATGATAACACGAAAATATGAATGCATGAATGTCTAAGTAATGAATATCATGTCTTATACTTAACATCAGAGAGTGATCACAATATTATATCGGTTTAGTTGTTAACTGATTCTATCAATAAAAGATAATATGATCTAAAGTGTACGTGACATAGCAATTACCGATGATGATGTGTGTGAGCCGGCAAATAAATGTGCGTGGAATATGCGCATCATCGGTAATGGTGCTGGTGTCCTAACAGGTAAAGTTTAAACTGATTATAGCAACATATAAAAGAACATGCACCATGATGATTACAGTATGAATGTAAATACAGATGTGCATTATCCACTCCTCTGCGAGATACGAGTACAACTACCACTAAATGAGTAGAACCTAAACCAGTGTCCATCTAACATCCTAAGGAACTAAACCTAATAGACTAGTCAGTAAGAAACTAGAGTCTACCTAAGGTCTGAATCAATATCTCTAATAGTCGGCGATCCCGCCTCAATAGCGTCACGTACGTAGTACGGCTTCCTCGAATCAAGAGTGCGGATCAATCATCAAATCTAAGCCTCGTACGGTAAAATCCATCGTACGGCATCCCAATATCGGGGTACGGTCAAGTATCTCCTAGGTGTCTCCTCATTCGTATAATGTCATATGTATCATATTGTGATTAAGTCAAACTTATATGATATCGGCGTCAGGTCACACCAATATAGTGTCGTAATCAAGTTATACATATATCATTTCGTAATCAGTCACAAGTTACAGTCCGGGTACTATTCTAGCGTCCCATGTACATCAATATCATCACCACTCTTTATAATTTATATATTCATGTTCATTATCTCATTCTCTAATGATCCGCTAACACTTTATTACGACTGTATAGTCAAGAATCACGGCATCAAGCCCAGTTATACTGTTTCATCATACCTCGGATATCATATCACATCAATGAATCACCTATACGTGTTGTACATATATGTATATACCTATACCTAGTTTTATATATATCCACATACACGTACCCCATGTCGAGTTTCAGTGTGTGCGTGGGTGTGTTTCTATCTGAAACCTACGAACCTCTTCCAAGGTACCCATCCTCTGATATGGTTTTCCTAAATCGGTCTAGTCCAGCCTAGGGTCAATACTAGGGTCCTACTAGGGTCACGTTTGGTTTCCTAATGTCAATAAGTACTATTCCTGTTCTACGTTGCGGGGGTGCTACACGCCATCCACCCGACTTCCCCCCATAGATATGCATCTACTCACCTGGTCCATATCTGCCGAAGACAGTGTCGCCATCTTCCTCCTCATCGCCCGCAGTCCACGTGGGGGTACCTAGACGCAAACATATAAATAGCATCATAAACCGAATCACATACAAAAGTCAAACGATACAAGGAACAAGCATAGGCTAAAACCTATGTCCCGTCCACGCAAAAGAACCAAATACCGCTCGATATCGGCGTACAAACTCCGATGGATCGAGATAACATCATCAAACAACTTGAAGTTTTAAAACACATTACTTATACCATAAAACACGATTAAATCCATCGAAACCCTAAAATCTGTCAAACCGTCCAATTTCGCAAAAACCCGAAAATGCCAGTATACCGTTTTTCATCAAAACTTGACATTTAAATGAAACTAATGGTCATAAAACTCATTAAATAGCATTACTAGACTATACAAACCATTACTATATTTTTATTACACAAATTTATATTAATTTGAAATTTCTAGTTTGCAACATTTAACAATTTTCAACATTTTCCAAGCAAAATACCACAATTCCACCTCAAAACATGATTTTGCATAAATTAATCACTTAAACCACAATTTATGATGATAATGATATAATGAAACTATAATTATATTTTTAATCACATTTATTTAGAAATTCCTAAAATCTAGTTTACAAAATAATAGCATTTTATTGCTATTTTTCCAATTATCAAAGTAATCTAGTGTTCAAACTAAGTTTTTCATTCAATTAATATGCTAATATTCTCATTAAAATTACCATCTAATGATAACACCCTTAATAAGAATTTTATTTTACCCACAAACACATTTTAGAAAAATCTAGTTAGCTAAATAGTTTAATTAAAACAATTTCAATAAACAATTTATTATACCACCACCATGCAAGAATTTTCCACTCTAAAAGATGTTAAACTAGCTATTATAACCCTAATTAATTAACAAAAACCACCTCTTGAATTTGCAAACCCTAACTTGAATCTTAGAATTTGCAACTAGAATTAATCTAATTAATCTAATTATGCTTTAAAAGAAATATCTAATAGAAATAAATCAAAAGAGAAGGATTTATACCTCCACAACCTATGTCCAAACTTGAAAATGAGCCTAAAAAATACATGCTTTCCCACTCCAAAATCCATGTAAAGAAGAGTAGAGAATAAAGGGTATGAAATAATTAGGATTTTGTGGAATTTAAATTGGATTTTTGAAGTATTTTTGATGAATTTTGAAAGAAAATGAAGTGGGAAATGGGGGGGGGGGGCTGCCATGGTTGAGGCCGGCCATTGTATGAGGGAGAGGGAGCAAGAGAAAAGAGTGAAGAAAAGTGTGGAAGCTTCAAGAAAAGAATCATCATTTAAAGTCTTTTCAAGCTTTTAATTATTTATTTATTTATTCCTTCACTATAGCAACTCAAGAAAACTCTAGAAAATAGCAAAAATTTGCAAATAATTTTTGCATGATACACACTAAATTCTAACATGCCATGGTTCATTTTTACAAATTAAAACCATTTAAATTTGTAATTTACACTAATTTAGTGTAAAATAAAGCTTATGTTAATATTTAAAATAATTAATTTTAGGAATTTTTTTTAATTGAACTAAAAATTTATAAGTGGCTAAATAAACACTATTTACTAGTAATTACATAATTAAATAGGTATTTTTGAATTTATAATGAAAAACAATTGCGGTTTGATTTTGCGAAAAATACATTTTGCTTTACCGAAAATCATAAAATTCACTTAAACAATTTTATTCATTTAATTATTTATTTAATTATTTTTAAAACATTACAGATTTCTTCCAGGAAACTGCTGCAATGATAATTGCACCCAGGATCAGATGTGTCACGTCCACTCAGAGAGTCAGAGGCCGACACCAGTGACATGCTGCTTTGCGAGTGGCCGTGAAAATTGACCGAGAGATGACCAGAGAAGTGCCAAAATGGAATCATCCCCGTTAGCACACCTGACAGGGATGATGAGCCGATGGGTCATGAGATTGGTAATCCACAGAGAAGACTTGGACCCAGGAGTGGTCATGTTACGCACACCAGCAGGCCGGAGTTCAGGATCGTCGACGAGATATGCTATGAGTGACCACGACAGTTGGCCAGAGATTCTTGGAGGATGCACTTGAGCGGAACTATTCCGCCATAATTGATTTCGATGTTTTAGGCGATCTATTCATATGATTGATTTTGATGATTGAGTTTTATGATATTTGTTTTCGTGGACCATGGTTGCACCTGTTGGGTATTTACGATTTTCGTACAATTGTTGCACTTGATATCGTTTTCGTGCCTTGGTTTCACATGTTTGTGATTTTGTGAGATTTAGACATTTGAGTTGATTTTGTGCGTATGCACGCACACGATTTGGTTTTTGCACTCGGTATAGTTCACATATGCTTGCAGTGCAGTGGTTCGTATTTTGTGCACTTGGATGCACTGGACTTCAATTTCGATGGTGATGCTTGGTATTTGTTTTGTGCACCTTATGCACCTGATTAGATTTTGTGCATGTTCGGCGCTTGATATTGGATTTCATGATTTCGTGCATGATGGATGCACCGGATTTGGATTTTTAGCGCATGTTGGGCGCATGTTATGAGATACGATTTGGTGCACACCAGATGCACTAAATCGAGATTTTTCGTGCATATCAGATGCACCTGAATTCTGCTGTCAGGCACACACGTTGCCTATGACCGTTGTGTGTGCACATCCATTGCACTTGGATGTTGTTTTGTGCACCTTCTTGGCACATGTATGGATTTTGATTTCCGTGCGCACCAGACGCACAGGGTTTTCATATGCACTTTTGGATTGATTTCATATGGAGAAGTACATTTTATGATATTGCGATTTGTTTTCGTACTGAGCAGGACTAGTCAGATGACAGTACCTGAGTGTGTTTTGCATGCACTGATAGATTTCAAAGGGATTTCCAAAAGCGAGCTATAGTCTCATTATTTACATACGTGTCCGATATGACATGAAACATTTAAAATAGGGATTCCTTCTAAATTGTTTTCAAAACGGCGGATCGTGCATATTAAACAAAAGATATATACGTATATGGCTATTTTCTTATAAAGACGTCCGCCACTGTGCAGTGTTATCCGCATTGTACATTGACTTTAGAGAATTCGGCATGCATTTCCTTCATATATTTACATGTATAGTTCCGATTTCTAGCATATCGGTTTTGCTTTGGATTTAGCATTCGTGTTTTCACCTTGACTTTGATGATTGCGGGATGCTTGACGGAGTTTTGATTTCGAGTTATCTGCCCGTTACTCATGCGCACGTATTGCGCTACGGTGTGTTTTATGTATTGATGGTTTCGGAGCCCCGTTGGTTTGGACATTTTATTGAAATGTCTTAAAATTCGGGGGTTTAAATTTAAATTCGGGGACCGAATTTCTTTAAGGGGGAAAGACTGCAACATTTCAAAAAAAAATAAAATTATTATTTTTGGGAATTTTTATAATTTAATATTAATTTTTAATGAATATTTTAATATTTCGGTGTAATTAAATACTGATAAATGGGGAAAATTCTAAAATGGAGTTTTTGGTAAAAAGTTTACCAAAACGGCTTTTAAATATTTTATCTGGTTTTATGAATATTTTATTGAAATTTTATCTGGACTGCACACACTTGTGCATGTTAACTTGGGTTAGTCTAGGGTTACCATGTTTAGCCAACCATGATGGGTTAACCTTTTGGTTTGGATAATTGGGTTAATTAGGGTTTTGGTTTTGGTTAAAGGTGATTAGGGTTAGAGTTGACCTTGTGTAGGAGAGAAGGTGAGCCATGATGGCTTGTGGGTGCTAGCATGTTTTGAGAGAGAGAGAGGTGGCTAGGGTGTGCCATGATCCATATCATTCTTTATTACCCTTTGTGCTCTTCACACCCCCTCTCACTCATATCACTCCCTCTCATCACTCATATCCTACCCTCACATCTCCCACCCTCACACTCCACCATACTACAACACTTCACCCTACATCAGCCCCAATTTCCACACATCAGCCACCATCAGCATATTTCAGCCCAACCCTATCCTGAACATCAGCCCCAACACTTCAGCCCCTGCAGTAGCTGTTGCTCCTGGAACAAAAGAAAGAGATTTCAAGCAGTAGCAACAGCTAAGGCAGCAGCACAGCAACAGAATTGCTGTTGCAAACAGCAACAGTTACAGCAACAACTTCATTCAAAACCATTCCCACAACCCTGCAACAACACCCTTATACCACAGCAGCCGCTGAAGCTACTACAAACATAAACAAATTCCAAGAAAACACAAGCTCAACCCAAACGAACAGCACCAAACAGTTTCAGCCACTGCTGCAACAGCCAAAAACAACAGCAACAAGTAGCACAGCAGCACCAGCAGCTCCACAGCAGCAACAGCCCTTACCTCCTTCCTCCACCTTCTCTTCTCCTTCATCTAAGATTCCTTGAGGTAAAATCTCACAACCTAACTCCTATCTTGTTAAGTTCTGGTTTTATAGCAGGATTTAGTGTTTTTATCGCGATTAGTGCTAGTTTAGGCAAATTTGAGTGAGACTTGACCAAGTGTTGGTTTTGATTGTTAGGGTAACCTTATTAAGTGTGTTTGAGACCAGTTAACCCCAGAGCACCCCATATTTCCAGTAAGTTACCTGAATGTTTCAACTTGGCGTATTTTAGCGATTTTGTGACTTTTCTGGTATCTGCTTCAACCCGAGACCTCCTAAAATAATTTTGACTTGGCAGTAGGATGTGCAGGCAGATTGGAACCAACACCTAAAACCCTAGACCCCACCTCATTTTTCCGGCCGCAAATTTAATCCCCCTGGCCGTAATTTGCGGCCAGACCTGGGTGAAACTGCCTCGTTTTGCATGCACGACCCTATTTCATGTAAACTTGACCCTGGGTATGTCTAGTTTTGACTGATTCCAGTTAGGGTAAAATCTGGGTTGATTTTCATGAGTTGGCGTATGATTTACGAATTGTTTAGCATGGATTTTTGATATTCGATGATTCGTTTCTGTCGGATGGTGTTTGAACGCCAACGACCAGTGAGCATTGGCTGTGTTTGCACGCAAGGTCACAGGTTTTCACCTATGGGCATAGCGTGCACCATTTTGGTTTCCGATGTGATTTTCATGTGTTTTAGCGTGTGATATCCTTGTAGGTACCCCACGTGGCGTCGAAGCGTTGGAGATGCAAATGGCGACATCGGCACCGGCACACATAAAGCAAGGTGAGTATATTTATATCTACGGGGAGAAGTCGGGTGGATGGCGTATAGCACCCCCGCAGTCTGTGGTGATGTATATGGATGCGTATACACACTTACAAATATTATATGTTATTTGTGATTCATAATGATGTTAAGATGGATATTGGTGTGTTGGATTGGTGAAAGGTTACGAAACCCTAGGTAGTGGGTGCACTACACATACATGTACACACATACATACTTGCATACATCCTTATTTCATATGAGGTTATGGGATTCTTTATAGATATGTGTTCACATGGGTATGGGACCATGTGTTCACATACAGATTTGAGGATGATACTTGGAATTGAGTTGAGTCGATGATTTTTGATCCGAGATTATGATATCGGGAATATGGTAGAATTCATATTTGAGATACGTCGTGATGCTTTAGCGGATTTCGGGATAATGATGTCATAGGAATAGTGATATATATAAAATGATCGATATGTGATTATGATACATGATAAGATATGATATGATATGATATGACAATTATTTGTGATAGGCCGCCTTGGGCGATGTATACTCTTTGTGATGATATGTGATGATGTTATCGATTTATATGAGACTGTCGATCAGTAGTCAAATCATAACTATAGTGATGATATTAGCATTGTACTAGACATAGGTCAGTACCCAGATGATGGTATTTGATATAGAGAATACCAGATGAATGATATGACGAATGTGATATTGACCCGTACCTAGATTTGGGGATGCCGTACGACGGATTTACGTACGAGCTATAATTTGATGTTTGATCTGCACTCTAGATTTGGGATGTCTGATCATAGATATTATATCGGATGTGATATGATTGAGGCGGGATCACCGACTATATATGTATATATATATATATATATATGTATCGACTCAGAGGTTAGGCGGTTTCCCTTACCTACAGTTAGCTTTAGCTCAGCCTTATAGTGGTGTAGCTATATGACTCTTATGACATCAGATACAGTCTAGCTACCAATGTGTTTCGTATTCAGCTCCCGCACATTATTATTGTTGCTCTGCATCGCATACTGTTGTGATTCATATTCTATTATTGATATCCTGCTGCTAGGACACCAGCACCATTACCGATGATGCGTATGTACCACATACACTTATTTGTCAGCGCACACACATCTTCATCGGTAATTGCCATGTCACGTAAACATAAAGAATATTATTGCCTGATTTAGCTTGTTAGCTAGTAGTGACATGATATTAGTGCACTTGCCTTATATGCCAGCTTGACATTATAGTTATTACTTGTCACATCATGCATACTGTTCATTATATGCCGCATTCATGGATTCTCATGCTTATATTCATGATTTTATATGCTATTGATGATTGGATTCGGGTTTCCATGAGATTTTCTGGATTTGGAGGAAAACCGCAAAACATATATAAACTGCTTTCTCTCTTTTTAAATAAAAATGCAGTTTTTCCATGATGTATGAGTCATCCACCATGAGTTTTGCTGATGGATTTCGAGACCCGATTCGAGGAGGCGGATGAACCGTTTCGGGTACATGGTGGGCCCGGTGCGGTACCCCGGGGCAAGAAGATCGCAGGAGATGGCGTTGAGCCTGTGCAGGGGAGCACGACCGACCGATGATTTTACCCGACACGTCGGATATCCGGAGGATACCGTCGTGGTCATGAGATGGATGGTAGGGGCCGATCTGGACTGACGGCGCCCTGGATATTATGATTGAGACATTGAGATTTGAGATATTGAGGTACAGATATTGTGATACAGAGATATCGAGATATTGAGATTTATGTTTTGTGCCGATGCTAGGCACTGTTTATGCTGATATCATTTATGATACCTCATTTTATAAATACAGAAATCTCACAAATTTATGAAAGCAGTTTTCTTCAGTACATGCATTCTGTTTCATGCATTAATACATTATCCATATGATATATTGCCACCTGATGCACTGACACAGGCACATGGGATTACACTTGGGTTAGATATTTACCCTAGCCATTGTTATAGGTTGCTGGTTATATTTTTGAGGATTATATATTATGATCGTATGACCTAGGATTGCGTCATACATGCGATTTTCTGTTCGTAGATCTTTTTCTACTCACGAGTTGGCAACTCACCCCCGTTGTGCCCCAGTTTCTTACAGGTGTTGCCGTACGGGTTTCATTACGGCTTTGCGGGCACAGCTTCTTTCTGGTGACTTGCTAGCAGGTGGGTTATTTATATTGTACCCATCGTTTTACATTGTATATTATATTCAGTTGTATCTAGAAGCTCCATCAACCAAACATGTACTTATTTGAGATAGAGACTAGTGATGTTTATTCTTTCGACCTTAGAGTCGCGTGTTACATTTCTTTGGATTTCTTGTTGTTGGAGTTTCCTTTCTATTGTGATCCTCGCCTTTTGACCCGTATATTATGTTGCTAGCTGGTTGTTTTGATATGGTTCTTCCTACTCTCTACTACTTTTCTTGGTTTGGATTTCTGGGCTCGGCTTACTTAGAGTACGTACGCCTCGAGACATTCGTAGTCTAGGTGCCGGTCATGTTCCGTACTTTCGGGACGTGACAAAGTTGGTATCAGAGCGTTAGGTTTTACCTTTGGAGTGTAGGATGACCCTTGGTTGATGGAATAGGTGACTAAAGTAGAGTGACGTACCGTGGGTATGTTCGTGGCATATTTACGATACGCCACTCCACTTAAGAAGCCTTAGGATGTACTTTTCCTTGTTCAGTATCATATTCCTTCCTATGATCTAGCCTCATCGGTACCAGTTATGGTTTTGCTACCACGATTACGGGCAGGGAGAGCTACGGCTAGAGTTGCGGTCAGCCTGAGCTCGTCACGAACGAGGACTGAACGAGGCGTGATTCTGGCGACACACGATTGTGGAGATATGTCTTTTTAAGATGTTTTCATGCCACGAGCGTTGGATGGATCGCTGTATGAGATTACTCCGAGGCATGGACGATACCTCCCGAAACCTTGCTGCCTTGCTAAGTAACCCTATAGTGGTATCAGAGCCAAGCTAGAGATTTAAACGATGTTTGTTAGATTACGAAACCGAAACTACTCTGAAACTTGAAACACGATGATCTAGTTTCTGTCGAAATTTTAATGGCCTATAAAATTTTTTTAGCAACTGCAGAATATTGTAGGAGATATAACATGAACACTGTGAAAATTTGAAGCAAAACCACCTAAAAGTGGCCGGCCACAATGCCCCAAAAACTGGTGAGCTCGGCCCATTTTGGGAGTTCAGGGTTCAAATTTTCATGGTGTTCCAGTCTCTGGGTTTTGGTGTTTCAGGTGTTGTTTATTTTTGCTAAATTTTCATGTGATGTTAACTTTCTGCAAAAGCAACTCGGAGTGTTTCGTAGTCGTAATTCTAACATTTATTCGGGTTATTTAGACGATATTAAAAAGTTTGAACGGATATCAATTACCCATTTTTTCCCTCGCTGGAAATTTTCAAGAGTTGTGATTTTTTCCGAGTTTAAAATCTTCAGAAAATCATGCAAGCGATTTTGTGGACCCTCTGGAAGAACGATACCCAAACCCGACTTTTTGGATCGTGGAACCGCGGTCATACCCTAGGGTTTTCCGCAGTTCCGTGGCGACATGAGTGAGGCATGGGTCGGCCTTTCTACGGATGGTTCATAAGAGCTGTGGCAGTTTCTGGGTACTTTTTGAACTCCGCTCAAGTGTTGAGCTTTTCGGGAAATTTTAGGTGTTTTCTTATTCGATCGAAAAGTTTAACTTCGTCTAGCTATCTGTGATTGTTATACAATATTTGGAATCCACATAAATTAGTTATGAGATAACTAGTCTGAATTTTATAAATCTACCAGTTTAGTGTTATTTGATCGGTTGCCACGGGATTTTGATGTTGATCAAAAGTCTGTCGCAATTACGTAGTGTACGCGGATACTCACCGGGTAACCTTACTAGATAGTCATGCCCTATAGCCCCAACCAAGTGACTGTAGGAGAACTCGCCAAAAGCATCCGTTCGGGTGCTCGCGGCTGCGGTGTTCCGCCTTAGTGCACTTCGTCGACGGCATCGGGGGTGCGGCCGTCTACTAATATTTCCGACGAGTATTCGATCAGGTTATCGGGAATCTTGTTGAATTACCCGACAGGTTATTGGAAATTGTTTTCAATATCGAGACTAAAATGCGGGGTTTATAATTGTTAGGCATGTGATGTATAAGGAATTCATTTGGTTGGGCATGAAATCCAAAGTATGTAGATACATTGGGTTTATGTTGTCTAAGGTGGTTGCGGATTCCAATTGTTGTAGTTTTTCACTTTCTTTTTTGCGATCGTAAGTGTGATATGTGGTGTATCGCCAGTTTCGTTGCTATACGACAACGACAATTAGGATACGCACATTTACTTACGTTGATGACATGTGATGTTATGTGTTGCTGTGATATGTTATATTGGATCATCGTGTTTTGAATAGCCGTGGTTTTTTATGTGAGATGAGAGTTTTTCATTTTCATTCAAGTAAAAGCTTGTATGTAATATTATTTTATTGGGGCTTTTCCGGGTTGAGGATGATATCACCATTGATGTATATTATTTACTTTTCCGCATTAGGATAGACCTAAGGAGGAGAGCACAAGTAACTGGGTTCTAGAGTCCAGTGGGAGACCATCTTGAGGAGTTGAGACCGGGTTTCCTAACTCTAGAATTGGGAGGGTTGCTTGCCGCTCTCGTAGGGGTCTAGGGATGTGGGTTAGGCCATTCATTGCGGCCGTGGAATCCGTGTTTTATACTGGCTTAATTTAAAACACGGAATTCCTAGTTGTTAGTTATATGTATGCCCTAGTGGCTATTACTGTACATACGATGTATATTGTAGTGGATGCTAGGACATATATAGGGAGGACTTTCTTGCTCGACATGATAGTATGCTATCTGGTTGTACTTTATCTTAACATGTACTCTTATTGTCTCTATATTACATGTTGATAAAGCCCTTAGGATATGTACTCGACTACTGGGACTATGATGAGATCATACTAGTGGGGCCACGGTAGTCGACGAGTACATCCTATAACTGTTCCTAGTCGAGGGTGTATCGAGACAGGGCATCGATACACCAGAGTAGACTAGCGTATACGCATCTTAACCCATATGATGGGCGATGGATGATCCCATATCCATCGGTGTTTGACATCAAGGATGGTGTACGGGTGCTCAGTGGAGACTGGGTACACTGGACGGACTCGCCGAGAACTCCCAGATGGTATTATACCATACGTCAGATGGCAGTTCTCCGGTGACACTGGTACAGAGTAGTCTGTTGACCCGAGATCGTCATAGAGTCTTGTGTGATTCCCACTGTGCTTTGATTTCTATCATACCACGTCCAAGAGGACGTGCAAAAATGTGGCTTTTGGGTACAGTCCCGAATCACATGGAGGCAATGAGTGATAGGAGGGGATTCGTCTCTCCCGGTATAGGGAGTTGATGTTGCGCTGTGTTCGATTGGCTATAACCAGAAATCCCTGGCCAGGGTTGCTGAGATTTACTGGTAAGTGTTATCAGTAGTTTCTCGAACTGTTATTGACCTCATATCGACACGACTTATCGAGCTACTGGGGTCTGACGTTTACCACCCCTAGGCGAGATATGCGACATATCAGACGACGAGACCGGACTGTACGTGAGTGTTACTGTTTGGATTCACAGGAGAATGTGCAGGCTTGCTTGTTGATCTTATGAGCACTCAATACCTGGGTAGCTGTTACGTTTAGCTGATCGCTTGCAGCTTGTGGGTGTTTGATATGATCATCACCTACTGCCGGCGTATTGACGATTCTTTAGAGTCCTACATAGAGGTTTCTTGGCTCAGGCGAAATGGAGTAGGGGCACATATGTGATATGTGCGGGACCGAGGATAATATGATATGAGATACCGTATTCTATTCTCGCGATATTTAATATCAACCGGGTCATCGGATCAAGTGTTGATTCGATGAATCGGTACGGATAAATATTAGTCGGTTATATGCGATATAGCCGGATTGTCGGATCAAGTGTTGATTCGATAATTTAATGTATAATAATATATATGATATATTAAATTACATTAACTAATATTTTCTCACTAAAAGAATCTTTTTCTCACTCGGATAATACATTGATATATATGCGATATATGTTAATTGTATTATTTTATTTTGTTACGATAAATATTATATATGTGATATATAATATTATAACATGATATGATAACTAATGCAACTTGTTTAGTGGAGTTTAAACATGATTAGGGTTTGGATTAGGGTTAAGCTTTCTAGATGTTTTTAGAAGGTTTTGGTTTTGTTTTGTGAAAGATATTTGTAAGTGACTCATGCTTTAACCCAACCCAAACCCAAACCCTAGTTAATTCTCTACATGGGTTTTGTTGACCATGGTTGCATTATTCATCATATCATTTCTTTTTCTATTCATCACAAAAGGAATTCGATTATTGTTCATCTTCTTCCTTCATTCTTTCATGGAAAAGCTTTCTTGCTTTTGATTTTGTGATGATAAATGAGTGAGAAAAAGATAATAAAAGAGAGCAAAAATTCTAATTCATCATCCTCATCTTCCCTTGCCATTTAGATGAGGGTGTTCACATCATTTCATGAGTGTTAGCTTGTGTTAACGAAACTTCAAGGTAGATCATCTTAGTATCGAAGATCGGAAGCAAAGGTTGCATCTTTATCTTCGTGGAACCTCTCGAGAGTCCGGATCCCGATGATCGCAGCGAAGGGACCACAACACGGAGCATATGAAGTGAAGGACTGGATCTACAAAGGTTGTAATCCCTCTCACTTAGTGTTAAAGTTGTTAACATGTTAGTTTTCGCCAAAACTCTAGTTTAAAGATCCGTATTCGGATTGTTCGGCACGGCTAAATTTTTAATCGGGCATGGTTGATGCCTCGTAGACCCTTGTGCGCGTGCCTAGCAACCCTACAGTGGTATCATAGCCAAGCTAGAGCTTTAGGCGAAGTCTAGACGAAGTTTAAAGTCTGATCGAACCCGGAAAACCTGATATACCCTAGTTTCTGGAAATTTTTCCAAACTGTGATTTTTTCCAAATTAAAAATGCTCAAAAAAATCAGCAGGGAAATACAAGAGTTACTGTGAAGCACGTGCGCCTGATTCCACCAAAGCGCGGCGGAACCGCGGCACAAGCATGGCTTGTGCGGCGGTTCCGCGGCACTTTAGTCACTTCACTGTTTGAAATTTACACAGTAATTCTTGTCTTTTAGTGCTGTATTTTCTGGAAATTTTTAATATTTATTCAACTGTTGAATTTTCTGGGTTGTATTGGGGATTCGATGATTCGATCGGGAACTTTAACTGCGTCTTTGTGTTTTGTCCGGATAACTTTTAGAAACTGTTAAAAAGTTCGAACGGATATCAATAACTCACTTTTTCCCCTGTCGGAAATTTTTTCAAAAGTTGGATTTTTCCTCGTGTTTAAGAATGTTCTAAGTCGTGCAAGTAACGCGGTGGACCCTCTAGAAGACAACAAACCTTAACTCGATTATGTGACCGTCTTGAACTACCTTTTGAACCTTAGGGTTTGGGGCAGTACGGCGTGCCACATGTGAGGCGTTGGCTTGACCCTTCTACGGCTGGACCATTGGTACTGTGGCATGTGATGGATGTTTTTAAACTGATTTCAAGTGTTGAGATATATTGGGGAAATCTTGGGTGTTTGATTGTTCGATCGGAAAGTTTAACATTTTCTGTTTTATCTGGAATGTGATACAATATTTGGAATCCACAAAAAGTTATGAGATAACTAATTTGAATATTATAAATCTAGCAGTTCAGTCTCAGATGATCGGTTGCCACGGAATTTTGATGTGATCAAAAGTCCGTCGCAATCACGTAGCGTACGCGGATACTCGCCAGGTAAACTTAATAGACATCCACGCCCCATAGCCCCGACCAAGTGACTGTAGGAGAACCCCGTCGCCGAAAGCATCCGTTCGGGTGCTCGCGGCAGCGGTGTTCCACCTTAGTGCACTTCGTCGATGGCATCTGCGGGTGCGGCCGTCTACTAAAGTTTGCGACGAGCATTCGATCAGGACTTCGGGAATCTTGTTGAATTGCCCGACTTGATATTGAAAAGAGTTTTCGATAATGAGACTAAAATGCGGGGTTTTATAATTGTTAGGCATGTGATGTCTAAGGAATTCATTTGGTTAGGCATGTGATGTCTAAAGAGGTTGCGGATTCCAACTATTGTAGTTTTACACTTTCTTTTCTGTGACCGTAAGCGTAGTATGTGGTGTATCGCTGGCTTCGTTGCTATACATCAACGACAATCGGGATACGCATACTTGCTTACGTTGATGATATGAGATATTATGTGTTGCTGTGATATGTTATATTGGATCGTCGCGTTTGAATAGCCGGGGGTTTTATGTGAGATGAGAGTTTTTCTTTTTCATTCATGTAAAATTCATTTGTATGTAATATTCTTTTATTGGGGCACTTACAGGTAGCGGAAGATGTCACCGTTGTATATTATTTACTTTTCTGCATTAGGTAGACCCAAGGCGGGAAGCACAAGTAACCGGGTTCTAGGGTCCAGTGGGAGACCATCTCGAGGAGTTGAGACCGGGTCTCCTAACCCTAGAATTGGCAGTGTTACTTGTCGCTCTCGTAGGGGTCTAGGGATGTGGGTTTGGCTATTCATCGCGACCGTGGAATCCATGTTTTATACAGGCTCATATTGAAAACACGGACGTCCTAGTATATCCAATATTTCATATATGTTCTTCTGCTGCAATGTTCTGTGATCAGATCATATTACTGCCTGAGACGAATGTTTATATTTTAAATATATGAGATATATGTTATATTGCAGATTTCGTTTCAAAAGAGATGCTTGTGAAGCATAATAAAATGGGACTTCATTAATGAGATTAATGAAATAAAAGAAACCTAAGATGTTGTAGAAACTTGTTTATAAAAAATCTGGTAGCTCTAGTTCTTGCTTTGCATAGCGGTGTTCCTTGTAGAACATCCAGCACCTTATTCGATAAGGAAAGGACCAAGATCCCTTCACCGGGAGTGACTCCTTTAGCAATAACTGGCAGATGCTACAAACTCGGTTTGTCTTTTGATTGCTTCTATAGTTCTTGCTTTGCACAGCGGTATATGTGATATATCCTCCACATTATTCGATGAAGAAAGGGCCGACGATCCTTTCACCGGGAGTGACCCCTTTAGCACAACTAGAAAAGCCTCAAAAACACTCCATTTAAAAATCACTCGATTCTACAACGATATCAAGTTCATTACGCAAAGGGTTTTCTGAAAAACCCGTCGTAGCCCTCCGTCATTTCAGATAAGTAATAGTTAGTATTCGTGCTGTGTTTGTTGACCTTGTCAAGGCGTAGTGTGCGGTAGCTGATTACTGCTTATCTGTATAAGCATATGATGCGATTGGATTAGGGTAGTCGTGCGACTTTGTTGACCTTGTCAAGGGTCGTGCGGGTGGGTTTAATTCAATCAGGAAATGATGGGTTGAACTTGACTTGCGGTCTATGGTTTGTTGACCTTGTCAAGGTCATAGATTGCTTGGGGACAAAATATTATTGGGAATTTCAAGTGTTGAAATTTGCAATGAGATTGCATACCTTCTATGAGATAGTTGGATCCCGATACCCACTGCGAGTAAGAGTCACTCCTGGGAGAGTTTTACACATTACAATTAGCCGATCAAGTAGGTGTCTAGAAAGGTGTCAACGGGGTTACGCCTCTGGGAAAACGAGGTTTACTTTAATTAGGTTCGTGCGAAAGCACGGGGGACCTCCCTCAAAGTACCGACACTGGCCTGGCTGAAAGATTGTCGAACTTGTAGCGTGTAATTAATCCCGGCTAGTCTTTCCTTTTAGGGTTTGAAGGAAGATTTGATTAAAACAGTGGGAGACATCCTGATTAGATAAATTGATAACCAATCTAATCTTGCAAGAGCATACGCTGAGTGTTTTCTTCTCTCTCTCTCTCCAGGTAGCGACCATATCACGCCTTAATCAAGATAATAAAACGGATATATTGACCGAACCCGCTTGTTATACTGAGCTGGGGAACGTTGGTCCCGCTCCAACTTATAATTGTTATAAGACAGAGCAGGAAATTGGGGAATACCAAATTTCCCGTGCCGCCCAAACGAAGAAAGTGCATGTTGATGCATCATCTTCGGCTTTGTTCATTACAAAGAACCGTTTCTCAGTATCCTTTACGTCCTGGGTATGTGATACCAGATCAGGATCCCGCATATGTAATCTGTTACATGGGCTACAGAAAGGTAGAGAACTGAGAACGGGTGATAAGTTTCATGAGACAGAAAAGGGTGCAAGTGTTGCAGCCAAGTCTGTTGGTCACTATCACCCTGTATTACCTGAATACATTGATTCTGAACGAATGTTATTAGATACCGAACCTGATATACAAAATCATATCCGTCTCTTTATTAGTAAAGAAAGGATATAATTTTGTGTTGTTGGATAATGTTTTGAACATTTCCTATATCAAGAGTTGATCGGTTCAGGCACGTTATCTAAAAGCATTGATGTTCTAAATCAAACTACAGTTCTTAGTATACGGAACACACACAAGAGGAAGAGTTCAGAAATGAACGAATCCTTCTTGAGGTATTGTAGACTAGGTCATATCAATGCGACCTGACTGGCTGAAGTTACATATAGATGCATATTTAAATTAGTTTGAATTTACATCTTATGAAACTTGCCGTTCATGTCACAAAGATAAGATGACCATAGCTCTGTTTATTGGAAATAGAGAAAGAGTTAGTGAACTCTTGGGATTGATACATATTGATATATGAAGGTCCCCTGTCTACACATGCCAAGACCGGTTCTTTTTACTTCATTACGTTCTCTGATAATCTCTCAAGATTCAGACATGTGTTCCTGTTGAAACATAAGTCCGAAGCTTTTGAGATATTTACAGAATATAAGTTACAAGTAGAGAACCAAAATACAGGTATAAGTATTATGTCTTTTGATGAGATCAAAGAGAAGAATACTTGAGCACGGAATTCCTGGACTATTCTAAAGGAGAATGAGATTCTCTCTCAGCATTACTCCTCCGTATACACCACACCACGTCGGTGTATCGGGGCGGAGCAATAGCACCCTATGTGATATGGTGTGCTCTATGATGAGTACTACTGAGTTTCCTATTTCCTTTGGGGAGTTAAGCACTTGAGAAGCTGCATACCTATTGAATAGGGTTCCAATCAAATCAGAAGCCTACCACTCCATATATGATATGGAAAGGGAAGAGCCCATATCTTAAGTTTGTTAAGATTTAGGATTGTCCGGACTATGTCTAAAAGCAAAATCCGGACAAGCTCGAGGCAAGGTCTGTTATGTAGAACTGGAATGGTTCCAGCTATACAAACTGCAGCTGATGATTTGGTAGAACCAAAGGATTCAATAGTTTCCAACGAAACTCAGCCTCTCCGCCGATCTAGTAGGGTTCCTCACCCACCTGAGAGGTAATTCGGTTTCTCTATGACAGTGGGAGCGAGGATTGCATCATGAGATGATGACCCAACTAGTTTTGAGCTGGCCATCGGGAGTGGGACTTTGTAAGAATGCCTGGGTGCTTATCGATCTGAGATGGAATCCTTATACACCAACAAAGTATGGACTTTGGTTGCTTTATCTGAAGGGTTAAATCCCCATCAGGAGCAAGTATATCTTGAGAAGATTACTTGGTGTACATGGAAAAATTGAGACTTTCAAAGCTAGACTTGTTAAAGGTTTGCATCATAGACCAGGTATGGATTATGTTGAAACCTTTTCTAAGGATCTATGCTTAAGTCCATCCAGATCCTACTTGCCACGGCTACATACCATGACTACGATATCTGGTGGTTGGGTGTCATGACTGCTTTTCTAAATGATGTTTTAGAAGAGAACGTCTATAAGTACACAGCCAGAGGGCTTCGTAGACATTGGGAGCAGCGGAAACATGTGCAAGATGTTTTATATGATAAAACAGGCATCGCGGAGTTGGAACATCTGTTTTGATGTGGAAGTCAAAGAGTTTGACTTCATCAAAATGGTAGATGAACCTTGTATATACGAAAAGGTAGTAGAGAGTATGGTGGTGATCCTCGTAGAGTACGTGGATGACATACTCTTGATAGGGAAGGAGTTTCCTATGCTACGCTCGGTCAATCTCCGCTTATCACAAGGATTCTCCATATAGGATCAAAGTGATACCTCCTAAATCCTGCGTTTTGAATCTATGAGATAGATCTAATTGGATGTTAGGATACTCACTAGTTGTAGTGAGATGGTATCAATCGATCCTGGGGAGAATCACTGGAATGGTTCCAGGGTGATAAGGACGACTGAATGTCAGTCGCAGGCTTGTCTATACCCTCAGTGGAGGGATGGTATGTTGGAAGAGTTACAAGCTAGATACCGTGACTTACTAGACGATTAAAGGCAAGATACATCGTTACCAAGGATGCTACCAAAGAGAAAGTCTGGATATTTATAAGTTCATAAGATGAACTTCGTTCCTACCATTGTGTGACAATGGAGTTGTGGCTTAAGCCAAGGAACTAACATCCCATCAGAAATCCAGATATAATTCTTAGGCAGTATCACCTGATCATGGAAATGGTTGATCTCCAGGGAGATCGAGGTTAGGAGAGTAGACACAGAGGACAACAGCGCGGATCCGCTCACAAAGGCCTTTTTTCCCAGTAGAGACTCTTATGGGATGGTTGAGTATGAGATACTACAACCATAGCTAATTGTTGGGTATGCGATACCATAAAAGATGGCCCTAGTGCAAGTAGGAGATTGTTAGTTATATGTATGCCCTAGAGGCCATTACTGTACATACGATGTATATTGTAGTGGATGCTAGGACATATATAGGGAGGAATTTCTTGCTCGACATGATAGTATGCTATCTGGTTGTACTTTATCTTAACATGTACTTGTAGGGTTCCTAGGCACTCTAATGAGGTCTCACAAGGCATCAACCATGCCAATTTCAAATTTTACGGTGCCGAGAAACCCTAGACTAGATCGTTAACTAGAAGTTTAGGCGACAAATGAAACTAGTTAACAACTTAACTACTAGAACGGAAATACAACCTTTGTAGATCCGGTTCTCCACCTCCATAGCTCCATGATGAAGTCCCCTTGCTGTCCAAATTGGATCCCGGGCTCTAGCGTCGGTTTCATCGGAGAAATGGGCGGGCTAGGTCGTCGACGTCGATGCCGAAGATGATCTACGTCGAGGCATCACTAGATCAAGCTCCCACTTCAATAAGTCATGAAACTTGTGAAGAAAACACCCTTTACTACTTGGCAAGAGGTAGAGGATGAAGAAATAGGAGATGGGTTCACTTTAGAATTGGATTTCTCACTCATTACATCAAGTCACCATTGATGAAGTCTAGGTTTTCTTCTTGAAGAAGAAGAAGATAATGATAATATTATGATAAGTGTTTTTTTAGAGTAGAAAAGAATAATCATTGTTATCATAATCTAACCTTAGTTAAGTGTAGAGAAGGGACCATGGTTAGGGTTAAGCAAGAGACAAGAATGGTGGACTAGGTCAAAGTTTCATGAAGCTTCAACTAAACTACAAATAAAGCCACCATTCTTTTCTTATCATTTCCAAAATGAATAAACAAATAAATAAATGAATAAGCAAAACCCCAATCATCAAATTAACCATGGTTTAATTCTTTACACTTAACCAAATAAACATGTATCATCAAACATGATACAATCATGTGCACAAAAGTATATCACATATACAACTTGCACAAATCAAGTGAGAAAATCCATTTAAAGTGAACCAATACTAGTTAATGCAAAGTAAAATATCAAATATATAATTATACATTAAATCATTAAATCAACACTTGATTTAATGATCCGGTCATATCGCATATAACCGACTAGTATCCTATGTATCGGCTTATCGAATCAATCCTTGATTCGATAACTAGGTTATATCGCATATAACCAATCGATACATTCATCGCGAGAATGAAATACGATATCACATACACGCATTATTCTCGGTCCTGCACATATCTCATATGCGCTCCTATTTTGTTTCGCTTGAGCCAGGAAACCTCTGTGTAGGACTCTAAAGACTCGTCAATACGCCGGCAGCAGATGATGATCATATCAAACACCCACAAGCCGCAAGCGGTCTGCAAAACATAACGGCCACCCGGGTATTGAGCGATGAGAAGATCGACGAGCAAGCCCGCTCACACTTCTGTGAATCCAACCAGTAACACTTACCGTACAGACCAGTCTGATCGTCTGATATGTCGTATATCTCGCCTAGGGGTGGTAAACGTCAGACCCCAATAGCTCGATAAGTCGTGTCGATATGAGGTCTATAACAGTTCGAGAAACTACTGGTAACACTTACCAGTAAATCTCAGCAACCCTAGCCAGGGATTTCCGGTTATAGCCAATCGAACACAGCGCAACATCAACTCCCTATACCGAGAGAGACGAATCCCCTCCCATCGCTCATTGCCTCCATGTGATTCGGGACTGTACCCAAAAACCATCGTTTTGCACGCCCTCTTGGACATGGTAAGGTGGAAATCAAAGCACAGTGGGAACCACACAAGACTCTATGACGATCTCGGGTCAACAGACTACTCTATACCAGTGTCACCTGAGAACCGCCATCTGACGTAAGGTATAATACCATCTGGGAGTTCTCGGCGAGTCCGTCCAGTGTACCCAGTCTCTATTGAGCACCCGTATATTATCTCTGATGTCAAACACCAATGGACATGGGATCATCCATCGCCCATCTGTATGGGTCGAGAAGGTATACGCTAGTCTACACTAGTGTATCGATGCCCCGTCTCGATACACCCACGACTAGGGACTTTGAAGGATGTACTTATGGACTACCTTATCCCCACTAGTATGATCCGCATCATAGTCCAGATAGTCAAGTACTCATCCTAAGGGCTTTACCAACATGTAACAGAGAGACAATCAATGTACACGTTAAGGTAAAGAGTAACCAGATAGCATACTATCATGTCGAGCAAGAAAGTCCTCCCTATATATGTCCCAGCATCCACTACAATATACATCCAATGTACAGTAATGGCCTCTAGGGCATACATATAACTAACAATCTCCCATTTGCACTAGGGCCATCTAATAGCAGTGGTTGTAGCATCTCATACTCAACCATCCCATAAAAGTTTCTCTCTGGGAATGGGCCTTCGTGAGTGGATCCGCCGTGCTATCCTCTGAGTCTGCTCTCCTAACCTCGATCACCCTGGAGATCAACCATCTCCATGATCAGGCGATACTGCCTTAGAATAAGTCTGGATCACTGATGGGACCGGCGTTCCTTGGCATAAGCCACAACTCTATTGTCTCACAATTGTAGGAACGTAGTTCATCTCATGAGCTAATATACACCCAAACATCCTCTTTGGCAGCATCTTAAGTAGCGATGTATCGTGCCTTTATCGTCTAGTATGCCACGGTATCTAGCTTGGAACTCTTCCAACATACCGTCCCTTTATTGAGGGTAAAGACAATGCCTGTGACTGACATTCAGTCGTCTTTATCACCCTGGAACCCTTCCAGTGATTCTTCCCAGGATCAACTGATACCATCTCACTACAACTAGTGAGTAGCCTAACATCCATTTAGATCTATCTCATAGATTCAAAATCCAGGATTTAGTAGGTATCACTTTGATCCTATGTGGAGAATCATTGTGATAAGCGGAGATTGATCGAGCGTTAGCATAGGAAACTCCTTCCCTATCAAGAGTATGTCACCACGTACTCTACGAGGATCGTCACCATACTCCCTACTACCTTTTTGTTTATACAAGGTTCATCTACCATTTTGATGATGTCAACTTCTTTGACTTATCCATCAGAATAGATGTTCCAACTCCGTGATGCCTGTTTTATCCTATAAAGCATCTTGCACACGTTTCCGCTGCTCCCACTGTCTACGGGGCCCTCTGGCTGTGTACTTATAGACACACTCTTCTAAAACATCATTTAGAAAAGCAGTCATGACACCCAACCGCCAGATATCATAGTCATGGTATGTAGCCGTGGCAAGTAGTATCTAGATGGACTTAAGCATAGGTACTGGAAAAGGTTTCATCATTATCCATGCCTGGTCGATGACGAAAACCTTTAACAAGTCTAGCTTTGAAAGTCTCAACTTTTCCAAGTACACCAAGTAATCTTCTCAAGATATACCTGCTCCTGATGGGGATTAACCCTTCAGATATAGCAACCAAAGTCCATACTTTGTTGGTGTAGATGGATTCCATCTCAGATCACTAAGCATCCAGCCATTCTGACAGAGTCTTACTCCTGATGGCCAGCTCGAAACTAGTTGGGTCATCATCTCATGATGCAATCCTCGCTCCCACTGTCACAGAGAAACAGAATTATCTTTCAGGTGGGTGAGGAACCCT